>JAMPIV010000340.1:165000-1365000 GCA_024509875.1 Oreohelix idahoensis | reverse complement strand
TCCCAGATACTTCAGCTTGACTTGCCTATCAATGTTCTGCCCATTAAAAGTGATTTCTACGATAGAGCTGCTCTAACCGTTCGTAAACAGTTACCTCACGGAGTTAAGTCCAGGAGAATAGCTAAGGAGTTATACTTTCGCAGGATCTAAGACTTTCTCTGATGAACACAGAGTCTAAAAGGCAATCCAATCACTGACGGTCAGCAAAGTTATGAGTGGAATTATACTCGAATGAAATGAGATATGAGAGGTCACTAATAAAGTTAGTGTAAAGAAATCGGGGAATATACACCAGAATGAGGCCAAACAGAGGGGAGTGGGGGGAGGGGGGGGGGGTGCTAGAACTACAGGCAAGAAATCTGCGTCTCTCTATCGGCAAGAAGAATACTAAAATTCTGAACCAACTCATCACAGACGTGTGTATGATGATATAACCAAACATAACATTGAGATTTGCAAGTGTGCACATGTTACAGGGGAAAAATGTTGCTATCTGTTACAGATTAATGAGAATAACCGTTAAAATAGATTAAATGAGGACACAGACAAACAAGTAAGTAGAAAACATGCACGTTTTAGACGAACGACAAGACAGCCTACTGCACACATTTAGAGACCGATTTTAAGCAAACTCGCTACTTTACATGGAGTTGTAAGCTTTCACAAAATCAACGACTGTAAAGAATTTATGGAGATAATCATTCTGAAGGTGGAAATGTCTTTAATGAGCTCCCCTTGTATCAGTAACTTTTTTTAACAAAACGTGTAGTGATGAAATGCATCATGTTTTACGTAAGAAGCGTATAACGGAGCTTGGTGGTATTATTGGGGTTACTACTCCAACTTGAACGGTTTGTGGGCAGCACAGAACAATAGCGGTGTGGTCTGGATGGTTGGTAAAAGATCCGCCAGTTTTACTGAGATGAAGATAAGACATGGTTAGCTTAATGAATCTGTCAGCAAAAGAAAGTTTGTAGTTAAACAGGATTTGATTTGACTACAAGTGCCAGTTGTCTGTCAGTTTAGTCAGGTATTTTATACCAATACGATTTTGGGTTTATGCTGTTGTAATTCTCATTACTTGCAAGCACAGAAAATAAAATAATTATTATCCAGTCCCCTTGTTTCCTTAGTGACAATTGCATTTAATGTTTGCTAATCATACAGTATTGTTATTGTTAAACAGAATCGACATCATTACATTCTGGGCAAACCCCTAGTTGCTCAGTCACCGTCAGTATATGTCGAAGAGTGTGAATGTTAACTAGTCATGTAGCTCGCTGGTTATAAACACGACGGATGCGTCCTCCCATACGTCCATCTCTGCTCGCCAAATGTTTGATGCCAAATTCCCACAGTCTTAACTTTGATGATTTATCTATTGTAGAGTCATTCTCTAACAGCCGATCATTAATTGTTCTTAGTATCTCTCCCTTATCCATATCCAGTGTCCCCACTGTGGCTGCTCTTGATGATACAGACCAAAAAAACAAGCAAAAGAAAAGACCGGTGGATTCTCTTGATCAGGTCTGCCTGGAATAAAAAAAAACATTAATGGAAATATGATACTCTTCTATATAGCTATATATATATATATATAAGGGGATTGACATAAGTCTTGGACCTGACCATGAAGGACATGTCACAGAGAGCTGAAATTTTGTATAGTGTTTATTCCTTTTCAATATAGCCATCGTCTGAATTGACACACTTCTGCCATCATTGCTTGACCTTGAGAAGACCTTGGGAGTAGAACACCCTATTTTTCAAACTAAACCAGTCATCACATGCCAGTATAACATCTTCGTCGCTGTCAAAATAATTTCCTTTTAGCTGTTTTTTAAGATTTGGGAATAGAAAAAAGTCTGATGGAGCCAAATTTGGAGAATATGGTTGGTGTGGAAGAATTTCAATATTCAAATCGTTGGCTGCTAGCTGCACAAGCCGTGCTTTGTGAGAGGGCACGTTGTCTTGAAGCAAAGGAAGATTTTGAGTGCGCGTTATCCCTGGTCACAACCTTTCTTAGTTTTGTGAGAAGATCTGCATAGTACTGCACATTAACTGTGTTGCCACGAGGCAGATAATCTTTCAAAAGGACACCTTTGCCGTCCCAAAAAAACAGTCAGCATCCCTTTTCCTGCAGATTTCTGCGCCTTCGGCTTGACAGGTGTTGGGGAGCCCGAGGTTTTCCATTGCATGATGGCAATTTTGGATTCAGGGCCATAATGGTGTACCCAAATCTCATCTACTGTCAACATGATCTCCACAAAATTTTTTGACTGACACTTTTTGAGCAACTGTTGACAGCAATTTATCCTCGTTTGCTTCTGTTCATGTGTCGACAGTCGCGGAACCCAGCGTGCACACACCTTTCTCATGTTCAGTCTGTTGTGTAAAATTCTATAAACTGTTTTTTCATTTAGTTTTACTCTAGTAGCTATTCCACAATTGTCATTTTTCGATCCTGGTCAATGATTTTCTTCACTCTTGTTGCATTTTCATTGTTGCACCCTGAAGCTGGTCTACCAGATCTTGGCAGATCAGCAGCATTTGAGCGGCCGCACTTAAACTATCGACACCAGTTTTTTTACCGAAGTATATGAAGGACAAGAATCACGAAACACTGGTTCCATCTCCCTGTGTATTTCTGTAGATGTTTTTCCCTGAAACACCAGAAATTTTATCACAGCTCTGGCCTCCTTCTTTTCCATTGTTTTGTCAAATCTTTGGAGCAGCAGATCCGGTCAATAGGGTACATTGCGCCGTGCACTGTAGCGGGAAAACTCATTGAAGAAACAAACGCGTACTTTACACATTCAGTTCAAATATGACGAACTTTAAATGTGCCAAGTTTCATCTTCCTCCTGTGACTCCTTCATGGACAGGGCCCAGACTTATGTCAATCCCCTTGTATGCACACAGACGAGGACAAGACAATCTCTTATCCACTCCGTCCGCCCTGATTAAAGTTAAACGGCACAGGTGTTTTTCTTCACCCCACCTTATAGCGCGTCACTTAGCGAGTGTAGGTTGGATTGGGTTATGCAACTCTTCTTCCCCCCCCCCCCTGCTCCCTGTCAACGATCAGCGTGCAATGTTAATTTTTATTCAATTATCCATACGCGCACTTTCGCAAAATATCGCCTGTCGTTAATGGCTATTAAATTGTCGGTGTCTGTTGGTTTAGTCGTATGGTAGTAAATAATAGGCACGTGCGGTCTCTCATGTAACGTATGACTGACAGATAAGCTCGCGTGAGAAGACAAGGTAAACAAACCTGATTCGCTAGCTGTTATGACTGACATTTCCTGCAGTTTGTAAACATTTCGTTAGCTTCAGTTAAACAAAGAGGCGGGACAAGAGAGGAGTAAGCTTGTGTAAATAAAGACAGACTGTATAGTGTAGATTTTAGCTAGCAAATCAGAGGGCAGCTATTATGTTGAACTAAGCTGTCGGATTACTGTAGACTCTTTTTCTATTGCACGTCACAACAATCATTATCATCATCATCAGACTCATCATCATCACATTCATCATCATCATCATCATCACATCCATCATCATCATCACCATCATCATCATCATATTCATCAGCATCATCACATTCATCAAGAATTTGTATTTAGTCTTGTATCTGTTTAGGGTTATGTACAGATGAGCATGTTATTTTGTAAAGTTGTTAACTGTGAGTTAACTAATACAGACAAAATTGTTAACTGTGAGTTAACTAGTGTAGACACAATTCTTAACTGTGAGTTAACTACTGCAGACAAAATAATCTGTTACGTAGAATAGTGTTTCATTAATCCGGCTTTAACAAAGATCTTCTATTTTAATTGATGCGTCCCAGCACGAGACTGGGTCTAACCTTTGCAGTAGTCAAATCTAGGGAAGTGTACTTTATTCCCCAACCCCTACCCTCGCTCCACATTACCGCACACAGTTGATTAAACTAACTATACGTTTGTGTCCTGATCTTATCCGACTGTTGTTGCTATTATGATAACTCTGTGCTGTTGTTTCAATCTAACTTTATACCTTGCAGTTTATTTAGATTGATTTTTTTATAATTTCTAATTGTGTGTGTTAATCGTATTGGAAAAGGTAATCTCAAAGAGAACATTACCAGTCTGCGTGCCCAATTCTTAACCCTTTGAAAATAAAGTTCGTTCGTTCGTTCGTATACCATGAAACAGGGTCCTAGCTTATCAGTAACGGAATTATCTCACCTGTAGCATGAATTATTTCTGAGATTGAATGTAACGCGGGTGAAGAAAGGCTTGGCTCCTGCGGACCCATCCATGCTCAGAGATCGTTTTATCGCCCAGCTGAGAGATGATCTGAGTAAGTCATTTGTGAAAAAATACGTCCTAGAAAATCCGGGTGTCTCATTTAGGGAAGTTAGGGACTATGCTGTTTTTTGGGAAGGCAAAGAGCCTGATACGCTAGTGCAGATAGCCAATGCAGAAGTTCACAATAAAGAGGAGGCACTCAAAGCAGAAGTAGCTAGTCTAAAGTCCCAGATAGCACAGCTATCACAGACCAGTTCGCCAGCACAAAAGGAAACGCAAAGAAGAAGGAAACAATGCCAACCGCGAGAAAACCTAGAGCAGAACCAAGGTTTGGATCAACTGGAACAAAAACTCGACCTTCCTGTAGGTGAGTGTCAGGCAGTTGATAGTGCATGCAGTGATTTAGAGGTTAGTGAAAACACAGATGCACCAACAAGGCGACAAGGATTTTGTAAGTGGTATAATGTCGACAAAGGATGGGGATTTATTACACCGGATGATGGAGGTGTTGATGTATTTGTGCATCAGACTAAGATTTTCAGAAAGGGATTCCGTAGTCTGGCGAGAAATGAGCAAGTGGAATTTGACAGCAAACCATCTGTTCAGAGCATTGAAGCGGTCTTTGTATGCGGCATTGGCGGCCATGAACGTAAGGATAGCAGGAAGCGACCCATGGCACAAAGGAATCCTAGAAAAATAAGATGCTACAATTGTGGAGACTTTTCAGACCACATGACAGCCAAGTGCCCTCAGGGCCCGCTTCCGATGCGACGTTTTCAGTGTAAGTCCCCAGAGCATTTGATATCGGTTTGTCCCTCAAAGAGCGCCCTCTGTAAACGTATCGACACATCTAGGTTGCCTTCAGGGTGCAGGCCAAGAGATGGTCGTGACAACTGTTATCCTAAGAACGCCAAGAAAAGCGGTCGACGTTCAGAAGAGGAAACTCATCTGAAACATATAGGAGGGAATACACGCCGACGCTCCGGAGAAGACACCAATCTAAATCATATTGGGCGGAATGCACGCCAACATCGACGGAGAACAAATGTAAAACATGTCGGAAGCGATCCCCCGCCAAGGCTGACAACTGCAGGCACTAACTCGCTGAACTCTCCGCCAAGTAGCGACGCTGTAGTAGCGGACAATTCTCCCCAACCTCAACAAGCAAAAAAAGACATAAACTTGGAACTGACAATGGAGCAGAGTAGGTTTGTGGGGACCACATAAAATTTACGGGCGGAACATGTGACCGTGTGGTCAGAAAGGTGTAATCTTAGACTGGGTAATTAGTTGTCGATCTTGTCTACGGTGTATATTTGTGCTCATGTTGGCATTCTCACACGGGAATGGGCGATTTAAACGAAACACACCTTTGCCATTCATGAAGAAGACAAGCGTGTCAGACGCAGCAGATATAATGGGAGACAGCCTTTGGTTAGACATCTCGGCGCTGTCTGACACCAGAGGGAAAACACCTTGTTGAGCACGAAACTGTGATAGGTGTGACTTCGGGCAACATATATCGTGGGTATGTTACCATTAGTGGGCGGACCTCGGGCTGTGTCGATGAGGAAGATAGTCTTTACTGAAATGTGATCTCACGGCATCCAAACTGAGAATAGGACTCCAGATTTGCTTCCTAGAGGGATGGGCGGAGATTAGCTTGACTTTTTTGACGTGGCTGTCATGTGGTACAGGAGTGGAGATGTAGATTTAAACTGAGACAGTAAGAGAAAGTGGAGTCAGAGTTGGAAAAAAGCCAGATCGTCTTCATGTGCGGTATGCATCCTCGGCATAATACAGCACTGAGATAGAGGTTTTTGATACGCATATGTTGCGTCTGTACGAAGAGAACTGACGACATAGAGGTATGCTTGCATATGAGTACATTTGTACAATACTTTAGATTTAGTAATATTAAACGTTTCAATTTTAAGAGTTATTGCTTTTTAGAGTTTTTCTATCTATAACGGTTTGATAGAAGCTGATTTGCGATGTATGTGTTGTCTAGTGTAATTTCACGTATACATATCTCATCGCTAGTTTCAACCGTGTGACTGTGTGTTAAATGTGTAGAGTACTAAGTGATTGTATAAGACTAATTCTAACGTCGCATTGCGCTGTGTACAAGTGTGTATTTATTACTATTATTATTATCATTTGTGTAGTGTTAAGTAATAGTTATATTGCATTCTTGTGAGCCGTAAGTGTGGTTAATTTTATATCAGTTATTAATGTGAGAGAAAGATTAGCGTACCCTCTAGCTCCGTGAGTAGCCTATGCCTTGAACATTTAGTATAGAACTGTAAGAATAGAGTATATATATATCTGCTGATTCTTTAGAGCAGCTAGGCCTCTAAGATAATGATAAATTGATGTCATTTAGACCAGTGCGCTGTGTTGAATATTTCATCATAGATAGAAGTGCTTCATTTAAGTTTTCTCTCGCGTGATGAAGTAGTTAGTATTTAGTATGAGTATGAAGGTATTATTGTTGACTGAGAAATGTTTATTGTATGATTAGACATATACGCAGACCTGCATGAACGCACACACACATATATGTAACCGTCCCAGTGTTCCTAGTATTTAGTGTGCGAACTGGGCACGGTACCACTTAGGTATATGTCACATTCATCCTGTGTTCTGATTCTTTCATCTTTCGTTTGTTTATACTTGGGGCGTGAGTTTTAGTTTTAATTTTATAACTGCTTCAAGTCCGGCAGAGTTGTTGCTTAACTCACTTTATAATTGGGATACCAGTCTCGTCTTTAGTTTAAAGTCCTTCAATTGTAGATGTTATATTATCTGCCATCCAGGAAAGTCTTCAGTATGCCAGAGATATATCATTCATTCTATGTTTTCAGTCGTTACTCCAAAACGTACGTGAAAAATCAACAACCCTGAAGTTTTCATATTTTTATTTGACTTTCTCCAAATAATAAGAAATATAGATCGTCAATAAACTTGAACACTTTAACAATCAAGGTTATGCATACATCAAGTAAAGGTTAGTGTTGCGTAGCATTAATGTGTGTAGTGTATAAATGTTCTGTGGATGAAGTCACATTTGCTACACAACGTTGAGGGTGTTGTAATTCATCTGCTTCCCAAAGGTACTATGATACTGGCCTTTGCAGAGTAGTGTGCCACCCTCAGACACCAGGGATGATGAGGCGTAGTAACGTGGTGTCTGTAGTCTGGTTTAAGTGTGATGTAAGGATACAGATGTGTATTCAAACAGTGAGCATTACAAACAAGGCAATCCACACAATGACGTCACGTTAACTCACGATGTGAAAAGTCAATAAAGCTTTAAACAGCAGTGATGGGTTTTTGGCAATATATATTGTACGCCACAATGACAAAATGCATGGACATCGTTATGCAGAAAACATCACAGGTATTTTCACAACAGTCATTGTATCATCGAAGTAGTCGACTCAACAGGCACAGCAAACAGCATAATAATAATGTACATTATGTGCCTTTTCAAGATATCGTAAACCGCTGTTCATGTGGTCAGGTAGGAAACTTCCCCTTTCCATAAGAGCTAGTAGATATCAGCTAGGAGATTAAATCTGGTCTCCTATTTTTGACCTCAACAAGACAGGCATGTCTTTCGAGCGTCACATTATTGTTCTCTATGTTCCTTATACAGCAAAGGTATCAAACCTAGATCCATCAACAAAGTTCAGGAAGCAAATAGTCCGTAGGACAGGCATCAATCGATGCGTGACAATATAAGTGGATCGTGAGCTGAGCAAACTTGTCATAATATATAGACTTTATAATAAGGCAGGCTAAGCGAAAGTCAACATCACAAGATGGCGATAAAGTCACTTAGCAAAAAAGGATTCATTTACCTGTTCATCAGGAATTAAATGAATAATCACATATGCCTCCAGGCATTAGGAATAACATGGAGATATATCATCTCAAAAAAGAGAACAACAATAATGAAGACTCCTTCCTGAATAAACTAAGCGAAGACTAGCACATAGCTACGTCTCGCCTTACCAGCTTCTCTGCTCAGACTGACCTGGGCGGAAATCGTTTAAACAACGCCACAAAAAGAGACATGCGCAGAACACGCGAATCGAATACAACTCAGCCAGATTTACGAAACGAAGAATGTTCTACGATGTTCGACTAAAGACCTTTTACCTTAAAAGGAAATGAATCTTGAAACATTGAGATTGCCAACTGTTTTCAAAGAACTGGCGATCTGAGCGCTCCATAAATGGACATGACTCAAAAATCGTTCACACAACTATCGGCAACCCTAGCTATCAAGATAAGACAACTTCTTGACGATAGCTATCAAGATTAGACGACTGTAGAAATAAAAATGACTACAATTCCATGAGTTCCTTCCCATGCATTAAAAATTAACTATAGTCAGAATGCATGGTCAGAATAAGTTGCGACAAGTTTTTAGCAGCAACATTACCGCCACCTCCCGATTAAAAAAAAAAATGTGCAACATTTTTTTTTTTTAAATATCCAAGAGTAAAACCAAAAGCGGTTTATCAACGCACGAATTATGCGGGGATAACTAATTGCACTGCCTAATATGAGGCTAAATTGACACATAAAGTGTCTGGTGAGAATATTTCTCAACAGATAAAAAAATCTGATTCAAAAATATATCGGGGAGGTGCCACCAACACACACTACGCTTGCATGAAAATACAATATAAATATGCAAGTTCATATCATTATAATCAAATAGCAGTGTCATAATCTAATACCGCTTAGAATGGATGTACACATCTGATATTGAATGTTAAATATTACATTATCTAAATGTTTAATATTACCATTACACAATGAAATTAAACATATATGACGATCCAGGACCGATCTCCCGTCGCTCCAAGGAAACCTGCACAATGTGGAACTCTCCATGCCCGACAACAGAAAGGTAGCCCCTCAGATCAACAACAACGCGCCGAGAAAAAACAACCAATACAATTCCATTCAATAGCCATTAAGTTTCACACTATACAATACATTATTATCAACAACTGTGACCGAGTGAACCCTCGGTCCCCACATTAACCACTCAGTCCTCCTCTTATATCAAAGACGGAACAGAAGAAGATGACAACAAAGCACAATAGTATGCGTTGACCCAAAGTGAGGACAGATGTGCCAACGCACTGTAGTAACACAGGTGTGCCATGGCTCTGTCGCACATCCAGAAACAGAACAGAAGTACCAGCTGGAATCACGTGGGCATCCAGACAGAATGCCAGCCATCACACCATCCGACCCACGGACAGCTCGCACCGCGAAGTGAAAAGGCCGAAGAGCAACAGCACATCGAGTGGATCTCGAACCCCCCAAGCCCCCAGTCTGAATAGCCGCAAGAGCCCTCTGATCAGTTTCTAGAACGAAATGTGCGCCCAGGAGGAACCCCTGCAGTCCGAGAACAGATCAAACCATAGCCAACAACTCACGGTCCAAAACCGAGCAGCTCCTCTCCGCCGCATTTAGCCCTCCAGAAATGCACATGACAGGAAACAGAGCCCCAGCACACTCCTGCACAAGTGCCGCCCCGATCCCAGCGGACGAAGCACCACCTCGAAGAACAAATTTCCACCAAGAGTAGGCAATCCCAGGACGGGAGGAGAAGAAAACACACCCCCAATCTTGTCCAAGGAAGATTGACATTCCCGAGACCACCGAATCAGACCAGGCGACCCTTTCTTCAACAACGTTGACAGAGGTGCCACCATCGAAGACAGACTCGGAATAAATCTCCCACAGAATTGAACCAACCCCAAGAGACTCCGGACCCGCCTCTTCGCCCCAGGCACTGAGATGTTCAATACCCTCGAAGTACTGTGGTCCCCTGTCCCCAAGAGACCATGACCAACACGATGACCCAAGAAAGAAATCCCACCAAAACCAACACAAGCCCCAGAAGGCCTTGCTGTCAGACTACACCCACGCAGAGTAGACAGTAGGCCATACAAACCCAGACAGTGACCTTCCCAAGAACCACCGAAGAGACAGACACCATCCAAGCAAGCGATGACATCCGAACGATGAGAAAGAATTCGACGCATCATGCGAACGAAAGCAGCAGGGGCGTTTATAAGACCGAAGGGCACCACATTCCATTGAAATAAACCCCCAGGTGTAGAGAAAGCAGTCAGAGGTCCGGCATGATCCGCCAAAGGCACCCGCCAACAACCTTTTGACAAGTCAAGTCCAGTGAAGAATCCAGAATCAGAAAGTCTAATAAGTAGATCTTCTAGTAAAGGCATAGGTTCAGCATCGAACTTTGTGACTTGATTTAATTTGCGATAATCAACGCAAATTCGTATGTTCTTATCTTTCTTCCGAACAATAACCATGGAAGAAGAATATGGAGAAGTCGATGGTTCAATTATGTTTAATTGGATCATTTCATCCAATTCCTTTTCCACTTGTGACTGAAAGTGTATAGGGATAGGATACGGCCTAACCCTAATAGGATTATTGTCGGTAAGAATAATGTCATGTTCTATGACATTCGTGTGACCAGGGATGTCGGTTAGAACATCCTTAAATGTCTGTAACATCGACGAGACTTGACGATGTTCATCAACAGAAAGATTAGGAGAAATGGACACATCTTTCCAAGATTCCATAGAATGTAGTGGAACCACTGGAAGAGGGAGATCGACATCAGAAAAAACAGATTCCTCATCCTGTATTACTGACAGGGATGAGTAATGACCATGAGGTACAGAAGATTCGTCCGTTGCCTGGAAAATAGGCAGCAAATAGTCTGGACGCTCATGAAATTCCGTCAGCATGGTGATATGGAAAGTCTTATGCTTTCCATCTATATCGACCACATAGTCAACATCGGAAATTCGTGAGACTATTGCATATGGACCTTTCCATGCAATCAGAAGTCTATTTTCCCTACTGGGGAGTAGGACGAATGCTTTGTCACCTGGACAAAGTTGTCGTAGACATCTGTTCTTGTTAGCAAACTGCCTTGCGTTTTCTTTAGCAATTTCTGACGAAGCAGTCGCTAGTTTGCATGCCTCAATGATCTTTTGCCTAAGAGCAATGACATACTCATATGAAGATTGAGTGTCATCACTAATATCATCGGCAGTGATGAGATCGTGTAATATAGACATAGGGCCGCGCGGACGCGCGCCGAAGACAAGTTCAAAGGGAGAAAATCCTGTGTGCTCGTTTGGGACCTCTCTATAGGCAAAGAGAGCCGCAGGTAAAACCCTGTCCCAATCTTGAGGATGGTCTTCAGTTATCTTACCAAGTAAAGTCTTGAGCGTTCTATTCAGACGCTCAACTAACCCATTAGACATAGGATGATAGATGCTACTGAGAGATCTTTTAATGTGTAAGGTAGACATTACTTGAGACATAGTATCAGATATGAGTTGAGTGCCATGGTCTGACAGTATTTCTCTGGGGAACCCCAAGCGAGAAAATATCAGCCAAAGAGCATCTGCGATATCTGTAGTAGATATGCTCTTTAGAGGGATAGCCTCTGGCCAACGTGTGCACATATCGACACATGTAAGGATAAACTGATGTCCTCTGGCCGACTTTATCTTAAAAGGGCCAATAATATCTATGGCCATTTTTTGGAATGGCCGAATAGGGATGTCAGCAGCCTGGATAGGCGCAGCATGTCGTGGTCCTCTAGATTTGACCTCCTGACATACCTGACATGATCTGCAGTATATACGAATGTCCTTGTTAACAAAGGACCAAAAGAAAGCCGCAAGGACTCTCGACTTTGTACGGGAAAATCCCATGTGTCCAGCACATTGCGAGTCATGAGCATGCTGCAATATTTGCACTCTCATACTCTTGGGAACAAGAATTTGCGAATGTGCTGACGTAGCCGAGTCTTGTACCATACGTACAAGTACGCCGTTTTTCATTTCTATCCAAGATTTTCTTTGTGTATCCTTATTTGGATCACCTTTCTTCGCAAGAATGAAGAATTTCTTTAGCGTAGGATCTTCTTCTTGTAATTTTATGAACGAGTCACGAGAAATAACCAAGGTACAATCTTGGCTATGAACTTCATTATTATTATCCAACGAAGTTTGTGGTGTTTGTAGAGCTTGTGCTCTTGTAACCACTGCATTGGTAGCTTGCATATTATCATCTTCCCAAGCAGCAATCTGCTGTGGGGTACATTCCCTAACTCCGTGGATACGACCAATAATAAGGTCCGCAATTGGATTAGGTAAGAGACAAGCATGCACATCTCCCGCAAAGAAAGGAGTGGCAATGTGAATTACCGCAGTAGGATATTTCTCTAGAGTGCCGCCAAATGTGACACATTTGATAACCCTTCCTGTCGCACAGGATGGATCTACGAGCGATTGTCTAACACCAATAGTGGTGCATCCGGAATCGAAAAGTAGTGAGACCGGAGTATCATTAACAAGACCCTTATGTAGGATTAGAGAACCTCTCCCGTCATGTGCAACCGAAGCAGGAAGAGCGGGGAGAGGGTGACCACAACTCAAAGTCGATATTGTAGTCGGTTCGAACAAAGTACTGCATTGGGGGCACTTGTTTGCTCTCCCAATATCAAAAGATGAACAAGTGACAGCGTCAGAGTTTTTATTATCAGAAACCTGATTACAGACTCCCTGAGATTCTTGTTGAACCGAGTTAGCCTGCTGATATCTCTTTTTTTGTTTTGAGATCTACCGCGACTACCATTACCTCTGAAGTTATCACTGTTGTTATTATCTCTGTAGTTATTATTGTCTCTATTATAACTGTTATCCTGTTTCGAATTACAGTTTCCATGATTATTATCATGTCCACATTGATGTGAACATCTATTTGTTTGGTTTTTAGGTTTACGCGAGGAAAAGCCTCTGTTACCATATCCTCTTCTGAAATGCCTAAAATTATTATGTTGGAAGTAACGAGGACTGTCTGCTCGTCTCCAATTCTTCGACGAAGAATCACCCTGAAATTGATTTCCATAATTTTGACCGTAACTACGGTTACTTTTCCTATCAAAATTTTGTTGGAATCTATGACTAGAGTTTTGACCATAAGGTGCTGCCGAAGCAACTGGCAGACCTTCTTTTACTTTAGAGTTACTAATAGTTACGTGAGGATGCGCAGTTATATACTGGCTACAGAAATCTTCCATTTCTTTTATTGTTTTAGGTTTACGTTCATGAAGGAAAGCAAGGAAAGACTCGTTGACAGAAGACATGACTTTGTCTCTAAGTATTAAGTCCATACGTCCTTCATAAGTTTTTTCTGTCTTAGACAGCTCCACCCAACGTAAAAAAGTAAGACGTGTCTTTGAAATGAATTCAGAGAATTGCACACCAGTTTCTGGTAACATATTTTTAAATTGAAGACGATAGCCGTCTTCGTCAAGTTGGTATTTTTTTAACAACATAGCCCTGACAACCTCATAGTTGTTCTTGTCAGGCTCATCTACCATACTTAACATACTCAAAGAATCACCTCTAAGTATTTTGGACAAATGATAAACCTGCAATGATTTATCTATGTTATGTACTTTACATGAAGTTTCAAATCTGTCCAAATAGAATGTAATATCGTCGATGGAAGCATTGAATGGTGGTAGGTTAAGTTTGAAAGTGCTCATTAGTCTTATCTGAGACCTTATTTGCATCATTAGCATTACCTATGTTCATCACCCTTAATTTCTCAACTTCCAAAGCTAAGAGTTTTTCTTCATGCTCCATTTTTGCTTTTCTCTCTTCAGACTCTCTTTGTAACTTCCTTTCTTCAGCTTCAGCTTGTTTTTCTAATCTTTTATTTTCAGCCTCTATTTCAAGTCTTTTATTTTCAGCCTCTTTTTCAAGTCTTTTATTTTCAGCCTCTATTTCAAGTCTTTTATTTTCAGCCTCAAGTCTTTTCTCTTCAGCTTTTGCTTCTGCTTCTCTTTTTTGTTTTTCCATTTCCATCTGGAATCTTTTTTCATCCACCTGCATCTGCAGTTTCTTTTGTTCAGCTTCCATTGCTTTATCATATTGAGTAGTTGCAAATTCTTCTAACTTATCACCAGTCTTCCCAAGCAATTTACCCTGCTCAATAAAGTGCTCAAATGTAGCCATGATGAGTAATAATATGAGTCCAAAACCTGAAATAATTAATTATCTTATTTCAAATTTAATTATAACAAGTCTTAAATGAAGCACTTGTTTACTCACAACACTATATTATTATCCCAATCTCTGTGGGAAACAAGTCTTATATCAAAGAACTTGTGTATAGACCTTTTTGAAATATCATCAATCAACTCTTGATCATAGGTGCACTTCCCATTCAATAGTGCACAATACTATTCATCATTTATTAATCATCAGTGTAGTAGTAATGCATAAGCATAACCCACTATTAAATGTGAATTAACTACTATAAGTCTAACCAATGACTATGTAAATACAATCACAATGTAAACAATAACAATGTAAACATTACACTGTAAACAATACAATGTAAACAATACAATGTAAACAATAACAAAGATTTAGCAACAATACGAAAACATTCGTAAAAATCAACAAAAAATAAAGCGAAAATTAAAGAAATATCACAAAAAATGTGATGATATCTACGAGAAGATAATACAAATACAAGACACCACAGTGTATAAACAAAAATGTTGTATGAAACTAAACTATAGTAAAGAGGAGGCTAACAAATACAAACAAATCAAAACAAAACTAAAGAATGTGAAGAAAATCCCGAAAACAACACTGACCATATCGTCACAACTAACAAAAAATAGCAACAGAAGTCGCTTTGCAAATTCCAGTATCGGAAATTTGCACACCCTACAGAAAACGCTCACGATAGACGACCTCTATCACGTGGTATGATCTAAGGGAGACTCCGCCCAACCGAAAAACCCGCAGAAACATAAACATATAAATATAAATATACAAATAACATATAAACATATAACATGTAAACAAAAGAATGAGATGAAACACAGAAGACTCAGTAGAAGTATAAGGGCACAGTTCACAACAAACAGGCCACTTAACTTATGGGTATCCAAACGTCAGCCACAGCAGAAAAAACAGATGACAATCAGCGTCCTAAGGAATGAAGATCCAACGATGATGGTACATCTGGACTGCTCCAACTGCCATGACGATGGTACTTGAGCTTCTAAACAGTACAAGTAGTGTAAATAACGGCACTTGACCTTCTTATTCAACCGTAAATTGCTTGAATCGGTACTTGGCCTTCTTATTCAACCGGCACTTGACCTTCACAATCGACAGCAACTTGTGTTATCCGGCAATATATAACAACGGGTACTGTCAAATTTCTTGCTTCTGGCAAAAAGTTACAATTTCGATCTTTTCCGGGCAACGCCGAGTACTTTCATAATTCTGTATGTAGATGTCTTGAAAAATCGCTGTATGTTGATTTCTGGAACAATGCAGTTTGTTGAATTCTTGTTGAATGAAGTGGGTAAGGGACCCCGAGTATGCTGGTACCAGAACAAACCAGCTTATGGCCACCAAATGTTGCGTAGCATTAATGTGTGTAGTGTATAAATGTTCTGTGGATGAAGTCACATTTGCTACACAACGTTGAGGGTGTTGTAATTCATCTGCTTCCCAAAGGTACTATGATACTGGCCTTTGCAGAGTAGTGTGCCACCCTCAGACACCAGGGATGATGAGGCGTAGTAACGTGGTGTCTGTAGTCTGGTTTAAGTGTGATGTAAGGATACAGATGTGTATTCAAACAGTGAGCATTACAAACAAGGCAATCCACACAATGACGTCACGTTAACTCACGATGTGAAAAGTCAATAAAGCTTTAAACAGCAGTGATGGGTTTTTGGCAATATATATTGTACGCCACAATGACAAAATGCATGGACATCGTTATGCAGAAAACATCACAGGTATTTTCACAACAGTCATTGTATCATCGAAGTAGTCGACTCAACAGGCACAGCAAACAGCATAATAATAATGTACATTATGTGCCTTTTCAAGATATCGTAAACCGCTGTTCATGTGGTCAGGTAGGAAACTTCCCCTTTCCATAAGAGCTAGTAGATATCAACTAGGAGATTAAATCTGGTCTCCTATTTTTGACCTCAACAAGACAGGCATGTCTTTCGAGCGTCACATTATTGTTCTCTATGTTCCTTATACAGCAAAGGTATCAAACCTAGATCCATCAACAAAGTTCAGGAAGCAAGTAGTCCGTAGGACAGGCATCAATCGATGCGTGACAATATAAGTGGATCGTGAGCTGAGCAAACTTGTCATAATATATAGACTTTATAATAAGGCAGGCTAAGCGAAAGTCAACATCACAAGATGGCGATAAAGTCACTTAGCAAAAAAGGATTCATTTACCTGTTCATCAGGAATTAAATGAATAATCACATATGCCTCCAGGCATAAGAAATAACATGGAGATATATCATCTCAAAAAAGGGAACAACAATAATGAAGACTCCTTCCTAAATAAACTAAGCGAAGACTAGCACATAGCTACGTCTCGCCTTACCAGCTTCTCTGCTCAGACTGACCTGGGCGGAAATCGTTTAAACAACGCCACAAAAAGAGACATGCGCAGAACACGCGAATCGAATACAACTCAGCCAGATTTACGAAACGAAGAATGTTCTACGATGTTCGACTAAAGACCTTTTACCTTAAAAGGAAATGAATCTTGAAACATTGAGATTGCCAACTGTTTTCAAAGAACTGGCGATCTGAGCGCTCCATAAATGGACATGACTCAAAAATCGTTCACACAACTATCGGCAACCCTAGCTATCAAGATAAGACAACTTCTTGACGATAGCTATCAAGATTAGACGACTGTAGAAATAAAAGTGACTACAATTCCATGAGTTCCTTCCCATGCATTAAAAATTAACTATAGTCAGAATGCATGGTCAGAATAAGTTGCGACAAGTTTTTAGCAGCAAACAGTCTTCATAAGCAGACTGGTTTCTTGTATTCTTTGATTTCTATAATTCATGTCAAGGTTTGGGGAATAATGACTGATTCTTATTTCATGATGAAATTAGCTGCAAAGATTATAAAAACATGGTGGACATACTCACACTTGTATGAAATGCCACATTAAACTGCAGCTTAGCGTTTTTACACATTCTGCTCAATACACTACCCTTCAGTTGAATGTCCATAAAACTATTTTATCCCTTGAGTAGAAACACATCTTGTAATATCCTTTTACTGGTTTTAAGACTAACACCTCAGAAACATGACCGCTTCCATTGTAAAAAAACTTGTTCAAACTCATATCTTTCTGGGGATTTCCGCTGGGGATAGCGTGGGTGGGTCAACTGAGCTCAACTATTGGATTACTTTATCACGTGTCGAAGCGTGATGTCTATGACGACAGATGGGGAAAGGTTGGACTGCCTCTGTGACCTCAAGTGTCTTACGTTAATGAATTTTTCTTTTAGTTAACAATCTATCGTCTATATCTCCCGTTATTTCGTATTTTTGTTACAAATTTATAGTCTGTTTTAGACTCCCTACCGGTTAGTACGGCCACACACACACACACACACACACACACACACACACACACACACATGGTCATTTAAGTGCATGTACTTGCATATTTTCACACATGTGTATGTATTATTACGTAGATGATGTTTGTCCATTAGTACGATGCTAGTTTATTTTGTTTCATTTTATTTCAGAGTCCAGCAGTCTGTGCTGGGTTATTATATGGTGTTACGTAGAGAATACAGAATTATCTAGGTTATACGGTGTTGCTTATGAATTGCCTTCAAAGTAAACTTGTAGACAACAGTGTTTCTGTATGATTCATGTGCTACCTGATAGGGTTTCATTAATAAAAGTGGGACCCTGTCATCAAGAGAGTTTTTCTGTGACTGCGGAACGTGTGTGAAAGTAGGCCAGAGAGAGTGACGACAACATTACACACGAATTCTTATTCTTCTTCACACATCGTCTTCGCACTTTCACATCCATATTGTAGGTTTTTAAATCTAGACTCTGTTGCTCGTATGTTTTTACAGTGGAATATGTAGTAGTCTATGTTATTTTCTTCCTGACATTCTTGCCAGTGTGGTTCTTCTATCATAAAGTACGCTGCACCGAGATGGAGACGCCACAGCTTTTTGTTCTAGAGTACCTTTAATTCTTCTGTGATATGGCACGTCCATGTTTGTTCTTTCAGCAGTTTAAACGCGTGTCTGTTTTTACGATTGTCTTTCCATGGTGTCTTCCATTCCTCATTTATAGTTAGCTTTACTTGGCTCTTGATCTTCGTTTTTCCTAGGCCTGCTTTTATTTTGTTTTTATTTACTCGTGTACACTTGGCGTTCTGGTCTGCCAACGTGTTACCAACTATACCTATGTATGCTGGCACCCACACTAGCCTCACAATACATCCTCTGTTCCCTAGTGATGTATTTATTGCAAAATGTCTTCCTTTATGTCTGGCCGGCTACATTTATCTGGGTGTTCTAGTGCTTGCAGTGAATATAATGAGTCTGTAAATATCGTCACAGCTTCTGGCGGGTTATCTTTGATTATTTCTAAACTTTCTGGTATTGTTATCATCTCTGTTGTAAAAATCGAAGCCCTTTTAGTTATAATGTAGCTTTTCTTAATTCCCCACTTTGGTATTACTACTCCTGCACATAGCTGCCCGCTATCACCCTTGGATCCATCAGTGTGGACGGCCAGGCTTTGTTTTGTAAGTTGATTTATGAACTTTCGTATTATCGTTTTGGCTTCCTTGTCTTCTATGCTTTGTTTAGTCTTTTCAGTATGTGAGTAGTCTATGATTAGTGTGTTTAATTCCCAGGGTGGTATTGTGCTTCTATATTTATTACTATTTATGTTTATACTTAAACGATACATACATAAAACAGAGGAAATCATATATGGTTAATAACAGTGACAATACTGGTAGTAATAATAACAATACTTCAGAATAGAAATTTAACCAAATAGAAATTAATCACCAAATACTAACAAATCAGTGAGAAAAAAAGCAACATTATGGACTACGCATAGGACAAGGGCAAGCAACGGGGAAAAAAACCACTAACTTTAAAACAACAAATACTAAAATAAATTAAAACCAAAAACTACAAAAGAAAATAGTTATTTAAATAATATACAAAACTGAAAATAAAACACTAAATACCATAATTAAAACCAAAACTTAGCTTGAACAATGTAGACCAGGATGGTCTTCTAATAGAAGAGGCAATAATGGTCAGCCGTTAAGTGCTTTCTCATCTTTCTCAACACGTTAAAAATATATATATACCTACTTTGTACTTTTTGTTCTTTATTTCAGGGTTATACTGATCTCAGAATTGACCTGGTATACGGAGGGGCACGATATTATGCTCACTACTCTAACTTCAGGATCTCTGACGAGTGGTCGAATTACCGAATTACATTAGGGAAGTATGATGGAACATCGAAGGACTGCTTAACGTACCACAATGGATCGTCTTTCTCCACACGTGACCGAGACAACGATCATGCTGCAGGTAGCCACGGCGATAATTGTGCGACATTATATCACGGAGCTTGGTGGTATTTTGATTGTTACAGATCAAACTTGAACGGTCAGTGGGGAAGACAAGACTATCAAGGTATTGTCTTGTATACCGGTACTAAAGTGTATTACCCGACCTTTACCGAGATGAAGATCAGATGAGTTTAAATTAATGTATTTGTAAAAACATAAACGTTTGTAGTGTTACGCAGAATTATTTTAGACATCGAGCACTACTGTTGTTTTAACTAGGTATGTCATTAATTAGGCATGTCAGTTTTGACTCTAGTTTCATATGTCAAGAATGCGAATGATGAAAATGAAATGTATCTCTACTTGCACGTAAAGGATGAAAAAAATGCAGATTAAAAAAAAAAGAACTATTAATTTGTCCGTGACTTTAACATTATATGTCTTTCAATGTGAGAGTATGTACATGTTATACTTGTAGTTTTGACCCATCGCTGACTTTGTTTATGACCTATTTTCTCGTTTTCTGTGTGCATCTATCACGTCTGTGTGTAAAAGTGTATGTGAAATTGTGGTTATGTGAAATTGCTAATAGTAAATGAACAAAATTACATTTACGGTATCAAAAGCGTACCACGTCTTTCATCAACAAGTAGACAAAACAAATACAGAAAACTACTGGCAAGAGATAAATATGGACTGAAATTAGATTTGAAAAGTGTTGAGATAGTATAGCGCCACTTTCATAAAGTAAAGGGAGAAAATAAGAAAGCAGATGTAAACAAAAGCGAAATTGTCACTTCAAAACATTGAGTCATAATATATGTATTGAGACAAACAGAAAAAAAAATAACAAGCATATTAAGAGACAAGACAAAAATATACCGGCAAGTTGGCAGAGACATCTATAGCCACATGTAAACGGAGGAGCACTGCGACAGTAGAAGAAACTATTTTAGTATATTCGCCTTACGCTTATAATGTCATCGATCCACCTTTGTAGACATTAATAACACATAAGGAAGGGAAACCCGAGGCCTGTAAACAGTAAATTAATATTAGACAAACATAAAGGTATGTTTTCAGGCACTCGTAAGAAATAAAGAAGTAGAACACTTGGACAACAGAAAAACAACAGACGTGAGTGGCTTACCCAGGGTATCAAGGTCTTTGTCTTGTTTGGACTGACATATACTGCTGTATAGAGGAACAACAGAAGTGATTGCGTCATTAATGGGCTGAGTTGCCCACTGTATACTTCCGGTGTTGTCTTGTGACTCACACTGATGACTAGTCAGTAAAGCATCCTTTTATTGGGGATGCCTAGCTGGCCGTGGGGTCAGTGTGATTCGCTTGTATAGCTAGGCGGAGTTGACGTACGGAAGGTACGGGGTTCGAACCCTGGGTAAGCCACTCACGTCTGTTGTTTTTCTGTTGTCCAAGTGTTCTACTTCTTTATTTCTTACGAGTGCCTGAAAACATACCTTTATGTTTGTGTAATATTAATTTACTGTTTACAGGCCTCGGGTTTCCCTTCCTTATGTGTTATTAATGTTTATACAATACCAGAAACCTACCCTCTGTTCTATACTACTGTCCTTAAGTCTTCTATCATTTACTGGACACAGTATCAAGGTCTTTGTCTTGTTTGGACTGACATATACTGCTGTATAGAGGAACAACAGAAGTGATTGCGTCATTAATGGGCTGAGTTGCCCACTGTATACTTCCGGTGTTGTCTTGTGACTCACACTGATGACTAGTCAGTAAAGCATCCTTTTATTGGGGATGCCTAGCTGGCCGTGGGGTCAGTGTGATTCGCTTGTATAGCTAGGCGGAGTTGTCGTACGGAAGGTACGGGGTTCGAACCCTGGGTAAGCCACTCACGTCTGTTGTTTTTCTGTTGTCCAAGTGTTCTACTTCTTTATTTCTTACGAGTGCCTGAAAACATACCTTTATGTTTGTCTAATATTAATTTACTTTGTAGACATCAACGCCCATACAGACGCATTTTGTACATTACCCAGATAAATGAAGTGTAAGAATTTACCATTACGTTGGAAAGAATTATATGGAATCAAATTGCCGTAAAAAGGGATCTTTGCAGGACAGTATAATTTAAATATGAGAATTCACTATTAGTGCTAAAGGAAATATTAATTTACCAAAAAAAAAAAAAAATTACCTCCTTTTGCGAGGAAAGCTTCGTTCAACCCAGACGCATGATCCATCGGTTAAATATTAAACAGAATCATCCTTAAGAAACTAACAAAAGGGCAATACATTTTAAAAAAAAATGATATGACTAAATAGGCAACGTGTGATCGCAAATCAATATTGGCTTATCCTTTAGGTTTGTATACAAGCTTACAGTCAAGACAATCTTCGCCTTTAAATATTTCCAGGATACAAGTATCATTCGCATGTTATGTTTCATGGTTGGACAGTCCTTTCTAAAATGGTCATTGGCATTACAAAGACAACATTGAGTGTCACGCCTGTTGATATTCCTTAGACTCCAATTTGGAATGGACTGTAATACCATTGTAGGACGTGGACCTCTTTTAATTCAAAATTTGGCAGAGTGGTTCAAGACCCACAGTTACAACACAATCATTTAGAGTCTCTGACCTGTGCTGAAGAAAATGCCTGCAGTGGGACTTATGTAGTCTGAAATTCCGATCAAATATCCTATAAAACCATGACTTTTGGTTGTAAGATCTATTCATACTATGAATTCACAGCCTTCAATATGGTGCAGCTTTTACTTCCCTGCCATACTTACTTACTTAGTCGTTCCCCTTCTACCGTGAGATGTAGAGGTTTGGAAGTGAGAGCGTCAGACTATCCTATCGGCTGTCTTTCTCTTGGCCTGGTTCCATTCTAGTCCTCGGACCTTTAAAGGTTGTCTAATGTTGTCCTCCCAGCGGACTATGGGTCTTCCTGGGGGTCTGGATTCCTGGCTCTTTGTTTCCCATGTTTATCGTGGTAGCCCATCTTCTCCCATTCTGCAGACAGGGTGTGATAAGAGGTTTTGATGTTAATAAAAGTAAAGGTTAACAAGGTGAGGTCAAGCTATGTAAGTTCCCTGAGTAAGAGTGATGCTGATGTATTTCTCAGGGTCCCTATCCGCTACCTCTTCTGATCTCACCCAGTGTACATTAATCTATGTTGTGTTATGTGGCTACGTGTTTAGGGTAATGTATTTAGTATGAGGAATGAATATTTTCAAACAAAACTTTAACTCAATAACATCAAGTAAGTAAAACTGTATGTACGTTTTGATATATAAAGGGATATTTATATACAATTTTATTATTCCTGTACCTTACTCTTTTGGGACAGGAATTGTCAAATCAAGAAAACATTTATTTACATAATATAAATAAATAAGTTGGAAACACTGTCCATGACTTTTAACAATCAAAAAGGTCACTGTTATGCGTACCCCACAGTCTGATTCAATGCTTGACATTAACACTAGTCTATTATTGGAGAGTCTGTTCTTTACATCATTCCCCAGGAAATTCTTTTTATTGTTGTGGATGGAATTGCAATAAACTATCATATGCCCGTACTAAGGGACTTATCTTGTCAGCCTGTCTGATTCTTTTGGCTCCAGAATCTACAAGATCAATCAAATAGTGTTGCTTCCTGGATGAAGATACAGCATGTAGCTTCCAGGTATATTGTAAGCATTCACTGCCCACAGGTTCTGTCTTCTCCAGGTTTACTGCAACAACTTTGTAACTGGTAATAAAGCCCTGGAATGAGATGGAAAAGTTCCTCCCCTATAGAGCCTGTTTATAACAATTCCACAACTAATCAATAATAATCTTACCTGGGGTCAGCCATGTGTGCTGACCATTTGCACCAGACTCTATGTTTCCTTGACTACACTCAGTCCTGTGTTTTCATTCTTTTGCTCATATGGCATCAAAGCCACTGTTCCTTAAGCATGGATTGTCTTCCATAGAATCAGCAGGGGTGTACAAATATATCTTGTGACCTGTTAATTTCTTCTTTCGAACATTCTATGCATGGTTTCACATGTTCTTTAAACACTGTGTTACTCCAGAAGCCACTATCAATATATTTTCTCCTGAACTTACAGTCGCAAAATTTTAAGGAAAATTTACAAACACATTTATTTTTCACTTCCCATAAGCCTGCTTTTAGACACATTCCTACTTAGGTCGTTGTAACCTCTCCCAATTGGCAGTATCAAAATAAAATCAGGCAGCACAGACAGCCTGTGGCCTGCATGTCAATATATTACAAATAAACTTATTTGTCTTACCTCAAGTAAAGAATAATAACACATGCACAAGCTTGACTAGCAGTAAATAGGTTTTCAGACTGCTTTATCGTCCAGAAGGCAAAAGCTTGGTCACAAGGTTTTCCCACTGATCTCAACTTGGCAGTGCTTGTTAGTTTTTCAAATGGCGAACTACGCAAGGAGGTTTTAAATTTTATCAACTACCCTTAACCAATCAGAAGACGAGTCAAAATTTTAACTATTTTTGGAATATAAACTAGAGTGATTATAAGTGTGTTTGTTCGTCTGATTACGTTTGTGTATTTTATATCTCTAGTATTTATGGACCGATTTCAAATATCAAAAGTGATAATTAAACGGCCAACTGACCTCTATCATTCTATTTAATTTTCTTTTGGTTATTCCTTAACAGTTTTATCTTGGTAATTTTTTTGAAATTAATTGTAGGTCTACTCTGATCTAAAATATCAGTAAATTAAATTTTTCTAAGTCAAGATAATTTTATTATGTGGGAATCTTTAGGTTAATATATTAATCAATATCAGCGCTATAATTCAAGATATCCCGTTCATTCTAATTCCTTTTAGTTATTGAGAAATAAATTATTTAATTTTGGTCAAAAACACAGAATCGGCATGTTTGCCCTACTACCACATTTTTTCTTTGACTCTACAAAAACGAGTTACCAATTTGATTGGTTGTTAATTTTACTACATCCTTCGATAAATATTAGGGTGTGTGTATGATGGTAGTAACTTTTAACCTATGGTAGTAGAAAAATTCAAATTCTCTAGTTAATTTTTTAGCGGTAAATGGACTTTGCCCCTCAGACAAATTTCAAATATTAAAGTTATTTATAGATTTTAAAAAAATACGCGGAATGGTTTTTAAGCAGGAAGCTTGAGCGTGGGGTTTACACAGATCCATTTCACTACATATCTCTCCTGTTAAAAAGCGTGAACCACTAGTGCAGCTTTAATATCTGTGTTACCATCACGATCAAATTAACTCAACTGTGCGTTAGATTGATCCTGGTTTCCTGCAGGTGGGTGCCTACTCAAGAAATCTGAACCAACGTTCTGCGATCCAGAAATGCACTCAATGGTTAACGATTAAGGTTGTATGAGAAGTGACCACCTTATCAAACTTGCATTACCATGTTTTGCCTGAGCAAGAAAAACCAGGGGCTGATGATCGCTCTGGACCAAGAAATGCTTACCATACAAATAAATCTGGAATTTCTTTATTGCCCAGACTAAAGCCCAACATTCTTTTTCTATAGTTGAGTAGTTTTGTTCCGCTCTGTTTAATTTGCGGCCGGCATAAGCAACGGGGTTCAATTCTCCGTCTGGTGATGAAGACCGTTGTAACAAAGTGGCTCCCAATCCCACATTACTAGTGTCCGTTCTCACCACAAATTCCTGACTCAAATCAGGTAACTTCAATATGGGCTTACTGGTGAGTTTTGTTTCAGCTCATTATATGCCAGCCCACATTCTGCCGACCATTCTATTTTTTCTGGTTTCCCTTTACGAGTTAGGTCTGTCAGAGGAGCACACACAGAGTTAAAATTCTGGATATATTTTTGATAAAATCGACAAAGTGAGACAATGGATCTTACATCTTTCTTAGTCTGTGGTCTGGGTGCTCTCTGCAATTTCTCCAAGTTCTTAGGATCATGGGTCATGCTACCCTGATGTACAGTATGTCCCAAGAATTCCAATTCCTTGCATCCAATACAACATTTTGTTGGTCTAGCAGTTAAGTTTGCCTCCCTGAGTCTGTCAAATAATATGTTTAGAGAGTCTACATGTTCCTCAAATGTTTTCGTGGCGATGAGGATGTCATCCATGAAATTAGTAATACATGGATTTATCAGGGGATCCAATAGTTTTCGCATCATTCTGGAAAACACACTCGGAGCATTCTTCAATCCAAAAGGCAACATGTTGAACTCATAGTGCCCTTCCGAGGTGCTAAAGGCCAGATAAGGTCAAATCTCAGGCTTCACTGGAATCTGATAATATCCCTTACTGAGATCTACCTTGGAAAAATATTTTGCCTTATTCAATCTGGCAAACAGTTGGATAGTATCAGGTAATGGATCCACCTGACCTTCTGTGACAGCATTCAGTTTCCTGTAATCTATGCACAGCCTATGTTCCCCAGAGGGTTTTCTCAACAATACCACACTGGAGATATAAGGAGATTCACTATGAGAAATAATCCCTTCTAGTAACAAATATTCCATCTCCACTTTTAAAGCTTGCTCTTTAGCGAATGGGATAGTATAGGCTTTCATACAGATAGGTGTTGGGTCTAGCAGTTTTATATCATACTCCAACAAGTTTGTGTGCCCCAGTTTGTCCGTTAACACGTCTGTATGATTTTCCAGAACCTTTTGAATCTTCTCCCTCTGCCCTTTTGTCAGGTGATTACTGATGTTTACCTGTGCAGGTGTTTCGCATGGTTTCAGGGGATATTCATACGAGGTGAGAGGTTCATTTTTCATTTAAGTGGCTATGGCCAAGGTCATTAGGTGTGCGCCTTCCAAAACTCTTCTATCATGATTTTTCTTAAAGAGGTTCACATGATAGACTTTTTCCTTTCCCTATTTGTCTATCTTATAATTAGTTCTAGATACCTTTTCTAGAACTGTGTATGGACCTTGCCATCCAATCTGAAGTTTGTTGTTGCTGCCGGGTAATAGAAGAAGCACCTTCTCCCCCACTGCAAGCTCCATATCCTTCGCTTTCCTATTATAATATGCAGCATGTTTCTTCCTGGCTTGTCTTAGGTTATCATTTGCTAGTTTCCAGCCAGTTTTTAGTCGAATGGTCAGCTCGTTCACATACTGATATGATGAGGTTACAGTCTCTTCTGCTTTCTCATCTGTCCCTGTCCTCAATAAGGCTTCCAGTGGAGCTTTAATAGGCCGGCCAAATAACAACGTTGCTGGTGCCATTCCTGTTGAATTATGTGGGACCTCCCGATAAACAAATAAGGCTGCGGATAAAGTATTGATCCCATGTGTCAGGTTTTTCATGTGCCAGCTTTCGCAGGATGGAAATAAGTGTCCCGTTGAACCTTTCCACCTGCCCGTTCCCTTGGGCATGATACGGACTACAGTGAAAGTGCCTGGCTTGAAAGATCCTGAAAACTTTCTCCGTTAGTTTCCCCCGGAACTGTGATCCATTATTAGTCAGTATCTGGTGGGGAAATCCTAACCGTGTGAATATTGTAAGTAACGCCTCTGCCACATGTTTGGAATCGATTGATGACATGGCTACTGCCTGTCCCCACATAAAACAAGTGTCCACCAGAGTAAGAATATAACGGTTTCTCCTCTTGGTTCGTGTAAGAGGTGCAACAATATCCACTGCAACTCTCTCAAAAGGGGTTCCCATGATTGGCATCTCCCCTAGAGTTGCAGGTGCAGTCCAATGTTTTGGAGCAACCCGTTGGCATTCTGGGCAGGATTTGACATATCTTTTTATATCTTCTGTTATCCCTGGCCAGACGTAATGACAAGCTATACGCTGTCCTGTGGCGCTGATCACCATGTGACCACTGAAGGGTATAGCATGTCCTAACTCCAGCACCTTTTCCCTATATGAAGTTGGAAGTACTAATTATCCATGACCATTGGATCCTATACCAGCCTTCCTATACATTAACTTGTTCTTTATATAAAAATCTCCTTTGTTTGGAGGGGTATGGCTTTTTTGGGAGTTTCCTGAAACACGGCTTTAATTACTTATCCTCAGCCTGTGCCTTCCTCATCTCCTCTGGATGAGTATTTATTGGGTTATCTTCCTCCTTCCTTGACTGTGACCTGGTCTGTACTGCTGCCATAATCACTGGTCTTTTGGGATTTCCCCAAAAACACATATCTACACCCCAATATTAGAGGGTAGATTGGTTCATTTATCACTGCTGCTCTAATCACTCCTTCTACATAGCGAGCTTTTACATTTAGCAATGGGAAGTAGATCCTTAGGTTGTATCTCCATTTTCTGTGGATCACTGATTCTGGTTTTGTGGAGTTTTATTACTCTCTGCTTGTTTCTTTCTTGCTCCAGCTACTTCTGACTGGGCGGCCTGATATATCTCAGCAACATTGAGAATCTCCCCCAATCTCTCTGCACCTTGTTCCGTGAGAAATTTTCTCAGGTCTGGAGCCATGGACTCTCTTAATTGCTCCATCATAATCATTTCCTTCAGATCTTGGGTTTCCCCAGAGCAGTCCATTTTTCCAAATAAGTCTCTAGTCTGGCAGAGAATTGGTGGTAGGTCTCCCCAGAAAGTTGCTTAGCATTCCTAAATTTCTTCCTATAAAATTCACTATTTTTTTCCGTATCTAACTAATAAGGCTTGTTTGAGAATATCATAATCTTCTTGGTCTTCTCTGCTTAACTTGGAGAAGACTTCATAAGATGTTCCCCTAAGTCCTTGGGATAATTTTAAACTCCACTTCTCCTTCTCCAACCCATAGTTAGTAGCTAGTCTCTCATATCTACTGAAATAGGACTCGATCTCATCGTCTTTCTCTACAATAGGATCTAAATGAAAATTCATGGCTGAATTTGAGGCATCTGACTGGCACTAGTATCAGAGGTAGATGGGCTGTTTCCATTTTCTGGAATATGTCCTTGAAGTTCCAGTTCCTTGAGTCTTAACTCATGCTCTCTTTGCAATCTTTTTTCCTCTGCCTCCCTTTGCAGTCTCTTTTTTACTGCCTCCCTTTGCAATCTCTTTTCCTCTTTAGCAGCCTCCATCTGCCTAACCTCCCTTTCAGCCTCTAACTGTAACCTTTTAACCTCAGCCTCCCTATCAGCCTCTAATTTCCTAGCCTCTAATTTTAATCTTTTTTCTTCTTTATCTGCTTCTAATTGTAACCTTTTCTCTTCAGCTAACCTCATATCTTCCCTATCTATAAATTTATCACATTCAGTAGTAACATACTGAATCAGAAGGTCCCCACTCATGACAAGTTCTTTTGCCGTCTGCACTGTAGCAGATCTAAATTTGGCCAAGTCTACCATTCTCTCATACAAATTATCAACACTTCTGTAATAATGTATCAAATACTAACTTAATTAAATAATGGCAATGGCAGCTCATCCAATTCACCACAGTTTGTTTAGTTTTATAAAATTTATTTCCTACTGAGTGGGCCCCAGGGTATGGTGGAACAAAAATCCCGGACAGGACACCAATATGTGATAAGAGGTTTTGATGTTAATAAAATTAAAGGTTAACAAGGTGAGGTCAAGCTATGTAAGTTCCCTGAGTAAGAGTGATGCTGATGTATTTCTCAGGTTCCCTATCCGCTACCTCTTCTGATCTCACCCAGTGTACATTAATCTCTGTTGTGTTACGTGGCTACGTGTCTAGAGTAATGTATTTAGTATGAGGAATGAATATTTTCAAACAGAACTTTAACTCAATAACATCAAGTAAGTAAAACTGTGTGTACGTTTTGAAATATAAAGGGATATTTATATACAATTTTATTATTCCTGTACCTTACTCTTTTGGGACAGGAATTGTCAAATCAAGAAAACTTTTAATTACATAATATAAATAAATAAGTTGGAAACACTGTCCATGACTTTTAACAATCACAAAGGTCACTGTAATGGGTACCCCACAGTCTGATTCAATGCTTGACATTAACACTAGTCTATTATTGGAGAGTCTGTTCTTTACATCATTCCCCAGGAAATTCTTTTTATTGTTGTGGATGGAATTGCAATGAACTATCATATGCCCGTACTAAGGGACTTATCTTGTCAGCCTGTCTGATTCTTTTGGCTCCAGAATCTACAAGATCAATCAAATAGTGTTGCTTCCTGGATGAAGATACAGCATGTAGCTTCCAGGTATATTGTAAGCATTCACTGCCCACAGGTTCTGTCTTCTCCAGGTTTACTGCAACAACTTTGTAACTGGTAATAAAGCCCTGGAATGAGAAGGAAAAGTTCCTCCCCTATAGAGCCTGTTTATAACAATTCCACAACTAATCGATAATAATCTTACCTGGGGTCAGCCATGTGTGCTGACCATTTGCACCAGACTCTATGTTTCCTTGACTACACTCAGTCCTGTGATTTCATTCTTTTGCCCATATGGCATCAAAGCCACTGTTCCTTAAGCATGGATTGTCTTCCACAGAATCAGCAGGGGTGTACAAATATATCTTGTGACCTGTTAATTTATTCTTTCAAACATTCTATGCATGGTTTCACGTGTTCTTTGAACACTATGTCACTCCAGAAGCCACTATCAATTCATTTTCTCCTGGACTTACAGTCGCAAAATCTTATGGCAAATTTACAAACACATTTATTTTTCACTTCCCAATATGCCTGCTTTTAGACACATTCCTACTTAGGTCGTCGTAATCTCTCCCAATTGGCAGTATCGAAATAAAATATGGCGGCACAGACAGCCTGTGGCCTACATGTCAATATATTACAAATAAACTTTTTTGTCTTACCTCAAGTAAAGAATAATAACACATGCACAAGCTTGACTAGCAGTAAATAGGTTTTCAGACTGCTTTATCGTCCAGAAAGCAAAAGTTTGGTCACAAGGCTTTCCTACTGATCTCAACTTGGCAGTGGTTGTTAGTTTTTCAAATGGCGAACTATGCAAGGAGGTGTTAAATTTTATCAACTACCCTTAACCAATCAGAAGACGAGTCAAAATTTTAACTATTTTTGGACTATAAACTAGAGCGATTATAAGTGTGTTCGTTCGTCTGATTACATTTGTGTATTTTATATCTCTAGTATTTATGGACCGATTTCAAATATCAAAAGTGATAATTAAACTGCCAACTAACCTCTATCACTCTATTTAATTTTCTTTTGATTATTCCTTAACAGTTTTATCTTGGTAATTTTTTTGTAATTAATTGTAGGTCTACTCTGATCTAAAATATCAGTAAATTAAATTTTTCTAAGTCAAGATAATTTTATTATGTGGGAATCTTTAGGTTAATATATTAATCAATATCAGCGCTATAATTCAAGATATCCCGTTCATTCTAATTCCTTTTAGTTATTGAGAAATAAATTATTTAATTTTGGTCAAAAACACAGTTTCGGCATTTTTGCCCTACTACCAAATTTTTTCCTTGACTCTACAAAAACGAGATACCAATTTGATTGGTTGTTAATTTTACTACATCCTTCGATAAATATTAGGGTGGGTGTGTGTGTGTATGGGGGTAGTAACTTTTAACCTATGGTAGTAAAAAAATCCAAATTCTCTAGTTAAATGTTTAGCGGTAAAAGGACTTTGCCCCTCAGACAGATTTCAAATATTGTAGTTATTTATAGATTTAAAAAAAATACGCGGACTGATTTTTAAGCAGGAAGCTTGAGCGTGGAGTTTACACAGATCCATTTCACTACACATGGCAAAACCATCTTAGTTGGGACTATTCTACTTGGGTCTGCAGGGAGTGGGATTTTATGCCTTGACGTATCGTCTGGTTGCGGACCATGTCTCTTCTTGTTACTTCGAGCACCTTCTTCAGATACCTCATTTCTGAGGTTTGGATCTGGCTTTTGTGGGTTGTAGTCATTGCCCATGACTCGCATCCATATGTCAAGACTGGGACATTGGTGGAGCGGTATACAACCATCTTCGTTTCTTTACCAACCTCTCTCTTGCTGAGGAATCCTCGATTGATGGCCTGAAAAAGTCGCCCAGCTGCTGCTTTTCGAGTGTCCAACTCTTCTTTGATGCCTCCTTTTCGATCTATAACAGCTCCAAAGTATTAAAAAAGGTCGACCTGCTCTGCTCCAAGGCCTGTTGCTTAATCTGATGTCTTTGTGGTAAAGTGGGATTTTATAAATATCTATAGGGGACTTAGTGTACTGACTGAGATCAGCTGTGAAGGTATCTGTATCTAATAGGTGTAGTGTTTTACAGATAACCTTACTTGCTGCCACATATGTATACCTCAGTCAGAATTATTCTGGAATATTGTGATGACTACATTATATGTCTAGGGTATGTATATGATGAAGTGTAAGTCACAACAACAACAGACAGATAAACAATTTAATTTATTCCACCACACTTGACAACACTGTGGCACTCACATACATGGAACATTCTATGAGACTATCTTAAACGAGTCACTGGTAAATTTTCAAATATCAATATGTATTAATTACTTTTCATTAATATATATGTGTCCTGATTCAACTACAAAGTGAACCAGGAATCACAATCAATTTCAATTATAAGTTATATATATATATATATATATAGAATTTATCAATATGAATCTTGTAGTGACATATTTTATTAATTTTATCATATGTGTGTCAGTTGTGTAGTAGTAATATGAGGTAATACTGGTGTTGTTTTTTCAAGCTATGTTGATATTTGTCATCATGACTTCAAGTGTTTATTTCTGTTGGAACTAGTATTGGAGATGTTCTCAGTTCCGTTCATTAAAACAATTAATTTCCCCTCTTATTTTAATACAATGTCAGTTTAAGGGGGTATACATAATGTTGAGCTCCGCTGGCCACATAGGCTTAACTTTCGTGATGGCGGCAGGAAAAGACTCCTCTGCTCGATTGCTCCCCTGTGTTCTGGAGACACCTCACTGTTTGCTATATGGACCAAGGAGTATGCTGTCCGCCTCTGGATTCAGCAAAGCTCTGACCAGGTACTGCTCAATAGCTTTAGGACCACAGTCCCTGAAACAAGAAGGTTGTACCTCCTACTTCAGAACTAATTTATACTCTATTTCTACACTGAGCACAATACATAACAAACACTGAGTTCAGAGCGGTAGGCCAACTGCTATCTTCATCTGAAACAATTTTCACCAGTATTTTCCTCCCTAATGGTTACCACGCCTCTGCAATTCCAGCATTATTTCTTTCTAGTCAATAATATAGGTGTCAGTGTACTGTTTGGCAATTCCATTTAGTTTCACTTTCCTCCGACACCTTCTGTTCAGGCTGGAGCATTATATAGGCTTTACCTCAAGTTCGCTACTGAACCACACATATATACAGACATAATTTATCAATTTACATTCAATTTTCATTAAAAAGATATCAAACCTTTCAAGCTTACCACAATTCATGGAAATATTACACAGTGACGTTGAATGGCAATGAATATAGCACAACTTCGATCTGCCGATGTCCCAGGCTTTTATTTATAACAATATGCACTGGTGCTCAACGCACTGTTTCTTAGTAGGTTTATTACAAGATTTGGCCCGGAACAGACGCCCTGAATTGAGTATATTGGCAGCTCTAACCAATCATGCCATGTTTACCTACTTTTCAAAAAATATTACCCTTCTCACGTTTCCCCTAACAACAAAGAAGTAGTATTTATAGTCCGACTAATCGTGTTTAGCCTTACATTTATTTTCCGCCAATCAAATAGGAGGTAACATGTCAGCCTATTTCCCGTACAATGGTGGGGTGAAATTCTGCCACTGAGCGATTCTGAATTTGGTGTTGTCTGACACCCTCACTATTTTCTTTTGGCTATAATTTGTTAATTCCTAGACTATTTGCGTAACACTCAACATATTATTTGTCAGCAAGTCCTAAGGAACCCAAATATATATATATTTAATGGAGCCAATATGCATTTTCTTCTAGGATAGTCGTGCTGTTACTACCTCCTCACTTCCAAACTTTAGGGTGTCTGGGTACTGTCATGTTTTCAAACGTAAACCAGTATAATGTCATATTTCCTAATAAGAATTTTGTAAGTTTTTTAAAACCTAACTCTGGTATGGGTAGTGTTTTTATCACTGTCGATTTGAAAAAAACTAGTGCATGTGGCCTTACACGCGTGATGGCAGCAATTGTGTATCGCGCGACGCGTGTTTAGTGTTGCATGTGTCCCTGCTTTCAGCCCTCCCTTCTTTCTATCTTTAGTCCATCTGTCTTTCGTTTTTTTTTTTTTTGGCTACGTAGTGTATAAAAAGACATGAATGGAATTTTAAATCTAGGTCAACTTGCGTATCTCAAGGTTTTTCTTAGAATTGGAGTACACATTTTATTGTGTTGGGGAAACGCGTGTATGCTGCAGAAGGCCTTTACTATCAACGTGAAACGTTACAATTTGCAGACGAAGTAGAAAACAAGGGGGATTTCGAGTACAGTCATTGTGACAGCACTGTTCTTTTTTACCTTTTCTCTTTCCTGTTATTGAAGTAATTCGTTAGGCTTTACATTTACGTTTTAATTTATATATGTGGATTAGAATTTCTCACGACAAATCCTCCCCACTTAAAACAGATGTTATATGTCAGTCTATAATTCTATATACACATAGAGAAATTTATTATTATTCCTGGGTTTTAGGGTGATTCTCATCACACGGATGGCGGCTTAAAAAATCCGCTCCCAGATTTGTTTTTCCACTTATATACTCTATGCTAAACTCAAATGGCTGCATCAATAAAGACCAACGGAGTAATCTCGAGTTCTCATGCCTAGCCTGTGCTAGAAACGATAAAGGTTTGTGATCCGTTTGCAACTTAAATGCCTTCCCATACAGATAAATATTGAATTTCTTTATTGCCCATATTACTGCAAGACATTCTTTTTCGCTAGTTGAGTAGTTGATTTCAGCTTTATTCAACTTTCTGCTAGCATATGCCACTGGGCTTAATTCCCCATCCAATGCATCTGATCTCTGTAGCAGAGTTGCACCTAACCCAATATTACTGGCATCCGTCCTTACAATGAATTCTTGACTTAAGTCAGGTAATTTCAAAATAGGTTTGCTTGTTAGCTTTTCCTTCAATTCCTGGTAAGCCATTTCACATTGTGGTGTCCATGTAATTCGATCTGGATTTCCCTTACGTGTCAAATCAGTTAACGGTGCACATATGGAATTAAAGTTTTTGATATACTTTTGGTAGAAACCACATAATGAGACAAAGGATCTCACGTCTTTCTTGGTTTGTGGTCTCGGGGCTTTCTTTAGTTTCTCTAAATTCTTTGGGTCAGGGGTCATGTTTCCCTGATAAAACTGTGTGTCCCAGGAATTCCAATTCTTTACATCCAACGCAACATTTGGTTGGTCGGGCTGTTAAATTCGCTTCCCTAAGTCGATTAAACAGCATGTTCAGAGAGTCAATGTGTTCCTCAAATGTTTCTGTTGCTATAAGGATATCATCCATGAAATTTGTGATACATGGATTATTCAGAGGGTCCAATAATTTTCTCATCATCCTAGAGAAGACACTAGGCGCATTCTTCAATCCAAATGGCAATCTATTAAACTCATAGTGTCCTTCTGAGGTACTAAAAGCTAGGTATGGTCTAACCTCAGGCTTTACTGGAATCTGATAGTATCCTTTACTCAGATCCACTTTTGAGAAATATTTAGCTTTATTTAGTCTGGCAAACAGCTGATTTGTATCCGGCAATGGATCCACCTGTCCTTCTGTAATAGCATTCAGTCTCCTGTAATCTATACAGAGTCTATGTTCTCCAGAGGGCTTCCTTAAGAGTACAACACCGGAACTATACGAAGATTCACTGTGTGAAATAATTCCTTCCTTCAACAAATAGTCTATCTCTTCCTTCAAAGCTTTCTCCTTAGCAAAAGGAATCGAATATGGTTTCATACAGACAGGTGTGGGGTCTATCAGTTTCATATCATATTCCAATAAGTTTGTATGCCCTGGTCGGTCTGTTAACACCTCTGTATGAGTATCTAGAACCTGTTGCACTCTCTCTTTCTGAGTTTTCGTTAAATGTGTACTGATTTTCACCTGTGCCGCTGTCTCACAGGGGTGTAATGGATATTCAAATGATGAAAGTGGTTCCTTTTTCATCTCCATGGCAATGGACAAGGTCAACAAGTGTGTCTCTTCCTGATGTTCTCTTTCCAAATATTTCTTCAGGAGATTCACATGATAGATTTTTTCTTTCCCCTTCTTATCTATCTAATAATTTGTTCTAGGCACCTTCTCTAGAACTGTATATGGACCTTGCCATCCAATTTGTAACTTATTCTGACTCCCGGGGAGAAGAAGCAGTACCTTCTCTCCCACAGCCAAATCTCTGTCTTTCGCCTTCCTGTTATAATAGGCAGCATGTTTCTTCCTGGCTTGTTTCAAATTTTCATTGGCAAGTTTCCAGCCAGTTTTTAAACGAGTGGTCAGCTCATTCACATATTGGTATGAGGATGTAATATTTTCCTCTGCCTTGTTCATCAGTCCACGTTCTTAACAGAGCTACATATGGACCTTTAATTTTGTGGACCTATTTGTCCATGGACCGATATGGTCTCTTCCACTGGAAGCTCTATAGTGATGATTTTTCTTCCCAGAATTATCATGCACAAAACGACCGCTACCAATTTTTCTTTTGGGGCTTTCTCCCCACTTAAAATTCTTGATGAGAGATTTCCTCTCTACATCTTCTTCCTCCAGTTTGTTTAAGTCCGATTGAGGGAATTTCGGCTTATCCTGGGGTAAGACATCTTTTTGCACTCTCCGCATAGTGGCCATTGTAAAACAGTTAAGTGAAGCTTGTCCGTGAAAAGGGGCTTCCCATTCCCTTTGGTCCACTTTATCAAATTTATTTTTCCTTTTTATTATCAGGCCTAATTTTGCCCCGTGGCGTGTCCAGGTCCTGATCAATGTTCCCACTTGTGGGTGTTCCCTCATGTGCTATGCTACACCTTTCTACAAAATTCTCAATGTCCCATCTTGCCTTGGGCCAATAATAATTGTGAGCCACCTTTTGAATGATGGTACCTATTTTCTCATGGTCCCCATCTGGTTTCACATGTAGGCTCCTTATTAATTCTGCCCTATATCTTTTAGGAAGTACCAGCTGTCCCTGACCTTTGGATCTAGCTCCAGTCTTCCTATACATCAACTTGTTTTTCATGTAAAAATCTCCCTTGCCTGGAGTTGTATGACAAGTTGACAATTTCCTGAAACAAGGCTTGAGGGTCTTATCCCCAGCCTGTGCCTTCCTCATCTCTTCTGGAGTGGTATCCAACATAATATCCTCCTCCTGTCTTGAGGTCGACCTGACCTGAAGGGTGGCCATATACACAGGTTTCCTTCTGCAACGGTCAGTGTCATGATTGTCCATCTGACAATTTTTACACCACCTTTTTCCTTGGTTGAAAGATTTTCTTTCATCATATTTCCTTTCATCGAATTGTGGGGTTTTATTTTTATTGTCATACCGTGGCCTATCAAACTGGTGCTTACCTTTGTTTTGATCCCTAGGATCAAATTTATTAAAGTTCTGTGGTGCCCTAAAGTTATCCACCTGTTTCTTTTTATTACCTGTTACCTCTGCTTGAGCTGCTTGATACCTTTCAGCAACATTTAGCAACTCACCCAGCCTCTCTGCACCTTGTTCCATGAGAAACTTTCTCAGGTCTGGAGCCATGGACTCTCTTAATTGTTCTATAAGGATCATTTCCTTAAGATCTTGGGTTTTCCCCAGAGAAGTCCATTTCTCCAAGTATGTCTCTATTCGTGCAGAGAACTGGTGATAGGTTTCACCTGACAGTAGTTTAGCATTCCTAAATTTTTTTCTATAAAATTCTGCATTCTTTTCATACCATAACAAAAGAGCCTGCTTTAGCATGTCATAATTTTCCTGATCACCTCTGCTCATTTTAGCAAAAACTTCATAAGCTGCCCCACGAAGTCCTTGAGATAACTTTAAGCTCCACCTTTCTCTCTCTAACCCATATGTGGTAGCTAATAGTTCATATCTATTTAGATAGCTCTCAATATCATCGTCTTTCTCAACAAAATGATCTAAATGAAAATTCATAGCTGAGGTTGAGGCTCCCTGGCTAGCAGTAGCATCAGAGGTAAAGGGACTGGCACCATTTTCAGGAGCATGGCCTTGAAACTCAAACTCCCTTAGTCGTAACTCGTGTTCCCTTTGTAATCTCTTCTCCTCCTTTTCTGCCTCCCTCTCTGCAGCTAATCTCTTGTCTTCCCTTTCTGCAGCTAATTTCTTCTCTTCTCTTTCTGCAGCTAATTTTCTTTCTTCTGCTTCCAATGCTTTAGCCTCTTTGTCAGCCTCAATCTGCAACCTCTTAGCCTCAGCCTCAATCTGCAACCTCTTAATTTCCTTTTCAGCCTCTAACTTTCTTTCGGCCTCTTTTTCTAATCTTCTTTCTTCCCGTTCAATATATTTGTCACATTCAGCAGTGACATAAGAAATCATAATTTGCCCGTCCATTCCTAACTCTTTCGCAGTCTGTACAGCAGCAGATCGAAATTTGGCCAGGTCCGCCATTTTCTAACAGGTAAATGTAAATAATATCTAACTAAACAATATAATCTATAATTATTTATTTAATGACACCACAGGCACTGAGAGCTCAACCTTATTTAATTCCACCCAAGGATACCTTTTAATTCTTATAATTCCCAATATATATAACAGGAGAAAGTTCAATATCCCGGACCGGACCCCAATATATGTGGTAAAGTGGGATTTTATAAATATCTATAGGGGACTTAGTGTACTGACTGAGATCAGCTGTGAAGGTATCTGTATCTAATAGGTGTAGTGTTTTTACAGATAACCTTACTTGCTGCCACATATGTATACCTCAGTCAGAATTATTCTGGAATATTGTGATGACTACGTTATATGTCTAGGGTATGTATATGATGAAGTGTAAGTCACAACAACAACAGACAGATAAACAATTTAATTTATTCCACCACACTTGACAACACTGTGACACTCACATACATGGAACATTCTATGAGACTATCTTAAACGAGTCACTGGTAAATTTTCAAATATCAATATGTATTAATTACTTTTCATTAATATATATGTGTCCTGATTCAACTACAAAGTGAACCAGGAATCACAATCAATTTCAATTATAAGTTATATATATATATATATCAATATGAATCTTGTAGTGACATATTTTATTAATATTATCCTATGTGTGTCAGTTGTGTAGTAGTAATATGAGGTAATACTGGTTTTGTTTTTTCAAGCTATGTTGTTATTTGTCATCATGACTTCAAGTGTTTGTTTCTGTTGGAACTAGTATTGGAGATGTTCTCAGTTCCGTTCATTAAAACAATTAATTTCCCCTCTTACAATGTCGATAAGGGGGTACATAACCGCCTGCAGCCAGGTTTAACCTCGTATATCGGATTATGAAAAGACTGCCTTCATATCCATTGCTCCCCTGTGACATATGGATATATAGAATTTATCAATATGAATCTTGTAGTGACATATTTTATTAATATTATCCTATGTGTGTCAGTTGTGTAGTAGTAATATGAGGTAATACTGGTTTTGTTTTTTCAAGCTATGTTGTTATTTGTCATCATGACTTCAAGTGTTTATTTCTGTTGGAACTAGTATTGGAGATGTTCTCAGTTCCGTTCATTAAAACAATTAATTTCCCCTCTTATTTTAATACAATGTCAGTTTAAGGGGGTATACATAATGTTGAGCTCCGCTGGCCACATAGGCTTAACTTTCGTGATGGCGGCAGGAAAAGACTCCTCTGCTCGATTGCTCCCCTGTGTTCTGGAGACACCTCACTGTTTGCTATATGGACCAAGGAGTATGCTGTCCGTCTCTGGATTCAGCAAAGCTCTGACCAGGTACTGCTCAATAGCTTTAGGACCACAGTCCCTGAAACAAGAAGGTTGTACCTCCTACTTCAGAACTAATTTATACTCTATTTCTACACTGAGCACAATACATAACAAACACTGAGTTCAGAGCGGTAGGCCAACTGCTATCTTCATCTGAAACAATTTTCACCAGTATTTTCCTCCCTAATGGTTACCACGCCTCTGCAATTCCAGCATTATTTCTTTCTAGTCAATAATATAGGTGTCAGTGTACTGTTTGGCAATTCCATTTAGTTTCACTTTCCTCCGACACCTTCTGTTCAGGCTGGAGCATTATATAGGCTTTACCTCAAGTTCGCTACTGAACCACACATATATACAGACATAATTTATCAATTTACATTCAATTTTCATTAAAAAGATATCAAACCTTTCAAGCTTACCACAATTCATGGAAATATTACACAGTGACGTTGAATGGCAATGAATATAGCACAACTTCGATCTGCCGATGTCCCAGGCTTTTATTTATAACAATATGCACTGGTGCTCAACGCACTGTTTCTTAGTAGGTTTATTACAAGATTTGGCCCGGAACAGACGCCCTGAATTGAGTATATTGGCAGCTCTAACCAATCATGCCATGTTTACCTACTTTTCAAAAAATATTACCCTTCTCACGTTTCCCCTAACAACAAAGAAGTAGTATTTATAGTCCGACTAATCGTGTTTAGCCTTACATTTATTTTCCGCCAATCAAATAGGAGGTAACATGTCAGCCTATTTTCCGTACAATGGTGGGGTGAAATTCTGCCACTGAGCGATTCTGAATTTGGTGTTGTCTGACACCCTTACTATTTTCTTTTGGCTATAATTTGTTAATTCCTAGACTATTTGCGTAACACTCAACATATTATTTGTCAGCAAGTCCTAAGGAACCCAAATATATATATTTAATGGAGCCAATATGCATTTTCTTCTAGGATAGTCGTGCTGTTACTACCTCCTCACTTCCAAACTTTAGGGTGTCTGGGTACTGTCATGTTTTCAAACGTAAACCAGTATAATGTCATATTTCCTAATAAGAATTTTGTAAGTTTTTTAAAACCTAACTCTGGTATGGGTAGTGTTTTTATCACTGTCGATTTGAAAAAACTAGTGCATGTGGCGTTACACGCGTGATGGCAGCAATAGTGTATCACGCGACGCGTGTTTAGTGTTGCATGTGTCCCTGCTTTCAGCCCTCCCTTCTTTCTATCTTTAGTCCATCTGTCTTTCGTTTTTTTTTTTTGGCTACGTAGTGTATAAAAAGACATGAATGGAATTTTAAATCTAGGTCAACTTGCGTATCTCAAGGTTTTTCTTAGAATTGGAGTACACATTTTATTGTGTTGGGGAAACGCGTGTATGCTGCAGAAGGCCTTTACTATCATCGTGAAACGTTACAATTTGCAGACGAAGTAGAAAACAAGGGGGATTTCGAGTACAGTCATTGTGACAGCACTGTTCTTTTTTACCTTTTCTCTTTCCTGTTATTGAAGTAATTCGTTAGGCTTTACATTTACGTTTTAATTTATATATGTGGATTAGAATTTCTCACGACAGTCTTCTTTCTTCTTGTGATATCACCATGGATTTTGTTTTAGAGCTGCTTATGACCATCCCTCTCTTCTCCAGCTCTTCCTTCCACTTCCAGACTTGCAGGTTGGATTGGAGATGTGCCTCTGATTTAGTAATCAGGGCAACATCATCAGCAAATGCCAGCTCTAAAGTACAGACCTGTCTCAACTTTTAGTACCCCACTGAATACTTTCTTGTTCCTTCCTTACATGCCTTGATGATATCGTCCATGATGAGTGTGAAAAGAAAAGGTGACAAGATATCACCTTGTCTTACACCAGTAATATTCCTGAACTCTTCTGACTTATGGTTTGCCGTCCTCACATAATTTCTGCAAGACTTGTAGAAGTTCTGTATAGCACGAATCAGGGGTGCTGGAATGTTCTTCCTTACCAAACAGTCCCAAAGTTTGCTCCAGGGGACCCTGTCAAACACCTTTTCCAGATTTATAAAACAAAGGTGGATCTCACTCTTATACTCAAGGGCCTTTTCACTCAGCTGTCTGAGTAAGAAGATTAAGTCCTGAGTACTTCGGTTAGCTCGGAATCTGCACTGGACCTCATCCAATTGTGGCTCAGCTATACATCGGAGTCTCTGCTCTATGATTCTAGAGTAGATTTTACCAGGGACACTGAGAAGGGATATGCCTATATGGTTTATACATTGTCTATTGTCACCCTTTTTGAAAATTGGTGTTATAATGGCAATCTCCCAATGCTTTGGTATGGTCTTGTTGCACCACACTGCCTGTACGACCCTTAAGAGTAATAGGTTGCATGATGCTCCCATGTACTTAACCATTTCTGGTGTTATAACACCATGCCCTGCTGCTTTGCCTATCTTGATTTTCTACAGTGCTGCCTTCAGTTCTTCAATCTTTGTCATCTTCATCACCATTGGCATCCTCTTCTGTGCTAGCGGTTATCATTTCTGATGCTTGACCTTGCTCACCATCCAGGAGTTCTGAGAAATATTCTTTCCATCTTCCCATTACTTCCTTCGGGGCAGTAAACAATTTGCCTTACTTGTCCTTTATAAATTTGAGAGGTCATTGTTTTCCTTCCTCATGTTCTTTAGGGTCTTATAGAACAATTTCTGGTTTTTTTACGCATCATTTTCTATCTTTTCTCCAAATTCTTCCTAGGACTTCTGTTTTGATTCTAGCACTTTGTTCTTTGCTTCTGTTCTGAGTATTACATATTCTTTATATTTCTCTATTTGTCCTGCTGTGTTTTTAACTCTTAAGTATTGTTTCCATGCCATTTTCTTCTCTCTTATTTTCTCTTTGAGTTCCTCTGTTCACCAAGGTGTCCTTTTTCTCTTGTTCCCAAGTTGGACTTTACCATATGCTTCTGCAGCAGCTGTGTTTATGATGTCCTTGAATTTAAGACAGAGGGTTTCCAAGTCATCAGGTTGTTCTTCTGTGTTTCTTACCGCTGTAGCAATAAGCACCTGTAATCTGGTCTTAATTTATGGCTCTCTCAGCTTGTAGGTCCTAATGCTCATTTCTCCCGCTCGTTTACTTGGTTTCTTGCGTGATGTTGGGCAGTTCCTAGGCTGAGCTACTCTTTCAGTTGTTCTTTTGATTGTAAGCAGGTAGAGATCACCTCCAATCTCTAGCTTCGTCCAGACTCTAGAATCCCGGACATATTTGAATGAGCTCCTCCTAACAATGGCATAGTTGATCACTGACTTCTCATTGTTTGTTGGTTCACATCTTGTGTATGCATGTATGTGCTTAAGGGTAACTTTGTGTTTGTAATGATCAGATTATGTTTACTACATAATTTAAGGAGTCGCTTTCCATTGTCATTGAGAGTATCTTCTCCATATCTTCCGATAACTCCACCCCATCTAGCATGGTCATTTCCAACTCTGGCATTGTAATCTCCGAGCATGATAATTTCATCTAGGCAGTCATCGTCAACCTTATCAGCGATTAAACAAATTCTCTGGGCGATTTTAGTGCTAATCCGTAGCCTGATGTCGGTCCCACCCGAAATTGTTCAACATGATTGTCTGTTAAAATTATCGCATCCGTCTCCTTTGCCAGCAGGGACGACCAGGTAAATAAACAGGCACGACGACATATCACTGAGAGGAGAGTAAGATGATTTGAAAGTACAAACTATCTGCTTGACAGAATGAAAAGGAAATTGTCAACCGCGGAATTGCAAGTAATTTAGTACACACGCAAATACTAATTAACTAAATACTGCCGTAGAGGAAAAGAGATCGACCCAATATTTCTGTGACAGACTCCCTATACTAAGATATTTATAGAATATCCAGCTTTGAGGCGGTCACTTTTCCGTGGATTTTACTGTCCACTAGGTCGCTCCTCTCTCTCTCTCTTCTGGGTTATTCGGCCGGCAGTGGGTACAATTTTGAACGTATTGATGTATGTCCACTTTTTGCCTTGGCCAAAAGTGATGTGCGGTTATATTGCGCATCGTTTTGCCAACTGACATGTGTGATCCTGAAAGCGATATATGTCCGGCTCTTAAAATCTGAGATTTTAATGGGAGTGGCACGACGATTAGTCGGGTCCAATGTCTCATTCTTTTAAACATAACTCCCTGTTCTTTGAAAAGTCTTCCAATAGGAGAAGGGGACTCTGTTCCATTTAGCTGGTCAGAGTAGTGCGCTAAGGTGACAATCTTTTTGCGCTCTTTTCAGCACATCCATGCTAAGAAGAAGTGGTGAGCAATTGTCAGAGCCCTCCAATGTTGCGAGGTGTGTGCTCGGTTCCATCACTTTCCTCGTAGGTAATCCATGATGGGACGCTCCATTTTATATTGGTGTTAGTTAATAATCAAGTGAATCTAGGGTAATAATGGTTCAACTGTTAAATGGTAACGAACACAGACACTTGTGAAATAAACGTAGATTACTCCTGTTGACGATTCTTGACAATTTATTTACCTGTGCCACAACATATAACTCCAAATGATAATCGTAATTATTAAATATTCTTGTTCATCCAGACCAACAACAACGGGCCAACAAAGTTCATGCCTAAAACTATGGCAGTAATGGTGCTTTCATCACCTATCTTACCGTCTGTATGGTACAAGTCCGCGATATAATTATATGATTTGAAAACGTACATTATCGACTCGATACTTCCCTGGTCAGTAAATGAATCTCTCATAGATATAAACAAACACCTCCCTGGTATGCAGACATATTGGCAGACATAAGAACATCAGCAGGAACACACATGAAACGCAGCCATTCCGGCTGGATACACTTCCAAAAGTCAACTGTCCTTACTCTGTACGCGCGTCTACGTCATTATTTTATGTGTCGTCATTTCAATCTAGCGACGCTTTTTTGGGCACCCGCGATGGTTCATAATCATGGACACATTACGGTGCGCAAATAGAGGTGCAACATTATACCCCCCACCCACCCCACCCCAGAGAAAACTGAAAGTTGTCTAAAGAAAACGACCAACAATGCACCACAAACATAACGCTCGACAGTCAGAGTCATGTCAAGGTCCGACTAATATCTACAACAATCAGCAACATAGTCAAAGCATATTAGTGATAAATACAAAGTAAAATGCATTCAATAATATCACTATTAAGTTCATCAACTAAATAATTATTCAGGTGAAAATAAAATCATTCAATGGCAATATGTCTTTACAGAAATGTTACAATTTCCATGAGCACTCGTAGCTAGCAATGTCAATACGATTGAAGATTCATAAAGGCATACGCAGTGCAGCTAACACTCCGAGTTGGATTGAGTAACAAAGTTTGTATCAGTCTCATGGCTGAAAACATCTTGACAGAGTGTCGGCCAGCACATTCTTATTACCATCAATGGGCTGAATACCATAATGACAGAGTGTGGAACAACACTTTCTGTTAGCCATCAATGGGCTGAATACCATAACGACTGAGTGTCAGCCAGCACATTCTTATTACCATCAATGGACTGAATACCATAATGACAGAGTGTCGGCCAGCTCATTCTTATTACCATCAATGGGCTGAATACCATAATGACAGAGTGTCGGTCAGTTCATTCTTATTACCATCAATGGGCTGAATACCATAATGACAGAGTGTCGGGAAGAACATTGTTATTACCATCAATGGGCTGAATACCATAATGACAGAATGTCGGCCAGCACATTCTTATTACCAGCAAAGGGCAGAATACCATAATGACATAGTGTCGGGCAGCACATTGTTATTACCATCAATGGGCTGAATATCATAGTGACAGCGTGTCGACCAGTAGATTCTTATTAACATTAATGGGCTGAATATCATAATCACAGAGTGTCGGCCAGCACATTCTTATTACCATCAATGAACTGAAAACCATAATGACAGAGTGTCGGCCAGCTCATTGTTTTTACCATCAATTGGCTGAATAAAATAATGACAGAGTGTCGAACAGCACTTTGTTATTACCATCAATGGGCTGAAACCCATAATGACAGATTGTCGGCAGCACATTTTTATTATCATCAATCGACAGAATACCATAATGACAGAGTGTCGGGCAGCACATTGTTATTACAATCAATGGGCTGAATACCATAATGACATAGTGTCGGCCAGCACATTCTTATTAGAACCAATGGGCTGAATACCATAATGACAGAGTGTCGGCCAGCACATTCTTATTACCATCAATGGGCTGAATACCATAATGACATAGTGTGGAACAGCACTTTCTTTTAGCCATCAATGGGCTGAATACCATAATGACTGAGTGTCGGCCAGCACATTCTTATTACCATCAATGATCTGAATACCACAATGACAGAGTGTCGGCCAGCACATTCTTTTTACCATCAATCGGCTGAATACCATAATGACAGAATGTCGGCCAGCTTATTCTTTTTACTAGCAATGGGCAGAATACCACAATGACAGAGTGTCGGGCAGCACATTGTTATTACCATCAATGGGCTGAATACCATAGTGACAGCGTGTCGACCAGTACATTCTTATTACCATCAATGGGCTGAATACTATAATCACAGCGTGTCGACCAGCACATTCGTATTACCATCAATGAACTGAATACCATAATGACAGAGTGTCGGCCAGCTCATTCTTATTACCATCAATTGGCGGAATTCTTCTTCTTCTTCTTCCTCGTTCGCCTTCAGACTTCCACATTTATGACTCTAATAAAGGCAGTAGTCAACTCAAGGTTCCCGACATCTCGTTCGCCTTCAGACTTCCACATTTATGACTCTAATAAAGGCAGCAGTCAACTCAAGGTTCCCGACATCTCGTTCGCCTTCAGACTTCCACATTTATGACTCTAATAAAGGCAGTAGTCAACTCAAGGTTCCCGACATCTCGTTCTCCTTCAGACTTCCACATTTATGACTCTAATAAAGGCAGTAGTCAACTCAAGGTTCCCGACATCTCGTTCGCCTTCAGACTTCCACATTTATGACTCTAATAAAGGCAGCAGTCAACTCAAGGTTCCCGACATCTCGTTCGCCTTCAGACTTCCACATTTATGACTCTAATAAAGGCAGCAGTCAACTCAAGGTTCCCGACATCTCGTTCGCCTTCAGACTTCCACATTTATGACTCTAATAAAGGCAGCAGTCAACTCAAGGTTCCCGACATCTCCAAACAGTTTTTCGTTGACAGAAGTAGGTTGTTGCCATATGCTACCCCGTTCATTACTGTAGGTTGGGCAGTACTGCAGCAGCTGTTCGACTGTCATCGGGCTGGTACCGCAGGTGCAGAGATCTGTTGCACCAATTTTGTATTTGTGGTACAGATGGTATCTCAATCTGTTGTGCCCAGTGCGCAGTCTAAAAATGATGACCTGTTCTTTTCTGGATAGTTGATGATATGCGTCATTTTTCAAATGTCCCGGGTGCTCTCTTTCCCATTTGGACTTGAATGTAGCCTTTATAGTGGTCTTTGCCGTTGCGTAAGTTGTCTCTATATCATTTTGCTGTAAGGCACCTCCTTCTTTAGCAAGTCTATCTGCCTCTTCATTTCCTGGTATGTTGCAAGGGGCTGGTATCCACTGGATAGTGCACTTCTTGAAGCATTCGGCCAGTCTTTCAAGGGAGATTATCAGATCTTTCAATCCTTTAGTTTGGTGGCTCTTCAGCGCTGATATTATTGAGAGGGCATCTGAAAAGATTACTATCTGTTTTTCTGCCTGTGCTTTGCATTCAATAAGAGTTTCAGCTGCCTGTTTCAGGGCTTCTGCTTCAGCACAGAAGTTGTTGCAGTATTTTCCAGTGGCAATTGCCATAGAGTGAATTCTATTCTTTAATTTTATGAGGATGCCGGCACCCCCATTTTCAACTGCATTTGTTGCCGAACCATCAGTATATGCATGTGTCCAAAGCTTCGCTGGAAATCTTTGGTCAATATACTTGGTTGCTATACACTTTCTTTGTGTTTCTGTCTGTGTTCCCTTACCTTCAATGCCTGGAATATCAGATTTTAACTCAGGAAAGCATCTTATTTTCCACAGTGGGATAGTTGAGCTTGTTGGGATTTTCTTTGCAACTGAGCTAGCTAGTATGGTATTATTGTTAATTTTTTCTTTTGCTTGGGCGACAAAGTTAGTTCGCTTGAGCCTGCCTCTTCCTAGCCTATTCATTCTTTGGTACATGGGGTGTCCTTCGAGCCTCTTAAATTTTTCAGCTTGTTTTAAGACTCTGCTGTCACGTCTATCCTCCATTGACTGTAGCCCTGTGATGTTTTCCATATGGTTGATTTGTGTAGACTTTAGGGCCCCTGTTATAATACGTGCTGCTTGGTTTTGGAGTCTGTTTACTCTGTCAAAATTTGACTTTGCTGCCGTCGACCAAGCTGTGATGCCATATTCCATAGCAGGTCTGACTCTGCCTGTGTACAGCTTTTTGAGGATATTCTCATCAGCACCCCATGTGGTACCTGCTAACTTTTTCATGATGGCCATGCGAAGTTTTGCCCTTAGCTGTATTTTGTTAATCTGTGATTTCCATGTCATTCGGCGGTCCAGTGTGATTCCTAAGTATGTTGGTGTTTCATCTCCTCGTACTGCCTGTCCATTTAATTGCAGCTTTGCTTGCTGTGGTTTATTTGACAAGGTAAAAATAGTGTGTGTAGTTTTTTGTTCATTTATTTTGAGCAACCATTGGCGGAATAACATAATGACAGAGTGTCAGACAGCACTTTGTTATTACCATCAATGTGCTGAATACCATAATGACAGATTGTCGGCCAGTACATTTCTATGATCATCAATCCACTAAATACCATAATGACAGAGTGTCGGGCAGCACATTGTTATTACGATCAATGGGCTGAATAAAATAATGACAGAGTGTCTGTCGTCTCATTCTTTTTACCATCAGTGGGCTAAATACCATAATGACAGAGTGTCGGTCAGTTCATTCTTATTACCATCAATGGACTGAATACCATAATGACAGAGTGTAGGGCAGCACATTGTTATTACCATCAATAGGCTGAATACCATAATGACAAAATGTCGGCCAGCACTTTCTTATTACCAGCAATAGGCAGAATACCATAATGACATAGTGTCGGGCAGCACATTGTTATTACCATCAATGGGCTGAATACCATAGTGACAGCGTGTCGACCAGTACATTCTTATTACCATAAATGGGCTGAATACCATAATCACAGAGTGTCGGCCAGCACATTCTTATTACCATCAATGAATTGAATACCATAATGACAGAGTGTCGGCCAGCTCATTGTTTTTACCATCAATGGGCTGAATACCATAATGACAGAGTGTCGGCTAGCACATTCATATTACCATCAATAGGCTGGATACCATAATGACAGAGTGTCGGCCAGCACATCATTATTACCATCAATGGGCTGAATACCACAATGACAGAGTGTCGGCCAGCACATCCTTATTACCATCAATGGGCTGAATACCATAATGACAGAGTGTCGGCCAGCACATTCTTATCACCTTTAATGGGCTGAATGTCATAATCGTAAGCATGTCAGTTTTTGGCATTCTTCTTCTTTTATCCTTAGCCCCTGACCGTCAAAGCAGTCAGTGGTCATCACGCCTGGTGTCGTCTTGTATGGTAGCAATAAATTGATCCCACTTTGCAGAATCGGTGGCCATCCTTCGTACAGTGCCCCAGCTCTGGTTCATTTTTTTGCATCTCAGTCTCCACAGTCCTCCGCCAAGTTGTTTTTGGTCGGCCTCTCTGTCGTTTTCCTTCTGGGGTCAATAGCATAGCGGTTCTTGTGATGGTATCGGGGTCTCTTCTGAGGACATGGCCAACCCAATTCCAGTTATGATGATGTGTATGTCCTCTTGCTTGCTCCGAGTAAGCAGATCTTAGTTGGTGATGGTATTCGGCCAAAAGATTCGGAACATTTTTTTTAGGTAGGTTGTGTGGAAAGAGGACACTTTCAAAATGTCCTTCTCCGTTACACTCCAGCATTCCGCACCATAGAGAGGCACAGAAAGTACACAGCTCTCATATAGTCTTAATTTTGTGTTCGTGCGGTACTGAGAGGACTTTCAGATGTTGTCTAGACTAAAAAAGGCTGTTCTTGCTTCGTTCATTCTGTTGTTGATGTCTTTTTGCTTGCTCCACCATCTGGTGTTACTAAGCATCCTAGGCAAGTGAAGGTGTCTGTCTATTCCAGTTCTTGATTCCTTACTGTTATGGGCTCAGGGATGCTCATATTGAGTGTTATGACCTCTGTCTTCATTAGATTGATGTTCAGGCCCAACTGCTGGCTATACGAGGGGCGGTCGAAACGTTTTGCACTTTAGTATGAAGGAGTCAAGGCACGTACCTGGAAATTGGTGTGAACTTTAATCCTTCTCTATGTATTCACCCCTCAAGGCAATGCACTTTTCCCATTTCTTCTTCACCTTCCTGATGCCCTGATTGTAAAACACCCCCGTCTGTTCCCGGAACCACGTCTCCAGTTCAGTAATCAAGTCCTGTTCGTTAGAAAAACGACGTCCTCGAAGCGGATTCTTCATGTTTGGAAACAGGAAGAAGTCACTCGGTGCCAAAACCGGTGAGAATGCTGGATGGGCCATGATTTATACCCGCACTGCTGGGCAAGGACGATGGAGCCATGAGCTGCATGAGCCGGCGCATTGTCCTGAAGCAGACGAACACCTCTGGACAGCATCCCGCGTCTTTTGCGCTTCATTTCTTCTCGTAACTTCTGGAGAAGGCTTTGGTAGTATATGGAGTTGATAGTACGGCCACGAGGAAGGTAGTCGGCGAGTATTACCCCGCGGCAGTCCCAAAAGATGGTTAGCATGATCTTTCCCGCAGAGCGTACCATCTTTGTTTTCTTTGGTAGTGGCGAACAGGAATGTGTCCATTGTTTGCTCTGGTTTTTAGTCTCGGGGTCATAGAAATGCACCCAACATTCGTCCACAGTAACCAGTCAACGAAAAAAATCATCTTCGTCAGCATTGCAAATGTCCAACATCTGTGCGGATGTTTCGGCTCGATGCTCCTTTTGTCCATGACACCGCTTCATACACAACTGAACCAGTTTCCCGCCAATTTCTCTTTCACACGGCACCCCGCGCGCGCCATGTACACTCGGGAAATGTAAACCAATAGTGTGTCTTTACAATGATGCACAGCAATCCCGCCTATCTTATCGCTTTCTTAGTAAAGAGCAAAACTTTTCGACCGCCCCTTGTATTTAAGTCTATCCGTTTTTTCCTGGATGTGTTATTGAGAATGTGCTAGTAGTGCAATCTCATCTACATATTCCAGATCTTTCAATGTAGAAAACGTTGTCCATCTAATTCCTCTAGTACTGCCCTCTGTTGTCTGGCGCATCATCTAGTTTATGACTGTTAAAAAAAGTGTGGTTGATAAGGAGCATCCCTGTCGTACTCCTGTCTTCACCAAAAAGGTTAGGTTGCTCTGCCTAACGTTACACGTAAAGTTGGCATAGGTTATTTTTATGATTGACACTTTGCAGCTTGGAATTCCATAAGCCCTCAGTATTTTCCATAGACTGTCCCTATGTATTCTGTCAAAAGCCGTTTGAAAATCAACAAAATTAATGTACAGCTCTCTCTCTCTCTCTCTCTCTCTCTCTCTCTCTCTCTCTCTCTCTCTCTCTCTCTCTCTCTCTGTCTGTGCCATTCTGAGCACTGCTCTATAATGTTCCTGAGGGTAAATATATGATATGCACATATTGTGTTCTTTCTAATCATGCTTGTTCTTTCTCGTTTGTAGTCTACTGCTTTTGATATTCAATGTTTAATTATCCTGTCTTGTATGTTGCTGGGAACTGAGAGAAGAGTGATTCCTCTCCAATTTTTGCAGTGTGCAAGATCTCCTTTTTGGGGCAATTTGACAATTATTCCTTAGTTCCTGTTAAAGTCATATTTTAATGAAGGAGAGTTAAACATTAAAAGACTTGTATGCACAGGACAGTTTTTAGTAATCGCCCTTGTAAGCTGTTATTTTATTAGTGGAATGTTCTAGATACAGTTCTAGCGGAAACAGGCATATGAATTGAGCTCACGTCTCGGGCTGCGTGTTAGGCTTAAACGAATTCATATAGACTGAACTGTTTTAAGCAACTGAGTTTGCGGGGTTTTTTTTAGCGGGCAGAGCTTGGAGAAGGTGGTTCCTTCTTGCGAGTGTGTCCCAGCGTATTGATGTTTTCAATGAAGGGAATTTGTTGATTTAAGAGGATAATGTTTTGAAGCAAAGATAAAGAGATTATTGTCGGGAATGTTCTTTCTCCCAGGAGTTTATGAATTATTTTCTAAGATATATATTTTAAGCCATTGTATGCCACTGTGTAAGCGACCAGTGATCTTCGTCACTTATAAAGATAGTGATGTAAACCTTTATGAAGCGTGAGCTGCTGTGTTTTTGCAGCCTTTGTGCTTTAAGTTGTGTACCTGTAGCGGAATCTTTGGATATTGCTTTTGAAGGGATTTATACTATGAGTACTGCATTCTACAGCCTATTGAGACTGCGATGCACGTCTTTTGTTTGGATGACTATTTTTGCTGTATGTCTACGGAATGAACTTACTTATCTGATTCACCATGATTGGCTATGAAGTGTCGTCCTATATTACCACGATGTTTACGTGACTGTGGCGTAATAAACAATTTAAACGTTTCTGGACTATTACGTTTACTTTTGTGTGTGGTTATAGCCTGTGTTGGTACGCCAGAACCTTTCTACATTCGTGTTTGTTGACAGTAAAGTTACTCTCACATCAGTCGGCCATTCGTAAGCCCGACCTCACTGACTCTGTACTTGTCAGTCCTTGTTATACCACACCATGCACCATCAACAGTAATTGAACATAATATGTACCACTCATGTTAACCCTCAGACATAGTGGTAACATAACTGGTGAGCCAGTTCTTTGAGGTACCATACCAACTACAAGGAAATCAAGTGAAGATGTGCAGCATTTCCAGTTCTACAAGATCTACAGTGTGGCTCTAACTGGTGAGCCAGTTCTTTGGGGTGCTGTACCAACTACAGATGAAGAATTATATAGTGGATTATTGCCTAACAAGTTCAACAGCACGATTTACAGTGTTCACAGTGCTGATTTTTGATGAGCAATTCAAGTGTTACCAGTTCCTGTTTCCTGTGCAAGTTTCAAATAGACGTCATCCAGTGTCAAGGACCTGAGAAGCCAGGAGATCTTGTGGGCCATCAACGTTCTACTTTATCGATACCTGTTATACATCATTGTTGCTTTTAAGGATGCCGGGATTTTTTTTCCTTTTACAAGATAAGTGGTTGTTTGTGGTGTAAAATGTGCAACTGTATGTTTTGATTGAACCTTCCTCACAGCTTACATTATTGTATTCATTTTTTCTATGTTAAATGTTTCATATCTATGTGGGCGGTTGGAGCGGTGACTTATGAAGGGAATATCCCAGGTCACACAGGGCCTTCATGAGCGTTCTATAGGGTTGAGATTGTGAGTCTCAATAGAACGGTAATTCCGGTTCAAGGCTAAAAACCTTGCCGAGGTTCAGACCGTTTCTTGTCCCTCACGAAAGTAATTGTTTAGGTGTGACGAAACGTCTCAGTGTTGTTGTTGTTATATTTTTTCTCTGTTTTTTAGTTTATTAATTAATTTTTTGTGAGTGTCCTTCTTTCCTTCCTATATTTTAGTTCTATACACAGTTTTCGTTTATACACAGTTTTGTCACTTGTATTGTTATACTACTCGCAGCTGTCATTGCAAGCTTTGCAATATTTGTTGTTTATTTCTGCTTTCTTACTTTAGTTGATTCCTGCGAACGTGGTCATTTGTTATTTATATCTTGTATGTGTCACTCTTGTCTGTACTGTCTATTTGGTCATGCACTGTCAATATTGTAATGCATAACATATACATATAACTGATTAATTATATTATTAATAGTTAAGGTAATTATACAAGTTCTTGAGCAAGGACTTGTCACCGAGTTAAGATAAAGTGAGGTTCTTCATAAATATATTGACATAAGTTATCTATATCATATAATTAGACATAATGTCTACTTTAGATTACTTCATTGAGCAAGGGAAATCCTTTGGTATGACTACTGATGAAGTAAAAGAATTCGCACTTGCCGAATATGCCAAGGCGCAGAAGTCAGAAGAACAGAGACAGAAATTAGAGGTTGAAAAACAGAAAATGGAGGCTGAAGATATGAGATTGCAAATGCAGGCAGAAGAGAGACAATTTCAAATGGAAAGGAAAAAAACCGAAATTAGAAGCTGAAGAGAGAAAAATTCAACAGCAAATGCAAATGGAGGCCGAAAAACAAAAATTAGAAGATAAAGAGAGAAAAATTCAACAGCAAATGCAAATGGAGGAGAGAAAGCTTCAGATGCGAGCTGAAGAAAACCAAAAACTCCACGAACAGAAGTTGTTAGCTATGGAGCTGGAGAAAATGAAGGTAGTGAATGTGATTAATACACAGAGTGCGACAGACACTCAAACTACTTCTCATAAAACAAATAAAAATTCCCATAAGCTCAGATTGTCTGAATTTAAACCTACCTCAGACGATATTTTATTTTACCTGAATAGATTCGAATTTACACGTGAATCTCAGAAGATAGACAGGTCGGAATATTGTGCACGACTTGTGGAACTACTTACGGGTGATGCAATGAATGTTGTAATGAGATTGGAGGGGCCTGACAAAAATAACTACGATACTGCCAGGGTTGAATTATTGAAGAAATACAAACTTGACGAAGACGGTTATCGTCTGCGCTTTAAGACTCTGTTACCGGAGACTGGGGTAGATTTTTCAGAGTTCATAGCAAATATACGTCTAACGTTTTCACGTTGGATTGAACTGTCTAAAACTGAACACACATATGAAGCCCTTATGGACTTATTGCTTCGCGACAAAGTCATGTCGTCTGTAAATGAGTCTTTTCTTTCCTTCTTACATGAGCGACAGCCTACAAACTTGAAAGATATGGAACAATACTGTCGCCAATACGTCACTGCACACCCAAATGTGACTGTTAGCCATTCTCAGGTTATAGAAGGTTTACCCTTAGCTTCAGCAATACCATGTGGTCCTAATTTGCGCCGTAGATCTCAAAGTGCTGATCGCAATTTTGGTAGGAGAGATAATCGTAATTTTGGACAGAACCAAAGGGGTCCGTCACGTAACGATTCTCCTTCTTCAAGAAACTGGAGACAATTTAACGGTCCTCAACATTTTAGTTCCAACAATTATGGAAATTTTGGAAGGGGTAACTATAATAGAGATTATCAACCTTACAATAATTTTTCTCGAGGACAACCAAATCCATCTAACAGATATTTTGACCAAAGGGGAAATAGTAATCGCGACAATGCTAACTGGGGTTCAAATCAGAACAATAGTTTCAATAGAGAAAACAACAACGCTTCCAATAGGGATAATAGCCGCGATAGATCGCGATATGACAGTATATCTCCAAATAATAATAGATCTTATCGCCATGCTAACTCTGCTCAACAAGAGCCCCAGGTTATTAATGATCAAAGTAACAATAATAATAGTGCCTCTAATGCTACTGCTTGCTCTGCTTTCGATTTCGAGAGAGCATCTCAGTGCCCGGAGTGCACAACTTGGTTCCAATCTACAGCTATAACTACCTTGAGTTGCGGTCATCCTCTTCCGACTACTCTTTCTGCCTTGTCTGCACACGACGGAAGAGGGTCTCTTACTTTACATAAGGGGTTGGTGAATAATAATCAGTCTCAGTTCTCTTTGATTCTGGATGCACAACTGTTGGGATTCGACAGTCTCTAGTCCATCCATCTTGCACAACAGGTAAAATGGTGAAATGTGTGACATTCGGTGGGACAGTTGAGACTTTTTTCCGACTGCCATAGTCCACATTGCCACACCATTTTTCACTGGTTATATACACACATGTATGCTCAGAGCGCCTATAGCTGACTTTACTGTCGGACTCGAACAGATACATGGTATAAAGGTGTGTACGCCGGTACAAATTGCTGCTTGGGAACGGCAACATAATCTTACTGCCGCCACTATGCCAAAATCTTTTCACCAGGTACATTCTGCTAACGTGATATATTCTGCTAATATGGTGCAATCTTGCAGTATTGATGATACGATTGTTCATCATGCTAATTTTGGTGCTTCTTTTAGTCCAGTTCGACATACCTCTGTACGTCGTTGCTCTAACTTTGATTCTTCTTTAACTACTATTATAGAAGAGGATTTTTCTATCTTGTCTGATATACACACTAACTCTATCGCTACGACTGAATCTATATCCAGTCACGTTGATTGCAACTTCTTTACCGCTATGACTAGCGTTTTCTTTGCCACATGTACGAACTTAATTGTTAGTACATATCTATACCTTATGAGTTTCTTTACTTTTCTTACTGCGTCGGTTAGCTCGGTATCTTCGTCTTTTACGACGTTTTGTCGTACTCACAGCGCTCCTTTTAAACTTCGACGTATGTCCAAGTTTACTACTGTATGCTTTTACATCTTTATTATATCTTTCTTACTTTTTTCATTGCCCAGTACACAGGCTATGACTTCAGTTCAGCCTTTAAGAGGTACGCCTTTGTCTACTGCATTTACTTTGTCTTGCGCAAAACTTCAGATTGTCAGCCATCATTACACTCTTGGCCATTATTACCATCTTATAGATTTGCCTATTGATGTCGGAATCTTGTATATTCATAACTTTACCATACATTATTGCACACTGCTATTTGTCTCGGACACTTTTATCACTCTATATGATTATTATTCCAAGTTAGAATGTGCTACCTTCTCTGCTATCCTTTCTGATGTAGCAGAGGAAGGTTTGACCATACAGGGGCCGGAAGTTTACACAGCCACAGTTGGTAGGTTTACTGTAAAATTAATTGTTGTATATCATAAGGTCATTCCGTTACCGAACAGACATTTTCTTTTGTATTTTTTTCACAGCAACGGCTTTGCCATGACAGTCAAAGTTGCTAGATTGCTTGATTAAGCGGTTAGTTTTCAACACCTTGTTTAAGTTGCCTTGTGAAAGATTTCCTGTTCCAAGTGAAGCCTACCGGCAGTTTGACGCCACTAGATTTCTTAGTATCTTCACACTCACAGCCAAGACCATTGGAGTCTTCCGTACTATGTAATTGATGTAGGATAGTAGATAATATTGTATATTAGTATAGTATAGTATATTATATAGTATTGTATTAGGAAATGATATAACTTCTTTTAGATAGTATGTTCGTTTGTTTTTATGCACCATGTCATTACCATGTTATTTCTATATGACACTATTCTGATAATGTATCATGTCATTACCATATTGTTCTTATGTTACTGTGTTTAGAAATGTTGATCGTATGATATTGTAATGATGATTCCATTTATCGCTTAATTTGTCATTGCGATACCATTCGGTATTGTTTTTTTTTTTTGAAAATAATATGAAGACAAGAAAAACGATATTTTTTCTATGCCCAGCGCTTGATTGTGCGCTAGGGGTAACTATGGATGGCGATGTTAATGCATTGAAGGGGTGTTATTTTTTCTGATGTTGTAATGTATTTTTCTTTGCCCAGCGCTTCATTGTGAGCTAGGGGTAACGATGTATACCGATTTTAGTACATTGAAAAGGTGTTGTTTTTCTGAGGTTGTGAAATTTATTAACTTGGTTATCATGAATATTATGCTATTTTTTTTAAATGGTAGCTGGTTATTTGTTCTTTGCTATAGATATGCATTATTTAACTTCTTGTTTACAATGATATATCTTTGATTGCTTTCTTTCATTACTGCTCATTCCTCTGGTACCTCATTTTGTATTTCTCACTTTTTACTTAGTATTTTATACCTAGTCTATTCTTTTCATGCTTCATATTTCTTTGAATTTGTTTATTTCTGTATGCTTATATCATTATCTTTCTATATTTCATTTCTTACTCTACACTTACTTCTATCCCTCTTTTGTTTAATTTTGTTGTTTTGACTTACCATAGTTGTAATCTTTGTGGGTAGCTATTGGGATTCCATCGACCTCGATATTTTTTGGTTCCATGCATCTTTCAAAAACAAAATGTCATCATTTTTTCCCCCGGGGGTCGGTGTAGACTGTTAAAGTCATATTTTAATGAAGGAGAGTTAAACATTAAAAGACTTGTATGCACAGGACAGTTTTTAGTAATCACCCTTGTAAGCTGTTGGTTTGTTAGTGGAATGTTATAGATACAGTTCGAGCAGAAACAGGCATATGAATTGAGCTCACGTCTCGGGCTGCGTGTTAGGCTTAAACGAATTCATATAGACTGAACTGTTTTAAGCAACTGAGTTTGCGGGGTTTTTTTTAGCGGGCAGAGCTTGGAGAATGTGGTTCCTTCTCGCGAATGTGTCCCAGCGTATTGGTGTTTTCTATGAAGGGAATGTGTTGATTTAAGAGGATAATGTTTTGAAGCAAAGATAAAGAGATTATTGTTGGGAATGTTCTTTCTCCCAGGAGTTTATGGATTATTTTCTAAGAAATATATTTTAAGCCATTGTATGCCGCTGTGTAAGCGACCAGTGATCTTCGTCACTTATAAAGATAGTGATGTAAACCTTTATGAAGCGTGAGCTGCTGTGTTTTTGCAGCCTTTGTACTTTAAGTTGTGTACCTATAGCGGAATCTTTGGATATTGCTTTTGAAGGGATTTATACTATGAGTACTGCATTCTACAGCCTATTGAGACTGCGATGCACGTCTTTTGTTTGGATGACTATTTTTGCTGTATGTCTACGGAATGAACTTACTTATCTGATTCACCATGATTGGCTATGAAGTGTCGTCCTATATTACCATGATGTTTACGAGACTGTGGAGTAATAAACTATTTAAACGTTTCTGGACTATTACGTTTACTTTTGTGTGTGGTTATAGCCTGTGTTGGTATGCCAGAACCTTTCTACATTCGTGTTTGTTGACAGTAACTTACTCTCACATCAGTCGGCTATTCATAAGCCCGACCTCACTGACTCTGTACTTGTCAGTCCTTGTTATACCACACCATCCACCATAAACAGTAATTGAACATAATATGTACCACTCATGTTAACCCTCAGACATAGTGGTAACACTTCCACTCCCTAAGTGTTGTCCCTGTTTTCCAGACTTGTGCAAATAGTGGTTCTAATAGTTCTGCAGCTAGCTCAGGGTCTGTGTTAAATAGCTATACATTTAAGTTATCATGGCCAGGAGCTTTTCCATTCTTTAACCCTTTAATTGCTGTGATGATTTCTTTTTTTCGTGGAATGTCTGTATTAACATCTAGATCGTTTTCAGCCTCATAAACATTCAACTGTGTCTCTTGTGGTTCCTTGTTCAGAGTTTCTCTAAAATGTCCTGCCAATCTTGTTTCCTGTCCCTTTGCTGTCGTGATGAGATTTCCTTGCTTATCTCTTACTAATGTAATATTGTTTGCAGCTCGTTTTCCGCTGATGATTTTAGTTATTTTGTATACTGTTAAAAAAAGTATCCCTTTACATGCTCATTGAACTTCCTTGTCCAGCTGACTGTACTGTTCGCTATATAGTTGCTTTAACCTGGGGGACTTCGCTTCTGTTTTCTTTCTTTTCATTTCCTTTCTCATTGTTATGGTGTTTAATGTTATGTCTTGCTTCTTCCTTTCCTGGAATCCCAAGCATTATTTGCTGCTTTCCTTATATATTATTGAAATGGTGTTGAATTTCTGATCTATATCATCAGTCAATGTCCTTCCCTGACTTTTGGCAAATTGATATCATTTCCTTATATCAGTCGCAAAAGTTGGAACAAGTTTATGGCATACCGAGCCACAGAGAGGAGCTCTTCTTTGATTATTAGATATCTTGATTCGATGCTGCTAAATTTGCGACACAAGACTGGGTGAAAAACTCTGTCAACACATTGCATCATGGAACAACTTATTCCGTCCTGAAATGCATCAGTCTTGAGAACGAATAGTAAACGTATGTCAGGTAATTTCAAAATAGGTTCAGTAGAAACATATTTTTTAAATGTGATTTAATGCTTCATCGAATTCACGATCCCATTTAAAGGATCGTCGCATCTGGTCACAAGCTAAGACTATTGCTAATAGAAGTAGGAACATCATTTATGAAAGAAGCGAGTGTGACGTCACGTTTTCCAAACACCTCTTCCAAATTCCTCAGTCAGCGTGTCAACATTTTGAATGACGTATTATGTGGACGACCTCTTACCTTTGATTTGCGTTACGATCTCTATGCCACAGGAATGTAAGCATTTAAAGACTGCTTAAATGAAAACCACTTTACAATGTGACTTAATATGACGGCATTAAATTGTTTCACATACACACACAAACTGACATAATAACATCATTATTTAATAAACTCTGAAATAGCGCTTATGATTATAAAAGCAACAGTGTAGTCGCATTAGAAGTAGCAGTAGGACCCTTAAGTCATAATTGACTATGGGAATGCGCCCCTGGGGTGATAACCTTTAGCTGCTTTTTTTTGTGCGTGATGTATTTATCGACTTGTTCTTTTCTCATTTTTTTTTGTCGTGAGAGCTCCTGTTCGCTCAGTCTGAGGTTGTACAGTAGAGAGCATTACTACTTGATATGATCTTCAACTTTAACGTGCCAGGTTGCTGGATTTATGACTAGCGCCCGCATGCCTCTTGTACACATATTTGAACTTCAGTTGTGGTCGCCCAGCTGCTCTTTTGCAAACTGCCAGTTGTCTGTAGAAATATCTGTGGTCATGTGACCCTCTTCCATGTATATATACTGGTCAAAAAAAGAAACGCATAGCTACTGAAGGCACACACATAGCCATAATTTTGCCATTCAATAACTTTTTTTATTTTAATGAGTTAATTTTTCAAAATGCACACAAGAATACCTTAGGGTTCAACCAATCAATTGACAGTTGTTTTGCATCTGGGTCACGAGAGTTTTTTGGTGTACGGGCTTTCCTGTTATAGCACGTTTCACTAGCTTTGCCCAACTTCAAAATGCTATATCTCAGCGAATATATAACGCATGTAAGTGAAATTTTGTGTGTGAATTTGAAATGGTATAGACCCTATGAATGACATTTTTCATTACAATGCGGCCATTGGTTTCAATTTCCGTTTCTTTGCGATATAATATAAAATCCTACTTGCCAACACACATCACACGCACACATATTGAAATGTCTACAGTAAATTATACGACCTCATTTGCACATTTTTGGTTTATCAAGCAATTGGCATGATTTTTGAGTGAAATTGCGTGAAATCGCACTTCTTGAACATAAAACAGTTTATATCCGGTGCAACGCACACATTGTCAATCAGAGGTGTGTCTACAAAAATTAATGTGTGGTTAAGAAGGAAAAATGAGTCTGCGAGTACATTTTATGACATTACAGCAAATCACAAATAGGATTTTAAAGTATTTCTGCAATGAAGCTACTCGAGGAAAACTATATCATTCTATTTCAAACCCACAAAAGAGGACTATTCACGCCTTGGGGACAAGCAAACGATCATTGCACCGCTGGATAGCGACATCTGAAATGTCTAATTCCAGTGTTTTACACACGAAAATTAGGCCAAGAGTGGTGGATAATTTTGACAGAGAATTGATCCGCAGAGAAATTTGCAATATGTTTCACAATAATGAGGCAGTGACTTTAAGGAAATTGAAAATTTGGTTAAGAAAGAATAATGACATTGATATTTCCAAATCTACGCTATGGAGGACTATTAGGAGTTTGGGATTCACTTTTAGAAAATGTGTTGGTGGTAGAAACCTTATTTGTGAGAAGCCTCATATAGTTGCAATGAGAAGCAAATATTTACGCGAGATCAGAGAAATGAGAAGAGATTGTTATGATTGTGTGTATTTAGATGAAACTTGGATCAATGCGCACCACAGTAATGAACGAGAATGGCAATCATCTGATGGAACAACTAAGAGACTAGTACCAAGCAGCAAAGGATAGCGCCTAACAATCGCACATCCAGGAAGCAGCCATCATGGGCTTCTAAATAATACTGAACTCATATTTGTTTCAAAATCCACAGATAATAGGGATTACCATGCAGAGATGAATGGCAAGATATTTCAAGATTGGATTGTGAATCATGTACTTCCTTCCTTGGATAGACCGTGGTGTTTGATAATGGACAATGCCTCATATCACAACGTTGTGGCACCAGAAGATAAAGTTTCTAATTCACCAAGTATTAAAGATGTAATAAAGATTTGGCTGACCATAAACAACATTCCATTCAACGAAATGTCCATGAACCTGAATTACTTGGAATTGTAAAAAAAGACACAGCATACAAAGATATTTCACATAGACAAGGCAATCCATGAACATGGTCACAGATGTTTAAGATTACCTCCTTACCATTCTCACTTAAACCCAATAGAATTAGTATGGGCTAAAATTAAGGAACAGGTAGCAACAGAAAATAGAACGTTCAAATTAAAAGATGTTGAAATACTTATAAAAGCCGCCATCTCCAATATAGCCAGGGATTATTGGAAGAAAAGTGAGAACCATGTGTTACAAGAGGAAGAGGAATATTGGAAGAATGATGGTTTGTCCTTCATTCAGCCGAGATTGATTTTCAATTTCTCAGAGACATCTGATTATGATTCGGATGAAGTTTAATTTCTTTAAAGATGACCTTACCGTTATTTACAAGCACATTAGAGGAGCAACGTTCCATTATGATATTTATGAACCGCAAAGAGATGATACCCATTGAAATAATTAGATCAAGGAAGGTCCAGTTTGGTAGCGCATTAAATGTCAATGACAAACAATGTCACGAGTATTTCGCATGCAGATCATTTAAGAAATCATCTTCAACACGTATTCAATTGCAAACGTGATGGCCACATTATTGTAATAGTAGACACGCCTATGCCTAATCAATTCACAGAATCTGTGCATGAAGTGGTAAAATTTCTTTTCTCGATACACAATAATTAGTATGCCGACAAAGATCAAAGGATTTCATCCGTTTATGGGAACTGGACAAGATGCACAGATATAAAGTATATATTTGTTGGGTCTAACCCAATATAACATCGTATGCAAAAAATGGCATTAATACGTTAGACGGTTAATCAGATAATTACATTTGTTTGAGGACAAAGCTAGTGAAACGTGCTATAGTATGGTGTGTAGCATCATCTTGGATCGATCAGGGACTGGCATATCCTAGGCATGGATGTGATCAGACGTCTGATGTTGGCTTGTGGCATGGCTGCCCACTCTTCCTGCAGTGCCTGGAACAGATCACGACGATTGGCTGGAGCAACGTCTCGGCGACAAATACGTCTATGCAGCTCATCCCACATGTTTTCAATCGAACTCATGTCTGCAGACAGGGATGGCCAGGGAAGGGTGAGAATGTTGTTGGCAGTCAGGAACTGCGTGGTCAACCGTGAACAATGGGGTCTTGGGTTGTCCTGTTGAAACACAGACCTTTGGGCAGCTGTTAGACCGTTTTTCTGGGTCTCTACAGATGACTGTTTGATCGTGCTGTTAATACGCGAATTCAAATAAACTGTCAACATAAGTTCAACAGGTAATGATGCAAACTTTAGGCATGTCAACCAAGGCCTGCTGTGAATTGAAGTAAACTGTAAGGCGGGTGGTACAGTTTAACATTATTTATTGACGGTATAAGTTCAACGATACGATACAATGTTCTTGACGGAGACAATCAACATGGATGCATAGTAATGATACGCTGACGAAAATTATGTACATCTATGATGGTGGTTAGGTATTGCGGTAGATCCCTTTCAAACATCTTCCTTACATTCATGTAACAAGAATCCAATAATGTTCATGCTAAGTTTGAAACAGTAAGATATAAATGTCCGTTGACCTTGTCTGAGGACATCCAACTAAGTACGTATTTCCATATCACTGAATCCCGCATTCATCCAAACAAAAGACTGTCTTGATCCAAGACTTCATTCCTACCACGTAGGTTCACAATATAATATCAATGGCGTAAACATGAAGCTACATCTGGGTTAGTATTTGGGTTTAACTAACCTCTCCACAAACTCATGCCACGACTTTGGCATGGGCACAACGGCATTTTATACATAAATTATAAAATCCAATAACTTGCTTCCCTCGTAGGAATTCTTCGTCTACGATAGATTATAGAGGCTCATAGTTCCTTTTGATCCATTCTAGGAATATCATAGCAAGATGATATTCCCGCTAGATTCTCTCAAGGAGTCGCCTAAAATTACAGGTTTGAATATGCTAATCATACAATATGACGGGGCGACAACTTACATATTACTCCCAATATTGGCTTCGACCTGAAGACCAATATTGTAACAAACGAATGGCTTCCACAATCTTGCCATGATAAACAAAATACTCCACGGACATATCGTCCGGACTGCCCCTTTCAGATGATGACGTAGGACTCTCTTCTAACACTAGGTTACCCGTGCGTACCGAGTAACACATACTCTACATTGTGCACGTCGGTGCGTGAGCAAATCGAACGCACAAATAATATAACTGTATCACGACTGGTGCGTACATTGGCAGGACCGAACGACTACCCCCATAGGTAAAAACGTACGCAACAGCTCCCTTATCACCGGCCCTTAAAAAAAAATTAATTCTATTAATTTTTTTTTAACTAAGTACCCAAGAGAGGTGAGTCAAAACTACATCGATATCTATTAACATAAATCAAAGTCATAATGTTATACAATATTATGAAAAAGAATATGAAAATGGGAATCAATATAACTGAATGAAAGTATGCATTAAAGCACACATCCACAATCGACCTACTTTGGAACGATGTGGTAAAATACGAAGTAAAAGAAAGTTGCAAACCAAAAAGATGATAAAAACATTCAACTGAATTTTCAAAACAAACATGTGATTTCAAAATGAAAATGAGTAGCAACGATGATGATAATCAATGACAAGAGAATCAAAATAATGATAATAAAACATGCAAAGTGAAACAAAGCATAATTAAACACGTTAAGAAACAACACCCGTAATGGTTCTAACACTAGAATGGTGGACTAGTTATCTAAAAGTTGAGAGATCAAGCACCATGAGAGGTAAATATAAGTACACAGAGACACTTACAACTATTCAAGTTAGTTAATGTGTACTATACAATTAATTAAGTAGCTTAAATAGATTTTTTTCTACTTACTGTAGTTCTTAATTATCAACACATAACTAATTACTACTTTATTTAAGTAAATGCAATTTTACTGAGTGTTAATGTTCCATTAAAAGTAGTTAATAATCGACGATAATATGTTCTTAATGTTCCATGTGCGATGAAAAGATATTCTCAAACACAATATGAAGTGTAACATGTTCCATACGAATATTGATTATCCATCTATCAATATAACAATGTTTCCGTAATAATAAAATGTTACTACACAAGAAGTCATGTTATAATACAAAAGTAAGTATATTCCGGAATTATGCTGGTACAAATGAATCTGTTCCATACAAAGTATGTATAGAGGTTCAATAATTGATAATGTACGCAGTTCCTCTTATTATATTTGATTGATTATCTGTGAGGACGTTTCAACATCCGGAAGTGGTTTAGGTTCGACCAGTTCGCTTGGACATCTTGACAGACAGTCCGCAAACACATTTTTCACTCCAGGAATCGCTCGAATTTCATAGCTATATGGTTGTAGAGCGATAGCGTATCTAGTGGACTTTGAAGATTTCACGTCCTTAGTGTTCAATGCTGTGAGAGCTTTTTGATCAGTTTCCACTACAAAGTGTGATCCCAGTAAATATCGTTCTAGTTTAGTGACTGACCAAACTAAAGCGAGTAACTCCTTATCCAGAACGGAGTACTTCAGTTCGCTCGTCGTCAATTTTCTCGAAACGTACATAACTGGAAATAAGGTGCCTGAATATTCTTGCATCAAAACTGCAGCAATGGCGTAAGCAGACGCGTCACTGCGAAGAATGAAAGTGAGATCTTTGTTAGGCAACCTCAAAAAAGGCGCATTTGAAAAAAATTTCTTTATATAATCTAACGCGATTTGATGTTCGTTAGACCACTGTATTACATTAGCTGTACCTTTTCTCAGTAAAGAAGAAAAAGGTGCAGTTATAGTAGACAAATGAGGGATGAATTTAGAATAGAACTGTATTAGTCCTAAAAGACACCTAACTTGTTTTTTTTGTCTTAGGTGCAGAGATGTTTAAGATTTTAGAGACGTTACTGTCTTCTGTATACATTAAACCCCGACCTATACGATGACCCAAAAAGGAGATGTCATGAAAACCGACAAATGCCTTTGAAGGTTTCGCAGTTAAGTTATAATCCCGTAGAGTAGAAAGTAAAGCTTATAATCCCTGAATGTGTTCATCCCAAGAGTTACCGAAAAGACAGATGTCATCTATGTAAGTAATGACATCGGGACGATGAGACAGTACGCGGCGCATCATGCGTACAAAGGTAGCTGGCGCATTCATTAATCCGAATGGCATAAAATTCCATTGGAAAAGTCCCCGTGGCGTCGAGAAAGCGGTGAATGGCTTTGCTTTAGGTGTGAGTGGCACTTGCCAATAACCCTTTGAAAGGTCAAATTTCGAAAAAAATGTAGCATTGGATAATTTCTCCAATAAGTCATCTAAGAGAGGTAATGGTTCCGCATCAAATTTTGTAACTTTGTTTAATTTCCTGTAATCTACGCAAAGACGAATATTGTTGTCTTTCTTTCTAATAATCACCATAGAAGAAGAGTATGGTGATGAAGATGGTTCAATTATATTTAATTGAAGCATCTCATCCAATTCCTTATCAACCTTATCACGAAAGTGTAAGGGAATAGGATATGGGCGCACTCGAATAGGCGTATCGTCAGTCAGAATAATGTCATGTTGGATGACTGACGTATGACCTGGGATGTCAGTGAGGACATCCTCATACGAGTGTAGAATATTAGAGACTTGCTGACGTTGATCAGGCGAAAGAGTAGATGAAATAGTAACATCATTCCAATTCTCAGTAGAATGAAGTGGTACAACTGGTATTGGCAGTTGTACATCATCGAAAGAAGATTCTTCCTCTTGGATGACTGACAAACTAGAATAGTGTTGAATAGGAGGTTTAGGATCGTCAGTTGCTTGGAACACTGACTGTAGATAATCAGGACGTGAGTAATACTCCTTCAACATGTTAATGTGGAAGGTTTTATGTTTACCATTTACATCAACGATGTAGTCAACATCGAATATTCTTGAGATGATCCTGAAAGGACCTCTCCAAGTAATTAATAGACGATTGTTATGAGCAGGGAGTAAGACAAAAGCTTCGTCACCAAGAATAAGCTGGCGAAGACGTCTATATTTGTTTGCAAATAGACGAGCTTTTTCTTTGGCTTGTTCGGATGATGCAGTAGCTAGTCTACAAGCATCTATGATTCTCTTTCTCAAAGAGATCACATACTCATAAGAGGATTGAGTTTCCTCTTCAATATTCTCTTCAACCAATAAGTCGTGGATTAACGACATCGGTCCGCGTGGTTGCATGCCGAAAACAAGCTGGAATGGAGAAAACCCCGTTGCTTGATTTTGCACCTCGCGATACGCGAAGAGAGCGGCGGGTAGGACCCTGTCCCAATCCTGAGGGTGATCTTGGGTCATCTTACCCAACAACTGCTTGAGTGTCCTATTTTGACGTTCAATTAACCCATTGGACATTGCATGGTAAATTGAACTAAGAGATCTGTCTATACCTAATGTCTTCATAACTTGAGACATGGATTCAGAAATGAACTGAACCCCATGATCTGATAAGATCTTCCGCGGAAAACCAATGCGTGAGAAGATCAACATTAACGCCTCTGCTACACTGGCAGATGAGGTGTTCTTCAGAGGGATGGCCTCAGGCCAACGAGTGCACATATCAATGCAAGTAAGGATATGCGTATGTCCTCTGGCAGATGGAAGCATCGGACCAATAATGTCGATAGCCATTTTATCAAATGGTCTAATCGGGATGTCCGCAGCTTGAATAGGAGCCGCATGAAATGGGCCCCGTACTTTAACTTCCTGACATATCAAACATGAACGACAATAGAGAGTAATATCTCTATGGACGCCCGGCCAGTAGAATGCAGTAAGCACTCTGGATTTGGTACGTGAAAACCCATATGGCCCGCGCATTGCGAGTCATGAGCATGTCGTAATATTCGCGATCTCATAGAAGACGGGACTAGAATCTGAGAACATAAGGATGAATCCTTTTCCTGTATCAATCTAACTAAAATCCCATTTTTAAGAATAAAGTCATGTCTAGATTTTGCAAGTTTGTTGCTGGTATTCTTTTTGTTCACATAATGAAAATTTTTTTTTAATGAATCATCATTCTTTTGTAAAGTTGCAAACGACTCCCGTGAAATAGGAGCATCGTCATCACAAGTGGTATGAACTGTAGGTTCATATGGTGTATCATGCGACATAATAGTAGCTTGCGCTCTAGTCACTACTGCATTTGCAGCCTGAAAATGTCGCTCTTCCCATGCAGCAATTTGCTGTGGTGTACACTCTGTTATACCATGTATACGACCCAATATGACATCACAAATTGGATTCGGAAGAAGACAGGCGTGGATCTTTCCTGAAAAAAATGGTGTCTTTAAATTAATAATGGCTGTGGGAAATGTTTCCACGGTTCCACCGAAAGTCACACATTTCACAACGTTGCCCGTAGCGCAACTTGGGTTGATCAGCGAAGTCCGTACGCCGACCGTGGTACAACCTGAATCAAATAAAAGAGAGCAAGGAATGGCATTGACAAATCCTCTGCTAAACTTAAGAGACCCCTGTCCCTGGTGTACAGACGCAGAAGTGGCCGTGCAGACCGCAGGTAGGCTAGGTAAAATGTGTCCGCAGCGCAGCGTCGTGATCGCCTTGGGCTGGAAAAGAGTCGAGCATTCTGAACAATCCTTCACCTGGTTACAATCAAGAGAACATGATAAAGCATTATGAGTTTCAGCTCCTTTACCCTGTTCATTGTTAGCCTGTGTATCACTTAAAGCGACATTAGAATGTCTACGTGTCTGGCTCGACGATCTATCTCTTCGTCGCGATCTGTTCTGATTATTTGCATTAAAATTGCCACTTTTGTCATTTCTGCTTGAGTTAAAATTTGGATAAGTACGATAATTAGTATAATTACCATTATGATGTTGGTTAAATGTTTTATTCCACGAACCTTGTCTATTTTGTGGGCCCTGAGATTTTGATCTCCAGTTTTGTTTATTATAATTTCCTTGATTATATTTAAAATTATTGTTACCAAAATCTCGCGATCTATGAGCTTGGTTCCAAGAAACATTAAATGGAGCAGATTGTTGAAATTGCTTCCCCTGATAAAAGTTACCATTGTTAAAATTGTCATTATTTCCCTTATTGAAGTATCTGTCGTTACTCAATGAACGATTTCGTGGGAAATTATTTTGTTGTACGGCAAAAGCAACTGGCAATTCACTTTTAATTTGTGCATTACTTAGATCCATGGATGGGTGAGCAGTGCAGAAATTTTTTGAATGTTCTTCAAGATCTTTCATAGATAAAGGTTTCCGTTCGTGCAAAAATGCAAGAAACGCAGGATTTACTGACGATAGCACCTTATCGCGCAGTAGTAAATCAAAAAGACCTTCATACGACTTTTCTATCTTGGACAATTCGATCCATCTTTCTAAAGTTAGCCGTATTTGGGAAAGAAAATCACTAAAATTTCTAGATGACTGCGGTAGCAATGTTCGAAACCGTAATCGATATTCATCTTCCGTCATTTGGAATTTTTTAAGAAGAGAAGCTCTAAGAGCGTCGTAATCATTTTTATCACTAGTACAGGTGGTATGATAAACCGCCAAAGCATCCCCAGTAAGCAATCTGGATAAATATGTACAATATAGTGCTTTATCCACGTTATAAGACCTGCAAGTGGCCTCAAATCTGTCTAAAAAAAATATTACGTCGTCAGATGGGGGATTAAATTTTGGTAATTTAAGGTGAACTTCCTTAAAGTTATCATGTCTGACTGACGCATGGCCTTCAAAAGTTCTATGAGAATTAGCTTCTTGAGTTAACCTAATTCTATCATATTCTACCTCTGCCAATTTCAAATCATGCTGTCATTTCTTTTCATTTTCCTCTGTTTCAAGTTGAAATTTCCTTGCATTTTCCTGAGCAATAAATTTTCTCTCCTCCATCTCTTTTTGCCTAATTTCCATATTTCTTTTCTTATTGTCCATTTCAATCTTAAGTAGTCTTTCTTTTTCCTCAGCACGTTTCTCTTCTAATTCAGAGGCTAATCTCATTTTTTTCTCGTTTTCTGCAGCCTCAAATTTCATCTTCTTATCATTTTCCTCGGCCTCAATCCGTTTTTGATCTGCCTCAAATTTCAAATTTTCCAAACGTAACTTTTCAGCCTCCAATCTTTGAGCTTCCAACCTTTGAGATTCTTTATATTCAGACATAGCGAATTGTCTTACCTCTTCAGCAGGTATTTGCAAAGCTTTTGCTTGCTTAATGAAATAATCTAGTGAATACATTATGCTATATAAGTAGTCACAATACTCTTGATTTATAAAAATGATTATTAATTAATGTAAATTAATTAACCTTGTTAATACACCAAGTGGTCTTCGTTCCTGTCCTAGAACGGTATATCATGCTCATATAATTATCAAATATATTAATAATCAATAAATTAATTTATGTAATGAAATGTTATGAACAGACAAAAGCCATAGACAATAGCAACAACAATGACAAGACGAGATAATCAAAGACAATTGAAAACAGTCGCAGAAATCCAATAAAATAAAAATGTGAAACTAAAATAGAATGTCGTAAAGAGTTACGATGATAACTGCGATAATATAATAAACAAGACAATTGACAAGACAGTGTAAAAACATATGTTTTGTAAAAAACTGAACGAAAGTCAGGTGAGACGGACAATAATCACATACAAGATACATCATCAAACTAAGGTACGAGTAAAATATCTATGAAAACAACAATTAAAACTTGACGGAACAGCTAAACAAATACTATCATAAGAAGCAAGTAGCGATCGGAACTACAGCAAGGTTTCTAGCCTTGAACCGGAATTATCGCTCAATTGAAACTTATAATTCAAAACCTACAGAACATCTGACAAAGAGCCCGAATCGGCTTCGAGATGAACCTCGTTTGTCAGATCGAACACGACGAAGAATATAAAACACAGAACATGCAACATGAAAAGTATATTGGTGGACATAGAAAAGAATAGGCACAGCCAAACACAATACAGCAATAAACGATACCACGTTTATATTTATCTCGGCTGATCAAACAAAAAATGTGCCTTGTCTCCATATATGTACGTTTTGAGACTTTGAAATACTTCGCTTTGAGTATATGAGTAAAGCTCGCACGTGATGAGGACTAAAGGATGATGTCCAACGTAGTTAGTCAATGGAGAACTTGATGTAGAGGTTCACTGATGACCTTGACCTTCTGCTAACCGTCGTGTTGATTTCATGATGAAGACACGGGTCTTTCTGTATAATGATTCTTGACAAAATTTATTGAGTGCGTTCCCTTTGAAGCTTGTCCAAAACACACTGTGCCGCCAATTACTGTTAGACCGTTTTTCTGGGTCTCTACAGATGACTGTTTGATCGTGCTGTTAATACGCGAATTCAAATAAACTGTCAACATAAGTTCAACAGGTAATGATGCAAACTTCAGGCATGTCAACCAAGGCCTGCTGTGAATTGAAGTAAACTGTAAGGCGGGTGGTACAGTTTAACATTATTTATTGACGGTATAAGTTCAACGATACGATACAATGTTCTTGACGGAGACAATCAACATGGATGCATAGTAATGATACGCTGACGAAAATTATGTACATCTATGATGGTGGTTAGGTATTGCGGTAGATCCCTTTCAAACATCTTCCTTACATTCATGTAACAAGAATCCAATAATGTTCATGCTAAGTTTGAAACAGTAAGATATAAATGTCCGTTGACCTTGTCTGAGGACATCCAACTAAGTACGTATTCCCATATCACTGAATCCCGCATTCATCCAAACAAAAGACTGTCTTGATCCAAGACTTCATTCCTACCACGTAGGTTCACAATATAATATCAATGGCGTAAACATGAAGCTACATCTGGGTTAGTATTTGGGTTTAACTAACCTCTCCACAAACTCATGCCACGACTTTGGCATGGGCACAACGGCATTTTATACATAAATTATAAAATCCAATAACTTGCTTCCCTCGTAGGAATTCTTCGTCTACGATAGATTATAGAGGCTCATAGTTCCTTTTGATCCATTCTAGGAATATCATAGCAAGATGATATTCCCGCTAGATTCTCTCAAGGAGTCGCCTAAAATTACAGGTTTGAATATGCTAATCATACAATATGACGGGGCGACAATTTACATATTACTCCCAATATTGGCTTCGACCTGAAGACCAATATTGTAACAAACGAATGGCTTCCACAATCTTGCCATGATAAACAAAATACTCCACGGACATATCGTCCGGACTGCCCCTTTCAGATGATGACGTAGGACTCTCTTCTAAAACTAGGTTACCCGTGCGTACCGAGTAACACATACTCTACATTGTGCACGTCGGTGCGTGAGCAAATCGAACGCACAAATAATATAACTATATCACGACTGGTGCGTACATTGGCAGGACCGAACGACTACCCCCATAGGTAAAAACGTACGCAACAGCAGCCAAAAGTGGAAGGACATGGGGTCGAAGAATTTCATTGACGTATCGTTGCGCATTCAAGCCTCCTTCAATGTACACCAACTGACTCCTTCCGTTGTAACTGATCATTCCCCACAACATTGCACCTCCACCACCGTGCGGCGGAGTTTCATCAACGCAATTTTGGGCAAAACATTCATTTCGCCTACGGTAGACTCTACGCCGTCTACATGACGCTGCAACAAAAAGAAAGATTCGTCACTAAACCAGACACGTCTCCATTGATTGTCAGTTGCCCAGGGACGATGCTGGTTGGCCCAAAGAAGTCTATTTAGGCCTATGGCGGCGCGTACGGACAGGTCATCGGTGAGGTCGTTGTGCCCACAGTCCAGCGTCATGCAAGTCTATTCCGGACAGTTTGATCAGACACATGATGTCCTGCAGGCAATGACTGGGCAGTTGAGGAAGCTGTTGTAAACCTGTCTCTGAGGTGACAAAACCGAATAAAGCGATCCTCCGCTGCTGTTGTCACTCTGAGTCATCCACTGCGATGCCGGACTTCAACTGAGCCAGTGGCTTGGAACCGGTGCCAAAGACGACTGATGGTACTCTGATGCACGTTTAGATGCCTGGCAGCCTGACTTTGACTTTCGCCTGCATGCAGTCGGCCAATAGCAATGTTCCTTAAATTTATCGATAGAGACGCCATAAATGTCTGCATGAAAATGAAATAAATTTTTTGTGTGTATCGTTATCCTTTTATAGGATTTCAGTTCCGTGGTCAGTGAATAGTGTTCACCCCAAATTTTGTTGCTTTCACGTGTGCGCAACATGAGCTGTGGTAAAAAATTGCGTTATAAACACTATTGACCACTGCGTTGTAACGATTACAAAAACGAACGCAATTCAGGTCAATACGTGCATTTGACACTGTAAAGAACATTTGATGCTGGTTTTTATATACCCTAGCACCAAATTTTACTTACAAACTCATATAAATGCGCCCTCGGATAGGTATGCGGTTCTTTTTTTTGAACAGTATAAGTTGGAAAAATGCGAGAAAGGGCAGAGCGATTTGCTAGGTATTCATTGTGTTGTATTAGGCAAGCCAGGTTTGAGATTAGATAGATAGAAATTTGTGCTAGGCAGTTTGTAGTGTTAGGTGAACTTCGTCTTTGAGGTTATCAAGACCAGTTTATTTTTTTCTTCTGTTGGATATATTTTTCCTTTTGGATTTTACACTATTTTGTTTATAAGTAAGTAACGATCACATCATTGTGAAAATACCAGTGCTTGTCAAATGACGATCAATTAACTTCTGGTTGAATTTACTGCATTGCTGATTTTGGAACTTTACAGTATTTCTTTGGATATACGTTGTCATGTTGAGACTGTTTTGCTTATCACTAAACCTAAATGGAAGAATGAACCTGGGAAGAAAAAAAGCAAAAGTCAAGAATCTCCATCTCAGGCGGAAAGCCTGTAGCACTTGAACAACAACAACATATAAATGATTAACTCTGATTGAAAATAAAATCAATATAACTACTTGCGCATTTAACTGACGCGGGCACAAAAGTTGTTGCAGGTATGTTTATTGTCCTAAGTATAAACGAAATGAAATATGTAGTATTGATATATGTGGCTACCCTAAATGTGTGGTAGACTATGACTGAAGAGATAATGGTCAAAAGGAGGTAGCCGGTTCTATAGAGATTAGAAATAAGTGAATAATCGGACATAAAGGGCAAAGGGTATTTGAATAATTAAGGGAGACGCCATTGATAGTCACATTGTACATGTTATAGGAGATTCGATGAGCCTGTCTATTTTTGTTTTTCCTAACAGGCGGCACCTGGGCTTCATCCCTTCGGCCCAATGACATGAAACAAATTTAATGGCAATGCGAGGCTGAGGAGCCTGTGGACTTTCCTTCTAACCCGGTAAGGAGCTTCCCATCCACAGAGTGTTTGTGCTCAGGAGCCGCTCGGGTCATTCTAGTCTCCTGGTCGAAGGCACTCCTAAAATGTCTTCGCCAGGACTCGAATTAATCCAGTCCAAGTCCCGATCGAAGACACTCCCTCAAATGTGCTCGCTAGGGCGCGAACCTCGATCACCCGATCACCTGCGCAGTGTGGTAACCATTACGCGAGCGCGGCTCCGTGGGCCTGTCTATAAATAGGGGCGAACTATGCGCCTCTTTCTCTTATGCGCTATGTAATTCAGTGAGACAGTAGCACAGAGGTGGTCGGCAACGTTATCAGTGGTCATGTGCGGTTTTCAAGACATACAAGTCCCTGAGAGAACAGAAGATGCTTGAGGAAATGAGCGTCAATGTGTCATCAGAGTTGTGATCAGCAAATTCTTGACAAAGATTCATGTTCGCAGCGAGTAATATCTAGACATGTAACCACGCGGTTAGATTAGTCGTGGGTAGATAAGTCACGTGCTGTGGGCTTGTGACATTATTGAATGAGATATTTTAAAAGTATTGATAAACAGTAATATTTAAGCTAAATTAGCACATCCCTGGAGGTGTCCAGTAGAACTAACTGTAACCTGGAGGTGTCCAGTAGAACTGACTGTAACCTGGAGGTGTCCAGTAGAACTGAATGTAACCTGAAGGTGTCCTGTAGAACTGACTGTAAACTGGAGGTGTCCAGTAGAACTGACTGTAACCTGGAGGTGTCCTGTAGAGCTGACTGTAACCTGGAGGTGTCCTGCAGAGCTGACTGTAACCTGGAGGTGTCTTGTAGAACGGACTGTAACCTGGAGGTGTCCAGTAGACCTGACTGTGACCTGGACGAGGAAATGTTAACGAAATCAACAGCCACGTATCGGTTAAGATAGAGCTAGCAAAGAGAATCAAGAAGCTTCCATGACCAGCGTAGAATGATTATGTATATTAGAACATTGTTATAAGTAGGATGAGATGATGATGATGATGATGATGATGATGATATAATCCCTTTAGCTGTGAGCAGGTAGCTCTTGACAGCCCATTGCCTCTCTGACAAAGGTGCAAGTCTTCTTCAGTTGCTGTGATGATGTGTAGAGTGTATTGTGGATGGTTGGGTGCGATGGGAGTAGTTGGCGTCGCAGGTCTGTTAGTCTTGGGCACTGTAACAGTAGGTGTTCAACTGATTCCTCATGGTGGTGGCAGTGCCGACAGTTTGGTTCACGTAGTGGGTCTATTCTATTTAAATGTTTATTGACAGGGGCATGGCCTGTTCTCAGCTGGAAAATTAGACTCTGATCTCTTCTTTTCAGTTGTTTAACTGGATCTTGAGGGTTTGGTTTAGCTTGATGTTTGAAGAATAGCCGCCCTGTCTGGGAGGAAGCCCATTGGTTTAGCCATTCTTCCCTATAATTGTTTCTCAGGATCTGTTGGCAGGTTTGCAGTGTGGTACTTGATGGGAACTGGGGCAGTGCTGCTCCTCTTTTGGATAGTTTATTACAAATAAGGGAGGGAAACCTGAGGCCTGTAAACAGTAAATTAATATGAAACAAATATTTAACGTAATTTAAACTTTAGGTAAGCCACTCATGTCTGTTGTTTTTCTGTTGTCTGGTGTTCTACTTCTTTATTTCTGCCATTGAAACATCATTTTTGATGATGCGTAGATGGCAGAGCGGATAGTGTGATTCGCTTGCATGGCTAGGCGGGGTTGTCGCACGGAAGGTCCAGTGTTCAAATCCTGGGTAAGCCACTCATGTCTGTGGTTTTTCTGTTGTCTGGTGTTCTACTTCTTTATTTCTGCCATTGAAACATCATTTTTGATGATGCGTAGATGGCAGAGCGGATAGTGTGATTCGCTTGCATGGCTAGGCGGGGTTGTCGCACGGAAGGTCCAGTGTTCAAATCCTGGGTAAGCCACTCATGTCTGTTGTTTTTCTGTTGTCTGGTGTTCTACTTCTTTATTTCCTGCGAGTGCCTGATAACATACCTTTATATTTGTTTCATATTAATTTTTGGATAGTTTGTCGGCTTTTTCATTTCCTGGGACTCCGACATGCCCTGGGATTCACTGGAGTGTAACTTCGACGCAATAGGAAGTGAACAGTTGGTCAATAAATCTACAGATGTTATTAATGTTAGGGGACATTTTGCTTTCTAGGGCTTGGAGTGCTGATTTTGAGTCTGAGAATATAACAATATCCTCAGGTGGAGTGATGCCACTTTCAAAGTCTGAGATTATCCGGCACAATGCTTTTTCTAGTACTGTTATTTCTGCATCATAGCTGGAACAAATTTCTCCGCAAGGGCCAAAGATGCAAGGGTGGTCTTCTGGGTGCTGGTTGGGGTATTTTATCACTGCGCCATATCCAGCATTGATGGTAGCTTTAAATGCAGATCCATCTGTGTAGACATGGATGATGTCTAGTGGATATGAATCTATAGTTTCTAAAGCGATGGTTTTCAGTAGTGGTCCTAGAGTGTTCTTGTCTGCTGAGGGGTCAGAGAGTTCAGTTCTTACTATGGGAGTAGTTGCCTGCCAACAAGGTGGTGCATTATTGACAGTTACCATCGGCTTTCTAACTGCTGGTAGGTGGTGTTTGATGCTAGCTTCTTTTGCATTTTTAAGAAAAGATGTCTTTTGTATTCTGTGTTTTTGGTGCCACTGCTCTATCATTTTCCTATTCTCATCCTTTGTGTCCATTCTCAGATACCTTTCGTATGTTTCCACTGCTGAACGTTCTCTTCTTAGGTTTAAGGGTTCAATATTGGTGTTGATTTCGCATGCATCTGTCGGCGTTGTCTTCATGGCACCACTTATAAACCGTAGAGCGTGATTTTGGACTTTGTCTAGCTTTTGTAAGAGGCTTTTACTTGCAATAGTTTGGAGGGGGAGCGAGTAGTCAATTACTGGGCGCACATATCCAGTATAGAGTTGGCGTAATGAGTGCTGGTCTGCTCCCCACCCACAGGAAGAAAGGTGCTTAATGAGCCTGAGTCTTGTGCATGCTTTCTCAATCAGCTTGTCTATGTGGGGTCTCATGGTAAGTCTACGGTCGAGCTCGACTCCAAGATATCTCGGGCATTCTTCATATGCTAATTTCTCTCCATTCATCCAGACCTCAATGTTGTTCTCATTAACTCTCTTGTTTAGACTGAACAGGCCATACACAGTTTTCTCTACATTGATTTCTTACTTAGTCGTTCCCCTTCTACCGTGAGGTGTAGAGGTTTGGAAGAGAGAGCGCCAGACCATTCTATCAGCTGTCTTCTTCCTGGCCTGGTTCCATTCTAGTCCTCGGTCCTTCAAAGATTGTCTAATGTTGTCCTCCCAGCGGACTCTGGGTCGTCCTGGAGGTCTGGATCCCTGGCTCTTTGTTTCCCATGCTTGTCGTGGTAGCCGATCTTCTCCCATTCTGCAGACATGGCCAAACCATCTTAGTTGGGACTGTTCTATTTGGGTCTGCAGCGGATGGGATTTTAGGCCTTGACGGATCGTCTGGTTGCGGACCATGTCTCTTCTTGTTACTTCAACCACTTTCCTCAGATACCTCATTTCTGAGGTTTGGATCTGGCTTTTGTGGGTTGTAGTCATTGCCCACGACTCGCATCCATATGTCAAGACTGGGACATAGGTGGAGCGGTATACAGCCATCTTCGTTTTCTTACCAACCTCTTTCTTGCTGAGGAATCCACGATTTATGGCCTGAAAAAGTCTCCCAGCCGCTGCTTTTCGAGTGGCCAACTCTTCTTTGATGCCTCCCTTTCGGTCTATAATAGCTCCGAGAAATATAAAGTGGTCGACCTGCTCCAGGACCTGTTCTCCCAACTTAATCTGATGTTTTCTTTCTTCTCGTGATATCACCATGGATTTTGTTTTAGAGCTGCTTATGACCATCCCTCTCTTCTCCAGCTCTTCCTTCCAGACTTGCAGGTTGGATTGGAGATGTGCCTCTGATTTAGCAATCAGGGCAACATCATCAGCAAATGCCAGCTCCGAAATATAGACCTGTCTCATCTTCCAGTACCCCACTGAATACTTTCTTGTTCTCTCCTTACATGCCTTGATGACATCGTCCATAAGGAGTATGAAGAGGTAAGGTGATAGGATATCACCTTGTCTTACACCAGTGGTGGTCCTGAACTCTTCTGACTTATGGTTTGCTGTCCTCACATAACTTCTACAAGACTTGTAGAAGCTCTGTATAGCATGAATCTAAAGTACTGGAATGTTCTTCCTTGCCAAACAGTCCCAAAGTTTGCTCCAGGGGACCCTGTCAAACGCCTTTTCCAGATCTATGAAACAAAGATGGATCTCACTCTTATACTCAAGGGCCTTTTCACTCAGCTGTCTGAGTGTGAAGATTAGGTCTTGAGTACTTCGGTTTGCTCGGAATCCGCACTGGACCTCATCCAATTGTGGCTCAGCTAGGCGTCGGAGTCTCTGCTCTAGGATTCTAGAGTAGATTTTACCAGGGACACTGAGAATGGTTATGCCTCTATGGTTTCCACATTGTCGATTGTCACCCTTTTTGAAAATTGGTGTTATGATGGCAATCTCCCAATCCTTTGGTATGGTCTTGTTGCACCATGCTGCCTGTAGGACCTTTAAGAGTAATAGGTCGCCTGATGCTCCCATGTACTTAACCATTTCTGGTGTTATACCATCATGCCCTGCTGCTTTGCCCATCTTGATTTTCTCTAGTGCTGCCCTCAGTTCTTCCATCTTTATGTCATCTTCACCATCATTTGTTTCCTCTTCTGTGTCAGTGGTTATCATTTCTGATGCTTCATCATGCTCACCATCCAGGAGTTCTGAGAAATATTCTTTCCATCTTTCCATTACTTCCTTCGGGGCAGTAAGCAATTTGCCTTGCTTGTCCTTTATAAATTTGAGAGGGCATTGTTTTTCTTTCCTCATGTTCTTTAGGGTCTTATATAACAATTTCTGGTTTTCTAGTGCATCTTTTTCTAGCTTTTCTCCAAATTCTTCCCAGGACTTCTGTTTTGCTGCTAGCACTTTGTTCTTTGCTTCTGTTCTGAGTGTCACATATTCTCTATATTTTTCCATTTGTCCTGTTGTGTTTTTAGCTCCTATCCAAGTATTGTTTCCATGCCATTTTCTTCTCTCTTATTTTCTCTTTGACTTCCTCTGTCCACCAAGGTGTCCTCTTTCTCTGGTTCCCAAGTCGGACTTCACCGCATGCTTCTGCAGCAGCTGTCTTTATGATATCCTTGAATTTATTCCAGAGGGTTTCCAAGTCATCAAGTCGTTCTTCTGTGTTGCTCACTGCTGTAGCAATAAGCCCCTGATATCTGGTCTTAATTTCTGGCTCTCTCAGCTTGTAGGTCCTAATGCTCATTTCTCCTGCTCGTTTACTTGGTTTCTTGCGTGATGTTGGGCAGTTCCTAGGCTGAGCAACTCTTTCAGTTGTTCGTTTGATTGTTAGCAGGTAGTGATCACTTCCAATCTCTGGCCCCCTCCAGACTCTTGCATCTCGGACACATCTGAATGAGCTTCTCCGAACAATGGCATAGTCGATCACTGACTTCTCATTCTTGGTTGGTTCACATCTAGTGTATGCATGTATGCGCTTATGGGGGAACTTTGTGTTTGTAATGATCAGATTCTGCTCACTGCAGAATCTAAGGAGTCGCTTTCCATTGTCATTGAGAGTATCTTCTCCATATCTTCCGATAACTCCACCCCATCTAGCATGGTCATTTCCAACTCTGGCATTAAAATCTCCGAGCATAATAACTTCATCTAGGCAGTCATCCACTGTCCTTTGAAGCAGCTCGAAGAATTCCTCCTTGACCTCTGCTCTCTCATCCTCATTTGGCCCATACACTATGACCAGGTTGACTATGGTTTCTCCTTCTTTTAGTTTTACAACCATAATGCGCTCCGAGACAAAGTTCCATCCCTTGATACTATCTTTTTGATTTTGGGCCACAATGCAACCCACGCCCCCTTTTGCCCTTTCAGATATGGGTACACCACTGTAGAGCAACGTGTTGCCATCGAGATCCATGACTCCTTGTCCTTTTTTCTTCGTTTCCGTTATAGCCAGGATTTCTAGTTTTGCTTTCCTCATCTCTTCCACCAGCTCCTCTTCCTTCCCATTTATACTTCTTGTGTTCCAAGTTCCATAAGTCGTAGTCCGTAGTCCGTTCCAGTTCGTCGCCTTTAGAATCAGTCCGGTTTTCTCTCTTGTAGTTCGCGTAATCATGATTTAAAGCAAACAGGTGATTGGCCTGTTGTGCCTTTGCATGGTGGAGGGGCTGCCTCCTTACGGCCTCAATGCAGGCCGCCCTCCTCCTTTTTCATCCGGGCTTGGGACCGGCATTGGCGGAGTTTACATTGATTTCAAGTTTCCAAAACTGGCAGTATGCAGAGATGGTTGCCAGGTTTTTGTTCATATTTTTGGTGATGGTTTGGAGGTATTTTCCTTTTGTCCAGATGACTAGGTCATCAGCAAATAGTGCTTTTTGGCAGGTGATGACATCTGGGAGGTCATTTATAAATATAAGAAACAGTGTACAACTTAGTGCTGATCCCTGAGGCAGTCCTTCCTCCAGGGTTCTTTGTTTTGATGTTGCTCCACTGAATGTTGTTTGGATTGTTCTGTTGTGGGAGAAACCTTTTAACCAGTTGTACATTCGCCCTGATATTCCCATTCTTCGCATTTTGAAGAGGAGGCCTATCCTCCAGACTCGATCATAGGCTTGTCTAAGATCAATAAATGTTGCAAGCACATTTCTTTTTTCTTGGAAGGCATCACCTATCTCTTGGGTGAATCGTATCAACTGATCCATTGTCTGTTTGTTTCTTCTAAAGTAGGATGAGATATACCCCACAGAAGGATTATGTATATTAGAACAATGTTATAAGTAGGATGAGATATACCCCACAGAAGGATAATGTACATTAGAACAATGTTATAAGTAGGATGAGATATACCCCACTGAAGAATTATGTATATTAAAAAAATGTTATAAGTAGGGTGAGATATACGCCACAGAAGCATTATGTATACCAGAACAATGTTATAAACAGGATGAGATATACCCAACAGAAGCATATGCTGTTACTTCTTCATTGTAACCCTATGTATATAATGTTCATAAATGTTTAGCACCACTGCACGTCTTGGGGTAAGTCGTCAAGCTACCGATAGCTCATGAGTATATTATTCACGTGTAATCATCATCAGCGTCATCATCCCGTCTAGGATAAGAACCTGTCACTACAGATCACGTAAGCTAGTAAGCTTAATATGTGACCTACCTGCCAGAAGGTGCATCACTGCCGTGCATGTAACATTAATTGCCTCAAAACCACCGCTGTACGTAGCATGGACAAACTGCAATCTTGACTCTCTGTACAGCAGAGAGCACATGAGTCAGTGAAGGCTCTCTAGGAACATGAGTCAGTGAAGGCTCTCTAGTAACATGAGTCAGTGCTTGCTCTCTATGAACACGAGTGAGTGCTGGCTCTCTAGGAACTTGAGTCAATGCGGGCTCTATGTCACACACTGTTTACCCTGTTTTGCAGTAGTGGTCCACCAGTGGCCAAAACTCAAGAGCATCTAAAAGGTGTCGACAAAAGTGTCTACCTTCGCGCAAGATTATTCTTGGCAGAGACGTAGATAGAAGGGTAATGACGCTTCAATCTCAAGGGTCTACTCACAAGATAATTCAGAAGTGAAGAAGAACGCTGCATAAGGCCGAACAATTATTAACTTAAATCTGTTCGTTGCCTTTTGTGAAGAATTAAGCAATGGTTTTAGCCCGTACAAGCCCCATGCAAGTGTTAATCCAGCAAAAGTCCGTTATAAGTATTAGCTCTATATATGTAAACATTTGTCTAGATGTATGTATATTAAAGAGTCTTGCTCATACGTTTGCTTTCACACTTACAATAACTGAATCAACTATGATTGCTTTGTTTTAACATAACATGTAACAAATTTAATAAATAAATTAGTTGTAACAGGTCAAACTAATGGTGCAAGGATGATGCATTTTAGGTGTAAATCAAATGTGTCTTCACTGAGACTTGGTTTGAGGATTTTATCTTAAAATTAAAAATCTGTCGTTTTGCTGGTGTCTTTTACAATCACTTAACTTGTCTGAGTCCTGCAGCCGTGGTTTCGTCAATTCTTCTGTGATGCGGGCTCTTCAGTCTGATAGCTTTGTTCTACGAACAGTCTGAAAGCTTCGTTCCTTCAACAGTCTGATAGCTTCGTTCAACGAAATATCTGATAGCATTCTACCACGTTCTTTTAGAGAAAATAAAAATCAAATGCCTCTGCTACGTACATTTGTGGACTGCAAATTAACAGGCGCATTGCGTCGCTGTCCACCCACCAACGTTAGTCTCTCTGAATAATTATTCTTGAGTAGATACAGCGTAACTTAGGGAAGATGATTAGAAATCGCTAATATTCTTCTGAGTATTAAACTGGAAAAAATATGTGCTTGGACAGCGCGAAATCAAGGATTTGCCTGAATTACAATTAACAAGGTACATACATATCTCACACAATGATATTATACACTTGAGACTTCTTCTTCTTCTTTGATCCTTAGCCGCCGACCGTCAAAACAGTCAGTGGCCATTACGGCTGGTGGCGTCTTGTAGGGCAACAACACATTTATTCCACTTTGCTCGGTCGGCGGCCATCTGATAAAGCGTTCTTTTGTTGTGATGTTTGCTGATACTGCTTTCATAAGGTTATGAATGGTCAACTCTTCCCGACACAGTGTTAAGTAATTAGGTCACCTTGTACGTCAAGTGTTGGAGCGCTGACAAGGGACCGTGTTGACATAGAGTGAGAGTGTAAATGTAAATAACGCGAATGGGTGTATAGTTCTGTTAGGTTGACAGGTCACTCACTCAATGATAGCTTGAAGTCAATAAAGGGCAGACCACTGATGACGTTTCATACATTTAATAATGAACGTACACTTCGACATCACGATTACAGTCATTTGAACAGGTTGGCACACAAATCATCGTATACTTGAAAAATGGGTGACAATATCAGATGTGCATTTATGTGACATGTAAATATAATGGAACGATAGTAGACAAGCACTCAATATTCTGGTTGTCTATCGTCTCATGCTTCGACTGACTAATCGCGTCAGTTAAGGTGGATACATAATCATCAACAATGGTTCAATGTCAGAACCTTCTCCTGGCTAAGTTTCTCAAGCCGTAAATTCATCAAATGTTTATAGCAACAATGTTAAACCACAGTAGTGGGTTTTCTTAATATGTAGATCTCTGTACCATCATCAGATAATAAGACCTTTTCTGTTCTCCGACAATGATCCGCTTACAATGGCGGGAATCCAAAATGGCTCTCCTCCGTGAGCTTCGCTCACCCAGGATGAAAAATTATGAAGTAGAATTACTTCGTTATTCATACGTAAATGTCTTCATTGGGCTTCCATACATATCTGCTATCAATAAGGCTGGTTACATCAAGTGATCTAGTGCTGCTAGATAACACGTCATCTTCATCTGTAATCAACAATCCTAGATGTACGATAATACGTCTCCCATCTAAGCTTAGCAAAAAAAGTTCAGCAAAAAAGTTTTGGTTTTACCTGGCTTTAGGAAAACACATACAAGCGAATAACGCACGCCATTCCTAGGCGTTAATAATGGGCATTAGGAGAATCTCTGATAATACAATCATGCAGAGAAACAATCTCCTTCCTAGAATAAATCACAGAGATCAATCTTCAAACTTTCTAATCGACCAGCCCATAGTAGCGACGACATGACAGCCTTCTCTGTCCACACACAAAATCGACGCATGCGCAGAAAAGCCTTTCACCCCAGAGTTCAGCTCACAAAATAGTCCGACATAGAAATACAAAGATACAAAGATATAAGACCGAATCACCTTAAATAGTCAAGGAATAAATATAAATTCGGGCCATAAACATTTTAAGCAAGACCAATCTGTTTCTGGCCATACCAGACGAAAAATGACGTAAATCTAGTATTCATACGCCATATTGAGACACAAGAACAGATAACTCATATAACCGAATATAACACCGATCAATCAGGGTTCTGTCCCTTAGACTAAGAATCATTAATTCTCAATTAAAATACTTTTCATCAGACAAATAGTTATACTTTACATTTGTATGCCTACCAACAGTAATCTGTGCGCAACAGACTACCACACCCCCCGGGAAAAAAAATGAAAATCATTTTTTTTCCCATCTGAGAGCAACATACAATAGGCTCACGACGCATGTATAATGCGCAGATGAAGAATATCAGCAATTTATAACGCCAAATTAAGGCAAAGTCGAAGTATAGATCGACCGGTGAGAATATATCTCAACATCTCAGAGAAAGTATTTCTCTAAGTATAAATATTTCCAGGGAGGTGTCACCAACGCATACTACAATACTGGCAATGACACAATGTATACAATAATTTCAATTACAATTTCATATTAAGTACCATAAGTTCATGATTGACAAAAGAAAAATCATCAAAAGAGTAGCGGTGAATATACATTAGTGAACCGCTAAATGTTTATACAATCACTATATCATATATTACCAATGTGTACATATTTTGATATAGAAAAAAATAACTGTTGTAAAGTTAGACACATTAGAAAGTCTAAGATTTAACAGTTAGGTGGAATCATGTGGGCATCTAGACAGAATGTCTGCCATCACATTTTCTGAACCACGGATAGCTCGCACCGAAAAATGAAAAGGTTGAGGAGCAATGGCGTATCGAGTTGATCTCGAGCTCTTCAAGTTTTTACTTTGAATAGCCGTAAGAGCTTTCATGTCAGTTTCCACTATGAAATGCGCCAAGAAGGAATCTTTGATGTTTGAGAATTGACCAAACCATCGCCAAAAGTTCACGGTCTAAAACCGAGTAATTCCTCTCTGCCGCATTAAGTTTTCGTGAGATATACATTACAGGATGCAGAGTTTCTGAGTACTCTTGCATTAGTGCCGCTCTGATCCCAGTGGATGAAGCGTCACTACGAAGAACAAATGTCTTATCTGTAGTAGGTAACATTAAGATAGGTGGAGTTGAAAACAAATTTTTAATCTTATCCAAAGAGGATTGGCATTCCTAAGACCAGTGGACCATATTAGGTGACCCTTTCTTTAGTAACGAAGAAAGCGGTGCCATGATAGAGGATAGATTCTGAATGAATCGTCCATAAAATTGTATAAGACCTAAGAGACTTCTCACTTGCTTTTTAGTCTTAGGAATAGAGATGTTAAGTATTTTACTAGTATTATGGTCCTCTGTCTTTAGGAAACCATGACCGACACGGTGACCTAGGAAAGAAATTCGCTAAAACCAATACATGCTTTAGAGGATTTCGCTGTCAACTTATGCTCGCGTAAGGTAGACAGTAATTCATATAACCCTAAATAGTGATCTTCCCAAGTATCACTGAAAAGACAGATGTCGTCTAAGTACGCAATGACATCTGACCGATGAGATAGGATTCGACGCATCATGCGTACGAATGTAGCTGGGGCGTTCATAAGGCCGAAATGCATGAAATTCCATTGAAACAAACCCCTAGGTGTAGAAAAAGCAGTAAGAGGTTTGGCTCGTTCACTTAATGGGACTTGCCAATATCCTTTTGACAAATCAAGTTTAGTGAAGAAATGAGATTTAGAAAGCCTAGTAAGTAGATCTTCTAGTTTAGGCATAGGTTCAGCATCGAACTTCGTAATCTGATTCAATTTGGGATAATCAACGCAAAGACGTATGTTATTGTCTTTTTTCCGAACAATAACCATCGGCGAAGAATATGCAGAACTGGATGGTTCGACTATTTTTAATTCTATCATCTCATCCAAGTCTTTTTCGACCTGTGTCTGAAAATGTATAGGTATAGGATATTAATAGGATTATGGTCAGTTAGAATAATGTCATGTTCAATGACATTGGTGTGTCCAGGAATGTCAGTAAGGACATCCTGAAATGTTTGTAACATAGAAGAAACTTGTCGCTGTTCCTCTAGAGATAAATTAGGAGAAACAGTAACGTTTTTCCATGATTCACTAGAATGAAGTGGAATCACTGGAAGAGGGAGATTTACATCCGAGAAACTTGTTTCTTCATCCTGTATTACTGACAAGGATAAGTAATGACCATGTGGTACTGGAGAATCGTCCGTTGCCTGAAAAATAGGCAGCAAATAATCAGGACGTTCATGGAATTCCGTAAGCATTTTGATATGGAAGGTTTTATGCTTCCCATCAATATCGACAATATAGTCAACATCGGAAATTTTCGAGATTATATCGAACGGACCTTTCCATGAGATAAGAACTCTGTTTTCCCTACAAGGTAGCAGAACATATGCTTTGTCCCCACAAACAAAATTGTCGTAAGGTTCTTTTCTTATTGGCAAATTGCCTTGCCTTCTGTTTGGCAAATTCAGAAGAAGTTGCTAATCTGCATGCTTCGATAATCTTGTGTCTAAGCGCGATGACATATTCGTAAGAAGATTTTGTGTCATCATCAATATTATCAGCTGTTATAAGATCATGAAGCAAAGACATAGGGCCGCGCGGTCGCACACCGAAGACAAGTTCAAAGGGAGAAAATCCTGTATGTTCAATGGGGACCTCTCTATACGCAAAGAGGGCCGCGGGCAAAACCCTATCCCAATCTTGAGGATGATCCTCAGTTATTTTCCCTAGTAAGTTTTTGAGTGTTCTGTTTAGACGTTCTACCATCCCATTAGACATAGGATGATAGATACTACTCAATGATTTATCTATCTTCAGAGTAGACATCACTTGAGACATGGTATCCGATATCAATTGGGTGCCATGATCCGATAATATTTCTCCGGGGAATCCCAGACGAGAAAATATAAGCCAAAGAGCGTCTGCAATATCAGCAGTGGAAATGCTCTTCAGATGTATAGCCTCTGGCCAACGTGTGCACATGTCAACACACGTTAAGATAAACTGATGTCCTCTGGCAGATTTAATCTTAAACGGACCAATAATGTCTACTGCCATTTTCTGAAACGGCCGAATAGGAATATCTGCAGCCTGAATAGGTGCAGCATGGCGTGGACCTTTGGATTTGACTTCTTGACATACCTTACAAGATCGGCAATAAATCCGTATGTCTTTGTTTACGAAAGTCCAAAAGAAAGCCGCAAGAACTCTTGACTTAGTAGGGGAAAAACCCATATGTCCAGCACACTGAGAGTCATGAGCGTGCCGCAAAACTTTAACTCTCAAATTCTTGGGAACAAGAATCTGAGAATACATTGACGTAGTAGAGTCTTGGACCATACGCACAAGTACGCCATTTTTCATTGTAATCCAAGATTTTCGATTTGTATATTTAGTTGGATCACCTTTAGTTGCAAGAGTGAAGAATTTATTTAGAGTGGGATCATCTTCTTGCTGTTTTATAAATGAGTCACGAGAAATTACCAAGGGATCATCTTGGTTATGCACTTCAGCATCTTCAGTAGATGAAGTTTGAGGCATATTGAGAGCTTGTGCTTTTGTGACTACTGCATTAGCAGTTTGCATATTTTGATCTTCCCAAGCTGCAATTTGTTGCGGAGTGCATTCTTTGACTCCGTGAATACGACCAATGATGAGATCAGCGATCGGCTTCGGCAGAAGACATGCGTGCACATCTCCCGTAAAGAAAGGAGTAGCAATATTGATGAAAGCAGTAGAGTACTTCTCTAATATGCCGCCAAATGTTACACATTTGACTACTTTGCCTGTGGCATGGGAAGGATCTACGAGTGACTGCCTAACACCAATGGTGGTGCATCCAGAATAAAAAAGAATTGAGACTGGGCTATCATTTACTAGACCTTTATGTAAGACAAGAGATCCTCTTCCATGATGCGCGACTGACGCAGGAAGAGCAGGGAGAGGGTGACCACAACTTAAAGTAGACACCGTAGTTGGTTCGAATAATGTTTTGCATTGGGAGCATTGAGATGCTCTCCCAAAATCAAAAGCAGAACATGCCATATTATTAGAGGTTTTATTATCATTAGTCTGATTACAGGCTTCATGGGACTCTTGCTGCGCAGAGTTTGTCTGATAATGTGATTTATGTCCTCTGTATTGCGATCTACCTCGATTATTATTGCCTCTCCAATGATTATTGTTTCCTCTATTGTAACCCCTATTTGGGTTTGAGTCATAGTTCTCATGGTTACAATTATTATGTTCATTATAATGAGTATCTCTGTAATTATGGTCTTGTTGTCTCCATGACGGATGACTTGGATAGTTCCTATAATGACTTCCTCTACGGAAATTTCTATAATTGTGGTAACCCCTGTATCGAGGGCTGTCAACTCGTCTCCAGTTCTTCGAAGAAGAACCTTGAAATGATTTATTACCTTGATTTTGATAATTATTCGAGTTACTCTTCTTATCAAACCTGTTTTGTGGTCCTTGAAATTTGTATGAGTAATTAGGGTTGTATGGTGTTACTGAAGCAACTGGCATACTTTCCTTAACCTTAGCATTGCTAATAATTACGTACGGATGTGCAGTGACGTATTGGGTACAATATTGTTAAATTTCTTTTAGTGTCTTGGGTTTACGCTCATGTAGGAATTCGAGGAATGGTTTATTTTCACTTGACATAATCTTGTCTCTGAGCAAGGGCTTCATATGTCTTTTCTGTTTTGGACAGCTCAGTCCACCGATTAAATGTAAGACGTGTCCTTGCAATGAATTCTGAGAATTCTACCCCTGTTTCAGGTACCATTCTCTTAAACAAAAGACGGTAACCTTCCTCTGTCAATTGATATTTTTAATAAGGCTGCTCTGATAACTTCATAATTATCCTGGTCAGCCTCTTCTACCAAGCTTAAACTAGTCAGAGTGTCACCTTTCAGTATCTCTGATAACTGATTAGCATATTGTGATCTATCCACAATATGATTTCGAAAAGGACGTTCAAACCTATCTAGCCAAAATGTTATATTGTCACTGGATGGATTAAATGCTGGTAGCTTGATCTTGTAAATAAAAGGTTTACCATTACCACCTGTTACGGTATTTTAATTGGCATCGTCTGCTAGAGGTTAGCAGCATACGATTTTAGGGGTTACAGCATTTAATGTAATGTAATATATTATTAGACTATTGAACGCTATGACGTATCAGCGTTGGTAGGTCACGCATCGTGACCAAGAGACGGGACCCTTTTTTGTAAGACCGTCGAACTGAGAAGACGTGTCCTTGTATTCTTATGGTGTCGGGCATGGAATGCCACACAGTTATATTGTATGTAAATATGGACATGGGTCAGTCCACTGATTCTATGAAAGAGATGAACGTTTCCAGGTTAGTGATTGACTAAACCTAAGTTGGAAGGAATTAACAGTCCGTATTAATTATATTTTGCCAGACGCGTAATCTCACTGTCGGCCGTTGGAAACACCAACTGCGCGTACATATAGTTACGACGTTCTGCCTACAGTAATTCGATTATTGGACAAGGACTGGTAGTATATCTACATATATCTTCAATATATGATCAAGTTATAATATGTATTTTTGTGATCAACTTGCATGGAATTTCTTGATGTGTACAACTGTGAATTAAATGTATGGACTCAATGAAATGACTTATCAAATCAATCGTATTCCAAGGTTCAAGTATTGTTCGGAATCTTCCACCCCCGCATTCGCTTAATCTTCCATCGAAGGCACGATGCACTATCACTGAATGAAAAAAACTAACATATCAAGGAAAACGCAATGGCCAGAAATTTATAATTGTTTTATTCATATCACATGGAACATTGTTCAGAGCAAACCACCTTGCAACAGTGGACGCAACTGTGGTGCCCGGTATGTGGGGACGAAAAACAAACAAAAACCAAAAAAATGTTCATGACTTTCGAATGAATTATTTACTTTCGATAAACAATCACGTGATTTCATAAATATGACGTGGCACGCGTAACTACGAAGGTCAACCTGACGTCACAACATCGTGTGTACACGCTAACGCTCAAGGGACAAAGTCAGCGCATTCCAGTTTTGATGAAAAATACAAGATCACAATAGACCAAAAGATGGAAAAGTCGTTATCTGCCAACGAGGAGCAAGCAGTTCTAGACCCTGGTCTAGTCCGTTGGTGAAGATCGCATCGGACGACGTGTTAAAAGATAAGTCTAGTTTTGTGACTGTTGTCATTGAAATAACATAGTACTAAGTCCATTTCGTCTGTACAGGCATGTCTATTCTATTTTTCATATATCTATGTTATATCTGTTTTCACCGTTTGTGTTGTTCCTACTTCGTGGGATGGTTGGGAGGAGAATTGAAACCAATTTCATGGCTCCCTGGATGTCCAAATTGGTTTTAATCGCACTATAGGGCCGTCAGTTAATTGCACTTAACGAAGGAACCCATCGACGACTTTCCGATGATTACATCCGTTCGTATCTGCTATTAATTAACCTTGCATGTTAGATGTCTAGTCTAGTAATAACCAGTGTATTATAGTGTATTTAGTTCCAATTTTTATTCATTTCTGTAATTTGTTCGTAACTATTTCGTATTTTCTCCATCTTACTATAATTTATTTGAATTGTTAATATATGTCCGTTCATGAGTCCTATGACGTCATTACTTTTTGCAGTCAATTTTTTTTCTTGTGTTCTGTCATAGATTGAGTTCAATCTCGCCTCAGGTCAATCCGTGACCTTCCTTCTTGCTTACGGTACTTCCGCTTGTTCTACTTAGTTTGTAAATTCATTTTTAATTGTGAAAATGTCCTTGTCGTATCGTACTACTGTTTCGTAATCCTTGGTTGACTAATTGTCTTGTTGTCTTCATCTCATACATTTATCATATAATAATAATACTATAATTTAGTCAATAACCAGAGTGTAAATGAATTTTATTAATTTTTATGCAATTTAAGGATGAATTAGGTACTTTGCACCAATTTGCAGTGGTGGTTCAAGAAAGTGGCAATACACTTTATAGCTCATGATTACGGCATAATAATATATTATATACTGATTAATCATTTTAAATTTATGGTCTGCCTTGAGTATGACAGACATATTAGATGTTAATTCTTCTTCTTCTTCCATCCTTAGCCATCAACCGTATAGTATTAGTACAATCTTTACAGTACTACATTATCTGAATCTTATCACATATTTTTAATTAATTAACGACATGCGTAGATGTTAATAAAACTTATCAAATTAATTAAATAAAAAAATTATATTGGGACAATACCCATAATTACTAAATACTAATATTAAGTGCATGATATCATTTCAGCATCTTAAATAAATAAATATCATAACAATTTATGATCTACATTAGTGGGTACACATAATATTATTACAAAATATTATATAGTTGTGGAACTTACAACTAATAATACAAGAATATAATTAATTGATTAATTTGGATTGGTGATTAATAGTAATAGTTGATTAAGTGAGTCAGTCACTATGGATTCTGATACGGATATAGTGGACATGAGTTCCGTGTTGGAGGAGATATATATTGATAGTTGGCGTTATAATGAATTAAAAGGCCCAGAACGTGAGAAATATATAATGGATCAATTTTTATGTCAAGCTGCATTACATTTAAAGAATTTTGCTGAGGCTAATTTTCATTCCATGCCTCATATAGCAATGGCTAAAGAGTTATCAGATTTACTGGGGGAGAAATTTCTTACATTTTTGAGTCGCTACATTAATGTCGAGCATGATCAGGTATTAAAGAACATCCATCATGCGATATTCGATGATGTTCACGAAGGTCATAAAAGAACAGAACATCAAGTTAATGAAAAAGCCCTTACTAGTGAAATGCAGCAGTTCCAAATAGAGTGCGAAAAGAAATTGTTAGGTGTGGAGTCTGAAAATTCTTCACTGAAGAATCAGATGACGCTGGTGACAGCGCATAATAAGGAATTTTTTAATTCTATTACTGTACAGAATAAGAAGTTAGAGGAGGAGGTAATCTCATTGAGAAGAGAAAATAGTCTTAATGTTGAGATTGAAAAGCAACGTGCATCTTTAAGTTGTAAGTGTCATACACAATCGACTCAGATTCAAGAATTGAAGTCTGAGATTACTCGTTTGAAATTACAGAATGATATGTCAGAAGAGAAAAGATATCAGATAGAATTAACTGATAATAAAATGAAACTAGATAAACTCAATGAGGAAAATAGTGAACTAAGGTCTGAAGTTAGTTCATTAAGAAAATTGCTTGATCAAACAAAGAGTATTGCCGTGGAGTTAAATAAGATTGACACTACTTTGAGGGCAGAATGTATACAAGAAAAGAATGTTGATAGTGAGTTAGTTGTTAAAGAAATAGGTGTTGATGATATGGTATCAGATAATACGTCTAGGTCAGACATAATGTCTTTTCTGAGGAATCTCCTCCAGGAAGGGATTAATGATGATTTCCAGGGCCAATACCTTGAAGATTTTGTATTAGATAATTTTTTACGTCGTACAGCATCCGATTTAACAAATTTTGTGGATAGTAATTTTCATTCTGTCCCACATATGATTATAGCTAGGGACATAGCAGACTTACTAGGTGGAGTGTTTCGTACTTTTGTGGAACGGTACGTACATGTCCAACATGGTTTCATAATGAATAACATTCATAATGCTATTCTAGGCGACAATGATTATGATCAACAAACGCACAACACATGGAATAAGCAGAAAGGAATGACAAGTTTAGAAACCATTGATGAGAAAAGAGAAAAAGAATTATTGGAGATTATTGCCAGTCAAGAAAAGTCTATAAATGACTTGCGAAATGAGGCGAGTTTACTAAGGTTTGAAACCTATACTGATAATTCGAGATTGAGAATACTGGAAGTGCAGCTTGCAAATTCTAGGACCTCATTAGAATCCACTATAGAAAAAAATAAAGCGTTAGAGTCTGAGATTGAGAAACTCACATTGAAAATTTCACAAGATAATGCCGCAGCCTACCAACGAAAACTACATGCACAGGGTGCGCACATTCAGTCGTTGTTATCTGAAGTTGGTCGACTGAAAACAATTGATCAGACAAATGTAGCTTTAAAGCTAGAAACTCACACACAGAGTGTTAAAATTCAAGAGCTTACTTCAGAAGTAGCTCGATTGCAACCAATTAGGGAAGTTAAGAAAATCGCAGATAATAAGATTGATACTGAGTTAAGAGCAAATGGTCATACAGATCAGGCCATCCAATGCGAGCTGATTCTCACTGATGATGTGCAGTTAGGATCCATTTACTATGATAAGGAACAATATAAACAGTTCTGTCTAAATAGGGGCATTAAATCTAAGATTGAAATAGAAATAAGGAAAAATGATATTGCATCATTTGATGACAATAATGTAATGGATGTATGTCGTACAAATAATGATAAATTTCATGAATTTTGTTTTAGACAGGAAAAAGAGTTGGACGACGAGGTAATCTTGGTGAAACAGCTGCTGAATGACCAGATGGGTAAAGTGAAATCTTCCACGCATGACTTGGCATTATTGCGTGAAGATAATAAGACACTTATGGTTGATTCCCATAGAAGTAATGAGACTTGTGTGAATTTAATAGATGAAGTGCAATCAGAAAATGAAGAAGATAATACAGAATCTGGCATTAGTGTTACATTATCTACATCGAGTGATGATTGTCTCATTGATGACAGGGTGACTGCATTAGAAGCGTTACTCCTGGATGAGAAACATAGATATGCTGACCTGGAAAAGGATACACGACAACAAATCTATGAACTTGCAACAGCATTGAACACACTCGATCTTTTACTTGCTAGTGAGAAGCAGATAAACATTAACTTAGATAAATTAGATAAGAAACAGAGGCAGGAGATTGCTTTCCTGACTTCTGAAAGGAATAAATTAAGAAAGAGGGTCGATTGTCTACTGGATGTACTGGCAGGTAAAAATACATTGTCGAACAACAGAGGGGATAAACGTATTTTACGACAGGCAGTCAGTAATAAGTGTGATACTAAGGTCTCTACACACCCAGTGAATATTATTAGATCTTTCCGGGGGAAATATACTTTCCCTCGACAAGATACTACTGCCAATTCTGAGGATAAATGTTGGCGACAGGATCAGATTACAACTGATCCTAAGAAAACTGTTGCCGTTGTCAACATTGAGAAAGATGTTACGAAGAAGAATAATATGGTGAAAAATAATGTTGGAGTTAATAATAACGGAAAGATACCTAATAAAATTAATACCAGCACATTTAAACAAAAGAATGTAGGTCGTTCTTGTGATCCTTCTACGACTACGCGTGCTACAAATACATTATTACAGGGTAAGGGTCATCATACTCAGGCCCAACATACTATTCCAGTCTATGGAAAGAATAATACTTATATGAGGGACATACATGGCAAGGTACCTCAATTAACTCATGTTGCACATCAATTTTTTCCCATGTTAGTGACAATGGTCCTACTTATATTGGGAAGGGTACATATTCTCGTACCGTATTAGTTAGCAATCTGCCACAAGGTACTACATGGCAGACACTTGGCAATTTTTTTCAATATACGGCAGACGTTAGGTTCGTGCGTCTGTTACCACCTTCCAATAACAGGTATGGTGAAGCTCTGGTTACACTTCGTAACAACAGAGATGCTCGAAAGGTTATCGAGCTTGACAATGGTGTTTATTTTCACCACCATTCTTTGAGATTGAAATTAGTACCTGATTCTGCGTCACGCATATAACAGGTTACGGTAACACTGTTCGTCACAACTTTGATGACTCAGCACTAGTCAGTCATCATTTCTTTTCTTTATTGGTTATTTATTCTTATATGACTTAGATCTTGTAGGCTTGTCTATTAGGTGACACTTGTGTTGTCTTATCTACGATAACAATTCGTATTCCTGTCTTATTTGTTTTACCATGCCTACAAGAGACAGTAAGTTGTTTAAATGTTTCAACTATGCCCAGCCCCATACAGCATAGGTTTATGTGTCATATAACACGGCTGTCTTGTCATCTTTGTTTAAAAAAAAACAGGCCAGTGAAGGTGACATGGACTGGTGAATGTGATAGAATATTCCGTCAAATAATTGATATTTTTTCACACCCACCTATTTTGAGACTACCTGATGCTTCCAAAAAGTTTATACTCCGTACAGATGCGAGTAATTACGGAATTGGCGCATGTTTGCTCCAATATCATGACGACGTCCTCCATCCCACACTGTACGTCTCACGGAAACTTAAGCCACCAGAAATCAAGTACTCAACAGTTGATAGAGAGTTATTATCCGTCATTTGGGCGATCACAAAGCTCGATAAATTCCTATTAGGTGCACCCTTTGTGGTACAGACGGACCAAAAAGCGGTGGCATCACTACGTCGTGCTAATCACAAGAGCCCGAAGCTGACAAGATACGCCATTCTACTTCAGCCTTTTGACTTTTCTATCGAATACATTAAAGGATCAGAGAACATCCTGGCAGATACTCTCTCTAGAAATCCTTCTGATGTCGATTCATAAATAATGATACTCTTCGCAGAAACTTACCCAAGAGACATAGTACTAACGGTACATTTCGACATGGAAATGAACAATTGACTATAAAACCTGTATCTGCGTACTACAGACATATGAAATGAACTAAATCAAGAGACAATGTATTCGTATTTTACGCCGGGACTTTGGCTAGTGTCCGTTCCGGATAAAACTGGTTGAAACAACGTTGAAAATAATACTTGATGAAATTTCGAACTAATTGCAGTTTGTGATAGGAATTCTTGGACGTTAAGAATATCTATATTTATTCTGAATCAGAACACTTAAACAGTCTTCTCTAATGGAAATTCACAAGGATCAAGACTACGTATGGATCATCACATCCAATGTTAGTTAATTTTAACTTAGTTGTTGAATTAATGGAAATTAAAATGAAATGTGAGAAAAAGATGAAAAGAAATTGAAGAAAAAAATGAAACATGAAAAAAATGAATAAAAGAAAAGAATCTCACATAATTCTAAGTAATATTCTTATATATAATAATGAATTACATAATTATATTACATATTAGTTTCTTATTTAGTTAGTTAAGTTAGATAGGTATTACCCACTTAACACATATGATTATGGTTAAACACACATAACTAACTTAAATTTATACATTATGTTCTTTCTCTACTTTATTTCTCATTTGGTTTTTTTTCCTCTCTTTTCTTTTCTCATAACATCGTTTTTAACTTTCTTGCATTAGATTTTCAATAACTTGATTCTTAATACACACTTAGTATAATTAATTAGTTTAATTTTAATTAATTAGTTTAGTCTTGACATGACATTTCATTACGACAAACTTTAAGTTAATTAGTTAATTAAATATCAGCATTACACATTTTGTTTTAGTTAATATAACATTTGTGTATAACAATTCTATATAACATGATCGTTAGTAGATTATATGACTGTTAGTTAGTCGACATGACCACGACACTGTTCTAGTCAGAACATCGTAGGCCATAAGTCGAATTTTTTTTTTTTTTTTGGTTTCGTTTAAATTTTTGAGATTATTCACTTTGATAGGTTTTCAAAAAAAAATCTATCGAATAGATTTTTTCCCCCCGGTGAACAGGGAATTGTTACGGTATTTTAATTGGCATCGTCTGCTAGAGGTTACCAGCATACGATTTTAGGGGTTACAGCATTTAATGTAATGTAATATATTATTAGACTATTGAACGCTATGACGTATCAGCGTTGGTAGGTCACGCATCGTGACCAAGAGACGGGACCCTTTTTTGTATGAACGTCGAACGGAGAAGACGTGTCCTTGTATTCTTATGGTGTCGGGCATGGAATGCCACAGTTATATTGTATGTAAATATGGACATGGGTCAGTCCACTGATTCTATGAAAGAGATGAACGTTTCCAGGTTAGTGATTGACTAAACCTAAGTTGGAAGGAATTAACAGTCCGTATTAATTATATTTTGCCAGACGCGTAATCTCACTGTCGGCCGTTGGAACCACCAACTGCGCGTACATATAGTTACGACGTTCTGCCTACAGTAATTCGATTATTGGACAAGGACTGGTAGTATATCTACATATATCTTCAATATATGATCAAGTTATAATATGTATTTTTGTGATCAACTTGCATGGATTGTCTTGATGTGTACAACTGTGAATTAAATGTATGGACTCAATGAAATGGCTTATCAAATCAATCGTATTCCAAGGTTCAAGTATTGTTCGGAATCTTCCACCCCCGCATTCGCTTAATCTTCCATCGAAGGCACGATGCACTATCACTGAATGAAAAAACTAACATATCAAGGAAAAAGCAATGGCCAGAAATTTATAATTGTTTTATTCATATCACATGGAACATTGTTCAGAGCAAACCACCTTGCAACAGTGGACGCAACACCACCAGATGACTGATTAACATTACCCATGTTTGTCAATTTCAATTTTTCTAACTCAAATGCTAAAAGTTTTTCCCCATGTTCCCTTTTTGCCTTTCTCTCCTCGGCTTCAGCTTCTCTTTGTAATCTTTTTCATTGACCCTCAGCTTCTAATCTTTTATTTTCAGATTCTCTCTGTAATCTTTTTTCTTCAGCCTCAAGTCTTTTTTCTTCAGCCTGAAGTTTTCTTTCCTCCGCTTGAAGTTTTCTTTCCTCTGCTTGAATTTGCAACCTTAAATTCTCAGCATCTATTTTCTTTTGTTCAGCTTCTGCTTTCAATTTATTTTCCTCTTTTTGTTTCTTTTCTTCTGACTTCAATGCCATGGCCCATTGAGCAGTCGAGTATTCTTCCAATTCTTTACCAGAGTTGCCTAGGGATTTCCCTATCTCAATAAACTAATCTAAAGTCGACATAATGTCTAACAATATGCGACTAGTTACCTGAAAAAGTCAATGAAATTTATTCCACCGCAAATGAGAGCAAGTTTTAATAAACTTGAATAATCAGCTCCCTTTATCCCAATCTCTGTTGGAAACAAGCCTTTAATAAGGTCTTGTATACTCACTTGTATAATAATAATAATAGTAATGAACTACCAGTTTATTCTATACCACAAGTGCACTACATATAGTGTATGATCAAATATACCTTATAGCATATGTCAACCAACAACATAAACAAAGGACAATCAAGAAAGACAACATTGAAACATTCGCAGAAATCAAATAAGTTAAATAGGAAAACTGAAGAAAATAATCACAGAACCTGTGATGACAACCGCGAGGAAATAAACAACACAAATGACGTCACAGTGTATAAATATAAAGTTGTATAGAACTAAATGACAGGAAAGATGAGACCTACAAATACAAACAAATCAAAACAAAACTAAAGAACAGAAAAATATTACAAAACAACGATAGGTACAGTCGTCACAACTAATAAAAATAGCAACAAATTGTCGCTAGCACATTTTCAATTAAGAAAATTTGCGCCTACAGAACACTAATATAAGCCCTCTATGACGTGGGAAATCTTATATTAGTCACCTTACCCAACCGTCCACAGACATATACACAACAATATAACATGTAAACACTTAAACATAAATACATGTACGTCATATAATATAATGTATTGTGTTGCACGGAAGGCTCAGATGTTATCACACAATAGTATTATAATTAACAATAATCATTCTGGCTTTAACTATTACAAAGTTCAATTTAGAGCAGAACACCAGAAGATCCACCGTTGAAATATAAGCACTTCTCGCTAACACAGCTAATACCCTGCTGTGCAATGATGTCTGTTCTATCACAAATGTCAACAAGCGCTGGCCTCGTTACTGCCTCTGCTTTGACAGGTCAGGTCACGTAACAAAACTGCTGACTAGCTGACATCGACTGTAGACTTGTACTGCTGGTGTTTATGTGTGTCGTATGCGGCCACAAGAAACGATCTGGTATCAGTAGCTGACTTCTGGCAATGTCCACTGTGCAGGTTAGACCCAGACATCTGGCCTACCACATTGATAAAGCGTTCTTTTGTTGTGATGTTTGCTGATACTGCTTTCATAAGGTTTTAATGGTCAACTCTTCCCGACACAGTGTTAAGTAGTTAAGTCACCTTGTACGTCAAGTGTTGGAGCGCTCACAAGGGACCGTGTTGACATAGAGTGAGAGTGTAAATGTAAATAACGCGAATGGGTGTATAGTTCTGTTAGGTTGACAGGTCACTCACTCAATCATAGCTTGAAGTCAATAAAGGGCAGACCACTGATGACGTTTCATACATTTAATAATAGACGTACACTTCGACATCACGATTACAGTCATTTGAACAGGTTGGCACAAAAATCATCGTATACTTGAAAAATGGGTGACAGTATCAGATGTGCATTTATGTGGCATGTAAATATAATGGAACGATAGTAGACAAGCACTCAATATTCTGGTTGTCTATCGTCTCATGCTTCGACTGACTAATCGCGTCAGTTAAGGTGGATACATAATCATCAACAATGGTTCACTGTCAGAACCCTCTCCTGGCTAAGTTTCTCAAGCCGTAAATTCATCAAATGTTTATAGCAACAATGTTAAACCACAGTAGTGGGTTTTCTTAATATGTAGATCTCTGTACCATCATCAGATAATAAGACCTTTTCTGTTCTCCGACAATGATCCGCTTACAATGGCGGGAATCCAAAATGGCTCTCCTCCGTGAGCTTCGCTCACCCAGGATGAAAAATTATGAAGTAGAATTACTTCGTTATTCATATGTAAATGTCCTCATTGGGCTCTATACATATCTGCTATCAATAAGGCTGGTTACATCAAGTGATCTAGTGCTGCTAGATAACACGTCATCTTCATCTGTAATCAACAATCCTAGATGTACGATAATACGTCTCCCATCTAGGCTTAGCAAAAAAGTTCAGCAAAAAAGTTTTGGTTTTACCTGGCTTTAGGAAAACACATACAAGCGAATAACGCACGCCATTCCTAGGCGTTAATAATGGACATTCGGAGAATCTCTGAGAATACAATCATACAGAGAAACAATCTCCTTCCTAGAATAAATCACAGAGATCAATCTTCAAACTTTCTAATCGACCAGCCCATAGTAGCGACGACATGACAGCCTTCTCTGTCCACACACAAAATCGACGCATGCGCAGAAAAGCCTTTCACCCCAGAGTTCAGCTCACAAAATAGTCCGACATAGAAATACAAAGATACAAAGATATAAGACCGAATCACCTTAAATAGTCAAGGAATAAATATAAATTCGGGCCATAAACATTTTAAGCAAGACCAATCTGTTTCTGGCCATACCAGACGAAAAATGACGTAAATCTAGTATTCATACGCCAGATTGAGACACAAGAACAGATAACCCATATAACCGAATATAACACCGATCGATCAGGGTTCTGTCCCTTAGACTAAGAATCATTGATTCTCAAATAAAATACTTTTCATCAGACAAATAGTTATACTTTACATTTGTATGCCTACCAACAGTAATCTGTGCGCAACACCATCCTTCGTACAGTGCCCCAACTCTGGTTCATTCCTTGCATCCCAGCCTCTACAGTCCTCCGCTAAGTTGTTTTTGGTCGGCCTCTCTTTCGTTTTCCTTCAGGGGTCCATAGCATAGCTGTTCTTGTGATGGCATCGGGGTGTATTCTGAGGATATGGCCAACCCAGCTCCAGCGTCTGCCAGCTATGATGATGTGCATGTCTTCTTGCTTGCTCCGAGTAACCAGATCTTGGTTGGTGATGGTATTCAGCCAAAAGATTCGGAGAATTTTTCTTAGGCATGTTGTGTGAAAAGAGGACAATTTCGACATTTCCTTCTCTGTAACTCTCCAGCTCTCCGCGCCCTAGAGAAGCACAGAAAGCACACAGCTCTGATATAATCTTAATTTTGTGCTTGTGCTGTACTAAGAGGACTTCCAGATGTTGTTTAGACTAAAAAAGGCTGTTCTTGCTTTGTTCATTCTGTTGTTGATGTCTTTGCTTGCTCCGCCGTCTGGTGTTACTATGCATCCTAGTTATGTAAAGGCATCTGTCTGTTCCAGTTGCTGATTCCTTACCGATATGGGCTCAGGGTTGCTCACATTGAGCGTCATGACCTCTGTCTTCTTTAGGTTGATGTTCAAGCCCACCTGCTGGCTATACTTATTAAGTCTATCCGTTTTTTCCTGGATGTGTTGACGTGAATGTGCTAGCAGTGCAATGTCATCTGCATATTCCAGATCTTCCAATGTAGAAAATGTAGTCCATCTTATTCCTCTTGGATTGCCTCTGTTGTCTGGCGCATCACCTAGTCTATGACTGTTAAAAATAGAGTGGTTGATAAGGGGCATCCCTTGAGACACAAGTGATGTAATCAACACTAATCACTGCTCCAGTCGGAATCCCGGCTCGCCTCTGCTGCTTTTGCGTTTCTGAGGGAAATAGCATAAAACAAACACCAGCGCTTGCTGTGCTGGTGTATGAATATACCGTTTCCATATGTAGAGGTTGCAAGCCTATGATATATCCACTTAACGAGGCAAACTTGTCAAAATCACATTTGTAAAATAAATGTTTACACTTACCCCAAAGCAGCTTTTGGGAACACAATCTCCTGGAACTGGGTAGAATGGACGATTGCAACTTAGGTTTAGCTGCTTTCAAATCACTTCGTCTGGGAAATGTTAGTATCCTCTTATGACGGGTGATCTGATTCCTTAGGTCTCCAAAATTTGTATTTAAATATGCGGGTTTACTTTTAAGTCTTAAAGTTGCCCAAATACGTTTTGTCCTGGTCATTTAAGTTTCCAGTCTCTGTATTTTAATATGCAGGTTTATTTTTTTAAGTTTTAAAGTTGCCCAAATACTTTCGATCTGTCACTTTAAATTTTGGAATCCTTTGTCCGATCCTTCTCTCGTTGGCTTTGGTGAAGTGCTGGCTTGACGTGGCGATGGAGTCTGATCTGTGACTCCGATTTCGCTAGATTATATTTCCAATTTTCAGTTGAAAATCCCAAATTGTACTTCCGACGAATTTTCCAATGACATCCAATGTCTATTCCGGCTATAAAATGAAACCAATGGGGAGCTCTTTGGCACTACCTTGGTAGGAGTGGTTAAATTCATAATTTCCCCCGCGTGTTTTAAAATATTAAATTTAAAATTCCACCTCGTGGCCTCTTTTCATATATGCCGTAATACATCCGCTTGTATCTTGATGCCAAGCTCATAAACACCATCTGTGAACTAATTTCCTGCCCAGATGCTACCTTCCACTATTGTCAACCCAGTCAGGTTATCTGTAATAATTACAGAGGGATGGCCCAGCGGAAGCTATTATCTCATTGTACCCTGTTTCTGCTTAACTCCATCAGACGGATTTCCCAGACAGACAACATCGGCTTCCTTTGAATCGATCGTGCGCGACCAGCTTGGGTCAATAGAGATCGACTCCTATCAAAGGAGGCCAGACGCCTAAGATGATAAACGCATTCCTGCTGACCTGGCTAATTAACCTGGTATTATTGCGAATCACATGGCAAAACGTAAACAAGACTGGATGTGGCGAAAGAGCAAAAATGTAGGTGCATGAAAAATGCCAAATAAAAGGACGATGAGTGAAAAAAATAAAGAAATGAAGTGATACAGCCGGAGGGGACGAGAGTTATAAAAAGTGCACAACTGATTTCGTCACACTCTCTAGTCAGTGCGGGCTCTCTAGGAACATGAGTCACTGCTAATGGCTAATCTGGCAGAACTCTTCAGTGAGGTTTACCTGGACTGGAAACGTGTCGCAGATAGCTTGGTTTCTGTTTTCTCTTATAGAAAGCTCTTTACCCTGTCTTTCTCCCCTCTCCAACATACACAAACAGACACACGAACAAACATACACACATACACACACACACACACATATATATATATATATATATATATATATATATATATATATATATATACGCGTATATATATATACACACACAGTAGAGCCATAACCGTTCTTTGCACGAGGAATCTGTAAATAACTTCTTTTTGTTTTCTAACAGAAAAGTAAAAAAATGAAGAAAGTAACTAAAGTTTAAATTACGTTAAATATTAATCCGGTATTTGTTTAAACTGTGTAACATACCTTCATGTAACAGAACTTTCTATCTACAGTTCTATTGATCAAATCTGTTGTTGACTACTTTCCATGCTATGATTTCAAACTGTCCAGAATCTTTACTCTTTGTCGTCCACTATATATTTTTCTTTCTACCTTTCCTTTTGTCTCGATATACTCGAGCTTCCATCTTTTCATAAGGTGACCAAAAGAAAGTGGATTACTTCTTTCTAACCTGAGGAATACAATTCCTTTGTGCATTGTTATCGTTCATTGTAGCTGCCCATGTTAACATTCTTCTGTAAAACCACATCTCTGTGGTGAATAGTGCTTTTCCTACTTGTTTACTAATTGTCACTTCCGCATATCAGGATTGATCCTATATAACTCTGAAGAGCTCTCTTTCTTACTTCCACCCAACAAAGAGTTGTTGCATAAAACGCTTTTCAATTTAAATAGAATGCTACTTTTACTTGATCTATTCTACACATCCCGTAGCACGCTGGTTGTACATACGACGGATGAATCCTCTCTCACGTCCATTTCTGATAGTCCCACGTTTGATGCCAAACTCCAACAGTCGCAGCCTTGTTGATTCATCCATTATTGTGTCATTATCCAGCAGGCGATCATTAATAGCCCTTACTATCTCTTCCTTATCCATGTCCAGTGTCCACACTATGGGTGCTCTCAAGGCCAGCCTGTCAGCTCTCTTATTGCCACGTACTCTTGCATGACCAGGACAGTAGACCCATACCAGTTCGTGAAGACCTGCGGATTCTATTCATGTTTTCCATTCCTGCAGCAGCCATCTGTTCTGAAATCTCCAAAGCATGGCTTGAGATTCTGACAATATAACTGCCCTGGTTGATGATGTTTCAGACAGCCACCTCAGTGCTGCAGAAACTGTCTCTACCTCAATTCTCATGCTGGAGGTTGTTGTCATTGTGACATATTATGATAATAGCTTTCATATATCTATTTCATCATCTACATTTTTCTTTCACCTACGCACGTTTTGTTAACATAAAACTTTCCTACACTCAGATATCTGTCTCTTTCTTAATTTAGCACGACGAGTTCATTTTCTGTTCTCTATTTCCTTAGGAATGTTTAACAACAGACCTATTTAGCTAACGTTGAGCCGGTTACCTGTCATTACAAAGCCAGCGACTGGAAATCGTCGTAATAGGATCAGACAATGAGAGAATGATCGACGAGATCAAAGAAACGATTTGATCGTGAGACCCCGTTGTTACAAGGTGGTTTGCTCTGAACAATGTTCCATGTGTTATGAATAAAACAATTATAAATTTCTGGCCATTGTTTCTTCTTTGATATGTTAGGTTTTTTTATTCAGTGATAGTGAGTGCATCGTGCCTTCGATGGAAGATTAAGCGAATGCGGGGGTGGAAGATTCCGAACAATACTTGAACCTTGGAATACGATTGATTTGATAAGTCATTTCATTGAGTCCATACATTTAATTCACAGTTGTACACACAGGATGATCATTTCAAATAAGAGTAGTACATAAGTCCATATAAGTCATGCATAATTTAATCAATAACGTAGACTGCTGGTTTACGTGTCAATGTCCGTTTAAGGATATAATGCAGTATTGTCGTCAGAACATCACAGCTATATGCACGCGCAGCTAGACATGGCTACCTGCCGACAGTGAGACTGCGAGTCTGAATATATTCATACGAATTTGACGATTATTCTTCTCCTTCTGAGAATTCTAGTTAAATACTAACCTCCATAAATTTCCCTCTCATATAGAGTTCTAGGACTGACCCTGGTCCATCAAAAATACACATATATATGGCTATATCATGCCATTGAATTGGAAGGTTAGAAAAAAACGCAGCTATTCAGCTTGGCGGTCAAGTAACAAAGGGTCGCGTTTCTTAGTTACCGACTGTGACCCAAACAACGCTATACACGTCATAATCGATCGTGTATGGAGCGTTCAACAATTGAAACATCTATCGCAATATATTAAATGCCTTAACCTTTACAATTGCACGTCCGCTAACCTTTAGCAGACGGCGTTAATATCATATACCGTAACAATTCCCTGTACACCGGGGAAAAAAAAATCGATAGATTTTTTTTCAAGATCTATCCGACTTAACAATTTTTCAAAAAAAATTTAACACAATTGTGACATATGGCCGACGATGTTCTGAGTAGAACCGTGTTGCGGTCATGTCAACTAACTATTTGTCATAGTCATCTAACATTAATCATATTATATATCAATTATACATATTATTATATCAACTAAATAAAATGTCCAATGTTAACAGTGAATGATAGAATTAAATTAAAGTAAGGTCTGTCGTATTAGTATGTCATATAGGAATTAATTTGACTAATTAAAATTAAATTAATTAATTAAATTAAGAGATAAATTATTAAGATTCTAATGTAACGCGATGTTATGAGAGAAGAAAAGACAAAATAAGTGAGAAGAAATAGAAAGAAATTCGAATATAAGTTTAACTTAATTGTGTGTGTTAAGTGTTAGTGAATAATAACTATCTAATTTAACTAACTAAATAATGTATAGGTACATTAAAAAAAAAATATTAATCTAATACTTGTGTGAGATTTATTTTCTCTTTTCATAATTTCTTCTTTTTATATTTCGTTCTCTTTTTTTGTTCCTTCATTTCATTTTTTTCTCACATTTCATTTTATTGATAATAATTCAATTAAGAAGTTAAGTTAACTAATTAATTAGTATAGGATATGATGATCCATCCGTAGTCTTGATCCTGATGAATTCTTTTAGGCAAAAATGTTCAAACGTTTACGTTGGAAAGAAATGTCATTTATCCCAGCATCCAAGAATTAAGTGCACATAGGATAATAAGTTCGACTTGTCGTCAGATATTGTTCCATGATTGTTCAACGAATATTCATATATCGTGTATGGACGTTAGACGAAGTTTGAATGTCAATATGTATACCTTGATTGTCTTTAGTTCCATTCTGTGATGCATATAGTGTTTATAAAGTTTAAATTGAAGGCAAGGTTAGTTCCTTTATAGTTGATATGTTTTAGGAATGTTAATGTTGATTATTCGTCGTCAATAGGATTACGTGACAACGCATCCGCCACAATGTTTTCAGTGCCAGGAATATGTTCAATGGAGAATTCAAATGGCTGTAGGATGATTGCATATCTGGCGAGTTTCTGGCTTTTATGATTAGATCGACGCAAGGATGCTACAGCACGTTGGTCCGTCTGTATGGTGAAGGGAGCACCAAGCAGGAACTTTTCGAGTTTAGTTATTGCCCATATCACAGATAAAAGTTCCTTGTCAACTGTTGAATACTTTGTTTCTGCCGGCTTTAGCTTTCTTGATATATATAAGGTAGGATGTAGAATGCCATCATGGTTCTGGAGCAGGCATGCACCAATGCCGTAGTTACTAGCATCTGTTCGTAAGAAAAATCTTTTGGAAGCATCGGGAAGTCTTAAAATTGGTTCATGCGAGAACAAATTTATAATTTTGTTGAAAGTTTCATTGCATGTACCAGTCCATGTCACCTTCACCGGCATGTCTTTTTTTAACAATGAAGACAATACAGCCGTGATGGATGACAAGTTTGGTATGAATCTACTGTAATATTGAACAAGTCCTAACAAACTCCTGACCTGTTTCTTCGTCTGAGGAACTGCTATGTTTAGAATTTTGGAGACTGTACTAGGTAACGTTCGGATATATCCCGATCCAATGATATGTCCCAAAAAGGTTATCTCATTACACGCGATTTGCACCTTTGTAGGTTTAGCAGTTAGATGATAATTCCTTAGAGTGTCGAAAACATATCTAAGTCCCGAAACATGTTCCTCAAACGACGAACTAAACAAACATATGTCGTCAATATATGTAATAACGTCTGGTCTACCTGATAAAATTTGTCGCATCAGGCGAATGAAGGTAGCTGGCGCATTAACAAGCCCAAAAGGCATCACATTCCACTGGTATAGACCTTGTGGAGTGGAAAATGCGGTGTAGTACTTAGCCTTTTCGGTCAGTGGTATCTGCCAATAACCTTTAGTTAAGTCTATCTTACTAAATATAGTTGCGTTGGATAGACGTGGCAGTAAGTCGTCTATAAGTGGATGTGGTTCGCTGTCAACTATAGTCTTAGCATTTAATTTTCTATAATCAACACATAGTCTGATGTTATTGTCCTTCTTCCGGACAATCACTAATGGAGAAGAGAATGGCGAATTACTAGTCTCAATGATTCCCAGAGACAACATCTGTTCAAGTTCCTTAGTAGTTTTAGCAAGGAAATGTAAAGGAACAGAATAGGGATGTACACGAATAGGTGTATCATCATTGAGAGTAATGTCATGACTGATAGCCGATGTGCGACCCGGGACGTCGGTCAATACATCTGGATAAGATTGTAATAGATTAGCAATCTGTAGACGCTGTTGCGGTGTAACCGTTGAAGAGATGGTTACATCCCGCCAAGATTCAGTAGGTTGAACTACTGGTACCGGTAACGGTAACTGTACCTCAGGAAAAGAAGATTCTTCTTCCTGGATGACAGATAAGTTAGAATAATAACAAGTAGATACTGTGTTGTCATCTAGTTCATGAAAAATTGACTGTAAGTGTTCAGGACGTGTATGAAATTGCTTGAGCATGTTAATATGAAATATCTTTTTGTGTCCCTTGATATCTAAGACGTATAAGAATAAATGACCAATAAGGAAAAGAAATGATGACTGACTAGAGCTGAGTCATCAAGAAATAAGACAAAAGGGTGAGCGTACACCATTATCTGCGTGGCGCAGAATCAGGTACTAATTGTAACTTTAGATAACGGTGATGAAAATAAACACCATTATCACGCTCGATTACCCAACGAGCGTCTCGATTGTTACGAAATGTAACCATCGCCTGTCTATTCTGCCCATTGCATGATGGCAGAAGACGAACAAACTTAACGTTTGCTGTATAATCAAAAAAAATTTCTAAGTGCCTGCCAGGTAGTATCCTGCGGCAGATTTCGCACTAACACTGTGCGAGAATACGCACTTTTCCCAATATATGTAGTATCATTGTCACGAAATAGTGGACAATGATGATATGTATTCTTTGTCAAAGAATTAACCTTCCCTTTCAACACCGACATTGTCTTTCTGTTGGATGTCGTATCATCCTGACTGGACTGAGGATGATACCTATCATCACCAAAGGTATTAAGTTTCCTACATGTCGTAGACATGTCCTTGCTGGGCAAAGTAAAAACTTTTTCATCATAATTATTTGTGTTAACTTTATGTTTCCTTTTAAGTCCAGCATTATTATTTAACCTATTATTCTTCCTCATAATGTTTTTGTCAATGTTGACAACGTCAACAGTTTTATTAGGATCAGTTATATCCTTAGTATGTTGTCCAATAGATCTATCATCTTCATCAATTTCCAGGATAGTACTGAGAGTGAAGTTGGAAACTGCTGTGCCACATGTATTTATGTTGTTGGCACGAAGTGTAGCCATATCAACAACAGCGTTAGCGTTGCTAAAAGAATGCAAATTTTTTTTCCCAATCATTAATTTCTTTAGGAGTGCAATCTTTACTGCCGTGTATACGACCAACCATCAGATCAGCTATAGGCTTTTTTAGCATACATACTTTTACGTTCCCTGTGAAAAAAGGTGTGTTAACATGAATAATAGCTGTGGGGTAAAACTCAATAGTTCCCCCAAAAGTCATGCAACGGACATATTCCCCCGTTGCACAGCTAGGATGTACCAGCGACTGTCGTACACCAATCGTTGTGGATCCTGAATCCCTCAGCACTGAGACGACGGATCCATTAACTAATCCCCTGTTAAAAATTAGTAGGCCTGTTCCATCGTTGACTGCAAGACCTACCTCTGGTGTAATATGTCCGCAGTTAAGCACTGTTTCTTTCGCCTTCTGAAAAATAAGATTGCATTGTTGGCAACTATTTGCCACATTATAATTAATAGCAAAACATGCAGCAGAAGACTGTGTTGTATTATTGTCAAGTGGGACCTGAGCTATAGGGGTAGTATTATTTGTAACTGCCGCCCCTGTATTATGGTTGTAATGAGATGATCCCCGAGAATGAGATCGATTCCGAGTATAATTGTTAGAATTATCTCGTCGTCCTCTATAGTAACTATTATCTCGATGTCTCGAGCCATGATTATTACCATTCCAATTACTATTATTATTGGGAGTATGTGATCGATTATAATTAGTGTTATGTTGACCATTGTGGTAGTTTGTTTGAGGTGAATAATTTCTATCTCGTGATCTACCTCTGTTGAACTCATTTTTATTGTTGAAATCATTATTATGTCCCTTCTGAAAGTTAACATTGTGATTTCTTTGGAACCTGCTTCTGTCTACACTGTGATGTCTTTGTTTGTTATTATGATTGTAGGCCATATTAGACGCCACAGGTAGAGGTTCTCTTAATAAGGAGTTAGAAATGGTTGCATTCGGATGTGCCGAACAGTAGTTTAAAGAAATTTTTTCTAACTCGTCCATAGTACCTGGTTTACGCTCCTGCAAGTATGCAAAAAATGGCTGGCTAACCGAAGATAATACCTTATCCCGTAGTAGTAAATCAACTAATTTGTCGTATGATTTGTTGACTTCTGCCAGTTCAACCCATCTATTAAATGTATTGCGTATGTTCGCAATGAATCCTGCAAAATCTTTTGGAGATTCAGGTAAAATTCCCTTAAATTTCAACCTACAGTGTTCCTCGTCCAGGTGAAACCTTCGTAAAAGCAAGGACTTAATAGCACCGTAGTTATTTGCTATTGATGGGTCAGCATTTTGAGAAGCCGTCAGTGGTTCTCCAACCAAGAATTCATTTAATTTGAGTACCCATGACTCTTCAGGCAAATGGTTAGTTTTGCAAGTCTGTTCAAAACGTGACAGGAACGATGAAAGGTCGTCCACGTTCAAGTTGAGAGTGGGTAATTTAAAGTTGTAGAAATGTTTAGTTTGGCTGGATGATGATCCATTTTGTGCGTTATTATTCTGGTTTGCATCAGCACTTTGTGCTTGTAATCTTGCTGTCTCCAATTTAATACGCGCCAATTCCATTTCTTGTTGTAAAATAATTTCCTCTCGTTTCAATTTATTCTCTTCTTCCTGTCTGGCGATTGCTCTTTGCTCTTCTCTTTCACGTTGAGCAATCTCTCTCAATCTATTTTTCCTTGTCAATTTGCTTCATCTCACGTTCTGCTTCCTCTTTCTTTAATGCAGCCTTTTGTTCCTCTTCCTCTTTCTTTAATGCAGCCTTTTGTTCCTCTTCCTCTTTCTTTAATGCAGCTTTTTTCTCTGCTTCTTTTCTTTCATGTTTTTCCAGTTCTGCCTCAGCAAACTGACGAAGTTCTTGAGATTTATAACCATATTCCCGACCAATTTTAACGAAATGGTCTATAGTAAGCATTTTGACTTTTATCTGTAAGTAATTATTGATAATTACTGATTAAAATAGTCAATAGTAGCTTCAGAGTAATTATTATACTTACTCAACTTAGAAATATTCAATATAAATAATCACAATAGTACTGAACTCTAATGTCTAAGTTCAACTAATAGACAATATTTTGTAACAATATTGTATCTAAATAATACTATATCATAAATAGTTATGATATCTGTTAACTATTATGTAATTACTTCACACAATTAATCTTAATATCCAATAATGTTGGGTATGATTCCTAGTAATTATATTGTTCAATGTACTAAGTCACTCTCTTAGTACCAGAAAAGTATATTAAATAATATACAATGGGTCTATTACCTCAAAGGTAAACTATAAGATTATTTTATTTGGTCAATATATATATTATATTATTATGCCCTAGGCATCTCTTATAAATTGTAGTGCTACTTTCTTGGACTATCACTGCATAATTATGCAATGTCCCATATTAACCTTAAATATCAGAAAAAATTAATTAAATTAAATTACAAGTGTATTATTGCATATAATATCATATTATTAATGTAGTATTTAACATATATCATGAGGACAAACAAAACAATGATGCAACTAAAGGGTACAAACAATGTTAAGACGCAAACAAGACATTTTCACAATTAAAAATGAATTTATGAACTAAATAAAACAAGCGGAAGTGTTACAAGCCAAATGAAGGGTCAAGGTCTGACCCGAGGTCAACTTAATATTCAAAGTACACAAAAAAAAAATGACTGCAAAAAATGATGACATCACAGGACTCATAACGGACGACCATTTAACAATCATCAAATAAATGATAGTAAGAGGAGACTGGACGAAATAGTTAACGAACATGGTACAGAACTGAATAAAATTGTTAACTGAGTACGAATAAAATACACCAGTTATCTACGGAACGGTACAGCTAACACAAATCGTCAAACGACAGCAGATTTGGACAGACAGTCCAATGGCAAACCTCAATGGGGCTTCCAAAAGTGCAATCGTTTAACTGCCTTAAGAAACGACCGAAATCAATTCAGGCATCGTGAGAGCCACAGAATCTAATTTCGGTTCATCCTCCCTACCTCCCACGAATTAACAACACATTAAGACAACAAAAAGTACATTAAACATAGGTAAAAACATGCCGATGTAGGCAGAGGGCATGGACTCAGTTAGCACTGTTTGCAATAACAACAGTTAAACACCTAGACTTATCTTTTCCGTTGCTTAGATCAGTGCTAGAGGTCGTCAACAGCTAGGCCTGTGCCTTTGACTGTCTGCTCCTGATGGGCAGGCAACGGTAGTCCATCTTGTGCATCTTGATCAATTTGAAGCGAACTAGAGAGGCGTTGAAAAGATGTCTTCTTCACTGCGACAATGCAACAGTGACGTCATGTTGCTATTCATGATCACGTGCGTCACGTCAGCTTCGTAATGGTCATGTGATCGAAACTTGATCGTAAATATTTCATTCGAAAGTCATGAAAAAATTTTTGGTTTTTGGTTGTTTTTCGTCCCCACACTGGCCACCACTGTTACAAGGTGGTTTGCTCTGAACAATGTTCCATGTGATATGAATAAAACAATTATAAATTTCTGGCCATTGTTTCTTCTTTGATATGTTAGGTTTTTTTATTCAGTGATAGTGAGTGCATCGTGCCTTCGATGGAAGATTAAGCGAATGCGGGGGTGGAAGATTCCGAACAATACTTGAACCTTGGAATACGATTGATTTGATAAGTCATTTCATTGAGTCCATACATTTAATTCACAGTTGTACACACAGGATGATCATTTCAAATAAGAGTAGAGCATAAGTCCATATAAGTCATGCATAATTTAATCAATAACGTAGACTGCTGGTTTACGTGTCAATGTCCGTTTAAGGATATAATGCAGTATTGTCGTCAGAACATCACAGCTATATGCACGCGCAGCTAGACATGGCTACCTGCCGACAGTGAGACTGCGAGTCTGAATATATTCATACGAATTTGACGATTATTCTTCTCCTTCTGAGAATTCTAGTTAAATACTAACCTCCATAAATTTCCCTCTCATATAGAGTTCTAGGACTGACCCTGGTCCATCAAAAATACACATATATATGGCTATATCATGCCATTGAATTGGAAGGTTAGAAAAACGCAGCTATTCAGCTTGGCGGTCAAGTAACAAAGGGTCGCGTTTCTTAGTTACCGACTGTGACCCAAACAACGCTATACACGTCATAATCGATCGTGTATGGAGCGTTCAACAATTGAAACATCTATCGCAATATATTAAATGCCTTAACCTTTACAATTGCACGTCCGCTAACCTTTAGCAGACGGCGTTAATATCATATACCGTAACACCCGTCTACTCGGCGGCGATGGTGTCATAATTTCCTTTAATATAGTAGTTGAAACGTATTTCTCGTTAGACAGTGATCACGGGAAATAATTTGAGTAGAAGGAGTAGATAATTTGGAACCAAGGGCAGATAATCACAGTTACTCCCCCTGAATCCGTTCGTTTTGAAGGTAATTAAACACGGTGAGAATCGTCAGATCAAAGGACGGGCTTCGCTCGATTGCAGAGAGTGCAAGTGGTAAAAGCGTGAATTTTCCTCTGATTCGCAGATTGAACGAAGAATTCTCCAAAGGCGTTAAAAGTAACAAGTCTGAGCGAAGTTCGGCAAATTATATATATATATATATATATATATATATATATATATATATATATATATATATATATAATATATATATATATATATATATATATATATATATATATATATATATATATATGTGTGTGTGTGTGCCTTTAAACTCAATTTATCCAGTACCGACAGAATTTCAGAGAACATCTAGCTTCGAATTCTAAGATCCCTTATAACAGTGGAATTACTTAGTTTTTCAATTGGAGTTCGTTTTTTTCTGTGTTTGTGGTAAATACAATACTAGAAGTATGAGTGATTATATGTTAAGTCCGTATTTTATTTGACTACGATTTTTCTGTGTAGATTGATTTAACTGTTGAGTCCGTCATATATATTCCACTAGGATTTTATTGTGTGTTAATTGACTAGCGAACTAAATATAATCTGTATCTAAATTGTTCCGGCTGTAGCGTAAATCTAACTAACTGATATTAACCAGTAAGAGTTATTTTAATCGTCGAGTAAATGCACTATTCATTATGAGAACTGACGAAATATATATTTATTTCTAATTCATGATGACTAAAATATAAATGACAAGCGCTTATTTTACGGAGACTTTTATTAAACGATTCAATATGAGATACACGTGTAGTTCTCTTCAAAGTTAAATAACTGAGTGTATGAATATATTATATTTTACGCGGCTTAAGGATAGAATCGGCGTCTGTGGCCTAATGGATATGAACGCAGTTTCATAATCCAGATATACCAGGTTCGAAACCTGCGGCAGGCGGTTTGGTAGCAGATCGCTTTGTGTGGATTTTTAACAATGGTATAAGCGCCGTACCGTTCAGAAAGCAATGGCAAACTACTGAATGAAAAAAATTGCCTAGAAAAATCACAAACAGCCAATAAAATCTGGGATTGATTGCCACGTCCTGTAAAGGATAAGCAACTAACTAAGGATAGAATTGAGAATATAATATAATAGGGTGATGTATTTGTATTTTTTTTCTCCTTTACACAGTACCTTGTCAAACCCAACACCTTACCAGCGGCTTCCATATGAATCTGAGAATAACCTTACAAAAGAGCATTTTTACTAAGTATCTGGGTCTTCAACGGTGAACCTGTCTGGCGTCGTGTTTACACACATAAAGAGACAGAGTACCAACCCAAAGAACATTAGGAATGAATTTTGTAACTGGGCCTATAGATCCAGATTTCTTTTTTCAAGTTTTCATATACATTCAGCCCGTGGTGGCAACAAAATCAAACATTTGACATAATCAAACTTGTGATATTTTTTCCAACTACCGACCATTTGTGGTGTGACAAGGCATTTATATACTGAGAGAAGTTACCGACCTGACATTCCTATGTACTGGAAATCTCAATCTATTGAAACTGTGAGCACTGTTAAATTTCTTACCTGGTCTAATTAATGAGACATAAACAGAAGTCATAAATAAAAGTAACAAAGAGAACGTTCCCGGAGAAGTGGATTTAATCTGTCTTTGAGGAGCTGGGGTTCTCTTTGCCAAAATAACCGTGGATTTGCTGTGTGCGTGTGTCCTAAAGATTGTTCCAGAAGGTGCACACCCAGTATTAGGTAAGAACGAATGCACGTTGCCACGGTCGTCTGAGAAGAGAGGAAGGATGAATGAATAATTCTCATACATATATCTTGTAGAATCCATGTACTCACGTTGTTTATTTTATTATAAGTTTTGCTAATACTGTGCCTTTCAGAATAGATTAACGTATAAACTCTGTTCTTTACTGTAGAGGGAAATCCTAGACCATAGCGTATAAATCTTTGACTCTTTGGGGGTTAATAACTTTCGTCTAACGGGATCTTGTCTCAACAGAGGGAAGGACGATTACACCTATGATTCTATTTCTTTATTTAATTTCATTAACCTATGTTTATTTGTATTTGATTGATATTCATAATATTGCTGTTGTCGAGTTTCTTTATGGTAAATAAAATTTACATAAACACTTTATTTACATGTGTTGGTCAGCTCGTCTGTCGCGAGATGTTCAGATGTTATTAAAATACAGGATATCCCAGACAAACAGACGTATCAAAGGATACCAGTATAGCGCCAGATAAGAGACTGGTCTTATAGGTAATACCCCCTTCTCTGAAAAGAGTAAGGGTGTATCAACAATAAAAGGTAGGGTCAAGCTGTATAAATCTTCAAGTATGATGATAGTATTGAATACTGAAGGTCTAAGTGCTACCTCCCTAGATCCCACCCTTGACTAATGATTATTATATTTATGTTGACTCTGCTAGGGGATTAATTATTTATTTATAAATGTAATACATATAATACAGAACTTGAACTCAATTGTAATAACTAAGTAAGACTGTATATAAGTATTTACAATTTATTGATCCTATACCGTTTACCTTTTCGGCTAAGACAAAATAATAAAGAATTCAAATGTCTTTTTACAAAAATGAAATAAATAAACATGGTAGGTTCATTTCCAAAATGGTTATATATGATATAGTTATTTTACACATATCAATTAGTTATTTTATAGATAGGTATCAATGTCTCTGGTCTGTAAAGTTGGTTGAGTTTTTAATAAAGTCCTACAAATGTCATCACTACCAATGTTTGGTGTGTTTTTATTTTTATTATAATAAGGTTGCTTGATATTCTGACAAGTGGAGCTTTTATGTCCACTTATCTGCTAAAACATAAGTAGAGTCCTCTGTAGCCAGGATCACTCTGTCTGGATCTCCAGGATGGGAAACAATCTAGATGCCTTGCCGTGAGTATATTGAGAACTACTGCATCCACTGAGTTCCTCAGATTTGAAAGTCTCCAAGACTCTTGGTCAATACAGGAATAAAACCTGGAATGCAAATAATCATAATACTTGTATGGTCTATCATAGTAGATCCACACACACACACAACAAACGTACAAACATGTTCAGACATTGGGCTAACAGTTTGCACTGGACATTTTACCTCGTTACCACTACAGCCAGATCCATGTGATTACATTTTCTTTACACAACCTTAGTTTGATCCATATGTCCATACCATGCTTCCTTAAAATGATTAGGTTTTCAACAAACTTATTTAGTGACACCTTGATAAATACATGGTAACAATTCCTGACATCCTTTCTTATGTTCCGAAAAGTGTGTCATTCCTTTATAAATACTCCTTCAAATACAATATTAAATTGACAGTCGTAGATTCTGCCATAATTCTCAAATATCCTACACATTTCCAATGCTGGCTTTCGTCTCTACCAGTCAACACAGCTTGCGTTTAAGGGGCAGCACACTCGTCCTGTAATTTTTTTTTTCTTAACACATTTAACACACTATAGAACACACAAGTGGATATTCACAAGAAAAGTACACACACACATATATATATATATTTCTATTACCATCAGGTAATACACAATAGCTGTAACAGGCTGTAATAGGGTATCTAGGTCTGCTACTAAGATACAGGCGGCAATAGATTTTGACAGCACACTTTTGCCGCTCTCTCCTGTTCAGCATTGATTCTTGAAATAATAGTGGCGAAAATCCGTTGTTTGTTCGTTCCTTTGTCTACTATGTTGCTGTTATACCCTGTTCAACCTGAAAGTTGGTTATAATTGGGGTATATATTGTATTTAGTTTCTTCGGTGCTAGCCGGTTGTTAGTCCTGAAAAGGACTGGTCCTAAAAAGGACCACTAGCTGACTGTCTGGATACCTGTTAGTTGCTTGTCTGTTTATGGTGTCGTGGCGTTCTCATGGTGTTCATATCCTGCCTTACGGGTTACAAAAGGTTATTCGAGGGAAGGTCAAAAAGTAATGCCTCCTATTTTTTATATATGTAAATACTGCATCGGTGTGCAATTTGTAAATTTAGCAGGATTCCACAAACACTCTTCTGCACTGTATAGCATTACCAACCTGTTTCAGTAACAGGTGGCACCACTGTAACAGTTTAAAAATGGCTGCCAAAGACGTTCGGTTAAAACAACGTTATGTCATAGAATTCCCCAATGCTGAAGGCGAGACCCCAATTCGCATCCACGAACGTTTGAAGAATGTTTATGGAGATTCAACAGTGGAGGTTAGCACTGTCCGACGTTGGGTACATCGTTGTGACGAACATGAAGTAGGTCAATCCTCAATGGCTGACGCAAAGCGGACTGGCCGTCCGTCTATCGCAGTGATTCCACACAACATTCATCGAGTTGATGGCATCATTCGTGGTGACCGTCGGGTAACACTGGATGAACTTTCTTCCATCTTGTCTATTAGTAAAGGCAGTGTCCAGAACATCATTAAAGACCTTGGTTATTGTAAAGTTTGTGCATGGTGGGTTTCCAGAATGTTGACAGACAGACATAAAGAAGCAAGGAAAACCATAGCCATCAACCTCCTGCACCGTTACGAAACTGAAGGAGAAGAGCTTTTATCGAATATTGTGACAGGTGATGAGACTTGGGTTCATTTTTTGAACCAGAATCCTAGAGGCAGTCAATGGAATGGCATCACACAACATCGCCGACAAGAAAGAAGTTCAAAAGGTCACCATCTGTAGGGAAAGTTATGGCCTCCGTGTTTTGGGATGAGAAGGGTGTGATTCTTCTCGACTTCTTGGAACAGGGAAACACGGTGACTGCAGACCGTTTCATTGAAACTTTGAAGAAGCTTAGAGGTCGTCTTCGGCAATTTTACCCATTAAAAGATCAGAGAACTGCACTACTGTTGCACGATAATGCCACGCCACACACCGCTAAACGCACCATTGATGCAATTGCAGAATTTGGCTGGACATTATTACCACATCCCCCTTAAAGTCCCGATCTTGCACCTTCTGAACAAATAACGGAGACTACATTGAGAAATAAATTTTTGAAGTTCAGACTTGGGGCTACATTTCAATGTGAATTTTATCTGTTTTCTTCCCTACTGAATGAAATTAAAAATTACGAGGCATTACTTTTTGACCGTCCCTCGTATTTGGGTATATAGGGTGTTAATGTCTGTGCTGGTATCACATTCCTAGTCCTGGAGGTGATTGGTCCTGAAAAGGACCACTGGCTGCCTGTTCGGTCTCTACTATTCGTTGTCTGTTTTGGCTACGTGTTGTTCTATGGCTGTTGCTATTATCTTTGGTAAGAAGCCCATTATGGTTCTGATGATTATTTGGTGTTCCGCTTCTTTTCTTCTTTCTTGATGTCTTGTTAGTACTTCTACGATTTCGGTTATTATTTTGTCTTTAGTTTCTTTTTTTTGTTCTCTACTTTTGTAAGGATATCTTCAACGATCCTTCTCTCTGTTTCAATTCTTTTGAGGATTTCTTCGTTCTCTTCCTTTAGCTCTGCGAGTTTGGCGATGTCGACTTCTATCTCGTGTTTGATGGATTTCATTTCCTGTAACATTGCCTGGGCGCTCTGTAAGGCTCCTATTGTTTCGTCTCTTATGGCATCTGAGTCTTCGTTTTGTTGTTTGTTCGTCTCGACTTTGAGTTGTTGTTTTATGTCTCGCATCTCTGTGGTTAGTTTTACCAGCTGGGCTCTTGTGCGCTGTTCCTGTTTGACAGTGTCGCCTGAAGCCACTCGGTTTCTTGCTTCTCTGAAGATGTTTTTTGTTACCGATTCCTTCAGTATGGCCTTTGTCTCATAGAAGATCGGACATCCACGATATCTTGCCCCGTGGTTCCCGAGACAGTTTGCGCAGGTTCTGTTGGAGTTGCGTTCTTTATAGTTGGTATCTTTTTTCGCCTCAGGACATTCGTTGTATGCGTGATTTCCCGCACAGTACCGACAAACTGTCTCTCTCCTGCAAGTTTTCTTGGTATGTGAAAATTGCTGGCAGTTTGAGCACTGCATAACAGGAGGGATGTACTCTTCTGTTTTTCGACATCTGTCGTCTAGGTTTATTTGTCTCGGTCTTGAAGTCCCTTCAATAGTAAGGATAACTAGATTTGTGTCCTTCTTGTCCCATGTCTTCAGTCTTTCCACCTGTGTTATTTTGATATTTTTGTTTTCTGTTTGCAGGCGGCTGTGGACTTCTTGTGTAGACCGATTGTTGTCTATCCCTCTTACCACTATCTTTTTGGTCTTCTTGAAGATCTCCATAGTCACTTTCATCTGGTGGGGCAGCTGGACTTCTTTGTGTGCGGACTCTAGTTCGACCATCAGTTCTGTTGTCTTCTCCGTGTTATTTAGCGATATTATAACACCTTTTTCGTGCCTTGCAACTCCATTAATGCTTCTCCTGCCCGTTATTGCCTCTAGGATACCGATCACTTTATCGTCGGGTAGGGCCCTGAGCGAGGCCTCACTTCCCGACATCTGAGTGATCTTTATGGTTCTCTCCTGTAGTGTCTGCTTGCGAAGCTGGCACTTTCCGACATCTGTCTCAGTTTGAGTGTGTGGTCTGCTGGACGGATTCACATTCTGGTTGGTTGTCTGCCTCTGATCTCGTTTTTCCGATGTTGCCTGGTCGCTGTATGATGGAGACTCGACTATGATATCTTGTTTTGGTGGTGCATTTATTTTGTCGGGTTTCATGGCATTCTTACCCTCTGTTGATGAAGTTCTGTGGCCTTGATTTGTAGATGTTGTCTGTTCACTACACAGTGGAGCCGCCGCCTTGACATCTTGTTTTATCGGTGGTGTTGCTTTGCCCGGCTTCGGAGTCTGGTTGTCCTCTGCCTTCGACGCTTTGGGTTGCTCATCGTTCGTGTCACTGGCTGCGTTGTTCGGCTTCTGAAAGGGATCGGCCACGACGCTAGTAGTTGGAGTAATCGTGCTCCCCGGCTGACTCTCTTTGTTCTTTGCAGGTTCTTGTCTGCTGCTGCTGACAAGTGTTTGAGGGCTTCTATAGACTTTCCTCTTTTTCGCTTGTGGCTTGGTACGAGTCATTTTAGTGAATTCCGACGGCTGCGTTCGCCCTGAAAAGGACGTTCGTTTTACTATAGTGCTGTCTTCCGAAAGGTTGAGGATGTATATGACGTAAATTCGCCAAGTTTAAGGTCTTTATATAGGAGCGCCGCGTTCCTCGCGGATGACAGCGGGAAAAACGGAGTAAAGAATTTTAAACCGATGCGTCTTTTAGTCTTTTCGTACAATGTGGAGAATATTTAATATTTATTTACTCTCTTAATTATGGACCGATTTTGCTCATCTAAAGTTATAATTAAACCGTGAACTTATCTCTACCTTTCTATCTAAAATTGGTTTAGTTAGCAACATGCATTTACATCTATGCAGTCTTTAACTAACTAAAGTTGGGTCTACCCTGATGTATAAATGTCACTTAAAACGATTTTTCTCCTTAAATGAATTATTAACACATTAACTACCGCAAGCCGCTGTCAGCGGGTCACAAAATAATCACATTTGGACCGCAAGCCGCTCATAGCGCCAATCTAATTTTAGTAATAAAACGAATGAAAAATGTACTGAAACACTCTCTGATCTGGTTCGAGATTTTAAGTTGCCACCGGAAAACAAATTCCCAAAGCGTGGTTGTTGTAGAACACTGGAAAATTGATATTATGTTCATATTTTTCAGCGTTTTGGGTTAGTTACCAAATCGTGTAAAACTGTTTACCCTGGCAACTAGTGATAGGACTACAAAAAATGCGTGTACATCTCGTCTAACGGCTGAATAGGATACAAACTTGTTGCAACATTTGACTGATAGATCTAGCGACAAGAAAAAGAGTGAAAATAGTTTGCACATTGATTGAAATTGTGATTTTGATAGAGATGGGGCGCAAGCAGTTATAATTGTGAAGATATTGCACGTCCTCGGCCATCGGAGGGCCGTTAAATAGCAACAACCTCTATTAGAGTTACAACCGGTATTTATTGTAATAGTACATTCATATATCTTTAAAATGACGTGTAATTCACAAAAATCTGTAAACAATTACGAAAACTACAGCTTACTTTGTGCAAACACCTACAGGATGAAAATGGGAAAAAAATTTAATTCGGCCACAGTGTGTTTTTCAATTCGGTAGTTAATGTGTTAATAGAGGAAGTCTTTATACATACTTCTTCATTAATATCCCCGCTATTTAACTACCTTTATCTTTCTTGTTAAATATCTTTAGTCTGTAAGAAATTAAATAATTCCGTACTATCTTTTACACATAATAGGCCTCTATGTTTAAGCATAAAAAGTTTCCTTATCACTACTAGAAAAAGGAGCGTTCTCATTGGCCAGTTAAATCAGTCCGTTTATCCTATGATTTGCGTGCGGTAAAAATGACCGTCATGTAAGACAGACCAAAACACGGCATCGTCCCAAAAATATCCCTATTCCATAAATATAATTTGTCACGTCTGTGCGTCTAACTGTCGTCACTTATGTGTGTGTGTATGTGAGTGCTTGATATATATATTAATATATATTTAGGGAAACTGTCTGACTAACAAAGTTCTGTTGTTGAGATAGGCTGTGCGAGAGGATATTTTTCGAGTTCAGGAAAAGACTTTACCTATTTTCTCCACCATTTTCACTCGTGAAAATCTATTTCTTAACTGATCTCTCACTGAGTCACCACCTGTCTAGTTCTATTCAGAAGGGACCAAACTATGTCTTAATTCCCCTATCGAAAATCTACGACAGTCATGTAGGCTCCACTGTGTTCAGCAAGGACCCAACAGCGTATACAATGGCGTCATCATCCCCAGCATGATCACTTATCAGCTGATTAATCTCCAGATTCTCCAGTGCCCCAAGATCTGCACTCTCTGCCAAGGTCATGATAACCTGGTGGTAGTTTATCCAGTTCTCCTTTAACTTATTCCACTCGTCCGATTTGGATACATTTTCAACACTGATCATCAGATCAATCGTTGCCTCTACTTATGTCACCCATGACAACCCTCCCCCCTTATGCTTCCTCCTCTGATGTCAGCTGCGTTTTCATGTAGGGGTGCCTTTTGTCGGTGGTTACCCGCATATATACTTTTGCCTGGGCCATTGCATATCTGGATCTAATCTTCAGCAATCCGAGCATGTATCTCATTGTCCCAATGGGGGTATCACGCGTAAAGCCCAAAACTAGTCGCATCCCTTCATGTTGAATGCGTTCAGTCGTTCATATTGTGACACTAACAGCGTGAGTATTCCTAGCTAATACTTGATTATTGAAATCACGATTTGACTATACAGTAAAAACAACAGTCTTTGTTCCAAACGCGCAGCAGCCAATGCTTTTAAGGCAGCCAGTCCACGCTTGTACTTATGTATGATTAGTTCGACATTTGAACGATAGCCCGCGATCAAACGTTTCTCCCAGATACTTCAGCTTGTCTTACCTGTCAATGTTCTGCCCATTGAAAGTTATTTCTACGATAGAGCTGCTCTAATCGTTCGAAAACAGTTACCTCACGGAGTTAAGTCCAGGGGAATAGCTAAGGAGTTAGACATTCGCAGGATCTAAGGCTTTCTCTGATGAACACAGAGTGTCTAAAAGTAAATACAATCACTGACGGTCAGCAAAGTTATGAGTGGAATTATAGTCGAATGAAATAAGATAGGAGAGGTCACTAATAAAGTTAGCATAAAGAAATGTGCGCGTATACAACAGAATGAGGCCAAACAGAGGGAGTGGAGTGTGCTAGAACTACAGAGAAGAAATCTGCGTCTCTCTACCGGCAAGATCGATACTAAAATTCTGAACCAACTCATCACAGACGTGTGTATGATGATATAACTAAACATAACAAGGAAATTTGCAATTGTGCACATATTACAGGGGAAAAATGTTGCTATGGTTTACAGATTACATATTAATGAGAATAACCGTTAAAATAGATTAAATGAGGACACAGACAAACAAGTAAGTAGAAAACATGCAAGTTTTAGACGAACCACAAGACAGCCAACTGCACTCATTAAGAAACAGATTTGAACCAAACTTGCAACTTTACCTGGAGTTGTAAGCTTTCACAAAACCAACGACTGTAGTAAAGAATTTAGGCAGATAATCATTCTGAAGATGGAAATGTCTTTAATGAGCTCCTCTTATATCAGTAACTTTTTAAAACAAAACACGTGTAGAGATGAAATTTATAATGCTTTACATAGGACAGCGTATACTGAGATTTTTTTTTTCTTAACCAGCGGCACTTGGGCTTTCAGCACTTCGGCCCAATGACATGTCATTGCGAGGCTGGGGAACCTGAGGACTTTCCTTCCAACCCGGTCAGGAGCTTCGCTCCTTCCCATCCACAGAGGGTTTATCACAGGAGCCGTTCAGGTTATTCAGTCAAAATCCCGGTCGTTGACACTCCTTCAAGCGCCGACGACCGGGCTTGAACCTTGACGGAGAAATGATACCCAGTCTTTGCATGTCATCAATTTCTCTCTCGACCGCCGGTTTGAAATGCATGGGCAATGGATACGGTTTTACCATAATAGGCTGATCGCATGTCAGAGTGATATCATGACAAATCAGGTCTGTCCGTCCTGGCAGGTCAGTGAGGACATCCTTAAACTCCGGTAATATAGTCTGTACTTCAGACTTTTGTTCTACTGTTAGGTCATCACTGATCTGCACCACATTCCATGATTCTGAATGAACCAGGGGGACGAGGGATAACTGGATATTCCCATCACCTTTTTCATCTCCCGTGTCATCAATGACTGCCGTACATGCCACTGTCGCTTCAGTCTGTGCTGCACTTGTAACTGCTTTCAGTGACTCAGGTAATACTCAAGCGATCCTCTTTAGCTGGTAAAAGTAGCCAAACTTCCTCACCTGGAATCAGCGATACTAGTTTGGAGTTCCGATTAGCGTATTTCCGATACCGTGCTAACGACCCCGCCAAGCAATCACGTGCCACCAAACAAGATTTAACAATACGTTCTCTGAGCTCACTACATACTCTTAACCCGTAACTGAGGTCTATTTGCACATTTTCCAGTTAATAAATCTTTCAATATATGCATCGGCCCCCTTGGGTTTGCCCCATACGGTAATTCAAAAGGGGAAAATCATGTTCTCTCTTGGGGAGCCTCCCTATAGGCAAACAGGACCGCTGGGGGTAACCTATCCCATTCTTGCGGAGATTCCGCGGTCACTTCTGCCAGCATGTGTTTTAATGCCCCGATAAATCGCTCGCAAACTCCATGTGACTGAGGGTGATATGGACTCGTGAATGTTTTGGCAATACCCAACAGCCCAGTGATTTATGGCATCTCCTTAGAAATGAACTGACGGCCCCTATCCGATAATATCTCTTCCGGAAAAACAAACCTGCAAAACAACATCTGCAAAGCCTCTCCGACTGCTTGTGAAGTAATATTCTTCATCGGCACCGCCTCCGGCTACCTGGTGCACAAATCTACCATCTTTAAAATGAAACGATATCCCCTGTCTGAAGTGACCGAGAGGGGGCCTATAATATCAATCGCTACTTTCTGGAAAGGCCGGACTGACAAGTCCGTAACCTGCACTGGAGCTTTGGAAGTTCTGCCTTTATACCTCATCTGTTGGCATATCTTACAGGACTTACAATATAGTTTAATGCCCTTGCTAAACAATGGCCAATAGAATTGTGACAGCACCTTCTGGCGCGTTCGAGCCACGCCCATATGTCCCGCGAAAGGGGAGTTATGCGCTAACTCTAACACTTTTGCTCTAAAACTACACGGTACCACCACTTGGCGCTGAGTTTGTACTCCCTTAGCGAAACATCTAGTGAGAACATTGTTCTTGAGGTTGAACCAATGTCTTGCCTACTTCGTGCACTTTACATCACCTCTCTCGGCAAAGTTGAAAAATTTACGCAATGATCCGTATGACCGTTGGTGCTGGATAAAGTCCGACACCAGTGTATCCTGGCACCTTTTGACCAATTCCTATGTCTTAGCTTCATGATACGTCACTTCTAATGCGTCATCTGCTTTTGACTGCGTCCTCGTAATGACCGCATTGGCCATAAGCACACGATTATTCCTCCATATCCTGATGACCATCTGAGTACATTCCTGCACACCTTGCACATTACCCACAATCAAATCCGCTATGGATGCTTCGAGTACACAGGCCTGTACTCTACCAGATATGAAGCGTGTGCCCTCCTCAATAATGGCAAGAGGGTAATACTCAATGTTACCCCCGAAAGTGACACATCTTGCTGTCTTATCTATTAAGCATGAGTCATCAATACAGGATCTACGCACTCCTATAGTTGTGCAGCACGTCTCTTAACACAGACACTTCCTGTTTTTTGCACAAATACTGGATGCAATTCCAAATGACCTTTTTTCAGGAGAAGAGAGACAAGGCAGAGTGTGACCAGAAATAAGCATAGGCTTACCGTCTGGTTCAAATAATGGCCTACACCCTTCGCAATTCTCATTGTTAAAGGTTTCTAATATGCAAGCCGAATTATCTCGTTCTGATTTATTGGCACATACCTTTGCCAAATGTACTGTTTCCTTACAAAGACTACAGTGTAGCTGAGTATTGTTATCCTTTTTCGGACTATTGTTTGGAGAATGTCTGATTACTTGGTGTGACTCCTTTTTCTGAAAGGACTCGTTTCTTTGGTAAGGTGAGCTTTTGCGAAATCGTCTATGTTCCTGCTCGTTTGGTGCATCTATCTGGATCTGATTTCACGGATACATATCATGTCTGTCTCCAGTATATCTGTATTGATTTCTATCAGGCTGATAGTTAAATTTCTTCCTCGGTGATCTATGATCCCGATAATTGTCATACCGTGCAGGAGATCTGTCTCCCTGAACGTAGGGTGTATCATAATTAAATCTTCTGGGGTACAATCTATCCACACTCTTCGATCTATGCAGATGGTAAGGTTTTCTAGTAATCTTTCCTATACTCGCTGAGAAAGTCTCAGAGATACTCTCCCTGTGTCTGACCTTCCCTGGATGCGCGGTCACGTATTGGCGTCCTAATTCTGACATCATACCGAAGTTTTTGACTTTCATTCCTGGAAAACGCAATAAGCTCAGATGAACACGATGACAATACTTTGTCCCGTAACATAAGGTCAAAAAGCCCATCGAAGTCTCTAGTAACACCTTTAATTTCGATCCATCGATTTAGTAGCTGAGTAATTATCGCAATGACATCCTCAAAATCCTGATTAACGCTTGGTCTCACGTCTCGGAAACGAGCCCGATACCCTTCCGCCGTTAGACGAAATTTCCTTTACAATCTCTCCTTGACTATGTCATAATTTGCTCTGTCGGCTACAGGGATACTATAAACAGTTTCCAACGCAGATCCTGAAAGCAAGTTTCCCAGCAGAACAGGCCACTCTTTCTTCTTTATCTTCCAAGCCAAACTTCTGCTTCAAAACGTTCCAAATACACGTCCATGCTGTCCAAATCGTGATTAAAATTGGGTAACCGTAGTCTATAGGGACGTGAGAATTCTTTCCCAAATGAATCCTGCTTCCGAGACTCAATATCTAACTTCTTCAGATTTATTTATTTCTCTGCCTTTATCCTCAATTTGTCAGCTTCAATCTTCTTCATCAGTTTCTCTGCTTCTATCTTCAATTTGTCAGCTTCAATCTTCAATTTCTGGAATTCTCTCTCCTCACACCGTTCCATTCTATAATTCTCCTGTTTTTCTTTACAATTTTTTTTCTGCCCATTCCTGTAGAGCAGGGCCTGTTAATGCTAGCTCTTTACCAACCTCAACAAATTCTAAGAGGCTAGCCATCGTTATGTAATCTAGTTGTATCAAAATTTCTTAAAGCAGTACTCAGTGTACAAAAAAATCTCTTCAGTATTCCCCACTGGGAAATTATCTCATGTTGTACTAGAAAAATGAAGCAAAATTATATGTAATGCCTAGTCAGAAATACTGACTGTACCAATCAAATGGGTGTATTCAGTATTATTGTGTGAAGTTATTCAACAGCACAATTTGCTGTACTCATGACACCCATAATATTTAAGCAGTGTAACTAAACCCCACTGCAAAATAATTAATGGCATAAACATACACTTGATTCTCAACCAAACCAGAAAACTACGTCTACACAAGCAAATGTACACAACCTACTCTTATTCCATAGGAACTGGAATTGAAATTGAGATACACTTCACTAAAACAAAACAAACAGAAATACAACAAATTTTTACAATAATGAAGATGATTAGGACAACCTTACTACACGAACAAACACAACAGTACGGTGGAATAAGAAAAAAGATACACCCAGACAGCAGCAGATGTCTAATTACAAACCGTAGCTATTAACAAATGAAAACAAGAGTTTGGGAAATTAACTATGTACATGATAGTAAGAAGAATACAAGAGAATACTCCAATTAAACACGACAAAGAAACACTATTACAAATTTGACACTGTGCAAACAAACCAGACCTGCGCCACTAATACACTAAAATGTGCAATGTGAATTATGTAGGGCAGCCAATAAGTTCAGCTCTGTGTGCCCATGCTCAGGCACACAATTCACCCAGCAACAGTCCTAAAGAACAAATTAGCACAATCTCTTTCCACAATGCAAAAGAGAAAATCCTAAACCCCTACAACAACAACCAAATGACACCAAAGTTATACTTCTACGAAGACATAACAAAAACCTACAATAGACAATGAAGTGACCAAAGGCTAGTATGTTGCAACACCACACCAGTTGGATGAAGTACTCACCAACCAAATTTAAAAGAGGTCACAGGAGAGTGATTACTAATTATGTAATATTATAAAGTAGAAATGTACTAAAAGAAATATAAGTGTCAAATAATATATAATAAACATATTACTACATTAAGAAAATTAACTATAAATCAATTAAATTGATAATCTCCGAAGGTCTGGGTTCCTGATGATGACGTTGATACCCACAGCACCTTAGTCACTAATGATCCAATGGTCCACACAACGAACGACACGTTACAAAGTTAAATAAAGTTACAAATATTGTTACACAATAATGCCTCACACACTTCCTCAATGTTCTCTCAATTGCTCTATCAATAATGCCTCTCGCACTTCCTCAATGATGTCTCATATGCTTCATTAATAATGCCTCGCACATTTCCTCAATGATCTCTTAAATAGTCCATCAATAATCCCTCACACACTTCCTCAATGATCTCTCAAAAGCTAAATTAATAATGCCTTACACACTTCCTGAATGACCTCTCAAATGATCCATCAATAATGCCTCACACACTTCCTCAATGACTTCTCAAATGCTCCATCAATAATGCGTCACACTTCCTCAATGATCTTGTAAATGCTCCATCAACAATGCCTCACACACTTCATCAATGATCTCAAATGCCCCATCAATAATCCCTGACACACTTCCTCAATGATCTCTCATATGCTCCATCAATAATGCCTCACACACTTCCTCAATGATCTCTCAAATGCTCCATCAATAATGCCTCACACACTTTCTTAAGGATCTTTCAAATGCTCCATCAATAATGCCTCACACACTTCCTCAATGATCTCAAATGCTCCATCAATAATTCCTGACACACTTCCTCAATAATTTCTTATATGCTTCATCACAAATGCTTTACACACTTCCTTAATGATCTCTCATATGCTCCATCAATAATGCCTCACACACTTCCGCAATGATCTCTCATATGAGACATCAATAATGCCTCACACACTTCCTCAATAATTTCTCAAATACTCCACCAATAATGCCTCACACACCTATCAATGATATCTCAAATGCTCCTTCAATAATGCTTCACACACTTCCTCAATGATCTCTAACAAATGTTCCAACAATAATTCCTCACACACTTCCTCAATGGTATCTCAAATGCTCCATCATTAATGCCTCACACACTTACTCAATGATCTCTCAAATGCTCCATCAATAATGCCTCATACATTTCATCCATGATCTCTTAAATGCTCCATCAATAATGCCTCAAACACTTCCTCAATGTTCTCTCAAATGATCCATCAATAATGCCTCACACACTTTCTTAATGATCTTTCAAATGCTCCATCAATATTGCTTCAAACACTTCTTCAATGATATCAAATGATCCATCAATAATCCCTGACACACTTCCTCAATAATCTCTTATATGCTCCATCACTAATGCCTTACACACTTCCTTAATGATCTCTCATATGCTCCATCAATAATGCCTCACACTTCCTCAATGATCTCTCACATGAGACATCCATAATGCCTCATACACTTCTTCAATAATTTTTCAAATTACTCCATCAATAACGCCTCACACACCTTATCAATGATCTCTTAAATGCTCCATTAATAAGGACTCACACACTTCCTCAATGACCTCTCTCAAATGTTCGAACAATAATGCCTCACACACTTCCTCAATGGTCTCTCAAATGCTCCATCAATAATCCCTTACACACTTCCTTAATGATCTCTCATATGCTCTATCAATAATGTCTCACACACTTCCTCAATGATCTCTCAAATGCGACATCAATAATGCCTCACTCCGTTCCTCAATAATTTCTCAAATACTCCATCAATAATGCCTCACACACTTCATCAATGATCTTTCAAATGCTCCATTATAATGCTTCACACACGTCCTCAATGATCTCTCAAATGCTCCATCAATAATGCCTAATTCATTTCCTCAATGATCTTTTAAATACTCAATCAATAATGCTTCACACACTTCCTCAATGATCTCTTAAATGCTCCATCAATAATGACTCACGCACTTTCTCAATGGTCTCTCAAATGTTCCAACAATAATCCCTCAAACACTTCCTCAATGGTCTCTCAAATGCTCCATCATTAATGCCTCACACACTTACTCAATGATCTCTCAAATGCTCCATCAATAATGCCTAATTCATGTCCTCAATGATCTTTTAAATACTCAATCAATAATGCTTCACACACTTCCTCAATGATCTCTTAAATGCTCCATCAATAATGCCTCACACACTTCCTCAATGATCTCTCAAATCATAACCATCCACTCCCAAAGGAGCATAGGCCTTCAACAAACACATGCCAAGTCCTCCTGTCACGTGCCATCATCTCAAGTTCTTTCCATGTTCTTCTCATCATTTTCACCTCTGTTTCCAACTCTCTTCTCCATGTACTTCTTGGTCTTCCTCTGCCTCTCTTGCCCTGGGGGTTCCAGAACAAGGACTGTCTTGTAATGCTATCAACAGGTTTCCTCAGTGTGTGTCCTATCCATCGCCATCGTCTTCTTCTCATTTCTTGTTCCACTGGCACTTGTCTAGTTCTTGTCATCAGTTCCACGTTGGTAACCTTGTCATACCATTTTAATCCCTCTATTCTACGCAAGCACCCATTTATGAAAGTCTGCAGCTTTTTGGTTGTTGTCTTTGTTGTTCTCCATGTCTCTGAGCCATCCAATAGGACTGACTTCACATTTGAGTTGAAGATTCTTTTTTTCGTGTTGGATCCTATTTCTCTTGATCTCCATATATTTCCCAATGCAATGAAAGCTCCTCTTGCCTTTTGTATTCTTATTTTGATATCGCTGTCTGTCCCTCCAACTTTGTCTATATTACTGCCAAGATATGTGTATGATTCTACATCTTGTATTGGTGTTTCTTCAAGTTCAACCCTGTTATCATTACCTGCATTTATTCGCATTATTTTTGTCTTTTCCCTGTGTATTTTCAGACCCAATTGCTGTGACCTCTCATCGAGTGTTTTCAATTTGTCCTGCATCTGATTACGGCTATGGGACAGAAGAGCCAAGTCATCGGCAAAATCCAGATCATCCAACTGCTTAGTCAGAGTCCACTGGATTCCATTTCTCAAATGCTCAATCAATAATGCCTTACAAACTTCCTCAACGATCTCAAATGCTCCATCAATAATCCCTGACACACTTCCTCAATAATCTCTTATATGCTCCATCATTAATGCCTTACACACTTCCTCAATGATCTCTCATATGCTATATCAATAATGCTTCACACACTTCCTCAATGATCTCTCAAATGAGACATCAATAATGCCTCACACACTTCCTCAATAATTTCTCAAATACTTCATCAATAATGCCTCACACACCTTATCAATGATCTCTCAAATGCTCCTTCAATAATGCTTCACACACTTCCTCAATGATCTCTCTCAAATGTTCGAACAATAATGCCTCACAGAGTTCCTCAATGGTCTCTCAAATGCTCCACCATTAATGCCTCACAAACTTCCTCAATGATCTCTCAAATGCTCCATCAATAATGCCTTACACGCTTCCTCAATGATCTCTTAAATGCTCTATTAATAATTCCTCACACACTTCCTCAATGATCTCTCAAATGCTCCACCAATAATACCTCACACAATTCCTCAATGATCTCTCAAATGATCCATCAATAATGCCTCACACACTTCCTCAATGATCTCTGATACGCTCTATCAATAATGCCACACACACTTACTCAATGATATCTCAAATGCTCCATAAATAATGCCTAACACACTTCCTCAATGATCTCTCAAATGCTCCATCAATAATGCCTCACACACTTCCTCAATGATATCTCAAGTGCTCCATCAATAATGCCTCACACACTTTCACAATGATCGTTCAAATGCTCCATCAATAATGCCTCACACCCTTCCTCAATGATCTCAAATGCCCCATCAATATTCCCTGACACACTTCCTCAATGATCTCTCATATGCTCCATCAATAATCCCTTACACACTCTCTCAATGATCTATCATACACTCCATCAATAATGCCTCACACACTTCCTCAATGATCTCTCAAATGCGACATCAATAATGCCTCACTCCGTTTCTCAATAATTTCTCAAATACTCCATCAAAAATGCCTCACACACCTCATAATGATCTCTCAAATGCTCCATTATAATGCTTCACACACTTTCTCAATGGTCTCTCACATGCTCCATCATTAATGCCTCACACACTTCCTTAATGATCTCTCAAATGCTCTATTAATAATTCCTCACACACTTCCTCAATGATCTCTCAAATGCTCCACCAATAGTGCCTCACACACTTTCTCAATGATCTCTCAAATGCTCCACCAATAATACCTCACACAATTCCTCAATGATCTCTCAAATGCTCCATCAATAATGCCTCACACACTTCCTCAATGATCTCTGATACGCTCTATCAATAATGCCACACAAACTTCATCATTGATCTCTCAAATGCTCCATTATAATGTTTCACACACTTCCTCAATGATCTCTCAAATGTTCCATCAATAATGCCTCACCCACTTTCTCAATGGTCTCTCAAATGCTCCATCATTAATGCCTCACACACTTCCTTAATGATGTCTCAAATGCTCCATTAATAATGCCTCACACACTTCCTCAATGATCTCTCAAATGCTCCACCAATAATGCCTCACACACTTCCTCAATGATCTCTCACATGCTCCACCAATAATGCCTCACACACTTCCTTAATGATCTCTCAAATGTTCCACCAATAATGCCTCACACACTTCCTCAATGATCTCTGATACGCTCTATCAATAATGCCACACACACTTACTCAATAATATCTCAAATGCTCCATAAATAATGCCTCACACACTTCCTCAATGATCTCTCAAATGCTCCATCAATAATGCCTCACACACTTCCTCAATGATATCTCAAATGCTTCATCAATAATGCCTCACACACTTCCTCAATGATCTCTCAAGTGATCCATCAATAATGCCTCACACACTTCCTCAATGATCTCTCAAATGCTCCATCAATAATGCCTTATACACTTTCTCAATGATCTCTCCAATTCTCCATCATTAATGCCTCACACACTTCCTCAATGATCTTTCAAATGCTCCATCAATAGTGCCTCACACACTTCCTCAATGATCTGTTATATGCTCCATCAATAATCCCCCACACACTTCCTTAACGCTCTCTCACATGCTCCATCAATAATCCGCCACACACTTCCTCAATGATTTCTCACGCATCCATCAATAACACGACTGGAAAATTAGTTGCGAAAAGAACAGGAATACTTGGGTTGATGTCCACATACTGATCATGTGACATGGGAGGAGACTGAAGATAAAACAGATTCAGGACACCATGGGGAGACATGATCGTCAAGGCCAGACGGAATTATACTCAATAAACAATCCATTATGTGTGTTTTTAGTGGGAAGCTTACATATCCATAATTGCTAGGCCAGACGGCCCATTACACAATAAACAATCCATTCTGTGTATTTTAAAAAGGATGCTTAAATATCCATGTGGGGACACGAGGACATGTGGTGACACAAAGACACGTGGTGACACGGAGACATATGGTGACACGAGGACATGTGGTGACAAGAGGACATATGGTGATACTAGGACATGTGGTGACACGAGGACATGTGGTGACACGAGGACACGTAGTAACACGAGGACATGTGGTGACAAGAGGACATGTGGTGACACGAGGACATGTGGTGACACGAGGACATATGGTGACACTAGGACATGTGGTAACACGAGGACATGTGGTGACAAGAAGACATATGGTGACACTAGGACATGTGGTGACACGAGGACATGTGGTGACACGAGGACATGTGGTGACACGAGGACATATGGTGACACGAGGACATGTGGTGACATGAGGACATGTGGTGACACGAGGACATGTGGTGACACGAGGACATGTGGTAACACGAGGACATGTGGTGACACTAGGACATATGGTGACACGAGGACATGTGGTGACACGAGGACATGTGGTGACACGAGGACATGTGGTGACACGAGGACAAACTTCTTATTTCCATTTTCGCTCCTTATGAAGCACGAAGCCACTGCTAAATGTGGTCACCTTACAAGAAGCTTGCAGTAGTGGTTCATGTATCACTTTGTGTTACTGTATGACGTCACTAGCCCCATGCACGCTCTCATATTAATGACTTCTTACAACATTCCTGTTGTAACAGTAGGCCTATTATTTGTTCATCTCGTCAGACAGCCGTCAGAACCACAGGGGTACAAACTCCGTGACGGGTAATCCAGGACAATCACAAGGTCCTATTACAAACTAATATAAGGCTCGTTTATCTCCCCTTACGGAAATTGAGAAAACTTTTTTTTAACGTTTCATTATTAGATGTTTATAATATTTTAACGTCCCTTTTGTAGTAGATTATAGCCATGGAACCACTGTGACAGTCAGATTTGCTTAATTATAAAACAATACATGAGGTTCCATAGTTAGTTACAATTTTATCGTTTTACAACAAAATTATCTTCCGGTTTCTTAGAAATATAAATTTTAATTGTGAGCATACAAGTATAACAAATAAATAAGTACGTAAATCAGGGACACTAAATCATTAAAAAAACGGAATTATAAAAAAAGATAAAAGATCGAGATAAGACCTCATGTGATAATAGATAACGTGTTTTCTTCCAGGGGGAAAGAAACACAACTGCTTACGTGTTCTCATAGCATGTACTGTATATTGTGAACGTATAGAGACAGACAAATAACACGGGCATCTAACTCGTGATTAGAAGTGTCATTCAGCATTTGACCGATGTGTACTTAATGCCCCAGTGCTACACCGACACTAGATAATGTACTTCATATATTACTTACATTAATTATTCTCACACTAAAATAAATGTAGCGCTAATTAAAGATTCCTGTTTGCCCAAATTTTGAAGTGCGTGATACTATCTTTAATGGCTTTGTTTACGAGATGATGAGCTAATTAAGTGGCTTTCACGTCTCAACCGTTGCCATCAGAAAAATATTTCAACTTCCTGTCATGGAGGTCAAGAGTTGTTGATGTTTTTGCTACTCCAGGAAGGTCTATCAAATTCTGATCTTTCTTTGCATTTTTGTTTTCTATGGACAGTAAAATGGCAAATATTGTCATAAAATTGTTGTTCTTTTCTTAGTTCTTTAGAGTTCAAAGTTCAAATTCTCGGATATTGTTATTGTTGATGAGAATGGCCATCACTGCAGTTCGGGCAAACAAATAGAAGCTTAGTCTCCTTCAGTAGATGTCGATGGGTATGGATGCTTGTGGTAAAGTGGGATGGTATAAATATTTATAGGGACTTAGTGTACTGACTGAGATCAGCTGTGAAGGTATCTGTATCTAATAAGTGTGGTGTATTACAGATAACCTTACTTGCTACCACATTTATACCTCAGTCAGGCTTATTCTGGAATATTGTAATGACTACGTTGAATGTCTAGGGTTATGATAATGATGAAGTGTAAGTCACAACAACAACAGACAGATAAATACTTTAATTAAAATCAACAATACTTTACAACACTGTGACACTCACATACATAGAACACTCTATAAGGCTATCTTAATAAGTCAAGTGTAACTTTTAAAAATATGTATTGATTCCTTCAAATATTAAATATCCTGATTCAACTACAAAGTGAACCAGGAATTACAATCAAATGTAATCACAAGTTGTATGTAGACAATTTATAGATAGGATCTTTGTATTGCCATATATTATTATTGCAATTTGTGTGTAAGTTGTGCTGTAGTACTATGAGGTAATACTGGCTTTTCAAGCTAGGTGGTTGTGTGTCATCATGACTTCAAGTGTTTGTTTCTCGTGGAAATAATATTGGAAAAGTTCACAGTTTCTTTTTATTTGAAACAAATAATGTCCCTCTTGATTTAAGGTAAAGTCACTTTTGGAAGGGGTATACACAAGATTGAGTATTTCTCTCCCTAATGGTTACAACGCCTCTGCAATTCCAGCATTATTTCCTTCTATTCCATAAGATAGGTGTCATAGTACTATTTGGCAATCCCATGCAGTTTCACTCCTCTTCGACAAGTTTTGTTCAGGGTGGAGCAATATCTAGGTTTTGCCTCTTGTTTATTACTGAACCACACACATACAGACATACATTATCAATTCACATTCAATTTTCATCAAAAGATATCAAATGTCTAGCTTACCACAATTTCAAGGAAATATTAAACAAATACGTTGACTGGCGATGAGTTATGGCACAATTCCGATCTGCCTCTGTCCCAGGCTTTCATTAGAAAAATATGAGCTGGATCTCAACGCACTTGCTTCTCAATAAGTTTATTTTCAAAATGTGGCCCTGAACAGACGCTCCTAATTGACTATATCAAATGGTCTAACCAATAAGACCATGTTTACAAAAGCATTTGAAAAAAAGTACCCTTCCTACCGTTTCCCTTAACAACCAAAAATAGTATTTGCATTCGACTAATCATGTTTCGCCTTACATATTATTCTAGCCAATCAAATCGGATTTAACTTGTTGGCCTATTTCCCGTAAAATAGTGGTTTTAAAACATGCCACTGAGCAAATATGATCTGGTGCTGTCAGACAACCTCACTATTTTATTTTGGCTATAATTTGTTAATTCCTAGACTATTTGCGTAACACTTAACATATTCTTTGTCAGCAAGTCCTAAGGAACCCAAATATATAAATTTAATGGAGCTAAGTGGCTTCGTTCAAAATATGTATTTTCTTCTACCACCCGTTCACTTCGATACGATGGGGTGTCTTCTGTACTGTCAGGATTTCAAACGTAAAACAGTATTGTGTCATGTTTCCTAATAAGCATTAAACATGTTTTTTAAAACCTTACCTCGTATTGGTAGTGTTTTTTATCACTGTCTATTTGAAAAAAAAATCAGTGCTTCATGCCTTTCGCGTGTGATTTGCGTTCACTTTTATCGCTAGACGACGTGGTAGCATTGCATGCGTTCCTCCGTTCAGCCCTCTCTCTCTCTCTCTCTCTCTCTCTTTCTCTCTCTCTCTCTCTCTCTCTCTAAGTCCGTCTGTCTTTTCATTACGCAGTGTATATAATGACATTAATGCTAGTATTTTATCTAGGTCATTAAGCAGTGTGCGTATCTCAAGGTTTTCTAAGAAACACAGTACCAGTTTTATTTTTAGAAAAGCGTGTATGCTGCTGTAGGCTTTACTATCAAACGTGAAAGCGTTACAATTATGCAGACGAAGTAGAAAAAGTGGGATTTTTGTACGCCATTGAGACAGCACTGTTCTTGTACCATTCCCCTTTCCTTTTATTGAATTAATGCGTTAGGCTTTACATTTACTTTATAATTTATATATGTGGATTAGAATTTCTCACGACAAATTCTCCCCACTTAAAACAGACGTTATATGTCAGTCTATAATTCTATATACACATAGAGAAATTTAATATCATTCCTGGGGCTTACGGTGATTTTCATCACACGGATGGCGGCTTAGAAAATCCGCTCCCAGATTTGTTTTTCCACATATATACTCTATGCTGAACTGGAATGGCTGCAAAAGTAAGGACCATCATAGTAACCTCGAATTTTCATGCCTAGTCTGCGCTAGAAACGACAAGGGTTTGTGATCCGTTTGCAACTTGAATGCCTTCCCATACAGATAAATATTGAATTTCTTTATCGCCCATATTACTGCAAGACATTCTTTTTCGCTAGTTGAGTAATTCGTTTCAGCTTTATTCAACTTTCTGCTAGCATATGCCACTGGGGTTAATTCCCCATCCAGTGCATCTGATTTCTGTAACAGATTCGCGCCCAACCCGATATTACTTGCATCCGTTCTCACAATGAATTCTTGACTTAAGTCAGGTAATTTCAAAATAGGTTTGCTTGTGAGCTTTTCCTTCAATTCCTGGTATGCCAATTCACACTGTGCTGTCCATGTAATTCGATCTGGATTTCCTTTGCGTGTCAAATCAGTTAACGGTGCACATATGGAATTAAAGTTCTTGATATACTTTTGGTAGAAACCACATAATGAGACAAAGGATCTCACGTCTTTCTTGGTTTGTGGCCTCGGGGCTTTCTTTAGTTTCTCTAAATTCTTGGGGTCAGGGGTCATGTTTCCCTGATGGACTGTGTGTCCCAAGAATTCTAATTCTTTACATCCAACGCAACATTTGGTTGGTCGGGATGTTAAATTCGCTTCTCTAAGTCGATTAAACAGCATGTTCAGAGAGTCAATGTGTTCCTCAAATGTTTCGGTTGCTATAAGGATATCATCCATGAAATTTGTGGTGCATGGATTATTCAGAGGATCCAACAATTTTCTCATCATTCTAGAGAAGACACTAGGCGCATTCTTCAATCCAAATGGCAATCTGTTAAACTCATAGTGTCCCTCTGAGGTACTAAAAGCTAGGTATGGTCTAACCTCAGGCTTTACTGGAATCTGATAGTATCCTTTACTCAGATCCACTTTTGAGAAATACTTAGCTTTATTTAGCCTGGCAAACAACTGATTTGTATCCGGCAATGGATCCACCTGACTTTCTGTGATAGCATTCAGTCTCCTGTAATCTATACAGAGTCTATGTTCTCCAGAGGGTTTCCTTAAGAGTACCACACTGGAACTATACGAAGATTCACTGTGTGAAATTATTCCCTCCTTCAACAAATAGTCTATCTCTTCCTTCAAAGCTTTCTCCTTAGCAAAAGGAATCGAATAGCGTTTCATACAGACAGGTGTGGGGTCTATCAGTTTCATATCATATTCCAATAAGTTTGTATGCCCCGGTCGGTCCGTTAACACCTCTGTATGATTATCTAGAACCTGTTGCACTCTCTCTTTCTGATTTTTCGTTAAATGTGTACTGATTTTCACCTGTGCCGCTGTCTCACAGGGATGTAATGGATATTCAAATGATGAAAGTGGTTCCTTTTTCATCTCCATTGCAATGGACAAGGTCAACAAGTGTGTCTCTTCCTGATTTTCTCTTTCCAAATATTTCTTCAGGAGATTCACATGATAGATTTTTTCTTTTCCCTTCTTATCTATCTTATAATTTGTTCTAGACACCTTCTCTAGAACTGTATATGGACCTTGCCATCCAATTGGTAACTTATTCTGACTACCGGGTAGAAGAAGCAGTACCTTCTCTCCCACAGCCAAATCTCTGTCTTTAGCTTTCCTGTTGTAATAGGCAGCATGTTTTTTCTTGGCTTGTCTCAAATTTGCATTGGCAAGTTTCCAGCCAATTTTTAAACGAGTGGTCAGCTCATTCACATATTGGTATGAGGATGTAATATTTTCCTCTGCCTTTTCATCAGTCCACGTTCTTAACAGAGTTACATATGGACTTTTAAATTCGGAAACTTATTTTACCTGGCACATGTCAGGTCCTTTGCACTCGAAGCTCTGTTGTGATGACTTTTCTTCCCAGAATCATCATGCACAAATCGACCGCTACCAATTTGTCTCTTGGGGCTCTCTCCCCACTTAGAATTCTTGATGAGAGATTTCCTCTCTACATCTTCTTCCTCCAGTTTACATAAGTCCGATTGAGGGATTTTCGGCTTATTCTGGGGTAAGACATCTTTTTGCACTCGCCGCATAGTGGCCATTGTAAAACAGTCAATTGAAGATTGTCCGTGAAAAGGGGCTTCCCAATCCACTTGGTCCACTTTATTAAATTTATTTTTCTTTTCAGTGTCAGGCCTACGTTTGCCCCGTGGCGTGTAGAGGTGCTGATCACTGTTCCCACTTGTGGGTGTTCCCTCATGTGCTATGCCACATCTCTACAAAATTTTCAATGTCCCACCTTGCCTTGGGCCAATAATAATTCTGAGCCACCTTTTGAATGATGGTACCTATCTTCTCATGGTCCCCATCTTGTTTCACATGTAAGCTCCTTATTAAGTCTGCCCTATACCTTTTAGGAAGTACCAGCTGTCCCTGACCTTTGGATCTAGTTCCAGTCTTCCGGTATATCAGTTTGTTCTTCATGTAGAAGTCTCCTTTTCCTGGAAGTGTGTGACAATTGGACAACTTCTTAAAACAAGCCTTGAGGTGCTTATCCCCAGCCTGAGCCTTCCTCAACTCTTCTGGAGTGGTATTTATCATAATATCCTCCTCCTTTCTTGAGGTTGACCTGACCTGAAGGGTGGCCATTACTATAGGGTTCCTTCTGCAACGGTCAGTATCATGATTGTCCATCCGACAATTCTTACACCACCTCATTTTTTGGTTGAAAGATTTTCTTTCATCAAATTTCCTTTCATCGAATTGTGGGGTTTTATTTTTATTGTCATACCGTGGCCTATCAAACTGGTGCTTACCTTTGTTCTGATCTCTAGGATCAAATTTATTAAAGTTCTGTGGTGCCTTAAAATTATCTATCTGTTTCTTTTTATTACCTGATATCTCTGCCTGAGCTACTTGATACCTTTCAGCGACATTCAGTAACTCACCCAGTCTCTCTGCACCTTGTTCCATGAGAAACTTCCTCAGGTCGGGAGTCATGGACTCTCTTAGTTGTTCTATAAGGATCATTTCCTTAAGATCTTGGGTTTTCCCCAGAGAAGTCCATTTCTCCAAGTATGTCTCTAACCGTGCAGAGAACTGGTGATAGGTTTCACCTGACAGTAGTTTAGCATTCCTAAATTTTTTTCTATAAAATTCACCATTCTTTTCATATCTTAACAAAAGAGCCTGCTTTAGCATGTCATAATTTTCTTGATCATCTCTGCTCATTTTGGCAAAAACTTCATAAGCTGAACCACGAAGAACTTGAGATAACTTTAAGCTCCATCTTTCTCTCTCTAACTCATACGTGGTAGCTAAGAGTTCATATCTATTTAGATAGCTCTCGATATCATCTTCTTTCTCAACAAAATGATCTAAATGAAAGTTCATAGCTGAGGTTGAGGCTCCCTGACTAGCAGGGGCATCAGAGGCAAAGGGACTGGCACCATTTTCAGGAGCATGGCCTTGAAACTCAAACTCCCTTAGTCGTAACTCATGTTCCCTTTGTAATCTCTTCTCCTCCTTTTCTGCTTCCCTCTGTGCAGCCTGTCTTCTTTCTTCTGCTTCCCTTTCGGCAGTCAATCTTTTTTCTTCTGCCTTCAATTGGAACTTCTTAGCCTCAGCCTCCAATTGTAACTTCTTAGCCTCAGCCTCTAATGCCCTAGCCTCTTTTTCAGCCTCAATCTGCAACCTCTTAATTTCTTTTTCAGCCTCTAATTTTCTTTCTGCTTCAAATTTTCTTTCTTCACGTTCAATATATTTGTCACATTCCGTAGTGACATAAGCAATCATAACTTGCCCGTCCATTCCTAACTCTTTAGCAGCCTGCACAGCAGCAGATCGAAATTTTGCTAGGTCCGCCATTTTCTAACAGGCAAATGTAAACAATTCAATCTATAAATAATTATCTAAGGACAACCACAGGCACTGAGAGCTCAACCTTATTTAATTTCCACCCAAGGATACCTTTTAATTTTTTATTGTTCCCTGAAGTGAATTACCCCCCAATATATATAATAGGAGAAGATTCAAATCCCGGACAGGACCCCAATATATGTGGTAAAGTGGGATGGTATAAATATTTATAGGGGACTTAGTGTACTGACTGAGATCAGCTGTGTAGGTATCTGTATCTAATAAGTGTGGTGTATTACAGATAACCTTACTTGCTACCACATTTATACCTCAGTCAGGCTTATTCTGGAATATTGTAATGACTACGTTGAATGTCTAGGGTTATGATAATGATGAAGTGTAAGTCACAACAACAGACAGATAAATACTTTAATTAAAATCAACAATACTTTACAACACTGTGACACTCACATACGTAGAACACTCTATAAGGCTATCTTAATAAGTCAAGTGTAACTTTTAAAAATATGTATTGATTCCTTCAAATATTAAATATCCTGATTCAACTACAAAGTGAACCAGGAATCACAATCAAATGTAATCACAAGTTGTATGTACACAATTTATAGATAGGATCTTTGTATTGCCATATATTATTATTGCAATTTGTGTGTAAGTTGTGCTGTAGTACTATGAGGTAATACTGGCTTTTCAAGCTAGGTGGTTGTGTGTCATCATGACTTCAAGTGTTTGTTTCTCGTGGAAATAATATTGGAAAAGTTCACAGTTTCTTTTTATTTGAAACAAATAATGTCCCTCTTGATTTAAGGTAAAGTCACTTTTGGAGGGGGTATACACAAGATTGAGCTGCTCTGGCCACGAACTCTTAACTTCTGTGTGGATGGCAGGAAACAAGTCTCCACAGCTCGCTTGCTTCACCGTGTTCTTGAGAACCAACACTGGTCGGTATATTGACCAAGGAGTATGCTACCAGCCTCTGGATTCAGCAAAACTCAGACCAGGTGCTGCTTTAATATGTTAGTACCACGGTCCCTGAAACAAGAAGGGTGTACCTCCTACTTCAGAACTAATTTATAATCTATTTCCACACTGAAGCACAATACATAACAAACACAGAGTTCAGCGCGGTAGGCCAACTGCTAGCTTCTCATGTAACAGTATACACCAGTATTCCTCTCCCTAATGGTTACAACGCCTCTGCAATTCCAGCATTATTTCCTTCTATTCAATAAGATAGGTGTCATAGTACTATTTGGCAATCCCATGCAGTTTTACTCCTCTTCGACAAGTTTTGTTCAGGGTGGAGCAATATCTAGGTTTTGCCTCTTGTTTATTACTGAACCACACACATACAGACATACATTATCAATTCACATTCAATTTTCATCAAAAAGATATCAAATATGTCTAGCTTACCACAATTTCAAGGAAATATTAAACAAATACGTTGACTGGCGATGAGTTATGGCACAATTCCGATCTGCCTCTGTCCCAGGCTTTCATTAGAAAAAAAAAAAAAAAAAAAAAAAATTAGAAAAATATGAGCTGGATCTCAACGCACTTGCTTCTCAATAAGTTTATTTTCAAAATGTGGCCCTGAACAGACGCTCCTAATTGACTATATCAAATGGTCTAACCAATAAGACCATGTTTACAAAAGCATTTGAAAAAAAGTACCCTTCCTACCGTTTCCCTTAACAACCAAAAATAGTATTTGCATTCGACTAATCATGTTTCGCCTTACATATTATTCTAGCCAATCAAATCGGATTTAACTTGTTGGCCTATTTCCCGTAAAATAGTGGTTTTAAAACATGCCACTAAGCAAATATGATCTGGTGATGTCAGACAACCTCACTATTTTATTTTGGCTATAATTTGTTAATTCCTAGACTATTTGCGTAACACTTAACATATTCTTTGTCAGCAAGTCCTAAGGAACCCAAATATATAAATTTAATGGAGCTAAGTGGCTTCGTTCAAAATATGTATTTTCTTCTACCACCCGTTCACTTCGATACGATGGGGTGTCTTCTGTACTGTCAGGATTTCAAACGTAAAACAGTATTGTGTCATGTTTCCTAATAAGCATTAAACATGTTTTTTAAAACCTTACCTCGTATTGGTAGTGTTTTTTATCACTGTCTATTTGAAAAAAAAATCAGTGCTTCATGCCTTTCGCGTGTGATTTGCGTTCACTTTTATCGCTAGACGACGTGGTAGCATTGCATGCGTTCCTCCGTTCAGCCCTCTCTCTCCCTCTCTAAGTCCGTCTGTCTTTTCATTACGCAGTGTATATAATGACATTAATGCTAGTATTTTATCTAGGTCATTAAGCAGTGTGCGTATCTCAAGGTTTTCTAAGAAACACAGTACCAGTTTTATTTTTAGAAAGGCGTGTATGCTGCTGTAGGCTTTACTATCAAACGTGAAAGCGTTACAATTATGCAGACGATGTAGAAAAAGGGGGATTTTTGTACGCCATTGAGACAGCACTGTTCTTTTACCATTCCTCTTTCCTTTTATTGAATTAATGCGTTAGGCTTTACATTTACTTTATAATTTATATATGTGGATTAGAATTTCTCACGACAATGCTAAAGTTTGCTATACAGAAATATGAACGCTGTATACACCCGAATTATAACCCACATGTGATTTAACTAGGTGTAGCATGAACATGACAAACACCAATTTTCCTGTTAAATTCAATACCCTTGAGCTCTCTGAGGAGCATAGGCCGCAAAACGCTTAACATACTATTCAACAAGCTAAAGATAAGAACTATCGAGGAGTGTAACTGTGGCACAGATAAAATAATTGTTGAACACCTACTTCAGAAATCCCCAACATATGAGGAACAAAGAAAGCACATATGACGTCACCAGTACCATTCCTTGAAAAACTCAGTGGAGATACACATAGCCTGAAGCTGACCCCTGCTTTCTTGGAAAATATTCAACTAGAAGTCAGAGTGTAAGAAGAAGAAGAAGAGGGAATACGTTCATTTCTGCTAGTCTTACGTTTGAAGTGTGACAAGTCATATATTAAGTCGTTACATTTATATGTGACATATTTCAACGTTTTCCTGTGCCCTTCTCTCTCTTCCTTCTCAACTGCTCCTTATCATACTTTTCAGATTCATCGATACAGTTACCTTGTCACACCTTGTCACCATTCCTGGTTTACCTGGACGATTGACCTGTTCTGAAGCAACATAGGGATCTGTTTGTTGGCTACGAAGTTGTTTGCATACTGAGCAGATTATCGCTTGTCAGATTACGTACTAAACGTCTGGCCAGACGGAACATGCGTCTGATAGTTTAGAACAGCGCAAAAATGGTGACAAACACCTGAGGAATGCTTCTGATATCTGGACATAATGTATTTTTATATAACCTTTTTTAGTTTTGCAAACATGACTTGCCCAATTACATGGCCTATATTCACATTATGTCCAGATACGACCAGCTAAATTAAGGTTGCACAAATCGGGAAGTTGGAAGATACAAATCTTGACATTGGAGCACGAGGAATGAATTAACTTTTGCTCTTACTTTGTTGAAATAAACAACTTTGATAAAGTAATACTGTGGTAGAGATTTACCAGAACGTAATAATTACCGTAAAATTTCGCGTATAATACGCACAATTTTTACTCATTTTTGCCCGCTAAAACTCGGGTGCGTATTATACACGAGTATTAAAAAATACGTAATTTTCGATATCGAAAGTAACCTACATTGGAAAGTCTGTCAAGTTTTTGTCACAATTTGACAGTGAAAATGGCGCAAAACTGAATGTACAATGTGTTTTCTTATGTGTCAGACATTGTTACAAAACGCATCACTCTTGGTCTTCAATCTGTTTTGATATTAAGCCTGGTTGTGAAGTTTGTCATTTTATTATTTTGAGCCCTAAAAATGAATTCGAGAAAATGTTGTACTGCAGCAGAAAAGCTCTTAGTGGTAAAATATGCAGAATCTAACGGCAATCGGGCAGCAAGTCGACATTTTTCCATTAACGAGTGCAACATTCAGTTATGGCGAAAAAACAAAGAGGCGCTGCAAGTGTTGCCTAGTAAGAAAAAGGCGAATCGTGGGTCACCACCAGATCTTCCAGACCTAGAAAAAAACACGATTGGAGTGGGTAGTGGATAGAAGGCAACAATGCATCGGTGTCTCATACATTGAAATCCGACTTAAAGCTCTGGAACTTAAAAAATCTCGTACAGGCACAACAGCATTTAAAGCGTCATATGGATGAGCAGTTCGTTTTATGAAGCGACATGGTCTTTCAGTTCGTCGAAGAGCTACTATCGCGCAGCATCTTCCATCTTCTTTCAGTTTTTTAACAAATGTTTCATAAAATAAAATCTTGAAAAATTATGGTGCGTATTATACACGAATTTCAATTTTACCAGAAAATTTTGGGCTAAATCAAGCATGCGTATTATACACGAGTGCGTATTATACGCGAGATTTTACGGTGGGAAAGATCGATGATATAGTGATTTCGCTAAACGTGACACGAAACACGAAATTGGCAAAACCTTATATTATCATGTAGAATGTTGAGATGAGTTTGAAAATAACATGTAAGGGGCAATAACTTTTGTTGTCATGTGGTAATGTTCACAGGAAATGGAAGGGGGGGAACTTAATCCAAAATCAGATGTCTGGTTGGTCTGGTATTGGAATACTTACTAAGCTACTTCTAATTGGATCTTACCCAACGGAACCTTACGGGAAGCCATATGTGCAGATACGAAAGTTACGCTTATATTCTAACCCTGGTATTTTTTCGGTTTTACCTAGGACCCAATATGCAGACATTTTTATTTCTACACGTGATGTTTTAAAAACAGGCGGTAGACGCATATTAATTTAGTAGATATATGTATTATGCATCAACATTTAGGACATTGGTTGCAGAATGCTGTGAAGTACTCTTCAGTTCTTATGTGATGTTATAAGTGTTTGTTATAGAAACAATAAAAATAATTTTAAAACATGAATACACATTATGCACACACATGTAAATATTTCTGCTGTACTCAATCCATTGGCACTACAAACTCAGAAATTGAAACGTATATCCAGTTGAAAACTAATTCAATACTTTTGGTAAAAAACAGATGGAAATTGTAATTTATATACATTTTTTGTGAAGTCACATATTGCTGAACTGGAATATTACTTACTCATTCTTGTCCCATGCTAATTAATTAATTTATTCCTTAAAAATATCCCGTTTGTTTAATATCGGAATCGAAAATAGGTTATTATCGCTACCAATATCTCTAAAATTCATTTCTACTTGTTTAAACCGGCCAAGTGGGCGCTACCATTTTAACAAGCTATCCTTTTTTCTGCCTCCCTTGTAGCGTTTGCAATCACAGTTGAAACCAGGGAAAACTGCCTTCGCTCTAAGTTATTACTGCATGTAATCACTCATAAATCCTGTGTCCATGCTTCTACAACTTAAATCCATGTATCTAATGAACGTTTAAGATTCCTGGTATTTTAATGTGCTCACTGTTCTGAGGGACATACCCTATCCATTGGCCTGAAGTCACAAATACACATTACCCTTTGCACAGATTTCATCTAGCAATCCTGCAACCTAAAGTTCCGGCTACGGGTTTTCAGCTCGTGCAGCGATTGGTCGAATTATTTGTTGACATATTTCGATATAGGTAGGCAAGGTAGGGTCTCGTTAATTGCCCTTAGATATTGGTTCAGGACTACGCTACATCTACATTATATATTGAGGTTGATTCGTTCAAAGTTTATGAGTGGTATGTATGTGACTACACCACATGTAAACAAATACCATATGACGTCATTAATTAATAAAAGTATGCAAAAACTAAGCACCAATATAATTATTTCGCTATCACTTCAAAATACGATGTCCACAGGAAGAGTTTACATGATATGAACACTCTATGGCCACTTATTTTCTAATTTTTTGTTCAATTTCGTATTCTTAAAAAGCTGACGTACAACGCGGCTGGGGCTAGATCAAAAGCAACTCTAGAAACGGATATAAAGCACACAATTGCAACTTCATAATTTTTTTTTTTCGCTCACAAACTTTCACACACATGTGTTGGATGTAATGAAATAGTTGTACAAATTGGCTTATCGCCAGATATTATATAATTTTCCGCTCAAATGCGGCATATATCACCTTGGTGCGCCATACGCCGTGGGTATAACGAAAGGCCTATCTGGAGCGCCATACGCCCGTTTGGGCAGTGTGACAGGGTAAAGATAAGCGGGATAATACTTTGTTAATGTTCTTCAGTTGTTTGACTGGCTATCGCCAGAGATGGTGTTTACTGAAGGGACTTTATTAACCCAGGTAGTTTTTGTAGACTCGTCTGTGTTGATGTTTTTGGTTGTTTGATAGTAGGGAATGAGGTGCTCTATTCTCGATAACTTGACGTCAGACAAGTACCACTAAGTTGAGTTCAAATGATAGGGCCTAAGTCTAATCCCGTCTTTAAATAAAAAGGTACCTTTATTAGTAGTGTATTCTCTGGTCAATAACATGCGGGTTCGTAGATGCTTATTATCAGCCGTATACCAATTCAGCAACACAAAGAAAAGTCAAGATGAATGTTGTTCTACCAGATCGTGAACTCCCCGCTAGCACTCTCCCGTGCAACACCACAACACGCATTAAAACGAATCTCCCAAAATAAATGACTTCCGTTCTCTTGTATCGTTACTACACAAGCTTTGATGACGTCATTTCATGTACACCATGAAATGATGTCCAAGGTTTGGGACTAGTGGTTTATTAACTAACTAGTCGCGCTCAAATACTTAGTGTTAAATCTTGCTAAAGTATTCTTACCCCAACTCTAATAAGTGGCAGCACCTTAGTGCTAATCCGACGTAATAGACCATACGGTCACAGCAGAATGAGTGAAGACGGTTTTAACGTTAATATCGTCACGACATCATCAGGCTGAGCAGTGAATTTTTATTCACTCCATTCATTCTTATGTCAAGAGACTTCATTAATTCTTATCTCAAGGGGCAAGGGAAGTAACTCATAAGCTATATAAGTCATAATGTTTATTATTTTTCGTTAAAATTACAAGACGTGCCTTGCTTTATATATGTACGTTTTTTAAACAAGAGTTTATAACAAGAAAACTTTAATTAATAAAGTAGAGGTCAGTCATACGAGCCTGAGACTCCGGATGTCCGTCCCGCAGCAAAGTTTTTCCATTTATTGTTGTTTCCGTAACATGTGCAAATTTGTACATAGACAGGATGCCATCACAAGAACAGCTATGCTATGGACCCCTGAAGGAAAACGAAAGAGAGGCCGACCAAAAACAACTTGGCGGAGAACTGTGTAGGCTGAGATGCAAAGAATGAACCAGAGTTGGGGCACTGTACAAAGGATGGCCACCGACCGAGCAAAGTGGAATCAATTTGTGGTTGCCCTACAAGACGCCACCGGGCGTAATGGCCACTGACTGCTTTGACGGTCGGCGGCTAAGGATCAAAGATGAAGAAGAAGATGTAGATGTGTCAATTAAATCAATATTGCGCTGCAACTGTTATGCACATTTTGTAAGGCAGACATCTTGACAATAAAGGCTTGAAAACTTCTTTAAATTCAAAGGTAAAGCAAAAACCAGACCTAAGGGTCTTTATGTTTGAATATGCGCCCTAATATAACCGACTAGGTTGAACGTGGCGGGCCCCGCCAACACGAGGAAAAACTTTTAAAAAAAAGTCTCAATAAATGTCGATTAATTCTCAGCTATGTAGAGTTTTTACTAGCAATATCGTCTACACAGAAGCTGTTATGTAACTTACGTCTGCTAGAAAATGTCTTACGTCATTAAAAGGCTGAAGTGCCCATGGTAAACTTCCGGTGTTAAGTCTTGCGGTTCGCACTAATGACCTGTCATCGAAGCTTCATTTTTTTTGTGATGTGTAGATGGCAGAGAGGATATTGTGATTCGCTTGCATAGCTAGGCGGGGTTGTCGCACCGAAGGTCCAGGGTTCGAATACTGGGTAAGCCACTCATGTCTGTTGTTTTTTCTGTTGTCTAGTGTTCTACTTCTTTATTTCTTACGAATGCCAGAAAACATACCTTTATGTTTGTCTCATATTAATTTAGAAAATCTGTGTACAAGTGTATGTTCTAGAATATTTTTGAATGTTCTGACATAATTACTTAGCGATTCATTTAGATATGGAGAAAAGGCAAGTAGCTTTAGTTTTTTTTTTTTTTTTTCAGTTACTATTCTGCTGGGGAACAATAGCTACTTAGCTACATAATAATTGTCTGAGTTCATTATTAAGTTTATTTACTACTTAATAACTTTACTACTTAATTATTTTCACTTTTCATTTCATTTCTTCGTTACCTATTTGTGTTTAATTGTATTCGTAGACAAGGTTTGTGTGCCTCTTTTAAAAACACCTAGGTTTTTTTGTTTTTTTGGATCATTTTTAGTCATTATGATCCCACTTCACGGAAATAGTAGGTTTACCTTCCTTAGTTCTTGTTTAACACAAAGGAGTATTTATGCTTTGTTGCGTACTTTAATTTCATTTTTTATTTACTCTACACCTATCAGATCATCCACGAGAACGTCATCACTTGGGAGAGTTAGCAACAGAGCAAACAGAATGAGAATGAGAAGGCAAGTCGAAACGACCACATAAAGGGAGGACAGCCTCTTCAGAGATCGTCAGTGTCGTGCTACAAACAGGGAGTCTGAGACCCCTGCAGACAGAGAGGATAATCGATGTCAAGATAGAACGCGCCATATTATCCAAAGAGATGATCTGTCTGTGCTCTGTCTTCCTCCAAGCCCTAATGTAGTTAAGGTTGTCCACCTAGCTGAAACTGTCTGGTTAAACAAAGAGCGTTCTACTCTACGTTATGACCCTCATATAAGCCTGTAAGTCTAGGTCCTTGCAAAACATATGCAACATTTACTCGGCACTTAAATGGAAAAACGAGCCAAAAGGAATTTGTTCACAATATGGTACGGTTAAATTGGAAGAACTTCAAGCACCGCCGAAACCGCTGTTGTCGTTGTTGACTGGCCAACACCCTCTGTCTACAGAATTTCTAGGAAACATCTGCAGCTACAATAATGCGTTCCAGATGACGTCTTTTGGAGCCATGGTAGTGTCTGAAACAGGTTATATGCCAACGTTCAAAGTTTAAGTGCAGGTGTATAATTTGCTTGGTAGCATACTTCCCAATGAAAGATATGACCCTTAATTTCTTCAAATTTATGTTAACGCTTATCATGTTTATCATGTGCCTCAGGCTTCTACGCGTTGTAACAACTTTCAAAATTTGAAATTGGAAGTGATTTATGTTTTGCAAGACATGTTATATCGCACCAAAAATTACATTTTATCATTTAAAACAGCCTTAGAGAATGTTCCATACAATGTCGAGGACTTCCGTCTAATTATCCATGCAGATAGTCGACCGGATGGTGAACATCGGGGCAGGTATAATGCCCCAACCACTAATGAGGTAGCTTTTTTAATTGAAGGCCCATAATTTGGACGACGAGACAAAGTTTTGCACGGACGTGATAACTCTTTACACTGAGTATCTGAAACCCATAGAGCTTATGACGCTCTGCAATACCCATTTATGTTGTGCAGTGGTGAAAAAGGGTATTACATTTCTATACCTTAAGTCAATCCACAGAGTGGAGAAAAACTTCCTAATAAGGCAGTGTAGTGTATGAATTTCTATTCACATCAAGCGTTAATCACTTTTGTTTATCAAGACTTTATAAACTTAGGAAATAAATCTCCATCATGGTTTAAGGAACCCGATATTTTGGCACATAAAAATGATACTGTAACTAATATAACTAATGTTATATTACATCAGTTTGACTCTCCATCCCGTACATACAAGTCCTTTGATTCCACCTTGGACGAACAAGACTCCATACATTATTCAGTCGAGTTTTTAAACTCTTTAAATTCTTCTGGGTTACCGTGTCACGAACTACGTTTAAAAGTTGGAGCAACAATCATTTTACTCCGCAATCTTAGCCGTCCTAAACTATGTAATGGCACTAGACTCCAAATAAGACCTTTGAAGAACTACATTGCAGAGACCACCATTCTGGCAGGTTATGGTAGCAGGGAGAAAGTCTGCATACCAACAATCCCGATGATTCCCTCCGATCTGCCCTTTAAATTTAAGATAATTCCCTATAAAAATCTGTTTTTCAATGTCTATTAATAACACAAGGTCAAACGCTTCACGTGGCCGGCGTCGACATAAGCGATGAGTGCTTCTCACATAGCCAACTGTATGTGGAATTCTCCTGAGTTAGCACACTGGAACACTGTTGTCACCAAGTGACTGTACTTCCAATGTCGCCTACCAGGAAGCCATTACTTAATTTTGTTTGCGTTAGAAGCACTCATCAATGCAATAGCAGAATTAAAACCACAAAACAAGTTAAACATTCCTGAAAGGAATCGCACAAACACGACTTGCTTTGTCTATCTGTCTGTTACCTCATAGTTCGAGAAGGGCTGAACCGATTTTCATGCGGTTTTCTCCAACTTATTGAATATTTCTCTGGGATGATTTTAAGCTACATATCACCATAGTGCTTCATCAGGAGGCTGAGCAGGGAAATTTTCTCCATCCCATTCATTCTTATCTCCATATTTAAAGGACGTAAAAACTATACCGTTTCTTGGGTTAACACCCTTAGTTTACAAACTGTATAATTCCTAAATTGTATCCATTTACCATAAGTATACCCCAAAAAATGCGTTGCTTTCTCTTATGCACGTTTTCTAAAAGAGGACTACTGACAAGGACAGTTTTAATAACACTCAGCTATGTTGAGTTGTCACTTAAATTTACAAATGCGCTGCCTTGTGTTATGCGAATTTTCTAGCAAACACATAACTTAGTCTCCAGACCTAAATGTCTTTTATATTTGAACATGCGTCCTGATATAACCGGCTAGGTTGAATTGACGCGCCTCGCCAAAACGAGACAAAATGTTATTTAAAAAAAAAAAGAAAAACAAAACCGGATTGCTCAACAGTTTCTAATTTTTAAATGTGCTAAAGGAATTGCGCACATGTGTTATATTTTATTCTGCAAATGGTTTTGTAGTTAGAAGTGTGAGAGGTTATATGTAACTTAAAATGTACTTCCCGTGTATTTCATTTGAAATGCAAATACAAGTTTACAAGAAAACCAAAAAGATCAGGTTTTGGGACTATTTTCCAACCTTCTTTTTCAAACAAAAATTGATCTATTAAAGTCTTCCTTTAAAATTCCTTGACTGTTTCTTCACTTCTGGTTTCTTGCTACAAAATAAAAATACGAGTAGAAGCGGAAAACATTTTTGAATGAAATAATTACTTTAATTTATTTAGTACTATTCTCCTTTCTTTTTATGTTTAAGTATGTACGCGAAACTACACGTGAGTGATGTTATATGTAATGCATCCACTCACAGCATTATTTTATAGAGGAAAGGGCATTAATGGTGTACGTGCATACATTTCTATACCTAAGAGCGTGTTTGTGGAGGTACGTATGTGCATGAATACACATGCATGTATGTATGTGTATGTGTGTGTATATATATATATATATATATATATATATATATATATATATATATATATATATATATATATATATATATATATATATATATATATATATATACGCATGTACGTTTTCTCTTTGTTATGCCTGTTGTTAAATGCTTTGACTTTTTACGACTTAAAAAAATCTCATCCTTGAAATAAAACAATTTAAAAAGTACACTGGTGGTTGTGGTAGCGTGCAGAAAGTCTGCATACCAAGAATCCTGATGATTGGCCAGCGTCGGAACACTTACACGCCAAGTAACTGTAATAACAATGTCGTCTACAAAGAAGCCCTTACTTATTTGTTTTTTTTCCCTTTAGAAGCACACCTCAATGCAACAGAACATTTAAAACCAGAAAAAGTTAAACATTTCTAAAACGATTTGCACCAAACCCGACTTGCACTCATTCCCACATGGACCCTGGCTGGTCCGGGTATGACCGCTAGTCTTAGTATACATGTTCAAGAACCACATTTTCAACAGCCTATTTTAGGGAGTACATTGGAGACATGTCTACCGTTACTGATTTTACATTAAATAATTTAGTTAAAATAATAACATTCAGTGTCATACAAGAAAATGGGAAGAAATGAAAGCACTATGACATGCGCTTAATTGAATTTGTCAGTGATTTTAAACATGCATGCAATGTACACAGCACTGAGTGCAGAAACATTTTAAAAACTGAAAAAAAGGTTGTATTTACCAGTGTGTATAATTCATTATGGAAAACTGTTTATGGAGTTAACCACTTTTATTTTAAAGTGAGTTTAGTTTTATATATATATATATATATATATATATATATATATATATATATATATATATATATATATATATATATATATATAAATATATATATAAATATATATATATATATATATATATATATATATATATATATATATATATATATATATATATATATATATATATATATATATATATATATATATATAAAGAAATAAAACAGTATTGAATCAGTTTTACAAATTAACGGTTCACAGGAAACAAGGGACGTGTCGGGTTTTACCCTTCTTCAGGCACAGTTATAAATAGGCAACAAGGACAACAAATATAGATTTTAGACTAAAAATACGTAATATATATTAACACAGATGAAGAGCAATAATAAAGCAAAGAAACTACAAAACCAAACAGAATTAATAAATACAAGAAATTCAACAATAAACGGAAATCAAAAGAGGATAAAGAAATTAAAAAAACAAGAAGTCCTGCTTTATTTCTTCGCTCACCGAATCGGGCAATTAATGAACAACGGTCACAATGGCGCCAACAGCGATGAATAAAAGTGACTTCATAGAAATACGGAAGTAGAAACGCAAAACTATATACAAGAAAGATCGTGAAAAAGCGAATGATGAAATAAAGAAGTCTGAAATACAGGAACCCCAATGAAGAACGGAGTCAAGCAAAATTATGTTGGACGTTAAGACCATTAGGAGAAAGACAACCCATTTCGAAAATAAGACAATTCTCTAGAGAAAATCGACTACGGTGGTCGAGGAAGCAACAGCGTAACCCAGTAAACTGGAAGTCAAACGAACCAGAATGGTCTGGGCTATTGAAATGAAGGGCCACAGGTTTCTGTTCTCTGTGATAATATCATTTAAGTGCTCGCGGAATCTATCTGCCCCACGTCTGCCAGTTTCACCAATATAGGTAATGTTGCATCGTTTATAGATAATGGCATAAAGAAGATTCCTAGATTCACATGTAAAATACTCCCTAATAATAAAATTACCTATCGGAAATGAAACAGTCGGAGTCTGGAGCACACATACGACATCTTGGGTGGTGGCAGGCCTGTGTCTTTCCTTGTAGTTAGAACGTTTGCTAAATTTAAAAAAAAATGATTTGTTAGTTTTTGTTGCTTTATTTTCTATTTAGTAGAATGTCTTTTCTGAAGTATCATTTTTGTTATTCTTGTTAATATTGTCACTGCTACTAACCTGATATGTGTTCCTTTATTTTACACACACACACACACACACACACACACACACACACACACACACACACACACACACACACACACACACACACACACACACACACACACACACACACACACACACACACACACACACACACACACACACACAGACACACACACACACACACACACACACACACACACACACACACACACACACACACACACACACACACACACACACACACACACACACACACACACACACACACACACACACACACACACACACACACACACACACACACACACACACACACACACACACACACACACACACACACACACACACACACACACACACACACACACACACACACACACACACACACACACACACACACACACACACACACACACACACACACACACACACACACACACACACACACACACACACACACACACACACACACACACACACACACACACACACACACACACACACACACACACACACACACACACACACACACACACACACACACACACACACACACACACACACACACACACACACACACACACACACACACACACACACACACACACACACACACACACACACACACACACACACACACACACACACACACACACACACACACACACACACACACACACACACACACACACACACACACACACACACACACACACACACACACACACACACACACACACACACACACACACACACACACACACACACACACACACACACACACACACACACACACACACACACACACACACACACACACACACACACACACACACACACACACACACACACACACACACACACACACACACACACACACACACACACACACACACACACACACACACACACACACACACACACACACACACACACACACACACACACACACACACACACACACACACACACACACACACACACACACACATATATATATATATATATATATATATATATATACTCATGGAAAAAAGTAAGTGTGCAGCACTCAACAGGACAATGTGCGTGTGTTCTTGGGTGAACTCAAATGAAAGTTGGCACATATTTCTGTGTGAGGGTTGTTCACTTGCCCGTGCAATTACAATTGGATCGCACTATTCATGGGGAGATAATCACGGTGCAAGATAAATCACGTGAAAAGTGCCGTAGGAGAGAATTTATCACAGATAAAAGTAAGGTACGTCTGTAGCTCTAATCACGAGCATGTGAAAACGTAATCGCTGAAACAGAGAGTACCAAGAGTTCAACAGAATCATCTTTTTTGACAATGCCAAGATTGAACCAACAACAGCGAGCAATAGCTATAGGGATGTTAGCTGCTGGAGCGACTATATTAGCTGTATCACAACATTTCAATGTTCACAGGAACACTATATCACGCATTCAAGCTCGTTTCCACCAAACTGGATCAACTGGATCCACTGCTGATCGCCATAGAAGTGGCGGACCACGAGTTACCACCCCTGCACAAAACCGTTACACACGCCTTATGCACTTGCGTAACAGCTTTATTCAGGCAACATGGACTGCCAGGAACATTCCAGGTGTAAGACCCGTGTCGTGCAGAACGGTGCGGAATAGGCTCATAGAGGCAACATTTCATTTTTTCGTATGGATGCCACACTGACTTTAGATTTTATATTTCTTTCAAGACACTTACACTAAAATCAAAGTGATCACGTGATCTTTTATTCAAAATTCAACCACATTGTGTGCCAACTTTTATTTCATTTCGTCCATGAAATCACGCACAGTGCCCTATAAAGTGTTGCACACTTACTTTGTTCCATGAGTATACATATATATATATATATATATATATATATATATATATATATATATATATATATATATATATATATATATATATCGCTTAATTATTGATTGGGCTTCCCATGGGGCATCTATACTTAAAACCTTATCCCTTATCATGTCTATATTGTTCTTTCTGTAGTAAGTTTTTAATTCAAGCCTTTGTTATTCGTACTTTTTACAGTTCATCAGGTAGTTGTCTATGTCATTTTCTTCCTTACGTGCTTGGCAGTTTGGTTCCTCTATCATAAAGTACGCTGCACCGAGACAGAGACGACACATCTTTTTGTTCGATGGTACCTTTAATTCTTTTCTCTGACCCGGCACATCCTTGTTGGTTCTTTTAGAAGTTTTAATGCGTGTCTGCCTTTACTACCCTCCTTCCATGTTTTTTTTTCCATTCATCGTTTATTGTTAGCTTCAATTGACTCTTAATCTCCAATATTCCAAGTCCTGCACTTATATTGTTTTTACTTATTCTTCCGTAATTGGCAGACTGGTCTGCCATCTCGTTACCATTTATACCTTTGTGAGCTGGAACCCACACTAGCCTAACCCTGTGTTAAGGATAGATCTGGGGATAAAATAATGTAGCATGTTACTGTAACATTTTTTTCCCCTCGCATGAGGTCGCATATTTTTTCCTTGCATGAGGTCGCATTGGCACCCGCCCCAAACCCGGCTCTGGTCAAGACAACATGTCCCAACACAAGAAGACCCAATGACAAAATGTGTCACTGTAGTGATCTTCTGTGTTGTCACACAAAGGACCTAATGACACATGAATGTCACTTTTTTTTAAATTTCCTCACATGAGGTCGCATGTTTTTTCCTCGCATGAGATTGCATTGGCCCCCGCCCAAACCCGGCTCTGGTCAAGACCACATGTCCCAACACAAGAAGACCCAATGACAAAATGTGTCACTGTAGTGATCTTCTGTGTTCTCACACAAAGGACCTAATGACACATGAATGTCACTGTACTGGTCCCTGTGTCTAGACACATGATACTAGCCAAAGGCCGGATTTTTTTTTCCTTTTCCTCGCATGAGGTCGCATATTTTTTCCTCGCATGAGGTCGCATTGGCACCCGCCCAAAACCCGGCTCTGGTCAAGACCTTTTTTTTAAATTTTTTTTCCTCGCATGAGGTCGCATATTTTTTCCTCGCATGAGGTCGCATTGGCACCCGCCCCAAACCCGGCTCTGGTCAACACCACATGTCCCAACACAAGAAGACCCAATGTTTTTTTTCCCTCGCATGAGGTCGCATATTTTTTCCTCGCATGAGGTCGCATTGGCACCCGCCCCAAACCCGGCTCTGGTCAAGACAACATGCCCCAACACAAGAAGACCCAATGACAAAATGTGTCACTGTAGTGATCTTCTGTGTTGTCACACAAAGGACCTAATGACACATGAATGTCACTTTTTTTTAAATTTCCTCACATGAGGTCGCATGTTTTTTCCTCGCATGAGATTGCATTGGCCCCCGCCCAAACCCGGCTCTGGTCAAGACCACATGTCCCAACACAAGAAGACCCAATGACAAAATGTGTCACTGTAGTGATCTTCTGTGTTCTCACACAAAGGACCTAATGACACATGAATGTCACTGTACTGGTCCCTGTGTCTAGACACATGATACTAGCCAAAGGCCGGATTTTTTTTTCCTTTTCCTCGCATGAGGTCGCATATTTTTTCCTCGCATGAGGTCGCATTGGCACCCGCCCAAAACCCGGCTCTGGTCAAGACCTTTTTTTTAAATTTTTTTTCCTCGCATGAGGTCGCATATTTTTTCCTCGCATGAGGTCGCATTGGCACCCGCCCCAAACCCGGCTCTGGTCAACACCACATGTCCCAACACAAGAAGACCCAATGTTTTTTTCCCTCGCATGAGGTCGCATATTTTTTCCTCGCATGAGGTCGCATTGGCACCCGCCCCAAACCCGGCTCTGGTCAAGACAACATGCCCCAACACAAGAAGACCCAATGACAAAATGTGTCACTGTAGTGATCTTCTGTGTTCTCACACAAAGGACCTAATGACACATGAATGCCACTGTACTGGTCCCTGTGTCTAGACACATGATCCTAGCCAAAGGCCGGATATTAGGCCTTTTTTTTTTTTAAATTTCCTCACATGAGGTTGCATATTTTTTCCTCGCATGAGGTTGCATTGGCCCCTGCCCATACCCGGCTCTGGTCAAGACCACATGTCCCAACACAAGAAGACCCAATGACAACATGTGTCATTGTAGTGATCTTCTGTGTTTTCACACAATGGACCTAATGACATAAATGTCACTATTGGTCCCTGTGTGTAGACACATGAACCTAGCCAAAAGCCGGATATTAGGCCGTTGGGTTTGCCGGAGCAGTATTTATGCTTCGGATAAGGTCTAGAGGAATAGTGATTCGATGTTAGTAAAGCAAATGAGTATGAAAAAATGGTTTAAGAAATTTGAATAGTCGGGGAGACGGACTATTTGTCTTTCTAGAATGGAGATAAAATGTTGTACAGTGATATTTTTGTAGAAAGGGAGGAAACCCTTTAGATCACGGTTAGTGAAAACAGGGCTGAATTAGACTTAAACAGGTTTTGTGAGCATACAGATATGGTTAAGAAAATTAGCATATGATAATTTTGCTAGTAAGCCTTAAAGAAGGGAGTATAATGTTAAGGTAAAAACCTCAAAGGGAGACAACGAAGAATTAAAGCCCATTGTAGGTTTAGTGAGCTGGGAAGAGGAAAAACGCACGAGAAAAGAATGAGTGGAGTTTAAAAAAATTACAGAGGACAGTTCACTGAATTGTCTACGTGGAAATAAGCGTGAACTTGTTTTCGGTGAGTGGAAATAAGGCGGACCAATCGAATTAACTGAAAAACAGGAACGGACCAGGAGACAATGATTTAGAGAACGAGTTAGTCAGTCCGGTCTGAGTAACCAAAGTGGCAAGAGTGTGTATGCCGGGCTCTCAATAGTGAACTCTGTGGGGGACAGAGGTTTTCCCTGAACAAATTTATAGATTTAGCTTGATTAGCGGTAGCAATTCTGGAGTTTAGAATGAACTGTGATTAAAGTATAGGGCTAGCATAGAGAAGTGATAGTAGGGACAGTGATTTTTGTGAGGATTCAGTTTGATTACGGTAAGAAAGCTCTACCCTTTTTATGTTTGCACAAACAATGTATATGAACAGAAAACATCTCAGAAAATAAGCTGAGATACTGCAAGGTTACTGACGCTTACAATCAAGTAAGTGCATGATGCATAGAAATGCTGCTAAAGATAAGATTGACTACCAAGTGGATAACTTTGACTAGGTAGAAGTGGAGAAAAAGACATAAAGACATAAATGAAGATGAATCTGTTAGCCACCCAGAGTTTTGGTACGGGTGAATTATGAGACATTGTCAGGGACAAGTGACAATATTAATAAGATAACACAAGCGCTCTCTCACTCAGGCGTAAGTATTTGGATGCCGCTGCAGATGTATTTAACATTGTTGATTTGCAGGTATGAACTATGAACTGTTTATAAAGCAATTATTTGAGCTAAGCCTGACCGAGTTGAGACAGGAGAAAATAAGCTTACTAAGGTTTGGAGAGGCTCTAGGAAGAGACCTAAGAATATAGGCAGTACAGGAGGATTAGATTTATGCGGACTAAATATGAATAAGAGTCTAAGAAGAGACTTGTGTGTACGCACATGAAATATTGATTGAACCGGGGTCATTATGAATTGATTGAATTGGAGATTTGTACTATATGCCCTCTGTTGTAAAATGGAATGGATTGTATGTAAATAAACCTGTTGTTAATGAACACCATATAAGTTGGGCTCAATCTGTAAAAGTTATATGACGGTGTACGCAAGGTGGTGGCAAATAGGAACGAAACCACTAAACGAAGTAGTCACTGAATACCAACATAGGAGGAGAAGAACGAGCTAGGGTTGGGAAGACGAACCAATAATCATCCAGGAATTGTCAACTCTGGCGGTGATGGCCAGTACCTAGGATATCAATCTACTTGGAAGATAGAATATAAAAGAGAACAAGGTCTTGAGGATAATGAAACTAGGCCTGCCATCTGTCACCTAGTTATATAAGACTGTCCTTCGCAGGATCCTCAGGATCAAGTGGCATGATAGAGTATCTAATTTTGAGGTCCTCAACAGAGCACATATCTCAGGCATCTACACATTGCTGCAGAGGGCCCAAACTAGATGGGCCGGACATGTTGTTCGCATGCCCGAAAAACGCATCCCAAAGCAGTTGATGTACAGCGAACTCTCCACGGGTAAGCGAACAGCAGGGGGACAAAAGAAACGCTTCAAAGACACACTGAAAGCATCGTTGAACAGCTTCAAAATTGATGTCTCCTCCTGGGAGACTATCGCACAGGATCGCTGTGCCTGGCGGACAAACATTACGCAAGGTGCTCGCATTGCAGAACAGAATTTAGCTGATAAGGCAGAAGGCAAGCGTGCTGCAAGAAAGACCAGAATGCACAGCAACACTACTATCGACTCTAACCATGTGTGACCCGTATGTGGCTGGGCCTGTAGGGCCAAAATAGGATTAATTAGTCACATGAGATCACGGCACAGATGTGTCACAACTCAAGTCTGAAGCTGTCGCCATCTTCGCTTGCGATGGGCAACTATTATTTTTATTATTATATAAGACTGTCTCATATTACTAATTGGTGCCTTTTGGACCAGTCTCAAAAACACCCAGTCCAGCGGTCACATTACTACACGCTAGCACATGCCCATTTTATGTGAGGAATTGTGTTCGCCTGTAGTCAAACTACCTTTTGCACGAAGCGTTCACCCGTGGTGAGCGACAGTCAACTAGTGACATTTTTTGTCACATGTCGTGGAGTCAGTGTGGTTTTTATTTGGGCCGTTCGTATTTGTTCACTGGTTTGAAGTGGACGTGATTTCTTCTAAGCTCCAGGATTTTTATGGAGAGTGGGTTTTTCTAACGGGGACATAAAATGTATTTTTCAAAGGCCGCCACCTTGTTAGGAATGTTCTAGATGGGGAAGGAAACTTATTGAGAAATCTTGCATATCCCCTTTTGATATTTTTGTAAGGAGTATTTCAAAGTTATTGAGATAACTGAGTTTAGGTCGCCATCATCAGTTTGTTCCGCCGCATTACTTGGGTACCGGGAATATTGCCCTACCTATTAGTAGACGGCCAGGATTGATAAAAGATTTAAGGATATCTCTCTATATATTTACTTTACTATTAACGATGGAGATGAAGAAGGCCTATTGATTGAGGCTCGTTATTGACTGGCGTAACTGCTTGGCTTATCACATTTACATGTTTTTCTTGCCATATACTATGTCATGTACGATATCTTGGTGGACGTCTCCTTGTGATTGAACGTACAATAAATGTCAACATGTTTTCCCGTGGACCTGTTCACCTGCCGGCTTGTGTTGTATATGCTGACCATAATGTCCTGTATGAAAGCCTGCAATCATTCGCGTATCCTGCATGATCCTCTATATCTATTCCAGACGTAACACCCTGCTTCCTCTGTTTTCCTAGTGATGTATTAATTGCTGGAATTTCTTCCTTTATGTCTGGCCGGCTGCACTTACCTGGGTATTCTAGTGCTTGTAGTGATGACGGTGAGTCTGTAAAAATCGTTACTGCTTCTGGCGAATTATCTTCCATTATTTCTAAACTTTTTAGAATTGCTACCATCTCCGCGGTAAAAATCGAAGTCCCTCCAGTCACACTGTAACATTTCTTAATTCCCCACTGTCGTATAACTACTCCTGCACCTAGTTGTCCACTATTGCCTTGGATCCATCAGTGTAAACAGTCAGACTTTGTTTTCTTAGTTGATTTATGAACTGTCTACTTATTATTTTGGGTTCCCTACCTTCTATGTTCTGCTTAATCTTTTCAGTAAGTGTGTAGTCTGTAATTGGTGTTTTTAGTTGCCAGGGTGATATTGTGCTTCTATATTTATTACTATTATTGATTGTGTTTGATAGTTCTTTTAAATGTTTTGGTTCTATAGTTCTCCATCCTGTTGGATATCTTTCTTTTTTTCAAGCGGACATCCCATATACTTGGTTGGTTTTTGACAAATGCGTTATGAGCTGGACGGGTCACTTCTTGTGCTACTTTGCTCCAATAATTTATTCTTAGTTCTTTTCGTCTTAGATGAAGCGGCGGAATGCCGAGAGCTACTTCTGGCGCTTCTACTGATGTTGATTTAAATGCCCCTGAATGGTTCTTGTTAAAGGATAGAGAATTTGCCCGAATTCGTGCTCGGTCTAGGGTTCATTATACTAGTAGTGAGTGCTTTAAGGGGTAAATCGTCAATTTCATTTCACTAGTTATTTCTGTGTAGAGTGATTAAATAGATGGTCCGTAATTTCTTATTTCTCTAGAGTTTACTGTGTTACAGTGGATAGCAGAATAAATAAACATTTCTAGCTAAACTATTCTAGCCAATAAATTGATTTTATTAACTGCTAGTAACCAGCAAGAGAATAGTTTACCATCTAAAATAATGCACTGATTCATCATGAGTGATGACGAAATATGTATTTATTTCTAATTCATGATGATTGGTTTTTAAATAACAAGAATTTATTTCACGGGAGTTCTAAACGATAAGACAAGCTCTAAGCTTGCCGTTTATAATTTAGTCAAATAACCGAAGTGAATATTATATTTTACGCGAGGTAGAATGGAATTGTGAATACTGTTGTGGTTAAGTGTTTTTGTACTTTTCTCTTCCTTATACAGTATTGGGTCACCCAAAACCTATCAGCGGTTTCTGTTTATGTATAGCAGGGAATAACTAGACAAAAGAACAATTTCTGAACTTGATATTGTAACTGGCATATAGTTCCAGAGTTCTTTTTCATAATCAAAGTTTTACAGTCGGCCCGTGGTGGCGACTAAATCTAACATTTGACCTAATCAAACTTGTGACATTACCTGAATAACAACCACTGCTTTGTGAAGAAGATAGATCCTGAACAGAGTTATTTACCTGACGCTCGATGTAACTATCGATTTATTTCAAGCTACTGTTCCCTTGTGAACATTAGATCGCATAAGTATTTTACTACCTGGACAAAAATTGAACAGACAGTTAACAGCATCCTACGCACCATTGTGAAGCGAGCGTTTTCCTAAGATTTGAATTCATTAACCTTGGAGAAACTGGGGCTTGCTTCGCCAAAACTCAACTTTGAATGGGCTGGGTGTCCATCAAAAATTGTTACAGAAAGCGGTGAAAGTACCTTGTAGGTAAGGGAGACTGTTTTTTTTTTTTTTTGGTGATCACCAGTGTCAGAGCGAGAGAAAACAGGGATGATATAATTCTGTTACTGTATAACCAATATACTCATCTGATTGTTTTCTTCGTAAAGATTACATATGCTATGTGTTTCAGAGTAGATTACCGGATAACCTCTGTTATTTACTGTAGAGGGAAATCCTAGACCATAGCGTATAAATATGTGACTCTTTGGGGGCTAATAACTTCTCTTATAACGGGATCTTGGCTAAACAGAGTGGGAAAGGATTACACCTATGGGTCAACTCTGTTATTTGATGCCTTAACCTATGTTTATTTGTGTACTGATTTGATAGTCTAAATTTATTTACTGTGTTGTGAAATTCTTTATGATAAATAAAATTTACATAAACGTTATCCACCAGTGTCGGGTCAGCTCGTCCAAACAAATATATATTTCATAGATATAGTTTTCACGTTTGTATGTCCAACTGTCGTCACTTAAGTGTACGTGTCTGTGAGTGGTTGATATAGAGTATATCTATATAACTGAGTAGTCTGTCTGACTAATACTTTCAGTTGTAGAGATAGGCTGAGCGAGAGAATTTTTTCGAGTTTCAGGGACAACATTACCTATTTTCCACCATCTCACTCGTGTAAAGCTATTTCTTATATTATCTCTCACTGAGTCACCTCATGTTCTGGTTTATTCAGAAGGGACCAATCTTTGTCTTAATTCAACTATCATAAATCTACGACAATATTTAAAGTTAATAAAGTTAATATTGGATCTTTCCAATTAATTTATGTAAAACAAATGTTCTACTAAATGTTTTCTGACACTAGTCTTTAACTATCCTGGAAATTACTGAACTTTTCATCATCGACAAAGTTTTTGATGGCTCACAATAATCACTGGAATTAGTCTTATGGTACTCATCTTTTAAAACACAATGTCCCTTTATAAGTAGTGACACACCACTCTCTTGCTGTCAGTCTTTTTCGTTACACTACACAGCAACTTAGGGAGACAAACGTATGTTAGAGATTCAATCACGGTGCTTCTTAGAGGTTATAGGCAGCGGGATTGAATGGACTTCTGACTTCAGCTCGAAGACTCATATATAAACCCTCTAGAATCGTTATAAACTCAGTGTAGGGCTGGTTTTAGTGAAGTATGTCTGCACAGCATCCAGATAGGACACCGTATTAGTCGTGGTAGCAACCTTTCTTCTTTAGTCTCTCACTCTGGCGGTTTGTTGTTAGTGTGCATGTTTTTTAACCTATCACTGCTGCTTTATATAAGGGGAGCGCGGCCGTATCGGAGAACTTACTCGATTGGTCACATTTTCGTCCTCGTGAACCCATCCTTCTGAGTGAATATGTGCAAGTATCCAACCGAATTGTCCTCCGCACCACTAAACACGTCTATCCATCCCTTTCTTATACACGCCCTTTTATATTTCTGATTGGGAGCTTCTACTTCGTATGATTTTAGTCGAAATCCATTTGGGCATGTATTTATTATGATTTTCAAAAGTCTATCGTCTTGATAGTACTGAGATGGCTAAGACTTTAAATTTCTACAATACTACTTAACGTCTGCACATATTCCTTCTGGATCTTCATCACTATACGTATCCTTTCAAGAATTAAATGACATTCAACAGTTTTATATACTACATGCGCTTGTAGCTTTTACTTTTCTTTACAGTAGATACTATTTTGATATCGCCATGTTTCTGCTCTCATCCTTACACCACTTCCCCTTAACAAACCGGATAGGCGTTTGACAATATTTGCTGCCTTGAGGTAACCTTCAAAGCAACAACAACAAAATAAAAATCCACGCCGTGTCATACCCCAGTTCAGTCTTCCTTTCCCTGAAACGAAGCATGTGTTGACAAATTACGCCACATTCCTCAGTCAGTAGTCTGGGCACTCACCGTGATCACACTCCACGAGCACGGTCGCCATTTTTATCTCAGCTGCTACAAACTGGTTGTTGCTGCCACCTAATGACACCTTTAGAAACAACCAACTACAATTTTCAGCTATCCCTTATCAGTTTGTGACCTACTTACTGACTTCCCCTCGTATTTTGGTTTACTTGTCTCTTCAGAGATACCCACGTACCACACAGGTTGGAATGGTACACGTGCCTCTGTAAGTCATGTCACAAAATTAATATATCGTATATGTCCTCTAAATTATAGATACGTTTGATTACAAATGCTCCTGAATTCTTTTCTTTATCTTCTAGTCCAGATAAGTTTAAGATACAGATACATCTTTATAATACCGACGATTCGGTTTTGCAAGGAAATCTGTATAACGTGAATATTGTACTACGAAAAGCTGTAAGGTCCTTCAAAGGATGTTCAATTTACTTTTCGCAGTGCAATGTACGACTTTGCCTGCAAACAGTTTTCCGGAATGTCTCATTGTTCGTTACGTTTCACGAAGTTCGTTTAAAAAAAAAAAAAAAAAAAAACTCGCACTGTCTCAAGTTCTCCACTTTGAAACAAAATTTTGTATTAAAAGCATCCTGTTGGTCCCTGCTTGTACCTGCTGATACCATCTCGCCCAGATTCCGTTACGGGAAGTTCATTCCTGGCTTCTCCAGATTATTTCAACCACTGAGCTCAGCTGAGTAATATTGTGAGTGCCCCTTCATGAGGTCAAGAGGTGATGATATTTTTTTATCCCGTGAACACGAGATTCATATCCTTCAATTTTGCTTTTCATTTAAACCGTGTGTTTTATATGGAAGACCGAATGGCTGATGTTTTCATAAACTTCTCTCATTTTTTAACTCCTTCGTATCATATTTCGATATCTCATCTTACAATATGTCAATGTTTCTTCTGGTTGAGTTTATTTACAAGTTCTGCTTTCTGTCTTCAGCCTGCAGGATTTAATGTAAATGTTGTACATATATGTTTTGTGTCCCATAAAAGTGTACTATAGTTTCATTTATTTATTTTATATTGTATACGATGTATATGAGGGTTTCCAGGTTAAACAACAAACGGCGACTGTGGCAATTGACCTAGAGGATGCTTTCAACAGTGTTGACTTTGTAACCTTCAAAAACTGTGTAAAGGAATGGGGTGTAAACCCATGGCTAACAAGATGGATAGCAACTGCCTTTACTGAGAAAGCAGTTGCATTTCACTTGGGATCATGGACATCAGAACCACTGCACATTTACTCAGGATTACCCCAGGGTTCTCTATTATCATTGGTGATGTTTAACATCTATACAGCTAAAATAGCTGCAATCAAACCAACAGGTTTGGGACGAACATTAACTTTTGCCGATGACTTGCTCATTTACACGACTTGTTCAGACAGAAATGAAATGGTTAAAAGCATACATGAGACGCTTCAAGCAGTTTCTAAATGGTGCGACAAAACCAGCTCCAAGGTCAATCCCAACAAAGCCTGTGTACTTTGGTGCTCCTTGAATAACTCCATATTGGAAGCAGATCTTCCAGCCATTAGTCTCAGTGGACAGAAAACTGAAAGGCAGAACAAGATGAAATACTTTGGGCTATCGTGTACGCACCATGTTGATCACATCATACAGAAGTGCAAGAGAGGTCTGGCAGCCCTAAAAACAATGGTTGCAGCGCAACTGGAGCAGACTACTGTTTCTCCTATATCATCAGCTGGTCTTGTCTGTGATCGAGTATGGACTGGGATTACTCACGCTGTCAATATCACAATGTGAACGACTGAAACCCATTCAGAACGAAGGGATGCGTATAGTCTTGGGCTGCATGCTTAATACCCCTATAGTGATGATGCGTGTCACGGTATTGCCTCCCCTGCTTTGCAGTAGTAGTCCAACAATGGCCAAAACTCAAGAGTGTCTAATAAGGGCTGTAAAGGTGTCTACCTTTGCGCTGCGCAAGATTATTATTGGTAGTGTTGTAGATGGAAGAACAATGGTGCTTCTACCTGAAGGGAGTATTCACAAGATTTTCAGATAAGCGAAAACAATGCTGCTTTGGCTGACCACATTAATTCTGGAATCTGCCCACAACTTTTGTGAAGCATTAAGGAGTTATTATTTTCAGCTCGTTAAGCTCCCACCTCTTAGTTTCTCAGTGGAATTCTTATTATTCTAGTATAGCTCTGTTTAAAGTACGTGTAGTAAATTGAATAAACAAACATGCAGTACATTTAAAAGGATTAAATCGAAGTTAAAGTTATATAAGTACAAATAACACAATTTAATAATCACTTTAGGTTTAACAGTTAAAAGAAAAGCGAATAGTTATGTATCATAAAAAGTCCTCATCACAGTTGTGATGGGAGGTAAATTTTGAGAGAAAGTTCAAGTGGCAGCGTTTACATAGAACTTAGCTGCCGATGATGATTCTGCTCCCTCTGATGGGTTGGTTCTGGTTACACTGATCACGCTCGTCGCTGGTCCAGGTTAAAGGCGCCGCACGTTCCCAGAAAGTCAGGGAGTAAAGGCCAAGCTGGTCCTGCGTCTGTCTACAAGACCCACTTATGATGGCGTCTCGCACAACGTCAGTCCACTTCTACCTTCACTTGGTTCCAGAGAAAATTACCCGTACTTGTACCACCACCGATAACTGTGGTAATAGAATAGAAACGAAACGCTCTTCTGAGTATTGCGTATCCCGACACATACTTGCGTGCCCCCTCTTCTGTTCTACCATCCCATTTAACTTAGAATTTACCCTGGGTAAGAATTAAACTGAATCTTCTGGAGATAATTTTTTTTTTCATTTACATTGAAAACTTTATAGTTATTTATACATTTAAATTAAAAGGCTAAGCTTACAGATATAATATGTTTAATATTTACGTCTCCACCGTTTGACAAGTGATTACAATATAAATTGAACATGTTTCATTTACATTTACACTTATTGAATAGCTTGAAACTTCATTAATGTAAAAGTGACTATGTTTATATTACATTTAAACTGGTTTAAAACTGTAAGTATCATAATTAGAATGCACATTATTTCTTTAATCTATTCCTCCCTGCTCCGCATGGGACTCTTTAGTTCTCTTTAAAAAAAGCAATAAAGCAGTCACCGGCTCGTGCAGTGGAAGGTCATGAACTAATCATTCTAGATACTGAGGTTGCCAGTCTCAAATGAATGGGCGTCCTGTAGCAATTTTCACACATTAAAATTCACAGGCCTATATATATATATATATATATATATATATATATATATATATATATATTATATATATATATACATTAGTTCACGTGACAGTAATAACACACACATAGGATGAATAAATGCAATACTTACGCCAGTCTTAGCTCACATATGTTTTTTCTTAAAAAAAGGCACTGACAGATGCATTACTTCACGTGTACCAGAGGTCGTTAATTTTAACTTCAATTCCCTCAGTGACTCCGTGTGCTTTCAGTTTCCTAGTTCCGGTTGTCCTTATTAAAATGGTAAAGATTTCCTGTGCTGTGTAATTTTATTAAGTTTCTCCAAGAAAAAGGTCAGGTTGAAAAGGAATACAGATATCTAACTCGCTAGGTCTGGTGTTGTCTTGGCGAGCGTGAAATTCACAGTGAAATAAAACTGCAGAATGGTCAGGCTATATTTCTACATTCCCATGCAATGTTGTTATGAATCTAATCAGAAATATAAATCAGGCAGATAGGGTGTGATATTTTCAAAAATATTTCCACGTGAAAAAAAGTGCGTGTACTGCAAAAGTCCCGTATTGCCATATATTGGCATCTGATGCCTTGCATACACTCTTAAACACATTTGTAGGCTCATATGACCATGTATCTGAAATTTAACAAATCCAGTAATCACTATCAAACAATTACAGCCGGTGTATCAACGATGACCGGAAGCGATTATGTCATACTTGTCTGCCCAGAATGTGTCACACAGACAGTAATCACTTTATCTGTCGTATCAGTACGAAAAACTCTGTATGTGCCAAGTTTATCATCGGTTTAATCTAAACACGCTGGCGATTATCTTACCTTAGTTGCTCCTCGCAAGCTAGGATGAACGGGTAACAAACAGATGACATCAATGAAAGGAGTGTCAGAAATGTTTGCACCTACAAAATACGTGCCACACAAGCAGAGAAAGAAAGAAAGAAAGAGCTGACCACGGAAAAAGAAGTAAAAAAGCAGTACTTCACTTAAAATGAGTACGGCCGTACTGAATGATAGATCTAGACATGTTCGCAACAGATTCATTTCGTGACAATGCTGCACATGTTTGGATTGCTGTCAATTAGATCCAGATATACGATGGCCCAGGTAAAAGCGTTTATGCGTATAACCACAGACAAAAGGCATCCCCTGCATGGGAACATAGCTGACATCAAAGAAGCGAGAATAAAGAGGGGGATGTCATGTATGGCGCAGGCAGAGGAGACTATTAGACAGGTGACCCCAGTTGAAAATATATTCAAAGGAGAAGAGTGGAGTAAGTCAGATGAAAGCGGGAAGAACTACCAGCAAGTCATCATCAGCCTTGGAAGAGAATGCAGAACTTATTGCAGTGGAAGAGCAGAGCTCGAAATTAATCAGCTTATACATGAAAATGCTGGGGATGATGATCCCATTGTGTTCACTGATGGGTCGGTAATCTGTGGTAATAAATCAGGGTAGGGCTTTTCTGCTAAAGTAAAGGGCGGAACCGTCGCTGAACACACCGGTGATTACATGATAACAAACTCCAGCATGAGAATGGAGGTAGAGGCAGTTACTGCTCCCTTAAGATGGCTGTCTAAGACTTTATGAACAAAGACATTTATTGTGTCAGACTCCCAATCCATTGTCCAAAATGGTTGTCTTCGACATGAATGGAGAACCTCCATAGAAACATCGAATCTTCAAGAACTGATATTGATCTACTATCCTGGTCATGCATGTGTACTATCCTGGTCGTGCCGGGGTACGTGACAATGAAAGAACTGACAGACTAGCTTCAAGAGCACACATAATAGGTGCACTGGCCATGGATAAGACAGAAATACTGAGGGCATGTCATGTTCGTCTGTTAGAGAATGACACTGCAATCGATGAATCATCAAGGCTAAGACTTCTGGAATTTGGCATCAAACGTAAGACCAGCAGGGATAGACATAAGAGAGGACAAATCTGCCGTGTATACAACCAGTGGGCAACAGGAACAATTAGCATTCATCTTCTTCTTTGATCCTTAGCCGCCGACCGTCAAAGCAGTCAGTGGCCATCACGCCTAGTGGCCATCACCGGTGTCAATACCTTGACGAGGTATGGCGGCTTGCGTACCCTGATTACCCCCAGAACTATGCCAGCGGGAGTTTTACTCCTGGAAGGTTCTACCAAGCTGGACAGGTTTGCGCGGGCAGGGGTCAGACTAAAGCAGACACCCTGGTCCTCCAGGTTGGGGGTTTTAGAATAGGGCTGACACCCCTGTCTGTGTTAAAAAAAAAAAAATTGAAGTTACGGAAACAAAAGCATCCATACACTTCGGCAATTGCTGAGCACTTTGAGTTTGCCCGGAGTGCAGTGACGTCGATTCTGATTAACATTAACATTAATACTTCAACGATATGTGAATTATGAAAATAATAGAAGAATAATCTTACCGGACCGCATGTATGTCAACCACATTCTATTTTAAGTATTGTAGTCTTCATCGGTCACTTGATGTGTGGGAACTGAACAAATTAAGTGAAAAAACGTTAACAACAAACACAATACAGGTGAGAGTTGTCCCATAGCAGATATTGTTGTAGAGAGTGACGTGTTAGAGACTTCACTATTCTAGACACTATTTTATTAGACTGGTAGACCAGTTCCTACCCTCGCTGGCTTTGTATTCCCTTACTGAAGATCAAACGTAGGTAGCTATTTACATCCAGGTAGAGTGGATAGTGACTACGTTTATATGCAGTAACTCAGCAATTTCGCTGCAAGAGAAAAGCGCTCTAACAGATTAGCCAATCGGACAACCATACAGAATGGTTGGGCTCGAAGAAAGAAGTCAAATAAAACGACTGTAACCTGTCTTCAATGATGTAATAAGAATCAGTTTCCGACTAGACTTGGGTTTATTATCAACAACATAGACAACTACATTTTTAACTATGCTCTATCTTGACGTAACCACCATATATCTAGTTTTTTTTTGTGGGGGTTTTTTTAGTCCCAAAGGATTAAAGATTGATTTATGATATTACTGTAGCAAGAGAGTTAACTTAAATGATAAATGAAGTGAGAGAATAACGTACGGGTATATTTCTTTCAGGATAATAATGAATATCGATAAGTTAGGGAATCATATCCATAAATCTCCCTGAAAGTAGCTTTTTTCGACCCAATGAGTACAAATAAATCTGGTGTCGCTTTCAGCCTGTCCTGTCCGACTAGTCGGCAGGCGGCCAGTGGTTCTCGCAAGAATAAAATCGCCGGGGCCGCCGGGATCCGCTCTGCACAGAGCGCTGTCTCCCTCCCCGCGCGAGCGAGCGACGAAATGCTCTGTTCGAAGGACAGTTATCTGGTTGATCCTGCCAGTAGTCATATGCTTGTCTCAAAGATTAAGCCATGCATGTCTAAGTTCACACTGTCTCACGGTGAAACCGCGAATGGCTCATTAAATCAGTCGAGGTTCCTTAGATGACACGATCCTACTTGGATAACTGTGGCAATTCTAGAGCTAATACATGCTTACCAAGCTCCGACCCTCGCGGAAAGAGCGCTTTTATTAGTTCAAAACCAATCGTCGTTGCCCTTCGCGGGGCGCGGCGTTCCCACTGGTGACTCTGGATAACTTTGTGCTGATCGCATGGCCTCACGTGCCGGCGACGCATCTTTCAAATGTCTGCCCTATCAAATGGCGATGGTACGTGACATGCCTACCATGTTTGTAACGGGTAACGGGGAATCAGGGTTCGATTCCGGAGAGGGAGCATGAGAAACGGCTACCACATCCAAGGAAGGCAGCAGGCGCGCAACTTACCCACTCCCGGCACGGGGAGGTAGTGACGAAAAATAACAATACGGGACTCTTTCGAGGCCCCGTAATTGGAATGAGTACACTTTAAACCCTTTAACGAGGATCTATTGGAGGGCAAGTCTGGTGCCAGCAGCCGCGGTAATTCCAGCTCCAATAGCGTATATTAAAGTTGTTGCAGTTAAAAAGCTCGTAGTTGGATCTCAGGCGCAGGCGGGCGGTCCGGCTCGCGCCGGTTCACTGCCCGTTGTCTCCTGCCCTACCGTCTGCCGGCTCTCTCCCGCGGGTGCTCTTCGCTGAGCGTCCCGGGTGGCCGGCGCGTTTACTTTGAAAAAATTAGAGTGTTCAAAGCAGGCCTCGGCTGCCTGAATAATGGTGCATGGAATAATGGAACGCCGCAGGCGACCTTTGTCTTTACTGACTGTGTGTGGTACACCACTTTGAGTGGAGACCTCCCAGTAACAAAGACTGCTGTGTCCGTCTCAGATTTTGCTCTTTTCCTCAGACCTACGGGTCCTGAGTGTTCCTCTATAAATGCCTTTGTGCAGATGAGGAAGGACATCCCTCGAAACCTTCGGGTATGTGAGGCTCTGTCCATTTTGGCTGGAATGACGTCTCGATGGTTCGGTGGTTTTATAGCGAATATGAGTACACATGAGGGCAAGTTCGGGCACAATGGGCTAATCACCTGTTTGCCAAGTCACTTCGATTACATGTCCTGCCCATGGGCCTTGTGCACTTGGGTCCCCTCTACACCTCGTTTCACGGGGTAGAAGATGTTCCGATTATGAGATGAGATGAGTACAAATAATTGCACACCATCATAGCTAGCAGACGCTGGACTTGGATTGGCCATGTCCTCAGAAGAGATGCCATCACGAGAACAGCTATACTATGGACCCTTGAAGGAAAACGAAAGAGAGGCTGACCAAAAACAATTTGGCGGAGGACTGGGGAGACAGAGATGCAAAAAATAAACCAGAGCTGGGGCACTGTACGAAGGATGGCCACCGACCGAGCAAAGTGGAAACAATTTGTTGCTGCTCTACAAGACGCCACTAGGCGTGATGGCCACTGACTGCTTTGACGGTCAGCGGCTAAGGATCAAAGAAGAAGAAGAAGTATAAATAAGCAAATATGAGACAGTGTTATAAATTATATGAATTGTAACTATATGAATTAAACAAATAATCATACGAATTAAATTTTAAAGTATTGTACTTCCATGTTTATCTTTTCAGACATTAGGATGCTTTTTGTTTCTATATACTAGTATTTGAAAAACCGGGCAACGCCGGATACTTAATCTCAGTGCACATTTTGCCAACCAGTCAGGAAGTATCCTCTCTCCCAAAATAGAATATGCAATGATGCACACAATAGGATGCACTTGTCATCTCAAAATAACATACCAGGATGTCAACTTCTCCTAAAACGGTTATGCCAAGTGTTCATATAAATTCAGTGGTTTAAAAATGTTGGCATACTGTAATTTTGTAGTTGTGAACGGTTAGAACACCCAGGGTGTGTGTCATTCTTACTCAACATTCAATCAGAAATAATGTTGCTTCAGGTTGATAGTTTGGTATTATGTCTACTGCTCACATTCATCTCTCACAGTCATGGTATGTTAGCTAAATCTACTCAAAGTCAACATATATCTGCATGATTTACTCACAGTCAACTTACGTCTGCATGATTTACAAAAAGTCAACTTTTTTCTACATGATTTACTCAAAGTCAACTTATGTCTGCATGATTTATTCAAACGAGTGGTCTTGCGGAGGGAAAACACGGCGAAGGCAATGAGGAAGGGAACTTGTCACCCCACCTCTCTAAGCTAGACTTATTATAATGACATCTCTAACACTTCACTCCACCACGGCAGTATATGTTATGCGACTACCTTTATTAGTTTATAACCAATCTTGTTTCTCAATTTTATGAGCGGTTTGACTTATGACGTTGTCGTGGATCGTTTGTAATGGATCTCGACCGTCTTCTGTTGTGAGCCGCCCCTGACAGGATGTCTTTTGTGTCTTGATGTTGATTCCGACCCCGTCTAGTTTCTGAGGGGTCTCTAGAGAGGAGAAGATAGAATATAACTACTACACACCCAGGATCACCAATACGAGGTTGTGAATGTGACTGGTAACATTATCATGTCAAACTTATTGATACAGACTCCACCACTAGAACATAATGTGAACGTGACTGGTAAAGTTCCTGTAATGAGGGCCACATTTAGTGTTGGGTCCCTGCTCGATAGCCAGCGCACAAGAAAATGATGGTGATAACGATAATAATGATGATGGTCTTCTGACTTATAGCGCTGACCTCTTCATCAATTTTAAAGAACCTACACTCCCCTGCTTCAGTTGCTTTTTTTTTTGCAGTCCTTGTCAGAGCTACCTTGTCAGGGCTTGATTTCGCTAGCTAGTGCACAACATAAGTTTTTTTTTTCCTTCAGAACTTAGTTTGTCTGAATCCTGAACACAACAGAAGTTTTATTTTCCTTCAGAACTTAGTTTGTGTGAATCCTGAACACAACAGACGTCTTTTTTTTCCTTCAGAGCTTAGTTTATGTGAATCCTGAACACAACAGACGTCTTTTTTTTCCTTCAGAGCTTAGTTTATGTGAATCCTGAACACAACAGAAGTCTTTTTTTCCTTCAGAACTTAGTTTGTGTGAATCCTGAACACAACTGAAGTCTATTTGTCCTTCAGAATTTAGTTTGTCTGAATCCTGAACCCAACAGAAGTTTTATTTTCCTTCAGAACTTAGTTTGTGTGAATCCTGAACACAACAGAAGTCTTTTTTTCCTTCAGAGCTTAGTTTGTGTGAACCCTGAACACAACAGAAGTCTTTTTTTTCCCTTCAGAACTTAGTTTATGTGAATCCTGAACACAACAGAAGTCTTTTTTTTTCCTTCAGAATTTAGTTTGTGTGAATCCTGAACACAACAGAAGTTTATTTTTCCTGCAGAACTTAGTTTGTGTGAATCCTGAACACAATAGAAGTCTTTTTTCCTTCAGAACATGTTTGTGTGAATCCTGAACACAACAGAAGTTTTTTTTTTCCTTCAGAACTTAGTTTGTATGAATCCTGAACACAACCGAAGTCTTTTTTTTTTCCTTCAGAACTTAGTTTGTATGAATCATTAACACAACTATTTAACTCCCCACGGAGCATGTGCCCTCAATAAACATTTGCCAAGTCTTCCTGCCCCCCGACTAGATCTTGTGATCAGTTCCACATGAGTCATATTACCCAGTCAGGTCAATTCCATGTTTAAGGGTCATACAGTTATAACTAAGGCTAGGATTTTTCCTTTTTTTTTTTTTTTGGCATAACAGAGACGTTGCTCAATTGAATATAAATGTGCTTCATAAAATAATAGGCTGATCTTGTTTAAGACTCATTGTTAAAGCATTATTTTTTCACGGTTTGCCATTTTTGTGGCTCGATAAGGCAGTTTGTTTTCATTTCTCGGTCATTTTAAAGCATAACAAATATGAGTAATAAACATTTTAGGTGTTAACGTGTTCTTACTTATTATGTTATACATTTGTTTTTTACTTCACTGTTTTCCCCATGCTGTTTAATAAATTTCTCTAAACCCCTGAAAACAGATGTTTAGTTCCATAGTGTGGCCATGAATTAACTCGTCCAAAGAACTAGTCTGGGCGTGAGAGGGAAGAGTATGGAAGAAGGAGTGTGAAAGGTCAGTACCTTGAAGCTGATCAGCAGGCTGAGTGTGTTAAGAAAGGTTTGTTCTGACAGCACCATTTCGTGTGACGTCACTTACATCAGAGGTTTCAGGACGTACCTTTGGTGCCAGCTTTCATTTTAACCAGATAGGGCACTTTGATCGATGCATGCAACTATTACTGCTCAAACGAAGATTAGTCTAGCAAGGAAACTGAAAGAGAATGTTGTATTTCTAGGCCAATAATTAAGATATAGGACGTGTTGGGGTTTACTGAGTCATAATTGCATTTTTATACGTCATTTAAATCAATTTTAGGTCACTAAAATCCTAGCCTTAGGAATAACGATTACATGTGACACATAATTATTCTTATTTTAATGTGTTAGTTACATGCTATCATTTAATTTTTGGGTCGATTACTTGTCCTCTTCGGCCGTATTATTTTACATGTGTTGTGCGTCCTTAATTCGTGCAATTTTCGTTTTTGGCACATTTCTTTCTCTGGTATTAAGCAGATATTTGGTATTTTCAAATAATAGTACACCCCGTTAGGTGATAATTCGTCATGTTGATTTAAGCTTCTCGGCTTTGCTAAGATAAGGAACAGGTAAAAATCCCAGATGGGCCGGTCAGTTTCGTAAAGTGGCCAAGCGTTGTGTGTATCTAAGGCGTGCCGGGCGATAAATCATCCGCTTGCGGATAGATTACAGACACGCACTTGACAGTCGGAATTTTGTTATAAGTTTCCGGCAGAATTATTAGATAGATATTACTTGAGATAAAAGTAAGACATTTTTTGTAATCACTGACGAGAATAGTAAGGAAATCTAACTTCCATATTTTTAAGTCCTGACCTTTGTGTTGACGGACAGAAATTTCCTAGCGGAAATATTTTGAGTTACCCCACCAAAACACACAGGTTTTGAAACGATTGGAGGACATTCGAAACAAAATTCTTGACTGGACCATACCTGCATCGTAACAAAGTACGGAGGATGAGGAGGGGCGAAGTGTAATATACACTAACACTTTAGTTAGTTTATAACACTGTGAAAATTCACCCCGCGCCAAGTAGATAACCAGATCTAGCCAGGGTTGAGAATAGCAATAGATCTAATTTACCATACTGGACCTTTCTGAGCATCTTGAGGACTTCTAGCCCAGAAAAATTCTACCATGTTAACACAGAAAACGGGAATCTGAAGAAACTATAACACAAAGTCAAAATGGGAAATTATTACTAAAATAACAACACCCCATTCTACCTATAATTCTGCCAAGAGTAATCTTGTACGAAGGTAGACACCTTTGAAGACACACATTAGTTACTATTGAGTTTCGGCCACTGTTGGACCACAACTGCAGAGCTAAGGGGAGGTAACACATAACACATGCCTCATGTTGTTGAATGTAGTATTAGCCATTTCTACTTTTATAGTGATTGTTTTAGCATCAGTCACACTCTGTTATTATGTGCTGTAGGAACGAGAGAATTTGGACTTTTAGTAAAAAGTAATTTCAAGTAATCTTTAAAAAAAAAATAGTCTTTCCTCATCTGTTGTCCAAGTTATCACAGCGTATTTTTTCACCTGTTCAACATCAAATCTATAATCGTGACATATCTAGTATATGGACTTTGCTAGTTCTTGCGATTAGTGTTCAATGTCTCCAGTTGGGTTGGGTTTTTTACGTGAAGAAAATCTGTGTATATCTAACCGCTCTTACAGCAGAGTTAAAAAAAGAGGAAAAACATTCTACAGTTACCACAAAGTATCAGGATAAACAAGAAAAAAGCTAAGGGGAAATAACAACACAAACAGTGGGACCTCAAAAGCAAGAATGGTAAAATGACGTAGACATATCTAAAATATAGATATATACAGCATATACAAAGTTTGGTAAAGTGCTTATATAATAATTTTGTACACCATGATTTAATCATTCACTCCCTGCTTTCTATAGAGATTCTGGGTCCACCTCATTTGTTCCCTCCTTAAGAGGAAACCCGCACAAAGCATGACTATCTCTTGCAATGGTGGTTCATGTGTCTTGCTATTTAAAGTGATGAGTTGCCAGCCTCGTGTGTCACTGCAATCCACAAGCAAATTATAGCTGTCAAAAGTGTAAAATTTGAAAAGGTAAAATATAAATTACAACTTACTCCGAGTTTTTCAGGAGAGTTAAACACAAACTTGTTCTCAGGAAACGTCCGAATATTGTCGGGAAACTGGTTTAAGATGCTATTTCTTCAGATGAGTTAGGTGTCTAACTTACAGAACTTGAACTAGGATCCTAGAACTTAAGGCATAATGCGATTTATATAATCATAGAATTCATGTCCTGTCCTCTGACATGTCCTATATTTGAGTCCTGCTATTCTGTGTTACTGGCTGTCTATGATTTCTGTTTGATATAATTTGAAGTCAGTGAAGCAAGTGTACAAGACTCTAGGTTATAATAAGAATTTTTGCTTGTCCAAACATATTGCTTCGTGGACGAGAAGTCCAATCAAGAACAGTCTTTCTTTGCATATCAAATGCCAAATCAATTGTAAATAAATGTATGATTTTGGTAAAGGTCTATGTCCCACTACCGTCGTCTCTCATGTAAATCATTCTACATAACAACATAAGATGTTGTATTCCAACAGATCTTTTACTAATAATCTCTTTCAAGATGTCACTATCTTGTAATTATTGATCACAACAATGTTTGGCTGAAGCAATTACGTATTTTGAGCTAAAACAAAGTCACCTGTTATTTTACTGTCCGTCTCACTAAGGTTGTCATCGACGGTGTTTTGATGCACGGCATATTTGCTAACTGCTGCCTTATCTCAAAATAACGACAGTCTATCAATATAGGACCACTGCGAACACCGCGTTTGTGTATCTTAAAAGACAACAAGTCTGGATTAACAATAGGGATGTCGGTCAATGTAAATTTTTATTCCGTCTGCAGCGGCGATAAAGAAAAGTCAATGTGGTAAGATTGCTTTGCACAAACAAAGGCAGTGATTTATCAAAACAGGTCAAGCGTTCATGGTAATCTGTAAGGGAGTAAAAGATTAAAACAAGATGTGATAAGAAAACCTTGAACAATGAAAGCGGAAACAATAAATATTTGAAGAATTACATGTACAAAGATGGTAGCTAATAATACCGGAGTGGGCATAAAAACGTATTTCGTGACTTTGATATAAATGATGGCATTTGGAACGGAATATGAAGATAGGATATATAAGTTGATCATATAACGTTTAGTTTCACAATACGAAATTTGAAGATAATACATATTTTCTGATGTGGATTGCAGAAATGTTATATGATGAGACAATATAAAAACGATAAGAATAAGAATGTTATGAGAAGTGAGAACCATTAGTAGTATTTCAATTCGCATGGTAAAGAACATTAGCGTTTGTAACAGATCACTTTAAAGAGTTTTAGACAATTATTCTTAAACAATTATACTTTTATGTTAAAATATTCATTGGCTCAGGCTGTGTACTGAAGTACATGTACGTGCCAACTGTAGCAACAATCCCCGCAATAGGTAGATCTACCAAAACATCCAGGTACCAGAGAAGAAAAGGTTGACACTGATCATTGTTGAAGAGAGCGTTGTACAGCCTGTATATAGTATGTGTGAACACAACAACATTTATGACATATTTGATGGAGAGCTTTTATCTTTTCACTAATAAAGAGTGTGTAGCTGTGTAAGTCATAATCAATCACTTTGGAAGTGTGGTCGACTGTAAACAGAGATAACCCCACCACATTTACTTGACACTAATTTACCATGCAACAGCAAGCAGCTTTAGATCTCCATGAAACAAAGAACCTCCATTGAAACTGATAAACATAACATAACAATGCAGATGTCGTTGTACACATCTGTTAAGTTATTTTATATTCATAGAGGGGTAGTTAAATGTTTGAGATCCTCACAAGTGAGTCTAGTATATTGCAGACGCACATTTGAGCGCATCTAAGTTAATTAAATTTTCATTGTATTATTTGCGTACGACCGTGCACCATTCTTAAACGGGTATGGCGCGGTTTGTCGCGGTGATCTGTTGCTATTCACCAAACGTACTTGAGGCAGATCCCGATATCCTCCGTCTTGTATAGACACGAATTTTTCGTGTGCTTATCCTTTGTTCAGGAAAGACACGGTCATAAAGTAATTATAATCATCTATAAGATGAAGATGTCGTTCTTGATCAGAAAATACCAAGACTTGCTTGATTTGATTATTTAGCCAGAAAACGGCTTATTTTTTAAAGTATCTTGCCACCGATACTTCGTCTCCTGTAAATCGTATGGCAGTGCTTAAATTTGACCAGATATGTCAAATTGCTAGTTCGTCGCCTCTAACGCTAGGAGCTGATTGAAGCGTAAAGGAATATATAACTACGTAAAGAATATGAACGGTTAATTCGACAGAATTATGTATACTACCAAGCCATTAACTTTGACGTCGTAACGGCGAGTGCTGTGAATCAACGTCCATGTCGATTATTATATATGCTAATGTATATACTGTCAGAACCATATCGATGAATTGTACTTGCACATGATGTTAACGTCTTTTGCTGTAATAAATCTTAATGTCATTCACGTTCAACAATGGGTCCAGTATGTCCTTACTTACTAGTTGGTCAGTCTTATGCCCCAATCGTTACCGTTACGTTTGTCTTGTCATCATTATCCATAATGAAGCGACGGCCCACAACAACATTCAAACCATAAGTCACCAATATCAGAAACGTTTCGGTAACAACATCCCTTGATAGTTTATAGTTTCTACTGTTAGAAAGTTTGTCTTTAAGAACGCACAAGTAAAACATAGTTCGTACATTTATTTCAACAGGGGAAATAATATACATTTTCATAAATGATACTTACATACTGTGTCGTTCCACTGATGCTTGAAGCGTATGGGGAGTTGCATGTTGTGTGCTTGAGACAAGTATGTCGAAATTGGCTGTTGTGAGCCATTGTTCTTGTAGGATTTGTGTGATGGTGTCTTTCCATCTGCCTCGTGGTCTTTTCCGTGCCCTAAAACCAGATCTTCTTTTGTAGGCCCGTATTGGTAATTTACCTGGTTGCAATGTTTCTTTCTAGTTCTATACGTTATATTTTAATAACACTTCGTTGTTCGATATATTATGTTCTATACGTTTTGTCGTGGACAAGTCAACTCTTTGATCGTTACATTTGTCTGTGACCTCATTTATTTTCCCTCCTGTGCCCTTCCTTTAATTTGTTCTCACCTACTCCTTATCGATGTTTCGCTTTCATCGTTCAAGGTTTTCGTATCACAACTTGTCCTACCTATCAGCAACACCTGGTTAATTGTTCCTTTGTTATCGGTCACGTTTACCGAAGGAGTGGACTTGTAACATTGATTGTTTGCCTATCCGCTTGCTCTAGACTGAGAAAGAGTCTACACTGAGCGGCACTTCTATTTGTTAACTCCGAATTCTTATATGGGAAGAAACACGCACCAGGTTGTCGCATGATAAGGTGCCAGCTCGCAAACATTACATGATAAAATAGATTGCAGATAAACATTATGACACGGACTTCCGGCAAATTGACTTTGCTGTGATAAACAGTTACACGGAAGGAACATCTTGGAGGAGATTATATTGTTAGATCTGTGAAGTATTGTGTTTGTGCACATGCCAGGCGAAACTGAAGAACCAAAACCTTATATGGTCACGAAAGAACAAACAGATAAATTTGTAAATAAACAACAACCCTTGAGAGTTTATAATTTCTAGAGTCTACACTGAACGACACTTCTATTGTTAACTCCGACTTCTTATCTGGGAAGAAACACGCTACCAGGTTGCCGCATGATAAGGTGCCAGCTCGCAAACATTACATGATAAAATACATTGCAGATCTCACTGGGATGTAGGAAATGACCATATTGCTGAAGATTATGACACGGACTTCCGGCAAATGGACTTTTCTGTGATAAACAATTACACGGAAAGAACATCTTGGGGAGATTCTATTGTTAGATCTGTGAAGTATTGAGTTTGTGCACATGACAGGCGAAACTGAAGAAGCAAATCCTTGTATGGTCACGAAAGACGCGCAGATAAATGTGTGAATGAATTGTAAAGAAACTATTTTGTGGGTCATGCAGAATGTTCTACAGGAAGGTGGGAAGGAAATTCCCTTACCGATATCAGACATTATTTCGTGGTTGGATTGGCAGGGTAGTGCTAAAATAAACTGATTGGAAATTTTTTTCCAACGAAACCACATGGGCATGTGTGCAACAAAATTCGCTTATAATTTACAACAGTTTAAGATTGTTTCACGGCATTTTCATCTTGTTAGTAAGACAATTCAGATAGTCAGGATAACGAATAGAAACAGGATTTCAACTTTCAGTGCTTGGCTAAGTATTAGAGAATCTTCTGATATTCGCCAGAAAGAAAACTCGACTACAGTATTGGAAATCATGAATCCTGAGTAACCTCCATACAGAATAACGTTGGGATTATACACAGTTGGTAACCATTCACAATCTCAGAATTTCATTCACAATGATGCACATTCTGTTTAAATTATGTAAACCTGGACTGCCTGTCGGGAATTTTTTTTTTTTTTTGATTGTAGGGACCAACAGAGGTCTGGCATATGTTATGGTTATTCTTCTTTACTGTACACTCTCAGACGTCTACTTGAATGTTTTCAAAGAAAGCAGTAGTCAGGGGCTGAACTACAGTGAAAACTAACTTTTGTTCTAATAACATTTTCAAACTTTTTTTGTGCTCAATAGACACAATGTATGTCCATGAACCAAATTCTACAGTTTATTTTGTTAAAAAACATGTGGTTACCATGGTAACCAAAAAAAACATCTGCCATTTTGGATTTTCACAAATTTTCAAGAGCTAAAGACTTATGTTTCCCATTGACCAAACTTTATCAAATTGCACACACATGTTGTGACTGACAATTAAAACAATTTGTCATAGGCTTTTTTTGATTTAAGTTTAAAATTCTATTTTTAATGATTTAAAAAAAAAAAAACTATATTTGTATGAAAAAATATTTTTTTAAATATTTTTTAAAAACTTATGAAAGAAAATTACCAAAATATCAAAAATGCAGATGTGTTACTTTAAAGATATAGATGTGTACTACTCATGATTATTTTGATAAGTTTAAAATTCTATTTTTAATGATTTTTAAAAAAAAACTATATTTGTGTGAAAAAATATTTTTTAACATATTTTTTAAAATATTTTTTAAAAATTTATAAAAGAAAATTACCAAAATATCAAAAATGCAGATGTGTTACTTTAAAGATATAGATGTGTACTACATGCACGCCAAATTTGAGACTCCTCTGTTAGATAGTTTTAGAGAGAAATCGTGCATTTTCGGCCCAAATTTGAAAATCATAGCATGGGGGTAGTGCCGACAATATGCTTTTTGATACATCAAATGCATTTTTTATGTTATAAAACCTTGCTCAATCGATTCCTCGATGATTATTTAATAAAATAAGCTCAAAAGTAAAAAATCGATATTTTGTACGTAAAATCCAGTTTTCACTGTAGTGGACCTTTGAATCTCCGTAGAGCCTTTTCCACGAATAGTACTTGTCGTAGATTTTTGATAGGGAATTAAGACTTGGGTTGGTCCCTTCTGAATAGATTAGAATAAGTGATAGTCACAGTGAGAGATCGAAATAGAAATAGATTTCCACGAGTGAGATGGTAGCAATCAATAGAGGCTGTCCCAGAAAAAATCGAGAATCTTCTCTCTCTCAGCCTATCTTCTACAACAGATTTAGAGGAGTCAGACAGTCTATTGACTACATATTTTAATATATATATTACCACTCACGTGCACACACACAATTGACGACAGTTAGACACACAGACGTGGGAAAACTATAACAATGATTATATAGATATTTGGGAACGAACTGACCGACGCTCTGGAATAAGTTTATATGAAGTTTAATTATCATACTAAACTTCCATCACAACATATAAAGTTACATCAAACATATACAAATATAATCATAAAATCAATGAATTTCTACAAGAAATGATAGACCCACAGTATGATCCTTTCCCTCGATGTTTAGCCCACAGTCCTGTTAGAAGAAAAGATGATAGCCCAAAGAGTCACGGATACATCTTCTGTAATCTAATGACTTTCCCTTTAAAAGGTATGAACAGACTTTGATAGTAGTATGATCTATCCTAAGGAACAAATATACCTGCAGTAGCAACAATTTGCATAAATGGAATTACAAATTGGGTGAACAAATAGTTATCATAAACCATCACTCAGTCTACTTTCACTCGGTTCTTTCATCAGTGTACCCTGGCTCACGTTCTTACCTAATAGCTTGCTGGTGTTCGCAGTCTGGCGCACTGTATGACGCACCGTTTAAATCTGTCTATCTCTTGCTGAAGCGGATTCCCAGCTCTGCAGATCGTGGTTTCATTCGCGGGGTCCGGGGAGCGTCCACTTCGTGCGATAGTTTTCTTTACAGATTTAAGTTAGTGTCACTTCACTCCGTTCAGGTAAGAATTAGTTTTAAGCGGGCACACAGTGTCAGAATCACTAGGTTTCCCTTATTTAGGAAGATGACCGCTTGGTAAATTCTTTCTATAGATAATTATTGTTCACACCCACAGTTCGTCAAAATGTTGGAAGGTCAATGATTTGTAATGTTTTTCTCTCGCCACAGGGCTGCATGTACATTAGAGTTTGTGAAGAAATATGATCTGGCTCAAAGGCACAGTATAAGCATTTAGTCTTTAACAACCGTTAGTGAGAGTGGATCTCTGGCTATTTATGGAGACACACGCACTGTCAGGCAGATGTTAACTTGTAAACCCACGTGGTTAAAGATATAAAATGTTTCTTCTCTCAGATGTACTAAAACGCTGGCAAAGTTGGGTTACCCCAGTTTTCACTGCATAAAGGAAAACAACATATCAAATACTTATACATACTATGTACTACGGTTATAACTCACATTAAGAACTGCAAGCGTAGAGCTTGTCTTATCATTTAACAATCCCGTGAAATAAAATATTTGAAAATCAGTCATCATGAATTAGAAATACATGGGTATTTCGTCAATACTCAATGATCAATCGGTGCAGTTATCAAGTGTCATTCACACTTCAAGAACTCAGAATGGGAAAGTAATATTTATCGCAAACGAACGAATGCGAAAAACACAGGAAAAGGATAAAAGAGCGATAATAAGTAGAGGACACGGGTAGAAAAAGAAAAGAATATAGAAAATTTATTGATCATAAATCTCTATGCGACAGTACTGACGTCGTTCATATATGCTTTCTCTTTTCCTCATATATTGGGCAACTTTGAAGCAGATGTTCAGCAGCCATTTTATCAGTACCACAGTTACACTGATCGGTAGCTCATATCTTTAGCTTATTGAATAGATGATATCTCAGTCTGCTATGGCCAATGCGGAGTCTGAAGATTGCCACTTGTTCTCTTCTATTTAGCTGGTAGTATGCATCATTTTGTGTGTGACCTGTGTGCTCTACCTCCCATTTATTCATATATTTGATTCTGCTAAAACCCTTTGCATCCTCGAAAGTTACGCTTGCATAAGGCTGAGGTAGATCTCCCCTTTCCTCTGCCAATCTGTCAACCTCTTCATTGTCAGTGATATTACAATGAGATTGCATCGCAACACTTTTGAATCGTTGACATAGTTTGTGGAGCACTATTCTGAGGTCATCAAGGTCTGTATTATTTTGGCTTTTCAATGCTGCAGTTACTGAATGTGCATCGGTAAAGAAAGCAACTTGTCTCTCTGTGCTTTCTTCTGTCATTATAACCTCTGCTGCAGTTTTCGTAAATTCTGTCTCTGCTCTGAAGTTACTTGAGAATTTTTCTGTTGCCACTGACACCCTTTTTTGGTTATGATTATAGCAAACTTCGTTGAATGTGAAACTCATTTATCGTATTCTTAAAGCAAATGTTTGCTGTGTTATAAAAGTTTATATTTTGTATCGCTGATGTGTCATATACATGTCACAAAAAGTAGGGGATATTGAATTTAAAAGTTATCCAAAGACAATATATTCCAAATTAGTTCATTTATTCCTTCGTACAAGTAAACTTGAGCATCATAACAAGACATTTGCAGTATGAGAAGTGTTATGGCTTTACTCACATGATTTTAGTCGCACTGGCAACCAAGGCGGTTAGGTACTTCATTTTCACAAAAATATTCCAATATTTCTAAAAATGTGTAGGGCTCCCGTTTGCCGTTAAACATGCATTGCAACGACGTCTCATACTGCAAATAAACCTTCTGATGTTGTCTTGAGGAATTCTCTGCCACTCCTGCTGAAGGGCCTGGGCTAACTGCTGAAGAGTCTGTGGAGCGGCTGGACGTTGTTGGACGCGTCTATTCAGGAGGTCCCACAAACGCTCAATAGGAGACAGGTCAGGGGACATTGGCGGCCACGGTAACGTTCGGATATGCTGCATCTGAAGGTGATCTTGGACGACGCGAGCACGGTGAGGGGTGCATTGTCATCCTGGATGAGCAAATGGCACAACGATAGGCTCGATGATGTTGTGACGGTAGTAGAGCCCTGTGATATTGACCTGGCGTACGTGAAGGTCGGTCCTGTCATTCACTCAGATGCCTGCCCACACCATCACACTGCCACCTCCATAACGGTTGTGTGCAACAGTTGCAGGAGGCTGGTAACGTTGACCTCGCCGTCGCCAGACACGTATTCGACGATCATGAAAATCCAAAACGAAACGGGACTCTTCAGAAAACATCAGATGCCCACTGTTTATTGGCCCACCGATGATGACGTTGGCACCAATCCATTCTTGCTCGCCTGTGTTGTGGTGACATGGGCAAAGCTACAAACGGTCTGCGTGATGCCAGGTGCAATTGGTGCAAATGGTTTCGTACTGTCTGAGTTAAGACCCGGATCCCAGTGATCCGTTGAAGGTGTTGCTGAAGTTAGCATTTAGAGTCCGAGTTCTGAGGGCCTGAGTAACAAGAAGTTGATCTTGGCTGCGTGTAGTGACTCTTGGGCGGCCAGTCCGAGGCAGATCAGCCACTGTGCGGATATGTACATACCTGTTCCACAGTCTGTTGACAACTGACTGTGAAACATTGAGGTTTCGAGCAACGTCCACTTGCCGACTTCCGGTTTGCAACATGACTATGCCTATCCATCTCTGCTGTTCTGTCAAACGCTCCATGACGAGGAAAACAAATTTTATCTGTTGCAGAGTCTTTTTATACCTGTCCATGGTGAGTAGTGTTCATCAAACCCGAGATACACGAATTTTTGTGAAATATAATAATGTTTGAACTTTACGGATGGGCCCCACCTCTGTTCTTGGGATTGGCTTACTCATCACGAGTCACCAGGTCAACATGATATTGCACGTAAGAGTGGAGAAGAGCGTGCGTGCTTTTTTGTTTCTCCTCTATCCTCCATTCATACCTCCCTAGTCTGTTCTGACTTTTACTTTCGCATTGCCCAGTGATATATACCTGTCACAAAAAGTAGGGAATATTGAATTTAAAAGTTATCCAAAGACAATATATTTCTAATTCGTTCATTTATTCCTTCGTACAAGTAAACTAGAGCATCATAACATGACATTTGCAGTATAAGAAGTGTTATGGCTTTACTCACATGATTTTAGTCGCACTGGCAACCAAGGCGGTTAGGTACTTCATTTTCACAAAAATATTCCAATATTTCTAAAAACGTGTAGGGCCCCCGTTTGCCGCTAAACAGGCATTGCAACGACGTCTCATACTGCAAATAAGCTTTCTGATGTTGTCTTGAGGAATACTCTGCCACTCCTGCTGAAGGGCCTGGGCTAACTGCTGAAGAGTCTGTGGAGCGGCTGGACGTTGTTGGACGCGTCTATTCAGGACTTCCCACAAATGCTCAATAGGAGACAGGTCAGGGGACATCGGCGGCCATGGTAACGTTCGGATATGCTGCATCTGAAGGTGATCTAGAACGACGCGAGCACGGTGACGACGTGCATTGTCATCCTGGAAGATGAAATCTGGTCCGTGCCGTTGAGCAAATGGCACAACGATAGGTTCGATGATGTTGTCATGGTAGTAGAGCCCTGTGATATTGACCTGGCATATGTGAAGGTCGGTCCTGTCATTCATATAGATGCCTGCCCACACCATTACACTGCCATCTCCATAACGGTTGTGTGCAACAGTTGCAGGAGGCAATGTTTTTCAATGTTTACGTCCTTGAAAATGCTAAAACTGACAACTCTCTTCCATTTTCAATTGTTATTTTCAATTTTTGTTTCTCCTCTATCCTCCATTCATACCTCCCTAGTCTGTTCTGACTTTTACTTTCGCATTGCCCAGTGATATATACCTGTCACAAAAAGTAGGGAATATTGAATTTAAAAGTTATCCAAAGACAATATATTTCTAATTCGTTCATTTATTCCTTCGTACAAGTAAACTTGAGCATCATAACATGACATTTGCAGTATAAGAAGTGTTATGGCTTTACTCACATGATTTTAGTCGCACTGGCAACCAAGGCGGGTTAGGTACTTCATTTTCACAAAAATATTCCAATATTTCTAAAAACGTGTAGGGCCCCCGTTTGCCGCTAAACAGGCATTGCAACGACGTCTCATACTGCAAATAAGCTTTCTGATGTTGTCTTGAGGAATACTCTGCCACTCCTGCTGAAGGGCCTGGGCTAACTGCTGAAGAGTCTGTGGAGCGGCTGGACGTTGTTGGACGCGTCTATTCAGGACTTCCCACAAATGCTCAATAGGAGACAGGTCAGGGGACATCGGCGGCCATGGTAACGTTCGGATATGCTGCATCTGAAGGTGATCTAGAACGACGCGAGCACGGTGACGACGTGCATTGTCATCCTGGAAGATGAAATCTGGTCCGTGCCGTTGAGCAAATGGCACAACGATAGGCTCGATGATGTTGTCACGGTAGTAGAGCCCTGTGATATTGACCTGGCATATGTGAAGGTCGGTCCTGTCATTCATATAGATGCCTGCCCACACCATTACACTGCCATCTCCATAACGGTTTGTGCAACAGTTGCAGGAGGCTGGTAACGTTGACCTCGCCGTCGCCAGACACGTATTCGACGATCATGAAAATCCAAAACGAAACGGAACTCATCAGAAAACATCACTGATGCCCACTGTTGATTGTTCCACCGATGATGACGTTGGCACCAATCCATTCTTGCTCGCCTGTGTTGTGGTGACATGGGCAAAGCTACAAACGGTCTGCGTGATGCCATGTGCAATTGGTGCAAACGGTTTCGTACTGTCTGAGTTGAGACCCGGATCACAGTGATCCGTTGAAGGTGTTGCTGAAGTTGAGTAGCATTTAGAGTCCGACTTCTGAGGGCCTGAGTAACAAGAAGTTGATCTTGGCGGCGTGTAGTGAGTCTTGGGCGGCCAGTTCGAGGCAGATCAGCCACTGTGCTGAAATGTTGATACCTGTTCCACAGTCTGTTGACAACTGACTGTGAAACATTGAGGTTCCGAGCAACGTCCACTTGCCGACTTCCGGTTTGCAACATGCCTACGCCTATCCATCTCTACTGTTCTGCCAAACGTTCCTTTAAAAAGAAAAGAAATTTTATCTGTTGCAGAGTCTTTTTATACCTGTCCATGGTGAGTAGTGTTCATCAAACCCGAGATACACGCATTTTTGTGAAAAAGAATAATGTTTGAACTTTACGGATGGGCCCCACCTCTGTTCTTTGGATTGGCTTACTCATCACGAGTCACCAGGTCAACATGATATTGCACGTGAGAGTGGAGAAGAGCGTGCTCGGTATTTCCATACAACCATTAAAATACGAAATCCACTCTTTTGTAAAATAATACATACCATCTTAAAATATCCCCTACTTTTTGTAACACGTATACGTTTATTTGGATGCTTAATTGGTTGACTGAAAAAACACTGTCACTTTTACATCCAACTATTTCGTCGTTTTAATGGTCTGGTTAAAATATCCCTGATGTCTTTTACTTCATTTGATGTCTTTAAAATTGGAATTTCATACGAGTGCCTCTCATTTACCTACCATTGCTATGTGTTTACGACTAACTAGCCTTAGATGATTACACAGTGTTTATGTTTCAGTTTTGAACATTCACACTCCCATGACTCTCTCTTTCTCTCTCTCTCTCTCTCTCTCTCTCTCTCTCTCTCTCTCTCTCTCTATCTCTATCTCTCTCTCTATCTCTCTCTCCCTGTCCCAATGTACCGGTCGGAGCCTCTTTCACGACTCCGTACTTTATGATAAATTATTGACTGGTAGTATGATCTGCGTTGACGGTGATTGCGATCGTTGAGTGAATGTTAATGTCGTCCTTAGCTTGATATCTTCATGTTATTATTCTTGATCATATTGAGTCCTATTCTATCAGTACGTTCCACGATTACGCTGCCGTAATCCAGGCAATACCATGTTAGCGTTTTATCTCACTGTGCTAAACATACGTTTTGTCCGATGATAATTTGTTGTGCCATTTTGTCTTTGCTGATCTCAGTTGCATACTTTTTCGTCTTATGGCCTAGCTACTTGTGATTTTTTTTCCAAGTTGTTATAAAGTTCTCAGTTGTTACATAAATATTCTAGACTCTACATTCCTGGACATGTCACTTGTGTGTAACATTACTTTAAATACCCAGCGTTCCTCAGAAGACATCACACGGCTCTCTATCAGAATTTATTGTCATTGGTGTCCAGCGGATGAACGTATTTTTATTTTAATAGCTTATTATTGAAATTCAACACATAACGAAAAGCCACTCACATCTGTTGTTTTTCTGTTGTCTAGTTTTCTACTTCTTTATTTCTCACGAGTGCCTGAAAACATACCTCTATGTGTGTTGTGAAGTTCTTTTCGCATGGAATCTTGTCTTTCATGTACTTGCCCTAAGTCTAGGGAAGAAATGCAGACTATAATATACTACTCGTCAAAATTCAAGGGCCACCCTATTATTTTCAATACACTTTTATATAAGCGATTAGAATGATTAAATGAAGGAAGTTTTTAGTAAAAATGGGTGCAATATCTTCCTCTGACAGCTCTCTATGCACGTTAAGCATAAAAACAACTCACCGACAACCATGGTGATCACGTGCAATTTTTTTGCTGACCATAAATTCACATTTTTAATCTGTTTTTCAAACTTCCGTACAACCAAACAGGTGAAGTAATCGTGCTGATTGACATTCCACGTGCAATGGCGACTTTTCGTAAACAGAGTTCATTCTTAATTTGTTTTACAATCAGCAGACTTAGGGTAGTTTCATCACTTGCAAAAACCATGCCACCGAGAAGAAGTCTTGACACCTTACAAAGAATGAGGGTTATAGCGTGGGTTGAAAGTGGTTTATCTGTCCGTGAGGTTGCTAGACGGCTTGCAGTGTCACACTCTACTATCCAAAGAATCTTGGAGAGATTTCAGGCCACAGGAAGTGTGGAGGATCGCCACCGACCAGGTCGCCCTAGATGCACTAATAGACATGATGACGGGTACCTCTTCTTCAGCCCTGCGCCATCGAACAGTGACTTGTTTCACTGTAAGATGTCAGCCGAGACAAACTGTAAACGTTAATGTCAGCCAAAGCACCATTCGCAGACGTTTACATGAATTTGGACTGTCTGCTCGACGTCCTGCAGTCAGAATCCCTCTTACTCCTGCTCATCGCAGAGCCCGTGTTGCTTGGTGTCGCGAGCACATCCGATGGACAAGGCAACAATGGAGTCAAGTTCTCTTCACTGATGAATCTCGCTTCACTGTGTCATTCAGTCATGGCAAGATTCGAGTTTGGAGACGAACAGGAGAGCGATTTACTGATGACATAATTCGAGAGGTGAATCGTTATGGTAGGGGTTCTGTCATGGGCTGGGGAGGCTTCTACAGACACGGCAGGACTCCACTCTACATCATCCAAGGCAACTTGACCGGCCCAAGATACCAGAACAAAATCTTGAGACCACTTGTTCAGCCTGCTCTGGAGAGCATAGGTGGTAATGCCATCCTCCAAGATGATAACGCTCGACCCCATCGAGCTCGTGTGGTGAATGAGTTTATTCAGCAACATGGGATCATCAGGATGGCGGTGCAAGCTCATTCAAATCACCTTTCTCCGACTGAGCACCTCTGGGATGTCCTTGGTCGAAGATTGTCAACAAATATCTCCCTGCCAATGGATGTTGCACAGCTGACTGCATTTCTGCTTCAGGAATAGCAAGCTGTTCCTCAGGATACTCTTCGGACCCTTGTGGGCTTGATGCATCTACGCTGTCTTGAATGCCTTGCTGCAAACGGTGGTCATACCCGATTTTGAAATGTCTATTTGTCCAATATCTATTGTGTGACTTTTGAAAAGGTGGGTGACACACTTCACAGCTTCATTGCGTTTGAATGTGTGTTTCCATTTCTTTACGTGACATGTCAATTTGGTATTCAATAAATGCCGTTTTGACTGATACTAATTACGTTTGTATCAGATTTGTTTTATGGTTTCAACCAAGGTTTTTCTAAATGGCCCTTGACTTTTGACGAGTAGTATATTATAATGATGAAGCCATTCATGAAGTGACATTACCAAGAATTGTGCCATGATAAATGTCTAGCCAGAAAACGGCTCGTTTTTCTTGAGTGTCCCGCCTCGACACTCTATCTCCTACAGCGTCACGGTAGAGCTTCAGCTTGACAAGTTGGGTCAAGCTGCTAGTGCGTCCCTCTGATGCCAGGAACGAATTGATGTCTTTAAAGATACAAATATCTATATAAAGAACAGGATCGTGGTGGTCCGATCGATAGACCAATATATATTTATCCAGCCGTTGACCTGGAGGTCATAACGACTAGTGAAGTCAATCAACGGTCAGGTTGATTGTTATTTGTACCAATGCATTTTGCCATGAAATCATTTTGATGATCTACTGTACCAGCATATGATGTCGATGTCCTGGCGTGTAATAAACTGTGTCGTCAACCAATGGGTCCAGTATATTTTTCCTCATCAATTGGTCAGCTTTATTACCCTAACGTTACAGTGTTGTTCATCTTATCACCATTGGCCTTTCCCGACGGCCCACAATAACATTCGCGTGACCAAACAATTCGTCTGCCACTGACATTAAGCCCGACAGGCCATAACCACCACAAAACACAGGGTAACGTGTGTAATATTTATTTATTGAAATTAACATTGTTGACCCTGCAACCTATAACCTGGAATAAAGGCTGCGTCCTCTTGGTATCTAACGTTTTTAAGTGTGTTCGACAATTTGCGATGATCTTCTTAGAAAAAAAATACCGTTGCGTATCCATAGGAGTTGTGAGCAACATATTATCATCTACAATTATTATATTTAAAGTTTACAATTTTTCATTGACAAAAAAAGTCAAGTTACTGAAAGAATTCTTAAGGAAGTCTGATTAGGCATCCAATAAGCCGTTTGAATTGTATTCAATGGTTCAGCCTCAGGAATTTCATATTATTTGCAACAAGTAATGCACAAAACATCAAGTTAATGATTTAGAAACAATTAAAATGGATTCTATTCTCTCAGGTAAAAGCTCTATTGCTTATTTACTTCTACATATTGATTTACTATTAACAAAACTGTAACAGAGAAAGGCTAACATAAATTAAATCATTTCAGAAGACCTATTCATAATATTTTAATATCAGTGTTTGTGTTCAAGCAATTGAAACATAACATAATTTGTAAATGGTTTTATACCTTATAAGTCAAATAAAAATGTGTGACTAAAATGTGATAAGCGTAATCTCATAGTTATGACTATTACACATGTTTACAAATCGAAGAAAACAAATAATCATATTTGACGTCTATTTTATATCAGGCGCGTATATGGTTGATTTGAGAGCGATACATGGATTACTAGTGTCACTGCTAAGCCTACTCTTTTAATTACGCACGTCAAAGTTCATCACTGAAGACAATTACTCACATACATACGTCGACGAAACCACTGTTATTTCTGCCAATGTGAGAATTTTCCGGCACTGACAAGTTTCAGGAACAGATTTCCAGCGTTTCAGAACCACATCTTTTACACATGTCTGCGATAATCTACTTTATCTTCAAGATTGCAGACTTGTCTGCGCTAATCGAGACACTAACCGACCTTGTCTTCAACATTTCAGACCTGTCTGCACTAATCTAGACACTAACCTACCTTATATTCGAGATTTCAGGCTTGTCTGCGCTAATCTAGACACTAACCGACCTTATATTCGAGATTTCAGGCGTGTCTGCGCTAATCTAGACACAAATCGACCTTATCAATATTTTCTAGCTCAGCTTTTATGTAAACACATTCCGTCTCAAAATGTATCTTTTTTTACAAATCGATAATTTGTATCATAAAATATTCCATATCAATTAATTACATTTATACAATTATCCATATCAATCCACTATAACATTTCCAAATTTTGTTTGACAATGTTACACTATCTGCATACTTTATAAACTATTTATTATGGGTGGGTGTTAAGTGATGATGCTGTTGCTTGTCTGTTGAGTCTATTTTAGTGTAGTCTTGTTTCATAATTGTATTATATTGGTGAAAATCTACAAACTGCGTCTCGGGTTGTTTTAGTCTCATGGTCTAGGTGGTTCATATTTCTAACACTACATCAACATAAAATATGGCTTCATTTTCTTCAGAATCGATTATGGGTAAATTAGTTGCATTCATTTAAACTGCCCTGTGTCGAATTTGTGGAACTGGTAAATACTTCGTATTTCAATTCAATAAACCATATGAACTATTGACATCAACGTCGAAGTCCATTCAATAAACCATATGAACTATAGACATCAACGTCCAAGTCCATTCAATAAACCATATGAACTATAGACATCAACGTCCAAGTCCATTCAATAAACCATATGAACTATAGACATCAACGTCCAAGTCCATTCAATAAACCATATGAAATATAGACATCAACTTCCAAGTCCATTCAATAAACCATATGAACTATAGACATCAACGTCCAAGTACATTCAATATGTCGACTCATTTAATTTTGCACAAGACGATTTTATATAATAGAAGATACAACAATATAATGAACCATGTCCGTTTCACTGTCATTATTCGATCCAATGGTATCGTCCTTGTGTGATTTCAGTATCAGCGACTATATATTTATTTTATTTATACTCTTCTGAGTTCGTTACACTCAAGTTTCATCTGAACACATTATTACTTTGGTTCGTCCATTGTTAACGTCTACACTGTTTTTACATCTTTTTATTCTCCAAAGGAATCGAACATTTGTGTCTTCACAAATATTCCTTATGCATTTTTCCACCTACAACTGGGTTAGTTGAGGTAGTCGACACTCAAGCTTCTAGACAGTCTACATACAAATTATTCGAAGTTAATACTAACCTTAATGATAAGTCTATCACACATTCTTCGCAATTTTAACCGTATTTTTGTTCCACTTTCTCATTTCACTGTGATAACAAATTTGAAGATACTATTATCTTTTTAGCGAAACTGTTCATCTCATATTTATACTTTGAATTTTCCTTGTGGCTAGGAATATGCTTGTCATTTGCTAGAACTTAAGGTGATTACCACGCTGAAGCATACGCTTTTTGCTTACTAGTGAGCAAATGAACTCTGTTTCTGTGGTAAGGAAAGTCTCTTTGCTTGTAGCCCCCCCCCCCTCCTCCTCCCATGTTGAAGTGTATACTACATGAGTCTTGAGAAGTCACTTCATTGTGTTCAGAGATTCGAGACAGGATGTCAGCAAACCAATTTTCGGCTCCTCTTATCTGCTTTGTTTCGAACTGAAACTGTTGAAAAAGCAAGAACCATCTGTGGAGTCTTGCATTGTTGTGTATTTTCATATTCTGCGTAGTAAGAAGTATGTGATCTGTCTGGATTATAAATTTCGCCCCAATTAAATATTTTGACAGTTTGGAGACAGACCAAACAATCGACAACAACTCTCTTTCGCCGACTGCATAACGACGCTCTGCTGGTAGTAGTTTTCTACTAATGTAGACGCATGGGTGTAACAGCGCTATATAACTACTGTATGTTGTACTTGACTACACTAGGTGGCAGATGACAGGCCTAGTTATATAAATCAAGTTACAAATCTCTTTTATTTATCTTCCAAGTTATTATGGGGGAACTGGTGTACTGGCCATCACCGCCAGAGATGATGATTCCTGGATGATATATGGTCCTTCTCTACAACCCACGACCCGTTCCATTCCTTCTTTGTTGTTAATAGTGACTGATCTCGTATAGTGGATTTTGTTTTTAACCTGGACACAGCCTACATACAACAAGTCCTACAGATTGAGCCAAACTTGTGTGGTATCCAGCAAAACTGTTTATTTACACATGTTTAATTCCCTCAACAAAGCAATGTATTTAGCATAGAACTCCCTTACAGTTAGATCATAATTGACTTATGCGCAACCTTTGACTCATGTATATACATATTCTCCTCTTTCACCAATTCAAATCAGTTCCAACTGGCCTATTTTTACCGTGCTTCAAACCTTCCCCTGATTTGTCTAAGCACCTCAATAACTCATATCAACACTTCCAATTTAAGGTGTTGGTGCTTTCATTCTTTATTATCAATCTCGATTGGGGGGTTTGGGATGTCAGGTATTGGTAGTACCTCTGGTTAAGGAGCTGTCATGCCCTTTTCAGGACAGCTCAGCCACCTTTGGTCCAAACCTGGCATTCAGCTCTCACCTGTGGCTCCTCGTAGCTGTCAGCATGCGACAGCGGCCACCCCCCGGGAAACGGCTTTGACAGGCCGGCTAAACTAGGTGAGGGTAGCCGACTGGTTATAAACCTTCGGTGAGTTAGGGTCTGCCTACCCATGCATGCGAAGACTGGATTCGGTAGACTGCACGGAAGAAACCACCTGTTGGTTCAACGGGCATGACGGCGATTACCAGCAACGCGCTGTGGAGCGTAAGGAGCATGGCGAGGCACGTAGAAAGCCATGGTCATCCACTGCACCTGACTTCATCTCCAGTCGTGTTGACTTGTCTTGCCACTGGATTAAGATGGACCCAGGCGAGAGAGTGAGGTCGACGAATTGCGCAACTCTTCCTCACTTTAAACCAAATCACTGCGCAAGTCACTCTTTCATCCACTCATCCACTCATCCATCCACTCACAACAAGTCCTGTGGCGATGGGCGAGCGGCGAAGCGGCAGGCGTGGGTGCGCTGGCAGTCGTAGTCGCAGACCTACACACAGGCGGCTCAGGCCATATGGTCGTCTTCCACTGATCGGAGCAGCAGTGGGATTCGGCAGCCCCCTGAGTGACTGAGCAGCCCTCTTTAGGAAAGCACTGCTCACCTCCATGGCATGAGGAAGGGGCTAGAAAAGGTGACCTAAACATTGCCTGCTCCACCATTACCTAACCAGCTTACCGCGGTTGGTGGGTACCCTACTTCAGCGGGCGACACATAAGAAAAAGAAAGGACAGATTTTCCCCCCTCATTCTAGGCGCATGGAATGTGCGCACTGTACTCGACAAAGACTTAAACACAAACAGACCCGAGAGGCGAACTGCCCTGATTGGGAGAGAACTGGCCAGATACAACATTGACATAGCAGCACTGAGTGAAACTCGACTTGCAGTCGAGGGCCAACTTTGCGAAAAGGGTGCAGGTTATACATTCTATTGGAGCGGAAGAGGAACTGAAGAAAGACGAGAAGCAGGGGTTGGATTTGCAATCAAAACAGCAATTATTGGCAAGCTAGCGGAGCCCCTAAAGGGAATAAATGACCGACTCATGAAGGTCAAGATCCCACTGCTTTATGGAAGGAAACATGCCTTCATCATTAGCGCGTATGCACCAACTATGACAAACCAGGATGACGTCAAGGATAAGTTTTACGAAGAACTACATGCAGTCATTGAATCAGTTCCCAAAGCAGATAAGCTTATTATTCTTGGTGACTTTAATGCAAGAGTAGGCTCAGATAACATCTCCTGGAGTGGCACTATCGGAAAGTACGGCGTGGGTCGCTGTAACAGCAATGGACTTCTTCTCCTCCAGACTTGCGCAGAACATAACCTCCTTGTCACCAACACCATTTTTTCGACTTCCTATCCGCAACAGGACCTCCTGGATGCACCCTCGCTCGAAGCATTGGCACCTAATTGACTATGTAATTGTTAGGAAGAAGGACAGGCAAGATGTCCGGGTGACCAAGTCCATGTGTGGTGCCGAATGCTGGACTGATCATCGCCTCATTGTGTCTAAACTTAAAATTCGTATCCAACCTGCCAGGCGCCCTCAGGGAAAGAAAACTCAAAAAAGGCTGGATATTACCAAACTAAAGAAGACAAAAATTAAACAGTCATTCACTGACACCCTAGAAGAGCGTCTCAAATCTATCTCGTTAGACGGCCAAAGTGCGGAAACAAATTGGACAGCCCTAAGCGAGCAGATCTACAACACTGCTACAGAGGTCCTGGGTCCCGCCATCAAGAAACAAAATGACTGGTTTGATGAGAACTCAGATGATATAAAGAAGATGTTGGCTGAGAAACACCATCTCCATAAAGCATATTTAAATAATCCAATATCTACATCCAAGAAAGACGCTTTCAACAACATGCGTAGAATCGTCCAACATAAACTACGCCAGATGCGGGATTCATGGCTGAGTAATAAAGCAGATGAGATCCAAGGCTTTGCTGACAGCCATGACTTGAAAAATTTTTACCATGCACTCAAAGCGGTCTATGGTCCAACATCATCAGGATTATTTCCCCTCCTTAATGCAGATGGAAAAACACTAATTACAGACAAGGAAAAAATTCTCCAACGCTGGGTCGAACACTTTAATAATATTCTGAACCAGCCATCATCTATTAACGATGAAGCCATCAACCGACTGCCCCAAATTCCTATAAATGAAGCACTAGATGTTATACCGACTTTGGAGGAGACTCAAAAGGCGATTCGTCAACTTTGTAGTGGAAAGGCCCCCTGCTCCGATTCAATTCCTCTTGAGGTCTATAAAGATGGCGGTACAGTTCTGATAGAGAAACTTCACATGATCTTCCAGCAAATGTGGCAGAGTGAAACCATCCCACACAATCTCAAGGATGCGTCAATTATACATCTTTATAAACGTAAAGGTAATCGCCAAGACTGTAACAATCATCGAGGCATCTCACTACTATCAATCGCTGGGAAGAAATTTGCCAGAATCCTTCTTAATCGCCTTACGGCTCATCTTGACAAAGGTCTTCTACCTGAAAGTCAGTGTGGATTCCGGAAAGAACGTGGAACCACCGATATGGTGTTCGCTGCAAGACAGCTTCAAGAAAAATGCAAAGAACAGCACTGTGACCTGTACACAGCTTTCATCGACTTGACAAAGACGTTCGACACGGTCAGTAGAGAAGGTCTATATAAGATCATGGCAAAATACGGCTGCCCAAAGAAATTTAAATCAGTAGTGCAGCAACTGCATGATGGAATGCAGGCTAGAGTTAAGGAAAACGGTGAGCTGTCGGAGCCTTTCCCCGTCTCAAATGGAGTTAAACAAGGGTGTGTACTTGCACCGACGCTTTTCAGTATCATGTTTTCTGCTATGCTGACTGATGCTTTCAGAGACGGGGACACAGGAATCGACATCAGATATCGTATTGATGGAAAATTGTTTAACCTTAGGAGGCTTCAAGCAAAAACCAAGGTCAAATCACACACCATCAGGGATCTTCTGTTTGCTGACGATTGTGCCCTCAGTGCTGGCTCAGAGGCTGATCTGCAGCGTAGCGTTGATAGATTCTCCGAAGCCTGCTCCAACTTTGGGCTTACCATCAACACGGGGAAAACAGAAATCTTGTACCAACTACCTCCTGGCACAATTTATACTGAGCCAGTCATCAAGGTAAATGGTAAGAAACTGAATGTTGTGAACAGGTTTACATACCTTGGTAGTACACTATCCCAGAACATCGTCATTGATGAGGAGGTGAACACCAGGATCTTCAAAGCCAGCAGCACATTTGGCAGACTATACACCAACGTTTGGCATCGAAGTGGCATTAGTCTACAGACAAAGCTGAAGGTATACAGAGCTGCGGTGCTTCCAGTGCTGCTTTATGCATGTGAAACATGGACTGTATACAGGCGCCACGTAAAAAAGCTCAACCACTTCCATACAGTCTGTCTCAGGAAGATAATGAACATCAAATGGCAAGACAAGATCCCAGATACCGCCGTTCTTGACAGAGCTGGTATCCCTAGCATCGATACTATTCTGATGCAGTCACAGATTCGCTGGGCAGATCATGTAGTCCGCATGCCAGACCATCGACTGCCAAAGATACTCTTTTATGGTGAGATGCAGAAGGGTAGACGCTCCCATGGTGGCCAGAAAAAGCGCTTCAAAGACACGCTTAAGGCTTCATTAAAAACCTTTGACATAAACCTAGACACATGGGAAGCTGCTGCGCAAGACCGAACTGCCTGGCGCACATCTCTTCGTAAAGGTGCAGCGGCATGCGAATCTTCCAGAAGAGCAGCAGCGGAACAGCGGAGAAAAGCTAGAAAAGATCGTGAAATAAAACCTTCACATGAAGCAAACATTCCCTGCCCACACTGTCCGAGATCCTTCCAGGCCCGCATCGGGCTCATCAGTCACCTTCGTACTCATAGACTATCCTAACATCCTAATAATTGGATGAACAGAGTGGTCTTCATCACTTGTGATGGACGAACAACATCAATCTCGACGGGGGGCCGCGCTAGCGTAGTGGTTACAACACCGCTCTGGCGACCGGGTGATACAGGATCAAACCCGGGCGACGGCATTTGAGGATTTTTCGTTGACCGGGATTTGGACTGGATTAACTCGAGACCTGGCGAGGACATTTGAAGGAATTTCGTCGACCAGGGACTGGCGGCTCCTGAGCCGACCCAGCTCTAATGGGTACCTCCGAAATCGGAGAGTATTTGCCTGAATGGGGAGGGACACCTGTCTCTGTACAAGAAAACAAAAGGGATACTCACGTAAAAATCAATGTCAGGTTACAAAAATATATTAATAATAACCTGAGATTTCACCTCGAGTATTAGCGGGCGTACGAAAAAAAAAAAAAAAAAAATCAATCTCGACGTGTCTTCCTCTGATACTGCTACGGTAAGCATAACTTAATTCCTTCTATTTTCCTTGTTGTTTTTCTAGTGTCTCCAACTCAACATATTTATGACTTTATTTTCTCTGATTAATCTCGTCAGGTCTATCTCCATTACTGTACCTGTAACCTTAACATAATTCACAAAACAGGTGCCCAACCTTAGATATATATGCAGAGGTATAAATATATACTTACATTTGAAACCACATGAGCAATTTTATAGTCGTAATGTTTACAAGTCCCTTACTTGTCGTAATTATTGCTAACGACAAGTGATAGTTCATTTGTCATGAGCCTACCATGAAAAATATGACTCTCCTCGTTGAAAATGTGTCTTCATTTCTTTATACATCTATAGTCGTAGCAAGCTTGACCATCAGCTGATCTACTTAGTCAACTAAGTTATCCACCCTTATAGCTTCTCATCTTGTGACTTCTGCAATATCTTCAATAAATACCTGTGGTTCATGTTCATAATAAACGTAAAATATACTTACTGTCAATACACAGAATTTCTCACGAAATACACTATCTATTCACACTGGTTATGCTAAACCTCTTATTTATCTTCTCTTGTCCCTGTCTAGAACTAGCACGTCCTCTGAACATCTCTAGTCTTATGCTAATTCTTAACCACAGTATCAGTTAATCTTTTGAACATTACTACCACCTATGCTATTTCTATATCACTTCAGAAAACTTCTATATACCCACAGAATCAAGACTTGAGAGCACGGCAATACACAACTTGCCTCTTCAGTTTCTCAAACCGGACTGCTCCAATGACCTCTGGTCACTGTTCTCTCGTACGATTCAACCCGTACCTCTGATTCGCTGTCCTATCTTGTTTGTTTTTTTTAAATTCATTGGTTGCACCTTTGAATTACAACTCACTAGAACAAAAAATACTCACGCTTTATTAACGCTAACCGAGTTACTGAACACTCGTCTTATTTTTTAATCCTCACTCTATTTTCTTCCCCGCGAACTGTCTTAAACGTTCACCTAACCTTGGCAATGTATTTATTATGCCCGGGCAAACCCTACGGTGACATACTTTAAGCGTTCATATAACCTTGCCAGAATCATAAACAATGCTTGGGCAAACCCTACGGTGACATACTTTAAGCGTTCATATAACCTTGCCAGAAGCATAAACAATGCTTGGGCAAACCCTACGTTGACATGGGTGTAGCATGTCATTCCACCTCTGCATGAAACATTCTGCTATCGCTATTGCTGGGGCATCAGTTCTGAGATTGAAAATATTATTTACGTCAGGTATGACGTATTAACTCACAACTCACGACGAATATATGTACATCATGAAGACGAACAATGTTCTCTATATTGTTGCAGGACTTCGCTATTTCTTTACCCCATGTGGGTTTCATATCTTTCTGAAGTCATGCTATTTCATGAAATAATTCACCGGTCAGGAAGAACGATATGTCACTGGATTCTAATCTTCTAAGTTTTTATCTAGGTGATATCTTTACAAAGTTTGTGTTGGCTTGGATTATGATAATTTCATCGAACCACCAGGGAATGATAACTTTATCCTTAGGCGACTATGTTTGTAGTAATCATTATATCGAAAATGTTGCTCGCCGATTTTCTTTGTCACGTGGGCCACCAGCTTCTACTGTCATATTACTGACTTCTATCTGCGTTGCATGAACAGGACTTAAAATGTTACATACCAGATCCGACTTGTGTAGACAACAGCCTTCGGACTTCTTCTGTCGTTAATGCCAACTGCAGTTTTACAATCTTAAACACAAACTGTAAGCCGTGGCTTGTCAAAAACGTCTGGACGGTTTTCACACATAAATGTCGATCTCAATAGCGAATTTGCTACTGAGCCAAAATGACGGACGAAAGAGCGTCAGAACTTCTTGTGTCTGCCTTATATAGGCCCTGGACCAACGGAAGCCACATGACCCTTACTCAATTCTCTTAACTCAACCTTTACTTTCCACCTTTACCTATTCCCAGTACTGCCCATTTATGGAATCCTATTGCATTCACAAGTTGCGCTATCAACTTGTAATGAGGCTCACAAGCAGTGCTATCAACTTGTAATGAGGCTCACAAGTCGTGCTATCAACTTGTACTGAGGCTTAAAAGCCGTGCTTTGAACTTATAATGAGGCTCACAAGCTATGCAATCAACTTTTAATGAGGCTCAATAGCCGAGCTATCAACTTGTAATAAGGCTCACGAACCGTGCTATCAACTCGTTGTGATGGTTATGGTATTTTATTTCAAATATAATCTGTGTAATACAAATGTAATGTGTATGATACAAATGTAATGTGTATGATACAAATGTAATGTGTATGATACAAATGTAAGATATTTAGTAACGTAAATTTGATATGTTATACATGTTTATGATAAGTTGTAATATTATTTTTCGAGCATCGACATGCAAAGCGGAAAGACAAAGAAGAGAGGCTCAAAGTGATCTAGCTGAGCTTAAACTTCAGAACAAAGCTACAGATACAGAGTTGATAAATGTGTTCAGACAGCTCTTCATGATTGTGGAATCTATGAATTCTTCAGGTAAACTGTGCCATGACGTGTTCTTCACTGTCCATGACATTTTTGTTTGATATGTGTTCTTGTGTTTATAACGTCACAGGCGATTTTTATTGGCCATTCTTTATATCGTGTCCTTTTGCCAATAATATCGTCGAATGTATTTTAAAATATCATTGATAGTGCTCCAATGATCATCGATTGTTTCTCCCATAAGTTAAGTAAGACTCTGGGATCCAGTCGACCAGGAAAGCGCAGAGTTCGCTGAACGGACAGCATCAGACAGTCCCTGAAGCACCGAGGAATGGACTAGAACCAGGTCAAAAAGGAAGACAGCCGGTAGGATAGCATTTCGATCTCTCTGGTTAATCCCTACACCCAATGTTGTGTGCTTGAGACAAGTATATCGAAATTGGCAGTTGTGATCCATTGTTGTTGTAGGATTTATGTGATGGTGTCTTTCCATCATGCTCGTGGTCATTTCCGTGGCCTAAAACCAGATCATCTTTTGTTTTCCCGTGTTGGTAATTTACCGGGTTGCAATGTCTCTTCCTAGTTCTATACGTTATATTTTAATAACACTTCGTTGTTCGATATATTATGTTCTATACGTTTTGTCGTGGACAAGTCAACTCTTTGATCGTTACATTTTTCTGTGACCTCATTTATTTTCGTTGTTTCGCTTTCATCCTTCAAGGTTTTCGTATCACAACTTGTCCTACCTCTCACCAACACCTGGTTATTTTTTCCATTGTTATCGGTCACGTTTACCGAATGAGTGGTGTTATGAGTAAATTCCATAACATTGGTTGTCGATGGTCACTTCCTATTTGATTTGATTATGGATTGTTGTCCTGGTTTCAGGAAGTGACGTCAGTACTTCTGCTGGGCATGTATGCAGACGATAAAGTCTGAAAGTCGGCCAAGCTAGCGTGCCCTGCCGGCATTCGATATGTGGCGTTTCACTGCGTAAGCCACCTGTGTGTTTCTGCTAAAAAGAGTATATGATATTCTCTCTGCATGCATGAGGTTTTAACATTACTAGGTTACGCATACACCTCCGTGCGTCAACGCTAGTTTATATATGCAAGTTTGTACGAGGATGCTGATGAGAAAGTGCGTGATGTCTTATTAATAAATACTGTGAAAATTCCATCGACATTGTTTCCTTAATACTAGACTGTACTTCGACAATGTATAGACCGTGCTAGGAGCTATACCTGTGTATGAACCTACTCTTTAGATGTCAAAGTGGAGCCTTGTGAAAAAATGAAATGTTTTGTGAACTGTCCAAAGTGGCCGTTGGATTGTGATTGCTTTTAACCAATGTACTGTGTGAGGGCGGGCTAATGAACGGGCCTTAGATCCCTAGGAACTTATTATAACTAGGCCAGGCTACTGAATTCAAACTGTAGCATTTATATGCAGAAGAAGCTGCTTCAAGAAAATACATAACTATGCCCCATGATGTACACGTATCAAGTGGACTTGTCACATTGATTGTTTGCCTATCCGCTAGCTCTAGACTGAGAAAGAGTCTACACTGAGCGAGTCTTCTATTTTTAACTTCGTCTTCTTACATGGGAAGAAACACGCACCAGGTTGTGGCCTGATAAGGTGCCAGTTCGCAAACATTACATGATAAAATAGATTGCAGATAAACATTATGACACGGACTTCCGGCAAATGGACTTTGCTGTGATAAACAGTTACACGGAAGGAACATCTTGGAGGAGATTATATTGTTAGATCTGTGAAGTATTGTGTTTGTGCACATGACAGGCAAAACTGAAGAACCAAAACCTTATATGGTCACGAAAGAACAAACAGATAAATTTGTAAATAAACAACAACCCTTGAGAGTTTATAATTTCTAGAGTCTACACTGAACGACACTTCTATTGTTAACTCCGACTTCTTATCTGGAAGAATCACGCTACCAGGTTGCCGCATGATAAGGTGCCAGCTCGCAAACATTACACGATAAAATACAATGCAGATCTCACTGGGATGAAGGAAATGACCATATTGCTAAAGATTATGACATGGACTTCCGGCAAATGGACTTTGCTGTGATAAACAATTACACGGAAAGAACATCTTGGAGGAGATTATTTTGTTAGATCTGTGAAGTATTGAGTCTGTGCACATGACAGGCGAAACTGAAGAAGCAAATCCTTTTATGGTCGCGAAAGACGCGCAGATAAATGTGTGAATGAATTGTAAAGAAAATATGTTGTGGGTCACGCAGAATGTTCTACAGGAAGGTGGGAAGGAAATACCCTTACCGATATCAGACACTATTTCGTGGCTGGTTTGGCAAGGTAGTGCTAAAATAAAATGATTGGAATTTTTTTCTAACGAAACCACATGGGCATGTTTGCAACAAAATTCGCTTATAATTTACAACAGTTTAAGAATGTTTCACGGCATTTTCATCTTGTCAGTAACGCAATTCAGATAGTCAGTATAACGAATAGAAACAGGATTTTAACATTCAGTGCTTGGCTAAGTATTAGAGGATCTTCTGATATTAGTCAGAAAGAAAACTCGACTACAGTATTGGAAATCACGAATCCTGAAACTCCTCCATACAGAACAACAGTGGGATTATAAACTTAACAAAGTTGATAAACATTCACAATCTTACAATCCCATTCACAATGATGCGCATTCTGCTTAAATTATGTAAACCTGGACTGCCTGTCATGAAATATTTTTTTTTTTTTTTTTTTTTTTTGACTGTAGGGTACAACAGAGGCCTGGCATATGTTATGGTTATTCTTCTTCCCCGTACACTCTCAGACGTCTACTTGAATGTTTTCAAAGAAATCAGTAGTCAGTTTAAGGCTATTTGAATCTCCGTAGAGCTTTTCCCACGAATGGTACTGATGTCGATCATATACGCTTTCTCTTTTCCTCATATATTGGGCAACTTTGAAGCGGATGTTCAGCAGCCATTTTATCAGTACCACAGTTACACTGATCGGTAGCTCATATCTTTAGCTTGTTGAATAGATGATATCTCAGTCTGTTGTGGCCAATGCGGAGTCTGAAGATTGCCACTTGTTCTCTTCTGTTTAGCTGGTAGTATGCATCATTTTGTGTGTGACCTGTGTGCTCTACATCCCATTTATTTATATATTTGATCCTGTTAAAACTCTTTGCCTCCTCGAAAGTTACACTTGGATCAGGCTGAGGTAGATCTCCACTTTCCTTTGCCAATCTGTCAACCTCTTCATTGGCAGTAATATTACAATGAGATTGGATTCATTGGATCGCAACACTTTTGAATCGTTGACATAGTTTGTGGAGCACTATTGTGAGGTCATCAAGGTCTGTATTATTTTGGCTTTTCAATGAGGCAGTTAATGATTTTGCATCGGTAAAGAAAGCAACTTGTCTCTCTGTGTTTTCTTCTGTCATTATAACCTCTGCTGCAGTTTTCAAGGCCTCTGCCTCTGCTCTGAAGTAACTTGATAATTTTTCTGTTGGCACTGACACCCTTTTTTTGGTTATGATTATAGCAAACGTCGTTGAAAGTGATACACATTAATCGTATTTTTAAACCAAAAGTTTGCTGTGTTATAAAAGTTGATATTGTTGTATCGCTGGTGTGTCATATAATGTTATGATATTTCATAATACAATTTTCCTAGGAGCAACATCAGATATGGAGACGAAGTTGGTCGAAAAAATAATACCACAAGTAAATGCCACAGAAACAAACATTGCTGACCAGAAAAATCAAAACGAGGCCACAGAGAAACAGTTGAGCGATGTGCTAATAAAATTGTCCAGGCTTGAGGAATCTCTGAACACATCAGGTAACGTGTGTGTAGACCTGAGTTTTCAGTTTTGTCCTTTATTGTGTATGACATTCTGCCTATCATTCCTGTTTCGCGTATATTTCGTCTCACATGTTCTTTGTTGGCAATTCTTTGTGTTATATATTCCTTTTATCCAAAGCCTCTTCGTATGCGATTCAAAATGTGTTCTGGGTTTTTTTTTACCTTTACTCCAGCTGTTCAAATCTGTTTTACGTAGACAGTTCAACCTTAAACTTAAGTTCTTACTCATATTTTATTTTTTGTATATTTGACTTGTTAGCTCTTCTGAATCTCAGAATGCTGTCAATTTTTTTGTTCAGAGTGGTCGTGCTAAGTTGATGGTAGCAGTTTGTGTCTACTTCTGTTGTTGTCTCTACATTCTTTATGTAGCAGCTCTATGTCTTCCTATCTACTGTGAAATGTCTAATTTTATTTGTACCCATCAGATCAGCTGATAGTCAACATTAACATATCCAGATGAGGGATGATGGGTTTTTTAAAATCATACGTCCTTAAAAATGCTAAAGCTGACAACTCTCTTCCATTTTTAATTTTTATTTTCAATTTTTATTTTTCCTCTATCCTCCATTCTTAACTCCGTAGTCTGTTCCGACGTTTACTTTCGCATTGCCCTGTGATACACGTTTATGGGAATGCTCAATTGGTTGACTGAAATAACGCTGTCACTTTTACATCCAACTATTTCGCTGTTTTAATGGTCTGGTTAAAACATCCCTGGTGTCCATTACTTCATTTGATGTCTTTAAAATTGGAATTTCTTACGAGTGCCTCTCATTTACCTACCTTTGCTATGTATTTACGACTAACAAGCCTTGGGTGATTACACAGTTTTGTGTTCGAGTTTTGAACATTCACAACCCGTGACTCACTCTTTCTCTCTCTCTCTCTCTCTCTCTCTCTCTCTCTCTCTCTCTTCTCTCTCTCTTCTCTCTCTCTCTCTCTCTCTCTCTCTCTCCTCTCTCTATCTCTCTCCCTGTCCCAATGTACCGGTCGGAGCCTCTTCCACGACCACCGTACTTTATGATAAATTATTGACTGGTAGTATGATCTGCGTTGACGGTGATTGCGATCGTTGAGTGAATGTTAATGTCGTCCTTAGCTTGATATCTTCATGTTATTATTCTTGATCATATTGATTCCGATTATATCCGTACGTTCCTCGATTACGCTGCCGTAATCCAGACAATACCCTGTGTGTTTTATCTCAATGTGCTAAACACACGTTTTGTCCGATGGTAATTTGTTGTTCCATTTTGTCTTTGCTGATCTCAGATGCATACTTTTTCGTCTTATGGCCTAGCTATTTGTGATTTTTTCCCAGTTTGTTACAAAGTTCTCACTTGTTACATAAATATTCTAGACTCTACATACCTGGACATATTATTTGTATGTAACTGTTACGTCCTTTTTCACCCTGGGTGTTTAAGGGTGTGGGACTTAACAGTATTGAAGTTAACAAAAGTCTAACTTTTGTTATAAGGGTACGCATCAGTGTAAGTAATAATTGTTTATATGTAAGTAATAATGTTTAAATTAGTTGCACACGGAAGAGCACATATTTGATGCGTTTAAATTGAGCTGGTTGCTAATCGGTGGATGACGGAGTGGACAGAGACAAAATGCCGGTTGTATAGGACAGATATTGGTCTGGTCCAAGAGCCCCATACTGTGGGAATATTATTATGATAGTGGTTTAGCTACCTTCCAGGAGGAAGTTTTAGCAGTAAATATATACTGAAGCACATAAAAAACGCACAACTATTATATATACTGATGCCGAGAAGCTGGGAAAAAAAAGTTTGGGAATGGATTTTCCCCGTGTTTGTCATGAGGTAGAGAGCAAATGGCTGCTGGAGTGGAAAGTGCATGATTCAACCCACGGGTTTGTGCACAGACTACATGAAAACAATGAAAGTTACAAGTCCAACACGATTCCCAACAGCTATGACCCTGAAAATGTGTACGCGTTGTGGCAGTATACTCGGTATAAAAAGGCCGTTGAGACAAAACACCCACTACATGTGCTTGAAATGCCACGACTATCTGAAAACGACCGCCAACGAGCCATTGGTATGTTGGAGACCGGAATGAGCTCGCAGGCCATTGCCAGGAGGATGAATTGCCATTCAACATATCATTTGCTGATGGACGTATGCGGATTTGGCGACGGTGTGGAGAGCGCTTTGCAGATTGCTGTGTTTGTCAGCACAACCGATTTGGAGGTGGCAGTATTCACATTTGGGGAGGATTCAGTTTTCACCATCGCTTGCCTCTTCACGTTTTCCGTGGAAATGTTAATGCTGTGACATATCGAGATGCGGTTCTGGATGCATTGGTTGCTCCTGCGTTCACAAATTATCCAGACTTGCAGCTTCTCCAGCAGGATAACGCACGTGCGCACACCGCATGCATTGCGCAGCAATATCTACAGCAGCAGATAATTGTGACGATTGATTGGCCTGCTCTATCACCAGACATTTTCCCTATAGAACATCTATGGGACGAGCTTGGATGCAGAGTCTACAGGTAAGGTTCTCTAGCTAATCTGCAACAGCTCGAAGCTGCTCTTACACGTGAATGGGACTTGATCCCCCGGAATTTCCTTCAGAGACTTGTGCGTTCCACGCGGAGCCGCTGCCAAGCTTGTTTGCAAGCACACGGTGGACATACCAGATACTAAGGATAGTGTGAATGAATTTTTTTATTGGTTGCATTTTTGGTTTTCTCCCTTGCCTGCACAGAATGCAATGAATTTCATAACAATCAAATGTACAAATTAACGACCAGCATGGATTCATAGGAAAATGAATAAAGATTCCAAATATGTAAACTTGTAAACACTTATATTTTCATTTCACACTCCGTTCCTGGATTATACTGGTGGTGCGTTTTTAATGTGCTTCGGTATATATGTAAGTATCCAAGATTGATACGCGTCTTCTGTATTACCAGTAAGATCTAGTTAGGGCTTCGACGTGGTCATTGAGAACCCTCTGCAAGTGAGAACTGATCCTCTGCTGGTGTATATTTGGTTTTAAAATACACTGAAGTTTTTGCCAGTGATTTGTCCGGCGTCTCATGTATATAAAGATTACACTAGTCAACAACCAAAATGTACCAGAAATGAAAATAGCTGATCTTAACTAATTTTGGTGTGCAGAAAACGAAAATGACATTAAAAAATGTTGATTGGCTCTAGTTTTCAAGATATATGCTACTAGTTTATTTAATTACGGTCAATGTATATATATGACGCAACTGTTGTGGGCGATTGCGTAATTTTTTCTAATGACCAATAAAAATATAACTAGAAGTTGATGATGCAATCCTACCTATGATTACATCACCTTTGTGTAAAAATATCTTATCTCTGATAAAATTTTGCCTTTAGTTAGTGCATTTGTCCTTATCAAAAGTATCGTAGTTAGAAATGCCTAGGATATGTGTGAACAGTGCTAATAATTTCTGTTATATATGTGGTGAGGTGACATTTCTATCACAAAAACGAAATATAACTAAAGTGATTAAGAAGGCGTACAGTTTGTACTTTGGCTGCAGAACAGGAGATCAAGATAAGAGCTGGGCGCCACACATATGCTGCAATACATGTGCAGCACATCTTAAACTGTGGTTGACTGGCAAAAGGCAAGCTATGCCTTTTGCAGTCCCAATGATTTGGAGAGAGCCCACTGATCATCTCAACAACTGTTACTTTTGCATGATCCCTCCAATTGGGAAAGGCATATCAAACAAGAAAAAATAGATTCTGAAATATCCAAACATCCCCTCTGCAATACGTCCGGTACCACATAGCGATGACCTACCAGTTCCCAAAGTGCCAGAATCATTTTCAGCTGCTTCCACTGATGAAGAAGAGGACATGGGTGGTCCTGAACCATCAACCTCAAGCAACTCAGATTTTGAGCAAACTACATCCACTAAACCACATTTAATAACCCAAGGTGAACTGAATGATCTTGTAAGAGATCTGAATTTACCGAAGAACAAAACGGAGCTTTTGGGTTTCAGATTGCAACAGGGGAATCCTCTGGCAGAAGATGTTACAATTTATGTGTATAGGAACCGCCAGAAGCCGCTTATTACATTCTTTTTCAAAGAGGGTGACCTTTCTGCGTGCCACAACATTTCTGGTGTAATGGCAGCCCTCAAAATCAAAATCATATCGGAAGAGTGGAGGCTTTTCATTGATTCATCCAAAACGAGTCTTAAAGCTGTTTTATTGAATAATGGTAATGTGTTACCGTCAATTCCAGTTGGTTACGCAGTTCATATGAAAGAAACTTATGAAAACATTAAGCACCTTTTGAAGTGTATAAACTACGATCACCATCATTGGTCACTTTGCGGTGACTTACAAGTGGTCGCTCTTTTGCTTGGACTACAGGGTGGATACACCAAGTACTGTTGCTTTCCCTGTGAGTGGGATAGTCGTGCACGAAGTGACCATTACATCAGAAGACATTGGCGAATCAGGCAGTCATTGCAGCCTGGCAGTAAGAACGTTGAGAACACAGCACTTGTCGACACCAGCAAGATTTTGTTGCCACCCTTGCACATTAAGCTTGGTCTCATGAAAAACTTTGTCAAGGCAATGGAGAAAACAGATGAGGCTTTCAAATATCTCATCACAAAATTTCCAAGACTGAGTGCAGCTAAAATAAGAGAGGGAGTATTTGCTGGTCGGCAAATTCGAAAACTTCTTCATGATGACGAGTTTCTTTGCGTGTTGCAGGCAAGGAAAAAGCAGCATGGCTAGCATTTAAGTCAGTGGTGGACAATTTTCTTGGCAACAACAGATCTGATAATTACAATGAAATTGTAGAAAATCTCCTTCTGAAGTATACGAGTCTTGGGTGCAACATGTTTTTGAAAATTCATTTTCTGGATTTTCATCTGGATTTCTTTACGTCAAACTGTGGAGCGGTCAGTGATGAGCATGGTGAACGATTTCACCAGGACATTGCTGCTATGGAGACATGGTATCAAGGCAATTGGAGCCCTTCAATGCTTGCTGATTACTGTTGGACTGTGACAAGAGACACCTCATCGATTGACTACAAGAAGCAAGCAAAGAGAGCTCGAACAGTGACTGCTTAATGACGGAATGGGTTCAAATGTGCCTTTTTAAAACATGATTGTCAGAATAACTGTTTAGACGATGAAAGTCCCCACTTGTGAGGAACAATATTATTATGGTGGGGTGTGGCGTGGGTGTAGATGAAGATGGTGATAAACACTGGCTCGCACAAATCAACCCAACGCCACTGGTTACAGTTCACTGACATTTAATAGAACGTTCACAGACATGTACTGGATATCACACATCTAGTCAACATACTGAACTAACTACTTGGGTAAACACTGCCTGTAAGGCATAACGACCTACAGTCTTCATACACAGTCTCTCCGACTACACAATAACAATGTACAGACTGTCCTTGGTGCGGTATACACTCTTCGCACAACTTCTTCAAACAGCTTTACGTGCGGAAAAACACCTCACACTAATACAACACCATCCAGGTGTACATCACTTAACATTAGTGATAGGCGGCATGAACATCGCCATTTAGGTTCCAAGAATCCTCTCCAGGCGGTAAAATACACTTGGCCTGTACTTTATAGCTACCAGGCGGGAAACGCGTCGCCTGACTCCTTCGTAGCTCCAATGTGGAAAGGCGTCACCTTATAATGTTCTCCGTGAACATGAAATTCTGGCTCCAACAGGAGCGTCTCCAGGCGAGAAACATATCGCCATTAATAAATAACTAGATAGAATCTATCACAGCATAAATATCATAGTCACAAAAACGGATCCTCTCAGTCACAAATTACGAGCTTACAGTCCGGCTTCCAAATCACAGAATACCCCGCTCAACTCGGCGGTCAAACACAGAATCCCCCAGTCACACCAGACTTGTGTTCACTTCATCCATTCTCTCAACGCATGAACAAGTCACACCATGTTGACATAAAGTCAGACATTAACTCAATAACTGAGTTACACTTCACCAAGTGTTTACAACAGTTCAGTGACCCTTACACCAACCACTATCATCATTCATACTCATGAAACTGTTCTGTGACATCCAACCCCCTCTCCAGATGGAAAACGAAGTTTTGCACCGAAGAGTACAAGCCACAGAACCCCTCATGTACCAACACATTATTGGATGCAAACATACGGTCTTACTGAAACAGTTGCCATATTACTGTGACTGGAACATTTACACAATAAACGATGGGTGAGTCATACTCAAACCCATACCACAGTTCTCCTCCCACATGGAGCAAATGCTACAGCATACTGTCATACCATTCCACTAAATTCAAAACAAAAAAAATTATGTAAATGCATAGAACGACATGCCAGTTCACAAAATTTCCCAAAGTCAGTTATAACTGAAGGGACTATTATTCTACAAAATATGGTGGTGTTTTGTCTACACCTGGCTCTCATAATAGCATAAGCTAGACATCAGCTATGCTTTCATCAAACCTACATCCTTGCCTGAAAATTATCAACAATGTCTTTCAAAAATGTAAAGTCTAACACACAGTAGTACCTCAGTTAGGTACAGTACAGAAAAATATTTAACAACAAACCAAGTTGCTTTACTACTATGTGTATCTCTCCCATGACTGTCATGAATAAATCCCAATTTTAACATGAGATGGGTGCAATTTACTTTAACACCAAAAGCTTTCAACTCTTTCTAATCTATACTGCGAAGATCTAGTTTCCTCTACTGTGATCGGTATGATCCACAAGGATAAATTCCTCTCATATTCCTTCAATTCTTCTAACCAAAACTTTGCTCTATCACAATTGTATCTGTGAAGTTCTGGCAGATAATTATAGCATCATCTTCACTGCTTCCTACACCTCAAGGACTATGCTCATATCGAGCATGAGTTTTCCAGCAACTAGACTCTCTAAGGAAAACACAATTGGATATCTCCATTCCTCTCTCTCACTGTAATCCTTACTGCAGAGGACTATCACAACAGTATCATACATCATCATTACAATAAATGCAAGTCTTTTACTCTGTAGTGACTGATTCCCTTTAAATTCAAAAAAAAAAAAGCAACATCAACATTTTTACCCTCATACTACATAGTGTCAGCCACCGTAAACAATCATATACATTACAATTTCAAAAATTGCAGTATTTATACATCACACTATATATCTAAGTACACCAATGTACACCCTGTAAAGATCATGAAAGCACAGGATAAATTCTTAACCACATGGAGACTATAGAGCATTTCAGCAAACTGATGACCGATGACCATGTCAAGACACTCTCAGTGATGGCATAAAGTGCTTCAAGTAGTAGCAGTCCCAAGGTTTCCTACACTACTATATACCTAACTTCTGGAAATAAAGTAATTATCCAGATTAGGAAAGCATATTTGGCCATTTCCAAAAATGCATTCTTTCCTTTCATGCCACATTATACTCCACTGTCCATACCACTCAAATATTCTCTTTCGTGGTAACCATACATAAATGATGGACAGGGACATGACCTGAGAGATAAATCTAACATCTAAGTTCTCACCCAACATACTGCGTCTTGACTATCAAGGTAACAAATTTCCAATTCATATCATGGGTCACCAATCTCACTATCTTCCCATCAGCTCTCGACTATCTTACAACATACAATGTGTCACACATCTAACACATCTCTTGCCAGCACTCAAGCAATTTCACCAACTATCACCACAAAGATCACAACAGTATCTCTAGATAGCATAGTATCTTCAATAATGCAAAGAGATCATCTATGTTCCACTTATCCGGTGGTAACGTTTTGATGGAATTCAACATCAACAACTTCAATGGTTCTTTACTTTTTGCTGCACATTTGCCTTTGAAATTGAAAGCCAGTAATAACTCTAATTGGGCTGTAATTCCAGCACCTTCTCCATTGAGACCATCTATTACTATCTTCCACATCTCTTTCTTAGCAGATTCAGTAGTTCTGTTACTGCTACTTTGGCTACAGATGTAGTATGCTCTATCTTAGCCTTTTTGTCCTGCATCTGTACCTCTAATGGTTCTTTCTTCCCATCTATTAGATCCGTATCAGATGTAGTCTCATGTCGCTCTTCCATAGATTTAACTTGATCTTTCAATGCCTCCGCTTGCTGCTCTAATCTTTGTTTTCCAGCCTTAAATTGCTCTTTTAGTTCTTTGGCTTGCAACTCATTACTAATACTTAAAGCATTTAATTCCTCAAACATACGATCCTCTAGAACTTTGCAATATTCCTTTATAATTTGAGTATTACCTTCGTACTCAGCTTCTATCCTGTTCTTATCTGTATTGAATTCCTCCTGTAACCTATGACGACTAGTTTTGAATTCCTGTTCTAATCTTTGCATGAGAGTATTGAATGTTTCATCTAATGTTCTACTCTTTTCCTCAAATGTTCCTTCTTCCTGAATCAATTTATCTATCTCTAACTGATCTGTGTTAACCCATAAAGCATTCTCTTGAGTACAATCTCTTTCTTTGGCTTGATCTTCTAATCCTTGAATTTCAGCCTTAGATTTCTTTTCTATTGCTTTGTCAAGCTCCTCTATTGCTTTATCTTGCTTGTCCACTACTTTTGCTTGCTCCCTTTCTCTTAGTACTCTTGCCTTGATTCGTTCTGCAATTGCTTTACGTTGCTCCTCGTATTTCTCCTCGTTTGCTTTCCTTTGCATCTCGTATTTCTCCTCTATTGCTTTTCTTTACTCCTCTCTTTCTTTTCTTTTTCCTCTCTTTCTATGTCTATTTTTTCCTGTTCAATTCTATAATACTCTTCTATCCTTTGCCTTTTTCCCTCATAGATTTCTTCCTCTTGAATCACTTTGTCTATATCTAATTGGTCTGTATCAGACGATAACATACTCTCTTGAGTAGTAACTTCTTGGGATGTGTAACATGTCTATGCATGTAGAGACACTGGAACACAAACTGGTTCCTCAGATGCTTTTATGGTTAGCTCTGTAGTCTTTGTACCACTCCTTTGGTTTCATTCCTGTGATCTTACTATTTCCGTACTCTTGACTGAATCATTATCTACTCTACCCTTATCCGGTATCTTTACTTCAGTCACTGTCGATGACATCTCATATGGAAATGAAGTGCTTTCCCAAATGTCATCTGTCTTGACAGCAACATCATGCATCTCAGTTTGCACTGACACACTCCTAGTTTCAGTTTTCTCCTTATTTACTGCTGGATCAGACTTCTTCTTCAAATCTGATTTAGATCTCTCATATTGACTGCATTTTGGTTGTACCTTACTCCCAAAGATACTCTTCATTTTCAACTGATACACTTTCACACTATCTCTCTTTCTTACTTCTATACGAGAGTTATACACCTCATAGGCATCACTATTCCTTATTGCCAATGCCAGCTCTCTCAGAGCTATCCTCCTTCTTCTGTTCTCACATGTTCGACTACACTGTTGCATAGGCTCATCACATGATGATGAAAATGAATCATCCATGGAACCTGCAGAATTGCCCATGTTTAAATTCCCTTGAACAATAGCTATAGCCTACGAAATTGTGGATACCACTATTTAATGAAAATAGTCCCACCTAAGACTCTTGCTGCAACAGCAAAGCAAGAAATACTAATGAAATAATGAATGCTTAAATAACCAATTACAAATGCCTACCCTATAGCACTCATTCTCAATACTGATATATATCAAGTCATGATAAAATATATAAATGATATCCAAGAAGACAAATGGATCTGATGATGATGAAATACACTACAAGTACAAGAAAAACAAACAATAACCCACAGGCGGGGGGAATGACAGATGAAAGTAAAAGAAAAATAGGTTTAGGATTATAATACCACGCCTGCAAACAAAACGACAACGATGGGAACTGTAAAATGAACTTATTTACAGTGATAGTAAGAACTGACGCAAGAAAACTATATGTAAACATGTCTTTGAAAAGTCATTTTCTGGATTCTCATCTGGATTTTTTTACGTCAAACTGTGGAGCGGTCAGTGATGAGCATGGTGAACGATTTCACCAGGACATTGCTGCTATGAAGACATGGTATCAAGGCAATTGGAGCCCTTCAATGCTTGCTGATTACTGTTGAACTGTGACAAGAGACACCTCATCGATTGACTACAAGAAGCAAGCAAAGAGAGCTCGAACAGACTGCTTAATGACGGAATGGGTTCAAATGTGCCTTTTTAAAACATGATATAAGAACTTTAAATAATGTTTTTATTTTTTCTATCATTTTATGTTGAAATACTAATGCTAAAGTAGAAAGACTAGCTGTTCACCCCAGAGAATTAAACAAGCATACATTATTTGTATTACTGTAATGTAAATTCATCATTTAAAAAAAAAACAGAGCCAATGGGTGAATTTCATTATGATATTTGAAATCAGCATGTCAAAATCAATAAGAAATGGTATATTTAATTTCTGGTACAAAAAACTTTTGAAAATTTGTTGACTAGTGTTATTAGTAAGGGATCTTCTAGCCATAAGTGTCGTTTAGGAGGCCCATCAAATATAGATGTCCTTGAAATGTCGGCAATTGAACAAGTCGACCAAGTTATTGACTGATTTTCTATATTAACCAAGCCATATCTACAATGAAAGTATCTGTATGATTCGACACATCCATTTGTATGATTGATGACTAATTAACATGATGTTTACGTCCTCGTTATCGTAAAATAAACTGTTGACATTTTATAATCAAAACATGGGTCCAGTTACCTTACTTGCCACCATTACAGTTGACGTTCGTTCCAGTTTGCCATTGACTTATCTACATCCCACTATTATAACATTCGCGTTAAACACTTCAAGTCGGCAATAGAGAGACTCTAAGCCCGACGTTTCCAGACATCGCCCTTGCCTGTGGTGTCAGTCCGTTACATCAATGTAGCAGTCCGTGATGTTGGAAGTTTGCAATATCTAGTGAAGCTCCAACATCTGAATATTTGTGCTACTACAGTAATATTACTTTAAGTACCCAGCGTTCCTCAGGAGACATCACACGGCTCTCCTGTCATAATTTGTTGTCATTGGTGGTTTAATGTCCTGCGGATGAACGTATTTTTATTTTAATAGCTTATTATTGAAATTCAACACATAACGAAAAGTCACTCACGTCTGTTGTTCTTCTGTTGTCTAGTTTTCACTTCTTTATTTCCCACTAGTGCCTGAAAACATAACTTTATGTGTGTTGTGAAGTTCTTTTCGCATGGGAGTTCTTTTGAGATCCTCACACGTGAGTCTAGTATAGACGCACTTGTCTTTCATGTACTTGCCGTAAGTCTAGGGAAGAAATGCAGATTATAATATTAAAATGATGAAGCCATTCTTGAAGTGACAGTATCAAGAATCTGCTATGATAAATGTCTAGCCAGAAAACGGCTCGTTTTTCTTGAGTGTCCCGCCTCGACACTCTATCTCCTACAGCGTCACGGTAGAGCTTCAGCTTGGCCAGTTGGGTCAAGCTGCTAGTGTGTCCCTCTGATGCCAGGAACGAACTGATGTCTTTAAAGATAAAAATATCTACATAAAGAAGATGATCGTGGTCCGATCGATGGACCAATATATATTTATCCAGCCGTTGACATGGAGGTCATAACGACTAGTGAAGTCAATCAACGGTCAGGTTGATTGTTATTTGTACCAATGCATTTTGCCATGAAATCATTTTGATGATCTACTGTACCAGCATATGATGTCGATGTCCTGGCGTGTAATAAACTGTGTCGTCAACCAATGGGTCCAGTATATTTTTCCTTATCAATTGGTCAGCTTTATTACCCTATCGTTACAGTGATGTTCATCTTATCACCATTGACCTATCCCGACGGCCCACAATAACATTCGCGTGACCAAACAATTCGTCGGCCACTGACATTAAGCCCGACAGGCCATAACCACCACAAACACAGGGTAACGTGTGTAATATTTATTTATTGAAATTAACATTGTTGACCCTACAACCTATAACCTGGAATAAAGGCTGCGTCCTCTTGGAATCTAACGTTTTTAAGTGTGTTCGACAATTTGCGATGATCTTAGAAAAAAATACCGTTGCGTATCCATGGGAGCTGTGAGAAACACATTATCATCTATAATTATTATATTTAAAGTTTACAAGTTTTCATTGACAAAAAAAGTCAAGTTATTGAAAGAATTCTTAAAGAAATCTGATTAGGCATCCAATAAGCCGTTTGAATTGTATTACATGGTTTAGCCTCAGGAATTTCATATTATTTACAACTAGTAATGCTCAAAACATAAAGTTAATGATTTAGAAACAATTAAAATGGATTCTATTTTCTCAGGAAAAAGCTCTATTGCTTGTTTACTTCTACATATTGATTTACTATTAACAAAACTATACCTTATAAGTCAAATAAAAATAAGTGACTAAAATGTGATAAGCTTAAGCTCATAGTTATGACTATTAGACATGTTTAAAAATCGAGGAAAACCAAATAATCTTATTTGACGTCTATTTTATATCATACTCGTATATGGTTGATTTGAAAGCGATACATGGATTACTAGTGTCACTGATAAGTCTACTCTTTTAATTACGCACGTCAAAGTTCATCACTGAATACAATTACTCACATAAATACGTCGACGAAAACACTGTTATTTCTGTCAATGTGAGAATTTTCCGGCTTTGACAAGTTTCAGGAACAGATTTCCAGCGTTTCAGAACCACATCTTTTACACATGTCTGCGTGTTAAGTCATGTTTCTGAGTATGAGTTAAGTGTTAGGGATTATTTTGTACGGGGCTGATTTTTGCTAGTAAGCACGTTTAAAGTGATGAGATAGATTTTTTTATTTGGGTGCTTTGTGTACGATTTTTTGGAACATAGCTCAACTGAGTATGTGTTAGGTTTTTTTTAAAATAAAGAAACTGTTCAAATGTTCTTAGTAGTAGTTGGGAAAAGAGACGGATGAGTGTTATGTTGTACAAAGTATGAAATGGAAATATGAAAACCGATACAACAATTATAAAGTGGAAATTTGAAAAACTGATACTAAATGTATGAAATGGAAATGTGAAGTTTGTGCTGCAATAATTATGAAATGGAAATATGAAAACTGATACCAAAATTAAGGAATGGAAGTGTGAATGTTGTGTTGTAAAAAGTATGAAATGGAAATATGAAAACCGATAATAAAAATTATGAAGTGGAAATTTGAAAACTGATATCAAAAGTATGAAATGGAAATGTGAAGGTTGTGCTCCAATAATTATGAAATGGAAATATGAAAACTGATACCAACATTAAGAAATGGAAATGTGAAAACTGATACCAAAAGTATGAAATGGAAAATGTGAAGGTTGTGTTGCAAAGAGTATTAAAGGGAAATATGAAAACCGATACTAAAATTAAGAAACTGGAAGTGTGAGTGTTGTGTTGTAAAAATTAGGAAATGGAAATATGAAAACCGATACAAAAATTATGAAGTGGAAATTTGAAAAACTGATACCAAAAGTATGAAATGGAAATGTGAAGTTTGTGGTGTAATAATTATGAAATGGAAATATGAAAACTGATACTAAAATTAAGAAATGGAAGTGTGAATATTGTGTTGTAAATAGTATGAAATGGAAATATGAAAACCGATACAAAATTATGAAGTTGAAATTTGAAAACTGATATCAAAAGTATGAAATGGAAATGTGAAGGTTGTGCTGCAATAATTATGAAATGGAAATATGAAAACCGATACAAAAATTATGAAGCTCCATGGTTGTTTGTTCCACGGTCACCCTAACTGCCCACTAACCACTGGTTATTAGCTGATATTAATACAGTCGATAAAAATCCCTTGACGGAATTGTACGAATAGACGTGGGATATTGGTGCATATTTGAAGACCAACCTCCACAATATTTGGTCAATCTACACAAGTCTGCGGTGTGACCTCTTTAAAAGTGACAGTGACAAATCATCATTTAAGCACCCCTGTAAAGTTTTTATTTTGACGTGAGAAGTTATGCGCGCATGCGCACCCATATTCGGTGATCTGATAAATATACATCTAGCGTTTATACAGCGTCGAGCTGGCCCCTAAATATTATAGAAATAATGGCTTAACAACACTATTTAAAACACTACAGATAACCAATAGTGCTTTTACACTGTGAAGAGGACTATCAAACGAAGAAAGCTAACACCAATTAGTTGTTATTCACACCAATACCTGCATACAAACCACCAGACAAACCAAAATCAATACCACACATACACGCGCGAACGCGGGAACACACACATACCCAACACACCCAAGTGTCGTCACCTTGCCAGCAAAAAAAAGTCAATACCCTCTCCCTTAAAAAAATATCCTTAGTAACCTACTAACCCGCCATTATCGTTTCTTATGTTTTCGCCATTTCATACTAGACCTAGTATAGTCAAGTCTCTAACACTTCACTCCCACCTCTAGATGCTGGTCCTAGTATAGGCAAGTCTCTAACACTTCACTACAACCTCTCGATGGTGGCAAACCCGCCTGCTACATCCCAACACACACACACAACCACACCCGCACACGCGCACACCCACACACACACGCACACACGCAGACCCACACGCGCACACAAACAGGTACCTAGGCAGGTATATACACAGACACAATTTAGACATCGATAAATAAATTAAATGAAATTAAACATATAAATTAAACATATAACAAAACTAACCGGTAAAATAAATACTAGGCTTATAGACAGATAGGTAGACAGAAGCGCGCGAACAGACACACACACACGCACACACAGACGCGCGCACGCACATACACACAACTACACGCACACACACACAACCACACACACGCACACCACTAGATGCTGGTCCTAGTATAGGCAAGTCTCTAACACTTCACTACCACCTCTTGGCGCTGGTCCTAGAATAGTGACACTTCTCTTTCACTCCCACCTCTAGAACTCTAACACTTCACTCGCACTTCTAGATGTTAAACCTAGTATAGGCAGGTCTCTAACACTTCACTACCACTTCTAGATGCTAGACCTGGTATAGTCTCTAACACTTCACTCACACCTCTTCATGCTAGAACTGGTATAGTTACGTCTCTAACACTTCACTCCCACCTCTCGATGTTGGTCCTAGTATAGTGACGTCTCTAACACTTCACTCCCACCTCTCAATGCTGGCCCACTCGCCTGCTACACCCCAAAATGTACACACCCATGCGTCGTCACCCGCGCCAGCACAAAAAGACTCCACTCGCTTCAAAAACCCCATTAGTATCCTACTAACCAACTATTATCGATTTTTTTTTTATATTTTCCGTCATAAATTTTTTATATATTGTATGTATATATGTATAAACAAACACACCAACACACAACACAACACACCAAAATCCCCCTAACCTGCAACCGCCAGCTACAGCCCAACATGCATCGTCGCCCACGCCAGCGCAAAACGGCTCCACTCGCTTCAAAAACCCCCTTAGTAACCTAATCCAACATTATCGATTTTTTAAAATATTTTCCTCTTTAACTCAATATTGCAGGTTTTTAACGCTTTGTTATGTCCATTGTCTACCTATATATATATATATATATATATGTATATATGTGTATATATGTGTATATATGTGTATATATGTATATATGTATATATGTATATATATATATATATATATATATATATATATATATATATATATATATATATATGTATATATGTATATATGTATATATATATATATATATATATATATATATATCTTGTACAAACAAACATACAAACACACTGCCAGTCCAATATAACAATAGACAACAACAAGCAAACCAAAAGCAATACCACCCACACCACACTGCTCTAACACTTCACTCCCACCTCTTCATGATAGTTCTAGCCACCTCTCAATGCTGTTCCTAGTATAGACAATGCTCTAACACTTCACTTCCAACACACCAACACACTGCTGAGTCACATACACACACACACAAAACCCCTAACCCACCCCGCCAGCTACACCCCAAAATGTACACCCATGCGTCGTCACCCACGCCAGCACATAAAGGCTCCACTCGCTTCAAAAACCCTCTTAGTAACCTAATCCTACATTATCGATTTTTTTTATATTTCCGTCATTATCGATTTTATATATATATATATATATATATATATATATATATATATATATATATATATATATATATATATATATATATATATATATATATATATATATATATATATATATATATATATATATATATTGTCTAAGTATTTTGAATAAACAACACGCCCGCCATTATTGAACAAATTTATTGCTATACTCTATGTCCTATTTTTACGACACGACGACACCCCGCCTCTAAATTCTTTGATACCTATATAGTCTAACTGTTGTAATATATGTCTAAATATCGTCTAACTGTTGTAATATATGTCTAAATATATCGTATAACTGTTGTCTAAATATTGTCTGTAAAAATAAACAACACACAACAACACATGCTGTAACACATAAATAAACCATAACACACTACCAGGACACCAGCTGCTCGTCAGAGGAAGTCACCCCGGCTAAAATATATTACTATATAACATAATCACACGCCACCTCCTGACGCGCGCCTCCTGGCACACCACCACCACATTTCCTTATATAAAAGTCACGCGCCTCCTGGCGCACCTCCTGCGCGCCTCCTGAATGCGCTTATATAAAAGTCACGCGCCTCCTGAATACGCGTCGTTTCCTCCCTACTAAACTACTTATATTGCTATCTTCCCGTGAAGAGCGAAATGTTGTCTGTCCGGTTGTTGGTTGATGAAAATGTATCCGGTTGTATGAGCGTGCGAACTTCTTGTGTCTGCCTTATATAGGCCCTGGACCAACGGAAGCCACGTGACCCTTACTCAATTCTCTTAACTCAACCTTTACTTTCTCCGTTTACCTATTCCCAGTACTTTCCCTTTATGGAATCATATTGCATTCACAAGTCGTTCTATCAACTTGTAATGAGGCTCACAAGTCGTGCTATCAACTTGTAATGAGGCTCACAAGCGGTGTTATCAACTAAGGAGGCTCACAAATCGTGCTATCAACTTTTAATGCGGCTTACAACCTATGCAATCGACTTTTAATGAGGCTCACTAGCCGAGCTATCAACTAGTAATGAGGCTCATGAACCGTGCCATCAACTTGATGGGATGGTTATGGTATTCTATTTCAAATGTTATGTGTGTGATACAAATGTAATGTGTATTCTACAAATGTAAGATATTTAGTAACGTAAATTTGATACGTTATACATGTCTTTTGTCAATCACATCGTCGTATGTATTTCAAAATGTAATTGATTGTGCTCCAATGATTATCGATTGTTTCTCCCATAAGTTAATAAGACCCTGAGATCCAGTCGTCCAGGAAAGCGCAGAGTTAGCTTAACGGACAGCATCAGACAGTCCCTGAAGCACCGAGGAATGGACTAGAACCAGGTCAAAAGGAAGACAGCCAGTAGGATAGACTTTTGTTCTCTCTGGTTAACCCATACACCCAATGTTGTGTGCTAGAGACAAGTATGTCGAAATTGGCTGTTGTGATCCATTGTTGTTGTAGGATTTATGTGATGGTGTCTTTCCATCTTGCTCGTGGTCTTTTCCGTGCCCTAAAACCAGATCTTCTTTTGTAAGCCCGTGTTGGTAATTTACCGGGTTGCAATGTCTCTTCCTAGTTCTATACGTTATATTCTAATAACACTTCTTTGTTCGATATATTATGTTCTATATGTTTTGTCGTGGACAAGTCAACTCTTTGATCGTTACATTTTTCTGTGACCACCTTTATTTTCCCTCCTGCGCCCTTCCTTTCATTATTTCTCACCTACTCCTTATCGTTGTTTCGCTTTCATCGTTCAAGATTTTCGTATCACAACTTGTCCTACCTCTCACCAACACCTCTCTCCTGGTTATTTTTTCCTTTGTTATCGGTCACAATTACCGAAGGAGTGGACTTGTCACATTGATTGTTTGCCTATCCGCTAGCTCTATACTGAGAAATAGTCTACGCTGAGCGACCCTTCTATTGTTAACTCCGACTTCTTATCTGGGTAGAAACACGCTACCAGGTTGCCGCATGATAAGGTGCCAGCTCGCAAACATTACATGATAAAATACATTACAGATCTAAACGGGATGCAGGAAATGACCATCTTGCTAAAGATTATGACACGAACTTCCGGCAAATGGACTTTGATGTTATAAACAATTACACGGAAAGAACATATTGGAGGAGATTATATTGTTAGATCTGTAAAGTATTGAGTTTATGCACATGACAGGCGAAACTGAAGAAGCAAAACCTTATATGGTCACAAAAGACGCGCAGATAAATGCATGAATGAATTGTAAAGAAAATAATTTGTGGGTCATTGTGGTGAACTTCTAAATACAATATCTAAATTAGAATATAACAGTATAGTGCATAAAGTCAAGATAAGATAGTACTAAAAATTTTCGGCGAGAATCGTGGGTTGTCGCCTACGCCTTCAGCTTATTATTTGCTAACGCATAAGTCGAACAAAACGGTACCCAATATTTCAAATTCGTCCTTGACATAAACGCCCCACTTTTCCTAGTTCTAAGAAATATTTGCCTAACTGCATTTGGGGAAAGGAGGGGCAAGGCTAGATAACACACGCAAATCACGTCTCAAATTGGTTCTAACTCTACAACCGACTTGCACGTTTTGCCCTAGGCGGGTTTACCCAATACGATGAAAAAGTTAGAAATGTGGACACTACGGTCATGGAAACACGCTTAGCTCTTATTGCGAATGACATAAGCTCTCGTATTTAGCTTGAAACTAACATAGAAAAAAAGATAGAATTTTGAACCAAGCCACATAGCCCCATAAAAATTGTATATTCGTGTACCTGAAGACTTGCTGACCAAGAATATGTTGTTAGTTATCTAAATAGTCCATTAAATAATCAAATATTGATAAAACAATACATAGAGATCAGAGATACTGTCAGGTCAAGTCATATCTGCTTAGATTGGATCGCATATTTTGGGGGGGAAAAATTAGGTGAAAGCTAGGCTAAGATGATACGATGAAGGGGATTGGGTGGAATTTGAAGTGAGACGAAATATTATTGGCCGACCTCGTACTAAACATATATCACCCGAGTAACGTAGGAAGAAGTTGAATTGTATTTTTGAAAAGACTTTGTTTACAAGTGAAATAAGGATAATCATTGGCCAGAGTAGTTGATATTGGGGAAAAAGCATTAGTTGGGGACGCCATTTTCTAACAAAATTTTGACTAATAGCGATGAGATCAGGCTTGTGCAGTGAAAACCATATTTCTCAAAAGCCTGGACAGAACGGCAGATCGAAAGTGTGCCAGTCATCGTTCACTGTGTATTTCATTGAATAAATGTGGTAAGATTGACTTTATTAACATGTATCTAAAATAAAAATTGAATGTGAAATAATAATATATGTCTGTAAGTGAGTGGGTCTGTAGCAACCATTAGGCAAAGCCTAGAGATTGATCCACCATGTGATAGACTGTCAGAGAGGTGTAAAACTACAAGAAAATATGTATGATGGTCATCAAGGAGCATAACACCTATCCTATTATATGGAAAAGATGACAGCTGGAATTGCAGTGGCGTTGTAACTATTAGGGGAGAGGAATACTGGTGTACATTGTCACATCAAAAGAAAATGGTGGCATAGGTTGGTATAAAGCTATGACCCTTTTCGTTTGTTTGTAATGTACCTGTACTTAAATGTGGAATAGTATAGTATACTAGGTATAAAGAAGGATGCATAACCTTCACATTTCAGGGTCCTGGGTACTGACTTTAATGTAGTACCAAACGCCTGAGAACTGCTCGATTCAGGACTCTGTCTGTATACTTCGAGCCCATGCTAGTGGCCATTGCCTATCAAAAGGTGGAAAAGATTGTCAAGCGAGCAGAGGAAACGTTCTACCTGTATTCGCCTGCCAAGATAAGTTCTTGTTCGGCACCTGGCAGCTCAACTTAAAAGAACTTAAAAGAACTTAAAAGACTAGAAAGTGATATTAAAGAAAACTGTGCCTAGTATTAATATTTCCACAAGTGACAAACGAAAACAGACATAACTTAAAGGGAGTGATTATAACCAACAACCTATGGTTTAATACCAGTATTCCCTCAAAGTAGAAGAATACAACTACACACTTATATTAGAATAATATTGTATGTATGGAAAGAAGATCTACTGTGTTATTGGAATGTTGTAAATGATTCTTTTGATTTCACTTTTGATTGTCAGTCCTGGTTCAAAATAAATTAGAATCAGGATAATAAAATTGAAAAAAAATTGTATTAACACAAATTTCAACCACAGTCTTAATTACGATAGCATTCTAAAGTGTCGTTTGTATGTTATTGTTGTAATACTGTTGGTGGTTGTGGATAATAAACTATTTGTTTGTATATTTGTTGGTTATTGCACATTACACTCCACATTCATAACCCTAGACACTACACGAAGTCATTTTATATAATAATATAGATTAATTTTGAATGAGATCAAAAGGGTGGTAGCGGAAATGTACTCTGAAGGGTTAAAATACTATTGGTTAAATTCAGGGACCTTCATAGCTGATCTCATTTAATACAATAATAATACATAACAACAATTCATAACATCAAAACCCACCACAGTCATGCAGAATGTTCTACAGGAGGGTGGGAAGGAAAGTCCCTTATCGATATCAGACACTATTTCGTGGTTGGATTGGCAGGGTAGTGCTAAAATTAAATGATTGGAGGGTTTTTTCCCAACGAAACCACATGGACATTTGTGCAAAAAATGTCGCTTATAATTTACAACAGTTTAAGATTGTTTCAAGGCATTTTCATCTTGTCAGTAAAACAGTTCAGACAGTCAGGATAACGAATAGAAATAGGATTTCAACATTCAGTGCTTGGCTAAGTATTAGAGGATCTTCTGATATTAGTCAGAAAGAAAACTCGACTACAGTATTGGAAATCACGAATTCTGAAAATCCTCCATACAGAACAACAGTGGGATTATACACTTAACAAAGTTGATAACCATTCACAATCGCACAATCTCATTCACAATGTTGCGCAGTATATTTAAATTCTGTAAACCTGGACTGCCTGTCGTGAATTTATTTTTTATTTGATTGTAGGGACCAACAGAGGTCTGGCATATGTTATGGTTATTCTTCTTCGTCGTACACTCTCAGACGTCTACTTGAATGTTTTCAAAGAAAGCAGTAGTCAGTTTATGGCTTTTTGAATCTCCGTAGAGCTTTTCCCACGAATGGTACTGCTGTCGGTCATATATGCTTTCTCTTTTCCTCATATATTGGGCATCTTTGAAGCAGATGTTTAGCAGCCATTGTATCAATACCACAGTTACACTGATCGGTATCTCCTATCTTTAGCTTGTTGAATAGATGATATCTCAGTCTGCTGTGGCCAATGCGGATTCTGAAGATTGCCACTTGTTCTCTTCTGTTTAGATGGTAGTATGCATCATTTTGTGGGACCTGTGTGCTCTACGTCCCATTTATTCATATAATGGATTCTGATAAAACTCTTTGCCTCCTCGAAAGTTACGCTTGCATCAGGCTGAGGTAGATCTCCACTTTCCTTTGCCAATCTGTCAACCTCGTCATTGCCAGTGATATTACAATGAGATGGGATCCATTGGATCACAACACTTTTGAATCGTTGACATAGTTTGTGGAGCACTATTCTGAGGTCATTAAGGTCTGTATTATTTTGGCTTTTCAATGAGGCAATTACTGACTGTGCATCGGTAAAGAAAGCAACTTGTCTCTCTGTTCTTTCTTCTGTCATTATAACTTCTTCTGCAGTTTTCAAGGCCTCTGCCTCCGCTCTGAAGTTACTTGGGAATTGTCCTGTTATTACTGACACCCTTTTTGGTTATAATTACAGCAATTGTCGTTGAATGTGATACACATTTATTGTATTTTTAAACCCAAGTTTGCTGTGTTATATAAGTTAATATTTTGTATCGCTGGTGTTTCATATAATGTTATGATAATTCATAATACAATTTTCCTAGCAGCCACATCAGACATGCAGACGAAGTTAGTGGAACAAATAATAGCACAAGTAAATGCCACAGAAACAAGCATTGCTGACTTGAAGAATCAAAACAAGGTCACAGAGAAACAGCTGAGCGATGTGCTAATAAAATTATCCGGGCTTGAGGAATCTCTGAACACATCAGGTAACGTGACAGTAGACCTGGGTTTTCAGTTATATCCTTCATTGTGTATGACATTCTGTTTGACATTCCTGTTTGCGTATATTTCGTCTCACATGATCATTGTTGGCAATTCTTTGTGTTATATATTCCTTTTATCCGAAGCCTGTTCGTGTGTGTTTCAAACCGTGTTCTGGTTTTTTATGACCTTTACTCCAGCTGTTCAAATCTGTTTTACGTAGTCAGTTCAAACTTAAACTTAAGTTCTTACTCATATTTTATTAGTTGTATATGTGACTTGTTCGTTCTTCTGAATCTTAGAATGCCGTCAATTTTATTGTTCAGAATGGTCATGTTAAGTTGATGGTCGCAGTTTTTGTCTACTTGTGTTGTTGTTTCTACATTCTTTATGTATCAGCTCTATGTCTTCCTATCTACTGTGAAATGTCTAATTTGATTTGTACGCATCTAATCAGCTCATAGTCAACATTAACATATCCAATCCAGGGATGATGGGGTTTTTTCAATGTTTACGTCCTTAAAAATGCTAAAGCTGACAACTCTCTTTCATTTTCAATTTGTATTTTTTAAATTTGTATTTCTCCTCTATCCTCCATTCATAACTCCGTAGTCTGTTCCGACTTTTACTTTCGCATTGCCCAGTGATATACGTTTATGCGGATGCTCAATTGGTTGACTGAAATAACGCTGTCACTTTTACATCCAACTCTCTCTCTCTATCTCTCTCTCTTTCTCTCTCTCTCTCTCTCTCTCTCTCTCTCTCTCTCTCTCTCTCTCTCTCTCTCTCTCTCTCAGAGACACTCACAAACAAAACATTTCCTATTACCAACAGATTTTACGTTCTTGAGGATTATTCAACAGAAAATGAGCAGGTATCAGCTTCCCTACAAGACAACGTTCCAATGCCCAAAAACCCAATTCCCAAATCTCAGACCCATCACGACAGTCCACAAAAAGAACACCACAAATGGCAACAACATAAATCTAATAGAAAACAAAGTAAAGAAATACGTACTGACGTCACACATATTATAATTGGTGACTCCCTCTTGAAAGGTATTTATTGTGAAAGAATGTCCATTACAAGACAAGACATCGTTTCAGTTATTACAGTGCCGGGAGCTGGTATTAAAAGACTTCTAGACATAATTAATAAGTTCGATATTACTCACTGTGACGTGGGAATGTAAATATATCCCCAGAAATCCGACCACCTGGCTTCTTCAATTAGTGTCTTATCTTTGCTACGAAAAAGCCACCCAATTTCGTTGTTTGCCTAACTCATAATTTGTAGCCACGCCTATTTTTACTGTCTTTCTTGCGCTAACAATTTGGTTACTTACTTTTACGTTTGCTTACCCGAGTTCTCACGCTAGCTGATTTGCCAATTATCGGCAATTAGATACACGCGCGTAGAAAAAAACGGTTTGTTTGTTTGAAGAATCAAGGGCGATAATATTATTCCCGTACCTTTGATGTTTACATTTTCAGGGGGACTTAAGTATTTGATCTACGGCAGGGGAGACAATCTAAGACGGCCTGTTCGTACAGCTCATGTCTTATGATTTTCGTCGGCAAACGCCAGTAGAGCGAATAGCACAACCTTTCATCTCGGGAAACTTAGATTTCTGAGTTCCCCGCAACCCAGAAAGTGTGAAGTATCGAATCCGTTAGAGATAATTACATAAAATATGTACATATTCTGCCTTCTCTGCTAGTTAGTTATCAGTCTGCAATTTTTGATAAATCTGATCTAGCCAGAGTAGGAACCATGTTATTCGCTAAGTGTGTTAAAATGTCCCGTGGGGATTTAAGTTTCTGATTGTGGTAATAATTTAAGTTGTGCTTAAGTATTAAATGTGTTAAAAGTTTTACCATTTTATTAACTGCTATTCCCAAGCGTTAAGACTAGCAAAATAGCAAACGCGCAGATATTCTCTTACCAGTGGTTCAGTAATGTAAAATCCATCAACAATTTTTCTTAGCTGACTTAAGTATAATATTAAGAGTGACGGATAAAGTGACAGAGTAGTATGCTCATTATATTTCTTTGTGTGTAAATTTTTTTAATGACTAGTGTTTATATCACGTGTTAAAAGCGATAGACGCCAACATACAAATAGCTAGTAATGACAGGCGATATTTGTTAAGGGCGTAGTCATAATTAAATTATAACTGACATCGTGCGCTGAGTGTTTTACCGGGTCGGATGGGTGATGGTTGCATGCCTAAAACCCAAATCTGTACTTGCAAAGCGAAGCGCGATTGTATAAGCTTAAAATACTGTGTGCCTTTTAATTTAATTAGAGAACGGAGAGGATAAGAGATCACACTTTACTAGTGATAGCATAGGATTGTCATTTTGGTTAAATGTTTTATTTTCTTCCCAATATAAGCTTGGTCAAAACCAGCGGTCATCGTGTTTTCTCTAATTGTGAGCCTTTCTAAGTTACTGAAGGCAAATTAACTGTAACTTTTGATTTAACTGGGCTTACAAATATCCAGATTGTTTTATTCAATTTATCAGCCCGCTGTGGCAATAAACATAACATTTCTCCCGACTACCGACAGTCGTTTTCCCAAGTAAATTTTATCCAGGAGATAACGCTGTTTCATATTCAGCACTCATCCCAGAGAAAGTCGAGATGATTTATCATCATCAGTTTTTTTTTTATTTTAACAGTCGTAGCACTGTTACAGTTGAGATTTGTAGAAAGGGGATTTGTGTAATAATATGTCAATGTATCGTGCTGATACCCGGAAGAATGACGTGGGGTTACAGATGAAGCATTCAATTCATAAACTGATTCAGAATGCCTTAGTGGATGGATCTACATGCAACAACGTTTAATGCGATGAAATATACAGTTCATTCATGGGCAAAGTTCATAAAGTACATACAAGGTACTTGTAAAATGAGCTCCTCTCTGTCTTGTCTGGTCAATACATAACTGACCGTTGTACTGAAGGTGGCGTCCAATCCACCCACGTAATGTGCGACAGATAATGTAGACGTAGCAATATCAACGTAATTCCTTCTTAAAAATAGTTACGAATCTTCTCTCATACTTCTGAATTGCTTGTAATACATTGTGTCGGCCTTCGAAATACTTTAAGCCACATACAATATTTATTTCCTCCAAAATCTCAGGAGCTATATCAGGTACGTCCTTCTTTGACAACTACAATCGACGAAATGCCTAGAACCAACCGTTTGCATGTACAAGGTATTAGTGCAAAACGGATTACGTCATAAACTCCCGGTGACGTATTAAATATATCGCGTTCAATAACAATTAAAACCCGTGGTACATCATGATTAACCACAGATAGACTTATTATCGCGTAGATTAACTGCTAATAGACTAAGTGTGGTCAACATGCAAAAATACATATAAATCTTCTTTAACAAGCACCTATGGGCTAGACAATGCTGTCACGTAGGGTTTATAGTCATTTAATTTCCTACATCTTCTTCCTATTCTTTCACATAAATTCTCTCTTTTATTATCTCTGTATTTTTTTTCCTGTGTATTTTTCATCCATTCGTTTTGCGAATATTATTTTCATATAATTCGCAAACTTTACCTGTTTTCCTTTCTCTTAAACTGAGAATCGCGCTAGGACGATATTACGTAGATGTCAGGGCTGCAGGGCGTCAGAAGGCGTGATAAGTCGGTTCGCTGAACATAGGACGTAGACAATAGTCTACATTCTCACCGAGCGCGCGAGCTTCTTCTCGGCATTAGTCCCGGTGAGGTGTGATACTTTACATCTGCACCGGTCAGTATCCAGACATTTGGCTGGAAAATCCCAAACTGACACGGCGCTCACTTGGGCAATGGAGTCAGGCTGTCTGGGATTTGAAACTGACACGCGTACATCGTGGTCAGTAGGTGACAGTTACGACACGCGTTAAGCGGACGTAAATGTTGGGAGTAGGGGAGATAATTTCGCTTGGCGAAATGAGTTTGGGCCCTTTGTCTGATTTTAAGATATTGGCCAAGTTTGAAACTTTAATTTCATTCTCGCTCATAGACTCCACAGTAGATAGGTCGCTCGAAAAAAACAGAATAGCTGTTAGCGAAGATCTCAGTTTGTTTCGGCAATTTGTCGAACGTCTAGACTTCCAGAAATATTTTCAGCATTTTTATTCTTAAGTTGTGCGACTACCTGTAATTCTGTGGTTGAGGTAATTAATATGATAGATATATAGATTTTGTGAGTGTTAAAGTGTTAAATCGCTTAATTCATTTTAATCTATTTCTTTAGCGCAGAAGAGAAATAAAGTGGTAGGCTATTATATTTTCTAGGGAAGCATTCAGTGGAAAGCAGAAGGAAATTTAATTTCTAGCTTATAACGGCAATTGTAGCTATTTATAAATTTAATTTAACTGCTAATACTCAGTCGAGTGTATTTTTCTAAACTAACGTATAAACTCTAGAATCGAGCCTCATGAATGATGACGGGATACGCACGTGTTCCTAATTTATGAGGAATGCTGATTTTTAAATATAACTTACGTCACGGGAAGTTTAAATGATAAGCAAAGCTCTCTGCTTGCAAGTTTAAATGTAAGTTTTAACCAGTACAGATTCTGTTTATTATATTATATGTGTTATTTTTCCTCCACACAGTGAAAGTTTTGGGGTGACCCTAACTTTACCAGCACCTAGTAGTAGTTTCCATACTTGTGAAGAAATAGACAGTCCTTATTTTGAACCACGTGGGTTTTCTCAAGTAACACTGATCTGACGGTGCAAGTTAGACAGAAATACTAATATCCCTATAACGGGTTTTCAAAGACTGTAATGATAAATACTGGACCTTGGAACCAGCACTTAATTTCTTCTAGAAACTCTATATAATTTGCTGCCTGGTGGCGTGAATATTAACAATCATTTCCCGACTAGATTATATCTTGTGGACAAATCTGTGGTGTGACTAAAGTGAATCCTATACTGAGGGAAGGCACCGACCTGACATTCATCATTTTTTTTGAAACCTACGCTATTGAAACTGTGCTCTGCTAACTCCCGCGCCTGGACTAATTGTTAGGTGACTTAATCAGACATTTGAACAAATTTGCATACCCAAGTAGTCGTTCCCGGAGACTCCAAGTTAAATACGTCTTTTGGAACTGGGGACTTCTTGGCAGAAGACTGCATTTTTTGAGTCTGTGTGAAAATCTAAAATCAATGTGTTCCAAGAGGCAGCAAGCAAAGTCGTGAGTACTAGTGTGAGAAGCCATGGCGGAATGAATGAGTGTACGCTGGTTTGAGTGATATTTTTCACTATTATATCTTTGACACCCTGTTGCTGTCCTATTTGTTTTTTTTTTTTCAATCTGCATAATTTGTTGCTAAGGCTAGAGTTCTTGTGTTTTTGTCTTAGGTTAAATCAGATTTTTTTCAAACTCTGTGCATATAATTACGAGATAAAACAAAGAAAAACTCTTAGACTCAAACCCTATGTATCTGTGACTCTGGCGCCATCATCTGTTCTCGTAACGGGGCCGGGCTAAACCTAGAGTTAACACTATAACGGGGCTATCATCCTTGCAACATTTCCTTGATTTTTATGACTATGTGTATATGTATTTTCCTTGATGTACTTTCTTTGATGTTGTGAGCCGATTTTTTCCTGATAATAAAATCGCTCTTGAACTTAATAATCGTGTTTGGTCAGCTCGTTCTAGATAATATATATCATTGTTATAGTTTTCCCACGTCTGTGTGTTTACCTGTCGTCACGTGTATGTGCGTGCCTGTGAGTGATAGAAATATACGTAATATGTATATTGGTGTAGTCTGTCTGACGCTGTAACAACTGTTGTAGAAGATAGGTGAGAGAGAGAAGAATTCTTTTCGCTTTCAGAGACAGCCACTATATCAAATCTATCATCTCACGTGTGTGGAAATTCTATTACTTTCACTAACTCTCACTGAGTCTATCACCTATTCAAACCTATTCAGAAGGAAATGAGGGCTCGTTTCCGGTCTTTGAACTTAGAATAGGAAGACGAGTACGACAAACGTGGACTCGTCTATCTGTATTTTGAACTTAAGATTCTGTATTCTGATATAGAATAAGAGTGTGATGTCTTGTGAGTTGTTATATCTTTAAAAATTACCCCCTAGACTAGCGATCTGTTTACGGGCGTGCTGACCACACAAACTAATAAGTTTTTTTTTCCACAGCATCTTTGAATAATATACATTTTGGTTACAGGTTGATTTTGTCGGGATATATGTTAACTGCTGATTGTAATACTAAATGCTGGTAAAGTGGTGAGTGTATAACATTCACTGGGTACTGAGGCAGAACGGCGTTTGAACTAAGTTAAGGAGTGTGTTTCGGACTTTTTGTCCAGATTAATTCCCTCCCTTACCCGATCTGACTTCAGGGGCGAACTTATAGTGGATTTTTAAAAATTAAGGGATTATTTTTCTCTTTAATTTTTGCAATATTCTTTTGCTTTTCCACTGTAGCAACTTATTTTTCAGTTGTAATCTTAACTACCATTTATTTGGCGTAGTCGTGTTTTGCATTGAGTGCTTTATTGCCGATAATAGCAGCGATAGTTAGATTTTATTTTGGAGGAGGTATCCCAGGGTTAAGGATATCATCTTTTGAATTTTTGGGTTTTTTTTTCTCGTAAGTGGTAGGAACCAGTGTATCCTTTTTCCTAATTTCGTTCTCCACTAGTCTCAGTCACTGACATAATATGGCCGAGAGGGCAAAGCTTAGACAATTTCTCAGGGACGAAGCGAGAGAGGAGGGACTGGAAGGAGAGGAAGCGAAAGCTTTTGTCAGAGACGAACTTGAGAGATATGATGCGGAGAGGAAAGCAGCTGAAGCTAAAGAGGAAAAAGAAGAAGCTAGGAGGAAAGAAGAAGCAGACCGGCTATTACAGCAGAAGAAGATGGACGAGGAAATGGAAATTCGCAGGATGCAGCATGAGGAAAGAGAGAAGGAGAAGGAGAGACAGCATTTGGAAAGAGAAAATGAGCAACGACGACAGCATGAGTTGGCTCTTAAGGCTCTAGAAGTCCAAAGCCTTGGCGCTGCCTCTACCTCCAGCAATGGAGAGTCTTCTCCTCATTCTTCCTTAACTGACCCTGCTAACACTCAATCTCTTCAACTAAATGCTATGTCTTTCACTCTTGAATCTTTTCCTTGTCCAAATGAGAAGATTGACACATGGTTAGAAAAATTTGAGAAAATTGCAACTCTGTACGGGTTAGAGAGGTCGCGTTGGAATATGAAACTTTCCCAGGCCCTAAAAGGTTCTGCTTATGATGTTTATTCTAAGCTGGAAAGTAGCCAACAAGACGACTACGATGTGTTGAAGAAAGCGTTACTGGAGCGCTTTGAAATGAACGCTCGCAAGTTTTTGCAACTGCTTCGCAACAGCCGGAAAGAGAATTCTGAAACTTTTCACCAGTTCTCATCGCGTCTTAAGGGATATCTAACAAAGTGCCTTGAGCTTTCGCAGCTCCCCTCTACCTATGAAGGTCTTGAGGAACTTGTTCTAACTGAACAAATAAAGAACACTTTGTCTGCTGATACCCGGAGATTTCTCGCTGAGCAGGGGGCAGAAAAACTTGAAGACATTTTGGAAAAGTCTGAGCGTTATCACAATGCGCTGGCTGAACTACCGGCCACAAAGCGGAAACCGACAGAGGAGCATTTTCGAAAACATAACCTAGAGCAATCTTCTCAGGCTTCTAACCAAAACAACCACAGAGAAACTGGACCTCAAAACCCCCCTCCTGAAAAATCCAAGTTCTACAAGAAAAAGTACCCCAACCACCCCAAACAGTCTGATCAACCCGACCGCCCTACATGGCAGCGCAGCCAGAAAGGACAAGGTGGCAAAGGGAGAACCCCTGAGCACGGGACATATGATCAGACCGAGCACACCGAGCCGAAACGCATCGGATGCTTATTGACAGTCTCGCAAGGCGGAATTATTGACAGTGATTCCCAACCTGTTGGGGATAGACCCTTAACGCGAGGTATTGTTACTTTGAACGGTTCTCAAACTTCTTGCTTATTTGACACGGGGCTTTCTTATGATTGCATTGTTGCCAGAAAGCTGGTTAAACCCGGTCAAGAGACAGGAGAGACCGTCAAACTTTGTGGAGTTCGTAAGAGTGATGCACCTACAGCGCTTCCCATCGCATTGGTGGAGATACACTCTGACTTTGTCAGAGGTGTGATCAAAGCAGCTGTTATGGATGATCCCATCTACCCAGTCATACTTGGCGGGAGATACGTGTGTATTGGGAAACCGGAAGAGCCGATTGTGGCAGCAGTAACTACAAGAGGGCAAACCAAAAAGGAACGGGAGCCTGCGCCAAATTTGTTACCTATGGAACTTAAAGAAGCGCAATACAAGGACCCTACTTTGGCACCCTGCTTTAGGAAACTGCCCATGGCGAAGGAACCCAAACAGCACGGGGACATTTTTTCGGAGGATGGCGTACTTTATCGGAGAACGGGCAAGCCTGACCAAGGTTACAACCAGCTCCTAGTACCGAAACAGTACAGAAGCCAAATCCTAGAAATGGGGCACTCTCTTCCCTTTAGCGGACATATGGGACAGAACGCCACAAACCAACGTATAACCACTCATTATTGGTGGCCAGGAGTAAATACTGATATTATCAGATATGTCAAATCCTGTGCCCAGTGCCAACGTGTGCCACCCAAGCAACGGGCACCCCCAGTTTCTTTGGGTGAAATGCCAATAGTGGGTACACCATTCGAACGGGTTGTGATCGACATTTTAGGGCCTTTCGAAAGGACTAAAAGAAGGAACAGGTTCATCCTGACCTTAGTCGATACATGCACTTTATGGGCAGAAGCTATCCCGCTAACATGCGCAGATGCCAAGCATGTCGCAGAAGCCCTCGTGCAGATTTTCACTCGGTTGGGATTCCCTCAACAAGTGTTGACGGATAATGGATCTCCATACCGAAACCTGTTGATGGATGAGATCGTTAAGATCTTGAGGACCCAACACATCCACACTAAGCCATATACTCCGGCGGGAAATGGGCTCGTGGAACGTGCTAATGGAAACCTCACCATGATGCTAAGTAAGCTGGCACAAGTGAAACCTGAAGATTGGGATCTCTGTATTCCTGCAGCATTATTTGGCTACAGAGAATCTCCTCATACTTCCACAGGATTTCCGCCAGCTACACTCTTATTCGGCAGACCCATTAAGGGCCCGCTTGAAGCCTTACTTCAGTCTCTGACAGACGAGAAGGCTGATGAGACAGTTGTCTCAGCCAGTAAATATGTGTCGGTTTTAAAGGAACGGTTGAAACTAGGATGGGACCTAGCAACGACTAACTTTAAGCGAGCACGCACCAAGCACGCTAACCGATACAGGAAAGTCGCGGAAGAGAGAGAACTGGAAGCAGGAGAGAAAGTTTTGGTGTTACTCCCTACCGAGAACAACCAACTGAAGATCGGATGGCAAGGGCCGTTTACCGTCCTGAAAAAGATTTCTAAGGCTAACTACCAGATCTCTATTGAAGGAAAGGAGAAGGTTTTCCATTTAAATCTCTTAAAGAGATACTTGGAAAAACCAGTGCCAACCTCCGACCATCTCCTGACGATCGCCAAAACTGACGAAGATGACGATAGTGGCAGGGATATTCCACCGCTATCACAGGAAATCTTTCAAAAATGTCAGAAGCGGCGACGCTCTTTCAAGCGCGCATATGAGACATTCCAGGGGAAGGAAACTTTGAGGAGTGGACTGGAGTAGGAATTGGACAGAGATGGAGGGGGAAGAGGAGAGGGAAGAAGACAGACACCCCGAAGCTACGGTTATAGGAAATAAAACTCCATAACGTAGACATGGAGTGCTTCCATATCTTAAAGGGGGGAGGCTCTGTCACGTAGGGTTTATAGTCATTTAATTTCCTACATCTTCTTCCTATTCTTTCACATAAATTCTCTCTTTTATTATCTCTGTATTTTTTTTCCTGTGTATTTTTCATCCATTCGTTTTGCGAATATTATTTTCATATAATTCGCAAACTTTACCTGTTTTCCTTTCTCTTAAACTGAGAATCGCGCTAGGACGATATTACGTAGATGTCAGGGCTGCAGGGCGTCAGAAGGCGTGATAAGTCGGTTCGCTGAACATAGGACGTAGACAATAGTCTACATTCTCACCGAGCGCGCGAGCTTCTTCTCGGCATTAGTCCCGGTGAGGTGTGATACTTTACATCTGCACCGGTCAGTATCCAGACATTTGGCTGGAAAATCCCAAACTGACACGGCGCTCACTTGGGCAATGGAGTCAGGCTGTCTGGGATTTGAAACTGACACGCGTACATCGTGGTCAGTAGGTGACAGTTACGACACGCGTTAAGCGGACGTAAATGTTGGGAGTAGGGGAGATAATTTCGCTTGGCGAAATGAGTTTGGGCCCTTTGTCTGATTTTAAGATATTGGCCAAGTTTGAAACTTTAATTTCATTCTCGCTCATAGACTCCACAGTAGATAGGTCGCTCGAAAAAACAGAATAGCTGTTAGCGAAGATCTCAGTTTGTTTCGGCAATTTGTCGAACGTCTAGACTTCCAGAAATATTTTCAGCATTTTTATTCTTAAGTTGTGCGACTACCTGTAATTCTGTGGTTGAGGTAATTAATATGATAGATATATAGATTTTGTGAGTGTTAAAGTGTTAAATCGCTTAATTCATTTTAATCTATTTCTTTAGCGCAGAAGAGAAATAAAGTGGTAGGCTATTATATTTTCTAGGGAAGCATTCAGTGGAAAGCAGAAGGAAATTTAATTTCTAGCTTATAACGGCAATTGTAGCTATTTATAAATTTAATTTAACTGCTAATACTCAGTCGAGTGTATTTTTCTAAACTAACGTATAAACTCTAGAATCGAGCCTCATGAATGATGACGGGATACGCACGTGTTCCTAATTTATGAGGAATGCTGATTTTTAAATATAACTTACGTCACGGGAAGTTTAAATGATAAGCAAAGCTCTCTGCTTGCAAGTTTAAATGTAAGTTTTAACCAGTACAGATTCTGTTTATTATATTATATGTGTTATTTTTCCTCCACACAGTGAAAGTTTTGGGGTGACCCTAACTTTACCAGCACCTAGTAGTAGTTTCCATACTTGTGAAGAAATAGACAGTCCTTATTTTGAACCACGTGGGTTTTCTCAAGTAACACTGATCTGACGGTGCAAGTTAGACAGAAATACTAATATCCCTATAACGGGTTTTCAAAGACTGTAATGATAAATACTGGACCTTGGAACCAGCACTTAATTTCTTCTAGAAACTCTATATAATTTGCTGCCTGGTGGCGTGAATATTAACAATCATTTCCCGACTAGATTATATCTTGTGGACAAATCTGTGGTGTGACTAAAGTGAATCCTATACTGAGGGAAGGCACCGACCTGACATTCATCATTTTTTTTGAAACCTACGCTATTGAAACTGTGCTCTGCTAACTCCCGCGCCTGGACTAATTGTTAGGTGACTTAATCAGACATTTGAACAAATTTGCATACCCAAGTAGTCGTTCCCGGAGACTCCAAGTTAAATACGTCTTTTGGAACTGGGGACTTCTTGGCAGAAGACTGCATTTTTTGAGTCTGTGTGAAAATCTAAAATCAATGTGTTCCAAGAGGCAGCAAGCAAAGTCGTGAGTACTAGTGTGAGAAGCCATGGCGGAATGAATGAGTGTACGCTGGTTTGAGTGATATTTTTCACTATTATATCTTTGACACCCTGCTGCTGTCCTATTTGTTTTTTTTTTTTTTCAATCTGCATAATTTGTTGCTAAGGCTAGAGTTCTTGTGTTTTTGTCTTAGGTTAAATCAGATTTTTTTCAAACTCTGTGCATATAATTACGAGATAAAACAAAGAAAAACTCTTAGACTCAAACCCTATGTATCTGTGACTCTGGCGCCATCATCTGTTCTCGTAACGGGGCCGGGCTAAACCTAGAGTTAACACTATAACGGGGCTATCATCCTTGCAACATTTCCTTGATTTTTATGACTATGTGTATATGTATTTTCCTTGATGTACTTTCTTTGATGTTGTGAGCCGATTTTTTCCTGATAATAAAATCGCTCTTGAACTTAATAATCGTGTTTGGTCAGCTCGTTCTAGATAATATATATCATTGTTATAGTTTTCCCACGTCTGTGTGTTTACCTGTCGTCACGTGTATGTGCGTGCCTGTGAGTGATAGAAATATACGTAATATGTATATTGGTGTAGTCTGTCTGACGCTGTAACAACTGTTGTAGAAGATAGGTGAGAGAGAGAAGAATTCTTTTCGCTTTCAGAGACAGCCACTATATCAAATCTATCATCTCACGTGTGTGGAAATTCTATTACTTTCACTAACTCTCACTGAGTCTATCACCTATTCAAACCTATTCAGAAGGGACCAAACCTAGTCTTAATTCGCCTATCGGAAATCTACGACAAATGCGGAACATTTTTTCCCTTTTTTTATAACTGTGAACGTCCCAAGAACGTCTTGCTTCAATAACTATATGCGGTGACACATCCAAGAAAAATTAACTCACCCATTTTGGCGACTACCTTGAAATTATTATTAAATACCAAGGCCGGTCTGGGGCCATATTTGGGCAACCCACCTGACACTATAGGTTCATACTATTGTTATTGTTTTTCCAAGGGATACCTACAACAAGTATTGGGTAAGCAAGTGTGTTTGTGGCCACAGAATGACAGAGTGAAAAACAGAGAGAGAGAAAAATATTTTCCTGTGTTACAATCACTGTACCCACTTCTTTTTTTAGTTCGCTAACCTGATTATTTTACTGGATAGCTTGAGTAGAAACTTTGTTCTTTACCAAACTGTCTACTCTATACCCTTGTGTTAATCTTTGACCTTTTGGGTTATTAACTTCTTGTGGGATCTTTTCTCAACCGAGGTTAGGGCACTTATGGGGTTATTTTCCTATGTCTGTAAACACTAATATAGTGATTTGTAGATGTTTGATGTTGTAGAGTTTAAGTGATAATAAATTAAATAAAAAATTAATTTAGAGTGTTCATCAGACCCATATCCATTTACCATAGTTTTTTTGTCACGTTTTGTATGTCTTTTTGTCACATAACTCTGTGTGTGGGTGTGTGTGTGTGTGTGTATGTGTGTGTGTGTGTGTGTGTATAGATAGCTTATAATTAACATTATAGGGACGTGTGACTGATCGTCTTCTTCCAAAGATAGTCGTATAGATAAGCTTGACTAGAGAAACCACTCATTCCAGAGTAGGATCTTCACCTAAATCTATTTCACTCGTGGAATCTATTCTAACACCTTTCTTTCTCATATGCACCACCTACTGCTCTACTCAGACAGGACCAAATAAATCTCTATACCTATCTAAAAAAATGTACGACAATCACAACATATCAAAAACAACACTACACGTAGTAATTAATGATATCATGAATGAGCAGAGCCTAAGCCCCTCAGGATTGGTGAGTCGAGTTAAACAATAATTTCCTCAAGCCTCCATCTTAATTTCATCAAACATACCACCATGCTATGGGTTTCAGCGTCGAATAGCGTACACTTACAGCACAAAACTATTGTAAACAAAACGGTCTTGGATTCATTAACAGTACCCGTTTCTTTACATCTAACTCAGGAGCACCTAAGAAACGGCTTTACGGAGATCAAATTCACACATCCACACTGGGAAGCAGCATCCTGGCCAAAAACATAAACTATCCAGAAATGACGCAACAAGACAGTTCAACCCACATAGACAATTCTAAAAAATCTACTGTGACATCAACCTATCATCACAATACATCACACACCCTACCTGCCCCACAAAGAAGCACACCTATTGCAAGCAGACATCCTTCTAGCTATCACAACACTACTTTCAATCAGCCCTGCATCACTTAGACAAGCATTAATGATGACTGCCCATTGTCATCCCTATTATATGCCAGGCAGAGATATCAGTTATTGAGGAACAAACACTTTGTCTCACTAAATCTATGTGACTATAAAGCCGTCACTCCTTTTGAACATTTGTTGGTATTTTAATACAACGGTAAAAGTAATCAGGACTGTTACTAGTTGGGATAATTCTCAATTTGTCGGCTAATAGCCTGTAAGATTTTTCTTTGACTGCTTATTTTGTTACAATTTCAATTTCTTATTATCACGCGTAACTTTAATTTGTTAGAAGTAACGGTGTTAAGGTGTGAAGTGTTGTATACTTGTCTAACATGTGACAATTTTAATTTCTTCCATCTCTCGTTTAACTTCAGTTAGTTGCGTTGAGCAGTTCTGGTGTGATACGTTGTATGCTTGATGCCGCAGAAACGACTTAGAGACAGCAGAGATAGAATGTGTATGGTTGGAAATAAAGCTACCAAACCAGGGCCCATTTCTGGTGGGGTATCTTTATCGAAATCCTAATGCAGGACCTATCTGGTACGAAGATTTCACCATCATGATGGACAAAGTATTTGCCACAGATTTCAATATCGATATACACAATTCAAATCTAACTTGGAAAATATAATATTATCGTACAACTTAAAACAAATAGTTAACCAGCCTACAAAAGTAACACAAGCAGCATCCACACTAATCGACCATATCTACGTAACTTGCCCAGAAAACTTCATAGAATGCTCTGTCCCTAATATTGCAATAAGTGACCACTATCCAGTATGCTGGTCAAGGAATAAATGTAAAGTTCAAAAAAATAAACATATAAGTATTAAATTTAGAAGTTTCAAACATTTCAGTCGAGAATTATTTTTTAAATGATTTGCTAACTGCACCTCTCGCCCGTGTTTATCTACTACCTGATCCGGATGTCGCTATTGCATACTGGACAAACATTTTTTATAGTGTTTTTGACACGCACATGCCAGCTAAGGAAATTCACGTCAAACGACAATTAAAATCTCCTTGGATCACGCAGGAAGTGTTGGACGCTATGAGGCAGAGAGATCAAGCGCACAAAAATAAGGACCTCAACACATACATAAGGGATAAAGGTTCAATATTTAATTCGCAAAGAAAATAAAAATCGCTTTAGAAATGTTGTTCAGAACAAATCAAATAGTAAGGAAATTTGGAAGACAATTAACACCTTAACGAAAAAACGTAATGCAACAAACTCATTATCTTCCAACACTTCATTTACTTGCACAGACTTTAGCAATCACTTTCAAGCAGAAATAAACAGTCTGAAATCTACAATACCATATTCCCCTAGTGACTTAGAAAAATTTTCAGTATTCTGTGAGAAGAAATGTACAAACTCAGTTCCCCCCGACATTCTTTTTATGACAGTTAATGAAGTGTATAACAATCTTCTTGGCCTTAACAGCTCATCAGGGCTTGACGGAATTAGTAATCGAATTTTGCGTTATGCCGCACCAGCTATCAGTGATTCACTAACTTAAATATATAATCAATGTATCGCCAAAAGTTAGTTTTCCTTCGGCCTTTAAGATCGCTAAAGTATGTCCTCTCTTCGAACATGTTTCGTCAGATAACAGTAACCTTGGTAACTATAGACCATTTTCTTTCATCATCGCTTTCTTAACCACTAGAAAATTATTCATAAAACAACACTACGATACCTAGTTAGCAACGACTTGCTAATTGACTGTCAGTCAGGGTTTAGACAAAAGCATTCATACCACACAGCTCAAACTAAGATGATAGACAACTTGCACCTAAACATCAATAACGATAACATATATAGAGCAATCTTTGTAGACTTTGGGAAAGCATTTGATATGTTAGATCACGCTGTTTTAATAAGAAAATTAGAAACAATGAAAGTTAACTTTAACACATTAACTACCGCGAGCCGGTGGGTTCGGCTTTTGAAATTCTATCATTTGGACCGCTAGCCGCTCAGAGCGTCGATCTAATTTTAGTAATAAAACGAATGAAAAATTTACTGAAACACTAACGGCTGAATAGGCTAGAAACGTATTTCACCAATTGACTGATAGATCTAGCGACGAAGACAAGAGTGAAAACGATGTGCACATTGATTGAAATAGTGATTTTGATAGAGATGGGTCGCAAGCAGTTATAATTGTGAAAATATTGCAAGTCCTCAGCCATCGGAGTGCCGTTAAATAGCAACAATCTCTATTAGAGTTACAAATAGTGCTTATAGTAATAGTACTTTCATTTATCTTTAAAATGACGTGTAATTCATAAAAATATGTAAACAATTCTGAAAACTACAGCTTACTTTGTGCAAACACCTATAGGATGAAAATGGGAAAAAAAATTAATTGGAAAACAGTATGTTTTTCAATTCGGTAGTTAATGTGTTAAACTAATGACATTACTTAAATCATTCCTGTCCGAGAGACAGCATGTAGTGTGGTACAATAGCTCCTTGTCAAACCCAACTATTATTGACGCCGGTGTTCCTTGGGGTTCTATTTTCGGCCCTATACTTTTTTTCCATTTACATAAATGACCTTCCACTATACATCAAGCACTCATCCTGCGACCTATTTTCCGATGACCGTACCATTTATACTAGTGACAAAAGTTGCAACATGCTAGAAATATTATTGCAAAGCGACACAGACAATTTTATTAAGTGGAGCAATGAAAACTGCATGCAAATAAATATCATTAAAACAAAATGTATGATAATATCATCAGACAAAAATTACAAAACTCACTGAAAACAACACTTCAGTTCTACATTGGAACCTATTTCATTCAAAATATAAATGAAAAGAAAACACTAGGTTTCATAATTGACCAACATTTAAACTGGAATTCGCATGTAAAAGCACTAACCAAACAAACAGCACAAAAAGTTTAATAGTTAGCTAAAATGAAACATTTCCTGGATGATGAGACTCGAATAATGTTCTATACATCCCAAATACAAACACCTCTTGATTATTGCTCCACAATTAGGGATGGCTGCTCCATGCCCAACACCAAAAGACTCTATTCATTACAAAAACGTGCAGTGCGCCTAGTTTCAGACAGAAACCTCACTCAGTGTGTAAACCCATATACATAACTTAACATATTACCACTAAGAAAGCACTTTCTCTTCAACAAAGCCAAATTAATTCGAAAAATCTTATCACAGAAAGCTCCAACGTATTTGTGGCCTGTTTTCAACTACAGCGTAAGACGCGGTCGACGCTTAAATAAATTTCACATGCCCAAGCCTAGAATCGACATCATATGTAGATTTTAAAGATAGTTTTGCCCTGTTTAGTATTAATTATGATAAGGTACTGTAAATCTGTGTAACTATTATTGTAATAGCTTATTATTGAAATTCAACACATAACGAAAAGCCACTCACGTCGGTTGTTTTTCTGTTTCATGGTTTTCTTCTTCTTTATTTGTCACGAGTGCCTGCCAACATATCTTTATGTGTATGTAATATTTATCTTTTTTGAAATTACCATTGTTGACCCTGTAACATATAACCTGGAAGAAAGGCTGCGTTCTCTTGGTATCTAACGTTTTTAAGTGTGTTCAACAATTTGCGATGATCTTCTTAGAAAAAAATACAGTTGCGTATCCATGGGAGTTGTGAGCACACATTAGCATCTATAATTATTATTTTTGAGGTTTACAATTTGTCACTGAATAAAAAAGTCAAGTTATTGAAAGAATTCTTAAAGAAATCTGATTAGGCATCCAATAAGCCGTTTGAATTGTTTTAAATGGTTTAGCCTCATGAATTACATATTATATGTAACTAGTAATGCACAAAACATCAAGTTAATGAATTAGAAACAATTATAATGGATTATATTTTCTCAGGTAAAAGCTCTGTTGCTTATTTACTTCTACATATTGATTTACTATTAACAAAACTGTAACAGAGAAATGCTAACATAAATTAAATCATTTCAGAAGGCCTATTCATATTATTTTTAATACATACAAACAATTGAAAAATAAATTCATGTGTAAATGGTTTTATACCTTATAAGTCAAATAAAAATGTGTGACTAAAATGTGATAATCGTAAGCTCTTAGTTATGACGATTACACATATTTAAAAATCGAGGAAAACAAATGATCGTAATTGACGTCTATTTTATATCAGGCTCGTATATGGTTGATTTGAGAGCGGTACATGGAATACTAGTGTCACTAGTAAGCCTACTCTTTTAATTACGCACGTCAACGTTTATTACTGAAGACAATTACATAAATACATACGTCGACGAAAACACTGTTATTTCTGCCATTGTGAGAATTTTCCGGCACTGACAAGTTTCAGGAACAGATTACCAGCGTTTCAGAACCACATCTTTTACACTTCTGCGCTAATCTAGACACTAACCAACATTATCTTCGAGATTTCAGACTTGTCTGCGCTAATCTAAACATTAACCGACCTAATCTTCGAGATTTCAGACTTGTCTGCGCTAATCGAGACACTAACCGATCTTGTCTTCAAGATTTCAGACCTGTCTGCACTAATCTAGACACTAACCTACCTTATATTCGAGAATTCAGGCTTGTCTGCGCTAATCTAGTTACTAACCGACCTTATATTCAAGATTTCAGGCATGCCTACGCTAATCTAGACACAAACTGATCTTTTATTCGAGATTTTTTTTTTTTTTTTTTTTTTTTTTCGATTTAAGGCTTGTCTGCGCTAATCTAGACACTAACCTACCTTATATTTGAGATTTCACACTAACCGTTCTTAAATACGAGATTTCAGGCTTGTCTACGCTAATCTAGACACAAACCGACCTTATCTTCAATATTTTCTAGCTCAGTTCTTATGTAAACACATTCTGTCTCAAAATGAATCATAAAATAGTCCACATCAATTAATTACATTATACAATTATCCATATCAATCCACTGTAACATTTCCAAAATTTGTTTGACAATGTTACACTAGCTGCATACTTTATGAACTATATATAATGGGTGGGTGTTTAGTGATGATGCTGCTGCTTGTCGCGTCTATTTTAGTGTAGTTTTGTTTCATAATTGTATTATATTGGTGAAAATCTACCAGCTGCGTCTCGGGTTGTTTTAGTCTCATGGTCTAGGTGGTTCATGTTTTTAACACTACATCAACATAAAATCTGGCTTCATTTTCTTCAGAATCGATTATGGATAAATTCGTTGCATTCACTTAATCTGCCCTGTGCCGAATTTGTGGAGCTTGTAAATACTTCGTATTTCAATTCAATAAACCATATAAACTATAGACATCAACGTCGAAGTCCATTCAATAAACCGTATGAACTATAGACATCAACGTCCAAGTCCATTCAATAAACCATATGAACTATAGACATCAACGTCCACGTCCATTCAATATTTCGACTCATTTAATTTTGCACAAGACTATTTTATATAATGGAAGATACAACAATATAATGGAAGATACAACAATATAATGAACCATGTCCGTGTCACTGTTTCATTATTCGATCCCATGGTATCGTCCTGGTGTGCTTTCAGTATCAGCGACTATATATTTATTTTATTTATACTCTTCTGAGTTCGTTACACTCAAGTTTCATCTCAACACATTATTACTTTGGTTTGTCCATATTTAACGTCTACACTGTTTTTGCGTCCTTCTATTCTCCGAAGGAATCAAACATTTGTGTCTTCACAATTATTCATTATGCATTTTTCTACTTTACAACTGGGGTGGTTGAGGTAGTTGATACTCATATTTCTCGACTGTCTACATACGAATTATTCGAGGTTAATACTACCTTAATGATAAGTCTATCACACATTCTTGGCAATTCTAGCCGTATTTTTGTTCCACTTTCTCATTTCACTGTGAGATATCTTTGTAACGCAATCTCAGTTCCAGAGTCAAGTGCGACTCCTGTACATTTACTTATTTTCTACACTTCCAAGTCTTTTGGACACCTCCCTCATGGACGAACACTGAATATATCAAAGTTTTTCGTCATCCTTTACTATGACGATTCGTCAGATCTTAAATCCAATATACTGCATTTATGTGATGCATATCCTGGTGTGAAGCAAATCTTCAAATTTGTCTCACCCCATGATCAGCACTCAACATTATTCTCCCTTTTCGTCAGCGTTTGATTTGTGGAAACGCTAGTTAACAAATGTGAAGATATTATTATCTTTTAAGCGAAACTGTTCATCTCATATTTATACTTTTAATTTTTCTAGTGGTTATGAATATGCTTGTCATTTGCTAGAACATAAGCTGATTACCTACCAACGGGCTGATCACCCGTTTGCCAGTTACTTCGATTACGGAAACAACGGCAGATGGATTGATTTGCCATTGCCCTAAAGACGCCAATAGGCGTGATGGGAAACAATGGCAAAGAAAACCTATCTGCTGTTGCCCTAAGACGCCACTAGGCGTAATGGCCACTGACTGCTTTGACGGTCGGTGGCTAAGGACGGAAGAAGAAGAAGAGAAGAAGAAGCTGATTACCACGCTGAAGCATACTCGGTTTACTTACTAGTGAGCAAATTAACTCTGTTTCTGTGGTAAGGAAAGTTTCTTTGCATGTAGCCCCCATGTTGAAGTGTATACTTCATGAGTCTGCAGAAGTCACTTCATTGTGTTCAGAGATTCGAGACAGGATGTCAGCAAACCAATTTTCGGCTCCTCCTATATGCTGTATTTCGAACTGAAACTCTTGAAGAAGCAAGAACCATCTGTGGAGTCTTGTATTGTTGTGTATCTTCATATTCTGCGTAGTAAGAGTTATGTCATCTGTCTGGATTATAAATTTCGCCCCAAGTAAATATTTTGACAGTTTGGAGACAAACCAAACAGTTGACAACAACTCTTGGTCGCCGACTGCATAACGACGCTCTGCTGGTAGTAGTTTTCTACTAATGTAGACGCATGGGTGTAGCATGTCATTCCACCTCTGCATGAAACATTCTGCTATCGCTATTGCCGAGGCATCAGTTCTGAGAATAAAAATATTATTTACGTCAGGTACGAAGTATTAACTCACAACTCACGACGAATATATGTACATCATAAAGACGATCAATGTTCTCTATAATGTTGCAGGACTTCGCTATTTCTTTACCCCACGTGGTTTTCATATCTTTATGGAGGCATGCTATTTCATGAAATAATTCACCGTCAGGAAGAACGATGTGTCACTGGATTCTAATCTTCTAAGTTGTTCTTTCGTTGATATCTTTACAAAGTTTATGTTGGCTTGGATTATGATAATTTGATTGAACCACCAGAGAATGATAACTTTATCATTAGGCGACTATGTTTGTAGTAATCATTATCTCGAAAATGCTTCTCATCCATTACCTTTTACACGTGGGCCACGAGCCTCTACTGTCATATTACTGACTTCTATCTGCGTTGCATGAACAGGTCTTAAAATGTTACATACCAGATCCGACTTGTGTAGACAAAAGCCTTCGGATTTCTTCTGTCGTTACTGCCAACTGCAGTCTTACAATCGTACACACAAATTGTAAGTCGTGGCTTGCCAAAAACGTCTGGACGGTTTTCGTACATAAATGGCGCTCTCAATAGAGAACTTTTTTTTTTTTTTTTTTTTAAATTTCCTCGCATGAGGTTGCATATTTTTCCTCGCATGAGGTTGCATTGGCCCCCGCCCAAACCCGGCTCTGGTCAAAACCAAATGTCCCAACACAAGAAGACCCAATGACACCATGTGTCATTGTAGTGGTCTTCCGTGTTTTCACACAAAGGACCTCATGACATAAATGTCACTACTGGTCCCTGTGTGTAGACACATGATCCTAGCCAAAAGCCGGATATTAGGCCGTTGCGTCGGCCAGAGCATTATTTGTGCTTCAAGCCTCTCAATAGAGAACGTGCTACTGAGCCAAAATGCCTGGGACGAAAGAGCGTCCGAACTTCTTGTGTCTGCCTTATATAGGCCCTGGACCAACGGAAGCCACATGACCCTTACTCAATTCTGTAGCTTTTCCCGTTTACCTATTCCCAGTACTGTCCCTTTATGGAATCCTATTGCATTCACAAGTCGTGCTATCAACTTGTAATGAGGCTCACAAGCAGTACTATCAACTTGTAATGATGCTCACAAGCAGTGATATCAACTTGTAATGAGGCTCATAAGTCGTGCTATCAACTTGTAATGAGGCTCACAAGCATGCTATCTACTTGTAATGAGGCTCACTAGTCGTGCTATCAACTTGTAATGAGGCTCAAAAGCAGGGCGTTGAACTTTTAATGAGGGTCACAAGTGGTACTATCAACTAAGGAGGCTCATAAGTCGTGCCATCAATTTTTAATGCGGCTCACAAGCCATGCAATTAACTTTTAATGAGGCTCCCTAGCCGAGCTATCAACTTGTAAACAGGCTCATGAACCGTGCTATCAACTCTTTGTGGGAGACTATGGATAGTTATGGTATCTTATTTCAAATGTAATGTGTGTGATTTAAATGTAATGTGTATGATACAAATGCAATGTGTATGATACAAATGTAAGATATTCAGTAACGTAAATTTAATATGTTATACATGTTTATGATAAGTTGTAATGTTATTTTTCCAGCATCGACATGCAACATGGAAATACAAATACGTGAGGTTCAAAGTGATCTATCTGAGCTTAAACTTCAGAACAAAGCTACAGATACAGAGTTAAAAAATGTGTCCAGAAAGCTCTTCACGATTGAGGAATCTATGAATTCTTCAGGTAACCTGTGCCATGACGTGTTCTTCACTGCCCATGACATTTTTGTTTGATATGTTTTCTTGTGTTTATAACGTCACAGGCGATCTTTATCGGCCATTCTTTATGTCGTTTCCTTTTGCCAATAACATCGTCGTATGTATTTCAAAATATCATTGATTGTTCAATAATTTATATGCTAATAACACTTCGTTGTTCGATATATTATGTTCTATACGTTTTGTCGTGGACAAGTCAACTCTTTGATCGTTACATTTGTCTGTGACCTCATTCATTTTCCCTCCTGTCCCCTTCATTTCATTTTTTCTTACATACTCCTTATCGTTGATTTGATTTCATCGTTCAAGGTTTTCGTATCACAACTTGTCCTACCTCACGCCAACACCTGGTTATTTTTTCCTTTGTTAACGACCACGTTTACCGAAAGAGTTTACTTGTCACATTGATTGTTTGACTATCCGCTAGCTCTAGACTGAGAAAGAGTCTACACTAGGCGACACTTCTGTTGTTAATTGCGACTTCTTATATGGGAAGAAACAAGCACTAGGTTGCCGCATGATAAGGTGCCAGCTAGCAAACATTACATGATAAAATACATTGCAGATAAAGATTTTGACACGGACTACCGGCAAATGGACTTTGCTGTGATAAACAGTTACACGGAAAGAACATCTTGGAGGAGATTATATTGTTAGATCTGTGAAGTATTGTGTTTGTGCACATGACAGGCGATACTGAAGAACCAAAACCTTATATGGTCACAAAAGACTCGCAGATTTTTATATATATTTTTTTTTCTTAACCAGCGGCACTTGGCCTTTCAGCCCTTTGGCCCAATGACATGTCATTGCGAGGCTGGGGAACCTGAGGACTTTCCTTCCAACCCGGTCAGGAGCTTCGCTCCTTCCCATCCACAGAGGGTTTATCACAGGAGCCGTTCAGGTTATTCAGTCAAATTTCCGGTCGTAAACATTCCTTCAAACGCTGGTGCGCGGGTTTGAACCATGAACACCTGGTCGCCAGTACAACGCCGTAGCCATTACACCAGCGCGGCTCCCAAGACGCGCAGATAAATGTGAGAATGAACCGTAAAGAAAATATTTTGTGGGTCATGCAGAATGTTCTATAGGAGGGTGGAAAGAAAAGTCCCTTACTGATATCATGATAGGAAATTATATTCAGTGCGATACAACATTAGGCAATCTGATCATGAGAAGAAGTCCCAATCGAACAAGTGTTTCTGCCCTATACTCCTTCACACTCTAAGGGGGGCGGGCATACTTGGGTCATGACTCACAAGTGTCTGAGCCTCGTGACTTGTATTAAAAATTAACCCATTTCACTTTGGTAGCAACTTTAAAATCCACAGCTCCGATAGCCGTGGAGGCAATGTGAAAGTAACCAAATAGAAGACAAATTATTCCGTTCGTTCCACCGCACACCACGACTAGGGACAGACACTGACACACATGTGCGAAGCCAACGATGCTAGCCACTGCGCGCTAGCAACTGTAATTCTGTGCCCAACACCTATTATAATATACGCCGCGTGTTGCCCGTCAGTCACAGCCCTTTAACCAGTACACCGAAAATCTCAACGTATTGTGGACATAGAAAAATTCCTGATGTTTCCAGTACCGCAGAGTTTACTGTCCCGAGTTTCATAGCCCATTGCGGTTTTTCCACAGCCAGCAGGATGCCTTTTTCGCAGTTTCACTAAGCCTCTTCATTGCCCTTGTTCTCGATTGTCCCCCCAGCAATATTAGTTTCAAAAAATCATACACTGGTGCAGCAATAAGTTCTCTTGAGCCCACCTCAACAGCCATGACCCTTGCAGTGAACTTATCGTGTCTTAGATCTGCGGCCAGATCACTATACTTGGCCGCTTTGAACAAAGGTTGCTCTTCCAATCTGGATTCAAATGGCACTGTCAGTTCAATAAATATAACCTAGTGCGATGATGAAGAATGCAGCACTAGAGACTGCAGGGCTGAGCAACAGGCCGAAAAATTCAAAAGACTAACAGACCACCCAATGTGCCATAGAATAAATGCTCTTAGAAGGCTAAGACTCAAACGAAGTAATTTTGTAGAATCAACAAAACCACAAATGAGAGCAGTATCCATAGATGAAATATCAACTGTTAAACCCATCTAAACTGCACACAAGCTTCCAGTTTGGAAACAAATCCGTTTCCCTAAAATGGCCAACAGAATGGACGCAGTCATTAGTAATACCGCTTCCAAAGAAAGGAAATCTAAAAATGTGCAAGAACTACAGAACCATTAGCCTTATTAGTCATCCAAGTAAGGTGATGTTAAGGATACTTTTGAACAGAATAAAACAGAAATCAGAAGAAATCTTGTCAGAGGAACAGGCTGGCTTTAGACCAAAAAGAAGTACCTCAGAACAAATCTTCAATATTAGATTACTGATCGAAAAACATCTCCAGCATCAACATGATTTATACCATAACTTCATCGATTTCACAAAAGCCTTCGATCGAGTCTGGCATGAAGGTTTATGGCAAATAATGAGAAAATTCAATTTTGATACCAACATCATAGATACCATTGAAGCACTATACAAGGACGCAAGCAGTGCTGTTTTTGCAAGCAATGACATTGGAGAATTTTTCAAAACAACTGTAGGAGTTCGCCAGGGATGTATCCTGTCACCAGTGCTCTTTAATATTTATCTAGAACATATTATGCAGGAGGCTCTCTACGATTATAAATCAACCATATCGATTGGAGGCCGACCTCTGTGTAATCTACGTTTTGCTGATGATATTGATCTGATAGCTGGAACAGAATCAGAACTTCAAGACCTTACCTCTAGACTGGAGAAAGTAACAAGAACATATGGGATGGAAATTAATATAGAAAAAAGCAAGATATTGGTGAATAGCCATAAGAAACATGTTCCGACGAACATTACGTTAAATGGGCAAACGTTAGAAGAAGTTAACACCTTTAAATATCTCGGGTCCACTATATGTAGTGATGGAAGATCAAATAAAGAAATCAAGACAAGACTTGAGATGGCCTCAGCTGCCATGACAAGGTTGAATGTGATCTGGAAAAGTAACATCAGTTTTCCTGTGAAGATCAAATTATACAAATCACTTGTATTATCTATTCTCTTGTATGGATGTGAGGGCTGGACACTCACTGCAGATACGGAGCGAAGGATTCAGGCTTTCGAGCATAAATGTTACAGAAGAATTTTGCGCATTTGCTATAAAGAGCACAAAACAAATGTCTATGTTAGAGAGAAGATAAACACCTATGCAGGCCATCAAGAACCACTTTTGTCAATAGTGAAACGTCGAAAGCTTGCCTGGTTTGGGCATGTAACTCGTCATGACTCCCTTTCGAAAACGATCCTCCAGGGAACAGTCGAAGGTAAACGGAGAAGAGGAAGGCAAAGAAAATCCTGGGCTGATAACATCAAAGAATGGGCAGGACACGGTTTCTCCACACTTGTACGCATTGCTGAGAATAGAGAGCAGTGGAGGACCCTGTCTGCTGATGCTTCCACCATGGCACCCCTACGACCCATGACGGGTTATGGGTTGAGATGAGATGATGATGATGATAGAAAACATTCCTGGAATTGCAAGTAAAAAGATCCAAACTGCAACAGATAGAAAATCCATAGCGACAAAATACATAGAGAAACATTATCCACGCAACACCTGGACCAATGCATACACAGATGGATCAGCAACAAATGCAACAGAAAATGGAGGTGGGGGTGTCTTTCTGACCTTAAGCAATGGTGCAGAAAAAAGGCTGTCAGTGGCGACAGGACGATTCTCCAGCAACTTCAGAGCAGAGTCAGAGGCCTTGAAAACTGCAGCAGAGGTTATATTGACAGAAGAAAGTGGAGAGAGACAAGTAGCTTTCTTTACTGATGCACAGTCAGTAATTGCAACGTTGAAAAGCCAAAATAATACAGACCTGGATGATCTCAGAATAATGCTCCACAAACTTTGTCAAAGATTCATAAGTGTTGTGATCCAATGGATCCCATCTCATTGTAACATCGCCGGAATTGAAGAGGCTGACAGAATGGCAAAAGAAGGTTCACATCTACCTCAGCCTGATGCAAGCATAACTTTTGAGGAGGCAAAGAGTTTTATCAGAATCAGTTACAGAAACAAATGGAATGTAGAACATCCGGAGCACACACAGAATGATGCTTACTACCAGCTCCACAGAAGAGAACAAGTGGTAATCTTCAGACTCTGCACTGGCCACAACAGATTGAGATACCATCTATTCAACAAGCTAAAGATAGGAACTACCGATCAGTGTAACTGTGGCACTGATAACATGACTGCTGAACATCTGCTTCAAAGTTGCCTCTTATATGTAGTACAGAGAAAGTGCATATGGCCGACGCCAGCTCCTTTCGTGGAAAAGCTTTACGGGGATTCAAATAGCCTCAAACTGACTACTGCTTTCTTTGAGAACGTTCAAATGGACGTCTGAGAGTGTACGAAGAAGAAGATATCCGGCCGTTATCGAGATTTCCTGATACTCTCTGGATATGCCCCTCGACCAAGAAGGTCCACCACCATCTCCCAGTCATTTGCACAGTCAAAGAGAGATAGCACACTGCTACTTGATTTACTAGGTTTTCGGTGTGCTGGCTTTCCTGCTCTCAGAAAGTATGTGTTTGCTGTGTTTGGCCTGACATTGCTATTCGCCTTCATCCATGCCAGATCTATTGTCGCAGCCAGCTCATTTAGCCCTTTGTTGTGGCACCATGTGTATCGCCCTTGCCCTAATGACACCTTGCAAGATGAGAGCACGTGTTCGTATGTCTGCCTCCCTTGGTACAGGCTCCCAAATATCAGACACCATTTCGTGGTTGGATTGGCAGGGTAGTGCTAAAATAAACTGATTGGAGTTTGTTTTTTCCCAAAGACACCCACATAAGCATTTGTGAAAAAAATTTCGCTTATACGTAATTTACAACAGTTTAAGATTGTTTCAAGGCATTTTCATCTTGTCAATAAGACAATTCAGACAGTCAGGATAACGAATAGAAACAGGATTTCAACATTCAGTACTTGGCAAAGTATTAGCGGATCTTCTGATATTAGTCAGAAAGAAAACTCGACTACAGTATTGGAAATCACGAATCCTGAAAAACCTAAATACAGAATAACAGTGGGATTATACACGTAACACAGCTGATAACCATTTACAATTTCACAATCTCATTCACAATGTTGCGCATTCTGTTTAAATTCTGTAAACCTGGACTGCCTGTCGTGAATTTATTTTTATTTGATCGTAAGGACCAACAGAGGCCTGGCATATGTTATGGTTATGCTTCTTCCCCGTACACTCTCAGACGTCTACTTGAATGTTTTCAAAGAGAGCAGTAGTCAGTTTAAGGCTATTTGAATCTCCGTAGAGCTTTTTCCACGAATGGTACTGATGTCGACCATATGCGCTTTCTCTTTTCATCATATATTGGGCAACTTTGAAGCAGATGTTCAGCAGCCATTTTATCCGTGCCACAGTTACACTGATCGGTAGCTCCTATCTTTAGCTTGTTGAATAGATGATATCTCAGTCTGTTGTAGCCAATGCGGATTCTGAAGATTGCCACTTGTTCTCTTCTGTTTAGCTGGTAGTATGCATTATTTTGTGTGTGACCTGTGTGGTCTACATCCAATATATTTCTATATTTGATTCTGATAAAACTCTTTGCCTCCTCGAAAGTTGCGCTTGCATCAGGCTGAGGTAGATCTCCACTTTCTTTTGCCAATCTGTCAACCTCTTCATTGTCAGTGATATTAAAATGAGATGGGATCCATTGGATCACAACACTTTTGAATCGTTGACATAGTTTGTGGAGCATCCAGGTCTGTATTATTTTGGCTTTTCAATGAAATAGCTACTTATTGTGCATCAGTAAAGGAAGCAACTTGTCTCTCTGTGTTTTCTTCTGTCATTATAACCTGTGCTGCAGTTTTCAAGGCCTCTGTCTCTGCTCTGAAGTTACTTGAGAATTGCCATGTTACCACTGACACCCTTTTTTTTTGGTTTTGATTACAGCAAACTTCGTTGAATGTGATACACATTTATCGTATTTTTAAACCCAAGTTTGCTGTGTTATAAAAGTTGATATTTTGTATAGCTGGTGTGTCATATAATGTTATGATAACTCATAATACAATTTTCCTAGAAGCCACATCAGACATGCAGACGAAGTTGGTCGAACAAATAATAGCACAAGGAAATGCCACAGAAACAAACATTGCTGACCTGAAAAATCAAAACGAGGCCACAGAGAAACAGCTGAGCGATGTGCTAATAAAATTGTCAGGGCTTGAGGAATCTCTGAACACATCAGGTAACGTGTGCGTAGACCTGGGTTTTTAGTTATGTCCTTTATTGTGTATGACATTCTGTTTGACATTCTTGTTTGCGTATATTTCGTCTCACATGTTCTTTGTTAACAATTCTTTGTGTTATATATTTCTTTTATCCAAAACCTCTTCGTATGTGTTTCAAACCGTGTTCTGGTTTTTTTTTAAAATGACCTTTACTCCAGCTCTTCAAATCTGTTTTACGTAGTCAGTTCAAATTTAAGCTTAAGTTCTTACTCATTTCTTATTTGTTGTATATGTGACTTGTTCGTTCTTCTGAATCTTAGAATGCTGTCAATTTTATTGTTCAGAATGGTCATGTTAAGTTAATGGTTGCATTTTGTGTTTACAGTTTGTTGTTGTTTCTACATTCTTTATGTAGCAGCTCTATGTCTTCCTATCCACTGTGAAATGTCTAATTTTATTTGTACCCATCTGATCAGCTCATAGTCAACATTAACATATCCATATGAGGGATGATGGTTTTTTCAATGTTTACGTCCTTTAAAATGCTAAAGCTGACAACTCTCTTCCATTTTAAATTTTTTTTTTCAATTGTTATTTCTCCTCTATCCTCCATTCATAAATCCGTAGTCTGTTCCGACTTTTACTTTCGCATTGCCCAGTGATATACGTTAATGGGGATGATCACTTGGTTGACTGCAATAACGCTGTCACTTTAACATCCAACAATTTCGTCGTTTTAATGGTCTGGTTGAAGTCCCCCAGGTTAATGCAACTATATTGGGAACAGTACAGTCAGATGGACAAGGAAGTTAAACGCCAAACCCGAGCCAACAAAAGGAATTTCCTAGACGATCTTGCAAGACAGGCAGAAGGGCAGCACTGAGAAATGAACAAAGCATAGTATAAAAATAACTAAATTCATCGCGGAAAACGAGGTGCAAGCAATATTACATTAGTAAGAGATAAGCAAGGAAATCTCATCACGACAGCAGAGGGACAGGAAACAAGATGGGCAGAGCATTTTCAGAGAAACTCTGAACAAGGAACCACCAGAGACACAATTGAATGTTCCTGAGGCTGAAAACGATCTAGATGTAAATACAGACATTCCGCGAAAAGAGGAAATCGTCACAGCAATCACACGGTTAAAGAATGGAAAAGCTACAGGCCATGATAACTTAAATGCAGAGCTATTTAAGACAGACCCTGAGCTAGCAGCAGAACTATTAGAACCACTATTTGCACAAGTCTGGAAAATAGGGACAACACCAACAGAGTGGAACAAAGGAATAATTGTCGAATTCGACAAGAAGGGAGATCTTGCAGACTGCAATAATTGGAGAGGAATCACTCTTCTCTAGTTCCGAGCAAAATACTAGACATGATAATTATACAGAGAATTTCAAAAGCAGTAAACCACAAACTGAGGAAAGAACAAGCAGGATTTAGAAAGAACAGAAAATGTGTAGATCATATATTTACTCTAAGGAACATTATAGAGCAGTGCGCAAAATGGCAAAGACAGCTGTACATTAATTTCGTTGATTTTGAAAAGGCTTTTGAAAGCATACATAGGGACAGTTTATGGAAAATACTGAGGGCTTATGGAATTCCAAGCTGCATAATGTCAATCATAAAAAGCCTCTATGCCATTTTTACGTGTAGTGTTGGGCAGAGCAACCTAACCTTTGAGGTGAAGACAGGAGTACGACAGGGATGCCCCTTATAAACAACTCTATTTTTAACAGTCATAGATTGGGTGATGCGCCAGACAACAGAGGGCAGTCCAAGAGGAATAAGATGGACTACATTTTCTACATTGGAAGATCTGGAATATGCAGATGACATTGCACTACTAGCACGTTCACATCAACACATCCAGGAAAAAACGGATATACTTAATAAGTTTAGCCAGCATTGTGAGCAACCCTGAGCCCATATCAGTAAGGAATCAGCAACTGGTACAGACAGACACCTTCACATTCCTAGGATGCATAGTAACACCAGACGGCGGGGCAAACAAAGACATTAACAACAGAATGAACGAAGCAAGAACAGCCTTTATTAGCCTAAACATCATCTGGAAGTCCTCTCAATACAGCACAAGCACAAAATTAAGATTATATCAGAGCTGTGTGCTTTCTGTTCTTCTCTATGGTGCGGAAAGCTGGAGAGTTACAAAGAAGGAAATTTCGAAATTGTCCTCTTTTCGCACAACATGCCAAAGAAAAATTCACCGAAAATTTTGGCCGAATACCATCACCAAACAAGATCTGATTACTCGGAGCAAGCAAGCGTGTAATATTTGATGTTACATAGGAGCAAAAAAAAATAAATCGATACGAACAAGATGACAGTATACAGTGAAAGAGCTAACTGAAGAAAATACCAATGTATAACCAAGGCAGAAATATATAAACTGCAGAAACAAAAATGGAAACAAAAATTAAGCTCTACGAAACTTGTGACAAGACAATGACAATTTTACAACATATATGACATCTAATAACCAAGTGATAGCAAGAAAAGACCACCAATTTTACAAACAATAATGCATACAAAACTAAATAAAATTACAAGTAACTTAGCAACAATAACAAACTTGCCAAATAACAGGACCTTCACAATTAGACAAATAATGAATCTGGTTAATTCAATTAAGGCAGTAAACTCTCAGCTATTTTCGCTGGCCCCTTAAATTGAAAAAATCAGATGCACAAAAACTAAAGAACCCCCATGAATTCACTGCCCAACATGAGAGGTATAGATGAATTCATCGGTGCCAAATCCTACCTCCCGCCTATTACAAACACATAGAGATACAAACATACATGTAACATAAAGAAGGAACTCTGGCAAACAAGATTCTTAGCGCCACACGGTGTACGTATCGATAAATATACTTATCTGTTTGCCATGAGAAAAAACAAATCCTCCTGTTTACGCCTCCTTCACACGAACGATGAAAACACTCCGTGCAGAACAGGTTAGGTTAATGAAAACAGTCAGCAGCCGACACACACCTCCATCTTGAAAATTTCTGATTTTTGAAAATGATGTCCAAAGCCTTGAAACAATACTCCTGACGTCAAGGAAACAATACAAGTTTCATGATCTATCGTTTAGGCCCTCATTCGTCTATGGCTTGGCCCCCATTAACTGTAGCGATGTTTTATTATTGTTATATCTGTAACTCTTGCTAAATTATTGTCGCGACATACAGCTGAACACTGCACACAGCAATACACCAAAAAATCTCTAAATCCCCACCAAGGCCGAGTGGACAGTTAAACAACATTTATTGTAGTACACACACAGCTCAATAGATATCCACTGGAAAGCCATTACAGTGTATGGCATAATATGTATCGTCAGGTAAAGTTATCTAGCATCAGTAGCTAGTATACGGTCCCTAACAGCTTTTCTTCATATTCATTTAATCAGTTCAAATAAATACATACTTCTTTTCACAGGCATAATATATAGTACCCCTCACAAAAGATCTTGAAGTACTGAAATTGGTATCAGATAGGAATTAATCAAAACATCATATACATCTCAGGAGCTCAAAAAACACACGTCCACTGGCCATGAAACACACCCTCGCTCTCTGCCCCTTCTCTCTAAAACAGTCACCTGTCTCACCATACTCAGCAAAGCATGACGGCTTCGTAGCTCACACGTCTTTTGCAGTGACCCGTGAACAAATAACCAAACACCGAGCTCCGCTGAGCTACACTATAACCTGTTATGAATTTTAATCATAACAGTGTGTAATATTTATTTATTGAAATTAACATTGTTGACCCTCCAACCTATAACCTGGAAGAAAGGCTGCGTCCTCTCGGTATCTAACGTTTTTAAGTGTGTTCGACAATTTGCGATGATCTTCTTAGAAAATAATACCGTTGCGTATCCATGGGAGTTGTGAGCAACACATTGTCATATATAATTATTATATTTAAAGTTTACAATTTTTCATTGACGAAAAAAGTCAAGTTATTGAAAGAATTCTTAAAGAAGTCTAATTAGGCATCCAATAAGCCGTTTGAATTGTTTTAAATGGTTTATCCTCATGAATTACATATTATATGTAATTAGTAATGCACAAAACATCAAGTTAATGAATTAGAAACAATTATAATGGATTCTATTTTCTCAGGTAAAAGCTCTGTTGCTTATTTACTTCTACATATTGATTTACTATTAACAAAACTGTAATAGAGAAAGGCTAAAATTTAATTAAATTATTTCAGAAGGCCTATTCATAATATGTTTAATATCAATGTTTGTATACACACAATTAAAAAATAACATAATTTGTAAATGGTTTTATACCTTATAAGTCAAATAAAAATGTGTGACTAAAATTTGATAAGCGGAAGCTCTTAGTTACGACTATTACACATGTTTAAAAATCGAGGAAAACCAAATAATCATATTTTACGTCTATTTTATATCAGGTTCGTATATGGTTGATTTGAGAGCGATACATGCAATAATTGTTTCACTAGTAAGCCTGCTCTTTTAATTACACACGTCAAAGTTCATCACTGAAGATAATTACATACATACGTTATACACTGTTATTTTTTTCCGGCACTGACAAGTTTCAGGAACAGATTTCCAGCGTTTTAGAATCCACATCTTTTACACTTGTCTGCGCTAATCTAGACACTAACCGACCTTGTCTTCGAGATTTCAGACTTGTGTGCACTAATCTAAACATTAACCGACCTAATCTTCGAGATTTCGACTTTACTGCGCTAATCGAGACACTAACCGACCTTGTCTTCAAGATTTCAGACCTGTCTGCACTAATCTAGACACTAATATACCCTATATTCAAAAATTCAGGCTTGTCTGCGCTAATCTAGTCACTAACCGACCTTATATTCGAGATTTCAGACTTCTGTGCACTAATCTAGACACAAACTGATCTTTTATTCGAGATTTAAGGCTTGTCTGCGCTAATCTAGACACAAACTGATCTTATATTCGAGATTTTAGGCATGTCTGCCCTAATCTAGACACAAACTGATCTTATATTCGAGATTTCAGGCGTGTCTGCCCTAATCTAGACACAAACAGACCTTATCTTCAATATTTTCTAGCTCAGCTCTTATGTAAACACATTCTGTCTCAAAATGTACCTTTTTTTTGCAGATCGATAATTTGTATCATAAAATATTCTATATCAATTAATTACATTATACAGTTATCCATATTAATCCACTGTAACATTTCCAAATTGTGTTTGACAATGTTACACTATCTGCATACTTTATGAACTACTTATTATGGGTAGGTGTTAAGTGATGATGCTACTGCTTGCCTGTTGAGTCTATTTTAGTGTAGTTTTGTTTCATACATGTATTATATTGGTGAAAATCTACCAACTTCGTCTCAGGTTGTTTTAGTCTCAAGGTCTAGGTGGTTCATGTTTCTAACACTACATCAACAGAAAATCTGGCTTCATTTTCTTCAGAATCGATTATGGGTAAATTCGTTGCATTCACTTAAACTGCCCTGTGCCGAATTTGTAGAAGTTGTAAATACTTCGTATTTCAATTCAATAAACCATATGAACTATAGACATCAACGTCCAAGTCCATTCAATAAACCATATGAACTATAGACATCAACGTCCAAGTCCATTCAATAAACCATACGAACTATAGACATCAACGTCAAAGTCCATTCAATAAACCATATGAACTATAGACATCAACGTCAAAGTCCATTCAATATTTCGTATTTCAATTAAATAAACCATACGAACTATAGACATCAACGTCCAAGTCCATTCAATAAACCATATGAACTATAGACATCAACGTCAAAGTCCATTCAATATTTAGTATTTCAATTAAATAAACTATATCAACTATAGACATCAACGTCCAAGTCTATTCAATAAACCATATGAACTATAGACATCAACGTCCAAGTCTATTCAATAAACCATATGAACTATAGACATCAACGTCCAAGTCCATTCAATAAACCATATGAACTATAGACATCAACGTCCAAGTCCATTCAATAAACCATATGAACTATAGACATCAACGTCCAAGTCCATTCAATAAACCATATGAACTATAGACATCAACGTCCAAGTCCATTCAATATGTCGACTCATTTAATTTTGCACAAGACTATTTTATATAATAGAAGATACATCAATATAATGAACCATGTCCGTTTGACTGTCATTATTCGATCCAATGGTATCGTCCTTGTGTGCTTTCAGTATCAGCCACTATATATTTATTTTATTGATACTCTTCTGAGTTCGCTTCACTCAAGTTTCATCTCAACACATTATTACTTTGGTTCGTCCATTTTTAACGTCTACACTGTTTTTTTATCCTTCTATTCTCCGAAGGAATCAAACATTTGTGTCTTCACAAATATTCCTTATGCATTTTTCCACTTACAAATGGGGTGTTTGAGGTAGTTGATACTCATGCTTCTCGACAGTCTACATACGAATTATTCAATACTAACCTTGGTGATAAGTCTATCACACATTCTTGGCAATTCTAGCCGTATTTTTGTTTCACTTTCTCATTTCACTGTGAGATATCTTTGTAACGCAATCTCAGTTCCAGAGTCAAGTGCGACTCCTGTACATTTACTTCAGTAGAAGAACTTTCTACATTTCCAAGTCTTTTGGGCACTTCCCCAATGGATAAACTCTGAATATATCAAAGTTTTTCGTCACCCTTTACTATGACGATTCGTCAGATCCTAAATCAAATATTCTGCGATTATGTCATGCATATCCTGCGGTGAAGCAAATCTTCAAATTTGTCTCACCCCATGATCTGCACTCAACATTATTCCTCCTTTTCGTGAGCGTTTGCTTTGGGGAAACGCTAGATACCAAATTTGAAGATATTATTATCTTCTAAGCGAAACTGTTCATCTCATATTTATACTTTGAATTTTTCTAGTGGTTAGGAATATGCTTGTCATTTGCTAGAACATAAGCTGATTACCACGCTGAAGCATACTCTGTTTGCTTACTGGTGAGCAAATTAACTCTGTTTCTGTGGTAAGGAAAGTTTCTTTGCATGTAGCCCCCATGTTGAAGTGTATGCTTCATGAGTCTGGAGAAGTCACTTCCTTGTGTTCAGAGATTCGAGACAGGATGTCAGCAAACCAATTTTCGGACCCTTCTATCTGCTGTATTTCGAAATGAAACTCCTGAAGAAGCAAGAACCATCTGTGGAGTCTTGCACTGTTGTGTATCCTCATATTCTGCGTAGTAAGAGGTATGTGATCTGTCTGGATTATAAATTTCGCCCCAAGTAAATATTTTGACAGTTTGGAGACAGACCAAACAATCGACAACAGCTCTCTTTCGTCGACTGCATAACGACGCTCTGCTGGTAGTAGTTTTCTACTAATGTAGAGGCATGGGTGTAGCATGCCATTCCCCCTCTGTATGAAACATTCTGCTATCGCTATTGCTGAGGCATCAGTTTTGAGAATGAAAATATTATTTACGTTAGGTACGACGTATTAACTCACAACTGACGACGAATATATGTACATCATGAAGACGAACAACGTTCTCTATATAATGTTGCAGGACTTCGCTATTTCTTTACCGCACGTGGGTTTCATATCTTTCTGAAGTCATGCTATTTCATGAAATAATTCACCGTTTCGGGTTTCACCCTTCATCAGCCACAGTTACAAACAGGCATCAAGGACAAGAAATAAAGATTATAGACTGCAAATACATAATATATATTAACACATATGAAGAGCAATAATAAGGCAAGGAAACTACACAACCAAAAAGAATTAATCAATACAAGAAATTCAACAAAAATCAAAAGCAGAAAATGGAATTATAAAACGAGAAGTCCTGCTGTAAGACTCTCCGCTGAAAGAATCAGGCAATCAATGAACATTAATCCCAATGGCGTCCAACAGCGATGAATCTTCAGACTTGAATATCACCGTTGGAAATGACTTGGAATCTGTACTACAGGCTAGACATGGGTCTGTTCTTAGTAAATAACAGCTCAGTTAGAATTATTATTGGCTTACAACTTCAAAGGCAAAAGTGCAGCAAAAAGTAAAAGAATCGCATTTTTGGCAGTGAGATGTGATAATTATTTTGTAACACAATGTAATGGTAATTACTTCAGTAGTGTAATTCTGATGAAAGCATAGCTGATGTCTAGCTTATGCGATTGTGACATGTAATTGTATACATTTACATAATTTTTTCGGGCTTCTTTGGATGGATCGATAGAGCATTTATTGTAATGATGATGTATGATACTGTTGTGATAGTCCTCTGCAGTAAGGATTAAAATGAGATAGAGGAATGGAGATATTAAATCTCGTTTTCCTTAGAGAATCTAGTTGCTGGATAACTCATTCTCGACATGAGCATAGTCTTTCAGGTGTAGGAAGCAGCGAAGAAGGTGCTATAATTATTTTCCAGAACTTCACAGATACAATTGTGATAGAGCAATTTAAGGTTGGAAAAACAAATATTGTTGACTGAAAGATGAACTGTTTTGTCATCTGTTGTCCTTACAATGTTGAACTTGATTCTATGGAGTTTGGACAAACAAATATGTCTGAATGAAAGGTGAAATAACATGCTAGAGAAGAGCTATTAATGTTAGTAGCAGAGACAAGTTACACATCCCAAGAAGTCACTACTCAGGAGAGTGTGTTATCGTCTGATACAGACCAAGTAGATATAGACAAAGTGATTCTAGAGGAAGAAACCTATGAGGGGAATAAGCAAAGGATAATAGAGTTTTACAGAGCTAAACAGCAAAGACTAGAAAGGAAAGTAGAAGAGACATATTGGAGGGAACATCGACAATACAGTTTATGACATATTGTCACTGGATTCTAATCTTCAAGTTTTTCTCACGTTGATATATTTACAAAGTTTATGTTGGCTTGGATTATGATAATAGATCGAACTACCAGGGAATGATAACTTTATCGTTAGGAGACTATGTTTGTAGTAATCATTATATCGAAAATGCTTCTCATCCATTTCCTTTGTCACATGGGCCACGAGCTTCTACTGTCATATTACTGAACAGGTCTTAAAATGTTACATACCAGATCCGACTTGTGTGGACAACAGCCTTCGGACTTCTTCTGTCGTTACTGCCAACTGCAGTCTCACAATCTTACTACACACAAATTGTAAGTCGTGGCTAGTCAAAAACGTCTGGACGGTTTTCACACATAAATGGCGGTGTCAATAGCGACCGTACTGAGCCAAAATGCCTGGGACGAAAGAGCGTCCGAACTTCTTGTGTCTGCCTTATATAGGCCCTGGACCAACGGAAGCCACGTGACCCTTACTCAATTCTCTTAACTCAACATTTACTTTCCCCGTTTACCTGTTCCCAGTACTGTCCCTTTATGGAATCCTATTGCATTCCCAAGTCGTGCTATCAACTTGTAATGAGGCTCACAAGCAGTGCTATCAACTTGTAATGAGGCTCACAAGTCGTGCTATCAACTTGTAATGAGGCTTACAAGCAGTGCTATCTACTTATGATGAGGCTCAAAAGCCGTGCTTTGAACTTGTAATGAGGCTCACAAGCGGTGCTATCAAGTAAGGCGGCTCACAATTCGTGCTATCAACTATTAATGCGGCTCACAAGCCATGCAATCAACTTTTCATGAGGCTGCCTAGCCGAGCTATCAACTTGTAATGAGGCTGTTGCGTGCATATTTTGACGCACATATTACAAAAATCGATATGGCTATTTAATATGGAAAAGATATAGACATTCATTCATTTGTGTATGAAAATGCTGTCTATGGGGAAGGCTAGATAATCCATAATTGTTTTACCCTTTTGATTATAGGAGTAATCGTTCTTGATATTAATTCGGCGCATGGATATGACACCCTTGTCTGTACCTATTTCTTAGGGCCAGAAAATAGATTAATTTGCTTATTATGTTTATGGCCTGAATTCATATGTATTACATATTATTAGTACAAGTAGAATCAGTCCTATATTGTATATTTTGGATGGGTAGGCAGGACTATATTCTTGTTACACCGCTCTAGCGGAAGTAGGAGTTGTCTTGTCTAGTCGTGATGAGTTCCGATGTACCGTGACAATGGCGGGTACGCATTTTTCCAGGGCTGGTATATTCTTCAGTAAAAATGATTTACGAAGTAGTTTTTCTTCTATAGGAGATTGTGTCTCTACTAGAGTTGTGTTAGAGACTCTCCTAATGTACGGTACCATGTATGATTCGGACTCCAGGTAATTCCAGTCCCTGTTTTGATGATCTCAGGTCGGTTAGGCCTAGCGGGAATTTTGTGCTTCGCAACGCTAGGGTCAAATTTGTATCGACGGAGATGACAGGCTCCATACTGTAATTATGTCTACGTGAGGTAACTGGATTACGGTAGATCTGTATGGAGGAACTTTATGAAATTATGCATATGTATTGCACATTAACTTTGGCTTATATATATATCCTCCTGTGAGCGAGTGAGCGACAACTCAGGTAGGCGGCCATGTTACATTCCTGTCATCGCATTTTTTGGATCACTGTCTAAAGAACGGGGCATGTATCTTATTATTCGGACAGTGGCAAGGAGATCTCAAATTGGATAGAAACCCCTTATCGTGGTTTCACAATATGATAAACTGTGAATATAAAGCAACTTTAGTTACTTACCGATCCGCCTTCACTGACGCGCTTAGTCAGATAGGGGATGCGGCCATTGATGTACTACCTATGATTTATGAATGTGCCATGACATAGGATCTACTATGTATGCCTGCAAATTGATATGTCAACATACCCATGATTTACTCGTTATGTCCCAGCGTGAGCGTCCAAATAAACTGTGTAAACAAAGATTCCAGCAGTCTGCATTGGTGCCTTGTAGACACAAGTGAATGAGTGTTTAGATTGGTCAGAACACGAACAGTACACCATTCGCGGTAAACACACTCTACACTTCTACCCATATCTACACCATCCTGCGTCGGTTGAAGTGACCAAGTTTAGGGCCTGCTTCCCCTGGAGCCTTAGAGGGAAACTACTGTTTACAGCTGCCTTTGCCTTCCCTAATTTAGGACTAGGGTGAGTTACCCATTTACAGCTGGGTAGACTGGAGCATGCCTGATCTCGACAACTCTGTACACTACCATGGACACATACAGTAGTGGCACCACAAACAACATTCTACAGTGATTGATAGTGGAGCTTTACAGAAGAAAGAGAATACACCACACTTTACAGAAGGTTTACAGTATACAACTGATACTTCTTTACAGACTGACATTTTACAGTAACAGTGTGTGCAAGCAAACTTTACAGTGGTGAGCCAGATCCCTGGGTCCAGCCTACGCAGTCTTGTGTTGAGAATCACATTTTACAGTTACAAGAACATTTGTTTGACCACATCAATACCAATAGGACAGCTATACAATCAATGTCAGCTTGACCTGTTCTGACAAGTGTAGCAATATCTGGGACAGCACTTGTTGACATTTGGCACAGTACAGTCAGTGTTCTAAACCAGTGATTGTTTATCCTGCTGTAATAGAAGAGCATTGTTGAACATAAAGTGCAAATTTCATCGGTGGATCTTCTAATGTGCTCAAAAAAATTGGACAGTGTAATAGTTAGAAAGCAAATCTATTACTCAATAAAGTGGTAGTCTAATTTATTAAATCTGAGCATACTTTGCAACACATTCTATCCACAACACATATGTTATATTATATATGCATTTATGTTATTTGTTATGTATTAAATTAGTTTATGTTCTGGGTGACTAGTACAAGGTATGCCGAGTGACATTGGTCTGGTACTAGTATTCTATAGGTACACATTTTCTTAATTGGAAATTTGTTAGTAACAATTTGCTGCTATTTCTGTTAGTTGTGATGAGGTGTTCTTTTCTTCGTTGTTTTTGTTAATAATTTTGTGTTCCTTAGTTTTGTTTGATTTGTTTGCATTTGTTGGTCTAATCTTTTCTATTTTTGATTTCTTTACACCCTTATGTTTATACACTGTGGCGTTATTTGTCTTGTTATCTTATTGCAGTTATCATCAAGGATTCTGTGATCATTTTTTCATTTCTCCTATTTAATTTAATTTGATCTCTGCAAATGTTTTCAGATTGTCTTTTCTTGTTTGTCCTTTGTAATGTCTTTAGTTGACATATGACATATGAGGTATAGTGGAATACACTTATATTATAGTACAGATCAGTACTTTATGATTGTTATTGTTATAAAACAAAATGTACAAGACCTTTATAAGGCTTGTCTCCCAAAGTGATTGGTAAAGGGAAATATTATTTTCCACAGGTACTCAAGTGATCATTGATTACATTAGGGTATACAAGATCTTTGTAAGGCTTGTCTCCCACAGTATTTGAGATATACAGTTATTGTTTTCCACAGGTACTCAAGTTATCATTGGTTATATGATAAACAAAATAACCATACAAGTTTTTCACTAAGACTAAGTCTATGGTATAGACTTGTCTCACATTAAAGTGAAATAGGGTAATTTATTTACTTTTTCAGGTTTCTGATTTAAGAAGACAAGATGTCTACATTAGATTACTTTATTGCACAAGGAAAATCTCTTGATAAGACTGGGAAAGACTTAGAACAATGGGCTGTTGCTCAAATGACAAAGCATTAGCTGCAGAAGAGAGAAAAGCTGCTGCTGAAGAGAAAAAAGCTGCTGCAGAAGAGAGAAAAACTCTGGCTGAAGAGAAAAGATTAGAAAGAGAAGCTGCTGCTGAAGAGAGAAAAGCTCTGGCTGAAGAAAAAAGATTAGAAAAAGAAGCTGATACTGCTGCTGAACTAAAGAAATTGCAGATGCAAGTGGAGGAAAGGAGATTTGATGCAGAACAGAAAAAATTAGAAGTTGCAGCTGAACAGAAAAAATTAGAAGTTGCAGCTGAACAGAAAAAATTAGAAGCTGCTACTGCAGCTGAACAGAAAAAATTAGAAGCTGCTGCTGCAGCTGAACAGAAAAGATTAGATAGAGAAGCTGAAGAGAGAAAAGCAATAAGAGAACATGAGTTTGAATTAGAGAAATTAAGATTGACTAGTATGAGTAATATTAATCATGCATCTGGTGGTAATGGTAAACCTTTTAATTATAAGGTCAAGGTGCCAGCGTTCAACTCTGCCAGTGATGATATAACATTCTGGCTTGATAGATTTGAACGTGCTTGTCGAGCTCATAATGTTGACAAATCACAGTATGTGCATCAGTTGTCTGAAAATTTAAAAGGGGAGTCTCTGACTAAGTTATCTTTGGTTGAAGAGGCCGACAAGGATAATTATGATGCTATTAGGGCAGCTTTGATAAAGAGATATCAGCTGTCAGAAGAAGGTTATCGTCTTTTGTTTAAAACAATGAGACCTGAGGTAGGTTTAGAATTCTCAGAGTTCATTTCAAAAGCACGACTTACACTCTCACGATGGATTAAATTATCCAAAATAGAGAAAACATTTGATGGTCTTACGGATTTATTGCTAAGAGACAAGGTCATGTCTTCGGTAAATAAACCATTCCTAGAGTTCTTACATGAGCGTAAACCTAGTACATCAAAGCAAATGGAAGAATATTGTGACCAGTATGCCACGGCACACCCTGACATGATTCTTAGTAACTCTAACATCAAAGAGAGTATGCCAGTTGCTTCGGCAACAGAATATAATCAGAATTACTCACACAAATTCCAAGGAGCTAAAAATAAATTTGATAAAAAGGTTAATTGGAATAAATATCAAAACCAAGATAACCACTCAAATCAGGGTTCTTCTTCGAAGAACTGGAATCGGGCTGATAGTCCTCGACACGCGAGGGGTACCCATAATTTTAGACATTCTCGAAAGGGGAGTAGCTATAGGAACTACCCAAGTGCTTCATGGAGAGAAAAGAACCAATATTACAGGGATACTCAGTATAATGAGCGTGATGATTATGATCATGAATATTATGATTCAAACCCAAATAGGGGTTATAACAGAGGCAATAATAATTATAGAGACAATTATAACCGAGGTAGATCACAACACAAAAGACATGGTAAATCTTATTACCAGGCTAACTCTGCACAACAGGAGTTCCACGACACCGGTAATCAGAATAATGATAAAAAAAGACTCCAATAGTGTAGCAAATTCCGCTTTCGATTTTGCTAGAGCATCTGAGTGTTCGCAATGCAAAACATTATTCGATCCAACCACAGTTTCTACTTTAAGCTGCGGTCACCCGCTTCCCGCTCTCCCTGCGTCAATCGCACATAATGGAAGGGGTGCTCTTGTTTTCAATAGAGGCTTAATAGATGGTACTCCAGTATCAATTCTTTTCGATTCGGGGTGCACTACCATCGGAGTGAGGCAATCACTCGTAAATCCTTCTCGAGCTACAGGCGATGTAGTCAAATGTGTAACATTTGGTGGCACATTGGAGAAGTACTCCACTGCCATTATCAATATTGCTACGCCTTTCTTTACAGGAGAGGTGCAAGCATGTCTCTTGCCGAATCCGATCGCTGATCTTATCATCGGTCGCATTCATGGAGTGAAAGAATGCACTCCACAGCAAATTTCTAATTGGGAAAATGTTAATATGCAATCTGCTAATGCAGTAATCACTAGGGCTCAAGCTCTTAATATGCCGCAATCTTCACATTCTGAAGATAATGATGCGCAGATCCAAGATGATCCCTTGGAGATTTCCCATGATTCCTTTATAAAACAGCAGAAAGATGATCCTACTCTAAATAAATTCTTTACTCTGGCAACAAAAGGTGATCCGAATAAGGATACAAATCGTAAATCTTGGGTTACGATGAAGAATGGCGTAATTGTACGTATGGTACAAGACTCCGCTAAGTCCATTCATTCTCAAATCCTAGTGCCTAAAAATATGAGAGTTAAAATCTTACAGCATGCGCATGATTCGCAGTGTGCTGGACATATGGGTTTTTCCCGTACTAAAGCTAGAGTTCTTGAATCTTTCTTTTGGCCTGCTGTGAATAAGGACATACGAATCTATTGTCGATCTTGTAAAGTATGTCAAGAGATTAAATCCAGAGATCCACGCCATGATGCACCTATTCAAGCTGCAGACATTCCAATTCGACCATTTCAAAAAATGGCGATAGACATCATTGGTCCATTTAAGATAAAGTCTGCTAGAGGACACCAATTTATTTTGACGTGTGTTGATATGTGCACACGTTGGCCGGAGGCTGTTCCTCTAAAGAGCATAACTACTGCTGATGTCGCAGATGCTCTTTGGTTAATATTTTCTCGTCTGGGGTTTCCAGCAGAAATATTATCCGACCATGGTACCCAACTCATATCGGATACCATGTCTCAAGTAATGTCGACTCTTAAGATAGAGAGATCGCTGAGTAGTATTTATCATCCTATGTCCAATGGGATGGTGGAACGTCTGAATAGAACTCTGAAAAACCTACTAGGTAAGATAACAGAAGATCATCCTCAGGATTGGGATAGGGTTTTACCCGCGGCTCTCTTTGCATATAGAGAGGTCGCCAACGAACATACATGATTTTCTCCCTTTGAACTTGTCTTTGGCGCGAAACCGCGAGGTCCTATGGCCTTACTTCATGATCTTATAACGGCTGATAATATTGTCGATGACACAAAATCCTCTTATGAATATGTCATCGCACTTAGACACAAGATTATTGAAGCATGCAAATTGGCAACTGCTTCTTCTGAATTTGCGAAACAGAAGGCAAGGGATTTTGCCAATAAAAAGAGATGCTTGCGACAACTTTGTCCAGGTGACATAGCATTTGTCTTGCTACCTTGTAGGGAAAATAGACTTCTTATTTCTTGGAAAGGTCCGTACGATATAATATCAAAAGTTTCCGATGTTGACTATATCGTCGATATTGACGGGAAGCGTAAAACCTTCCACATCAACATGCTCACGGAATTCCATGAACGTCCGGATTATTTACAACCTGTTTTCCAGGCAACGGACGATTTTCCAGTCCAACATGGACAGTACTCATCTCTGTCAGTAATACAGGATGAGGAAACGAGTTTCTCGGATGTAAATTTACCCTTTCCAATGATTCCTCTTCACTCTAATGAATCATGGAAAGATGTTGCAATTTCTCCAGAATTATCTCCAGGAGAGCAGAAACAAGTTTCTACTATGTTAGAACAATTTCAGGATGTCCTTACTGACATTCCTGGTCAAACTGATGTCATTCAACATGACATTATTCTTACTGACCATAGTCCTATAAGAGTCAGACCGTATCCTATTCCGATACATTTTCAAGCACAGGTAGAGAAAGAGTTGGATGAGATGATAGAGTTAAAAATTATTGAACCATCCACATCAGCATATTCTTCGCCGATGGTTATTGTACGAAAAAAAGACAATAACATACGTCTTTGCGTGGATTATCGCAAATTGAACCAAGTGACGAAATTTGATGCTGAACCTATGCCTTTACTAGAAGAGCTACTTACGAGACTATCGAATTCTCATTTCTTTACTAAACTCGATTTGTCTAAGGGATATTGGCAAGTTCCATTATCCGAACACGCCAAACCGTTTACTGCTTTTTCGACGCCTAGGGGTCTATTCCAATGGAATTTCATGCCTTTCGGTCTTATGAACGCCCCTGCAACATTCGTACGCATGATGCGTCGAATCCTATCTCATCGCTCAGATGTCATTGCGTATCTTGGTGACATCTGTCTGTTCAGTGATACTTGGAACGATCACTATAATGGGATAAATGAACTATTGTCTATCTTACGCGAGCATAACCTGACAGCGAAACCATCGAAAGCATGTATTGGTTTTAGCGAAATATCTTTCTTAGGACACCGTGTTGGTCATGGGTTCCTAAAAACAGAAGACCATAATACAAGTAAGATACTTAACATTTCTATTCCTAAGACTAAAAAGCAAGTACGAAGTCTCTTAGGTCTAATACAATTTTATGGACGATTCATTCCGAATCTGTCCTCCATTATGTCACCTCTTTCTTCCTTGCTAAAGAAAGGGTCTCCTAATGTAGTCCACTGGACTCAAGAATGTCAATCCTCTTTGGATAAGGTTAAAACTATGTTTTCTACTTCACCTATCCTAGTATTGCCTTCTAAGGATAAGACATTTATTCTTCGTAGTGACGCTTCATCCACCGGGATTGGAGCAGCACTAATGCAAGAGTACTCCGGAACTCTGCATCCTGTGATGTATATTTCTCGGAAATTAAATGCCGCAGAGAAGAATTACTCGGTCCTAGACCGTGAATTATTGGCTATGGTTTGGTCAATCCTTAAACTGCAAAGATTTCTTCTTGGCGCGCATTTCATTGTGGAAACTGACCAGAAAGCTCTTACGGCTATTCAGAGTAAAAATCTGAAGAGCGCGAGATCAACGCGTTACGCGATTGCTCTGCAGCCATTTCATTTTTCGGTGCGAGCTATCCGTGGGTCAGAAAATGTGATGGCAGATATTTTGTCTAGATGCCCACATGATTCATAACTGTTATACAACTTTGATACAGTTGTTCCTATGTTGAAATGTGTACACATATGTAATATCATATATTGATTGTAACACTACTTAGCGGTTCATTGATATTTATTCACCGCTGATTTTTCAATGTTTTTCGTCTTTGATGATCATGATGTTAAGATATCTTAGATGAAATTTATGTATAAACTAATGTACAAATTGTGTCATTGCTAATATTGTAGTATGCGTTGGTGACACCTCTCTGGAAATATTTATACTTAGAGAAATACTTTCTCTAAGGTCAGAAAACTTATGCTTATCATCTGCGCATTGTTATGGGTGCGTTGTGAGCCTATTGTATGTTGCTCCTAGATGTATTTCAAAAAAAAAAATGTACCATTTTTTTTCCCGAGGGGTGTGGTAATCTGTTGCGTGCATATTTTGACGCACATATTACAAAAATCGATATGGCTATTTAATATGGAAAAGATATAGACATTCATTCATTTGTGTATGAAAATGCTGTCTATGGGGAAGGCTAGATAATCCATAATTGTTTTACCCTTTTGATTATAGGAGTAATCGTTCTTGATATTAATTCGGCGCATGGATATGACACCCTTGTCTGTACCTATTTCTTAGGGCCAGAAAATAGATTAATTTGCTTATTATGTTTATGGCCTGAATTCATATGTATTACATATTATTAGTACAAGTAGAATCAGTCCTATATTGTATATTTTGGATGGGTAGGCAGGACTATATTCTTGTTACACCCGCTCTAGCGGAAGTAGGAGTTGTCTTGTCTAGTCGTGATGAGTTCCGATGTACCGTGACAATGGCGGGTACGCATTTTTCCAGGGCTGGTATATTCTTCAGTAAAAATGATTTACGAAGTAGTTTTTCTTCTATAGGAGATTGTGTCTCTACTAGAGTTGTGTTAGAGACTCTCCTAATGTACGGTACCATGTATGATTCGGACTCCAGGTAATTCCAGTCCCTGTTTTGATGATCTCAGGTCGGTTAGGCCTAGCGGGAATTTTGTGCTTCGCAACGCTAGGGTCAAATTTGTATCGACGGAGATGACAGGCTCCATACTGTAATTATGTCTACGTGAGGTAACTGGATTACGGTAGATCTGTATGGAGGAACTTTATGAAATTATGCATATGTATTGCACATTAACTTTGGCTTATATATATATCCTCCTGTGAGCGAGTGAGCGACAACTCAGGTAGGCGGCCATGTTACATTCCTGTCATCGCATTTTTTGGATCACTGTCTAAAGAACGGGGCATGTATCTTATTATTCGGACAGTGGCAAGGAGATCTCAAATTGGATAGAAACCCCTTATCGTGGTTTCACAATATGATAAACTGTGAATATAAAGCAACTTTAGTTACTTACCGATCCGCCTTCACTGACGCGCTTAGTCAGATAGGGGATGCGGCCATTGATGTACTACCTATGATTTATGAATGTGCCATGACATAGGATCTACTATGTATGCCTGCAAATTGATATGTCAACATACCCATGATTTACTCGTTATGTCCCAGTGTGAGCGTCCAAATAAACTGTGTAAACAAAGATTCCAGCAGTCTGCATTGGTGCCTTGTAGACACAAGTGAATGAGTGTTTAGATTGGTCAGAACACGAACAGTACACCATTCGCGGTAAACACACTCTACACTTCTACCCATATCTACACCATCCTGCGTCGGTTGAAGTGACCAAGTTTAGGGCCTGCTTCCCCTGGAGCCTTAGAGGGAAACTACTGTTTACAGCTGCCTTTGCCTTCCCTAATTTAGGACTAGGGTGAGTTACCCATTTACAGCTGGGTAGACTGGAGCATGCCTGATCTCGACAACTCTGTACACTACCATGGACACATACAGTAGTGGCACCACAAACAACATGCTACAGTGATTGATAGTGGAGCTTTACAGAAGAAAGAGAATACACCACACTTTACAGAAGGTTTACAGTATACAACTGATACTTCTTTACAGACTGACATTTTACAGTAACAGTGTGTGCAAGCAAACTTTACAGAAGCTCATGAACCGTGCCATCAACTCGTTGTGGGAGACTATGGATGGTTATGGTATTTTATTTCAAATGTAATGTGTGTGATTCACATGTAATGTGTATGATACAAAAGTAATGTGTATGATACAAATGTAAGATATTTAGTAACGTAAATTTGATATGTTATACATGTTTATGATAAGTTGTAAGGTTATTTTCCCAGCATCGACATGCAACATGGAAATACAAAGACGTGAAGTTCAAAGGGATCTATCTGAGCTTAAACTTCAGAACAAAGCTACAGATACAGAGTTGAAAAATGTGTTCAAAAAGCTGTTCACAATTGAGGAATCTATGAATTTTTCAGGTAAACTGTGCTATGACGTGTTCTTCACTGTCCATGACATTTTTGTTTGATATGTGTTCTTGTGTTTATAACATCACAGGCGATCTGTATTGGCCATTCTTTATATCGTGTCCTTTTGCCAATAATATCGTCGAATGTATTTAAAAATATCATTGATTGTGCTCCAATGATCATCGATTGTTTCTACCATAAGTTAAGTAAGACCCTGGGATCCAGTCGACCAGGAAAGCGCAGAGTTAGCAGAACGGACAGCCTCAGACAGTCCCTGAAGCATCGAGGAATGGACTAGAACCAGGTCAAAAGGAAGACAGCCAGTAGGATAGAATTTCGCTCTCTCTCTCGTTAACCCCTACACCCAATGTTGTGTGTTTGAGACAAGTATGTCGAAATTGGCTGTGAAGTCCCCCTATTGTGCGTTGAACAAGTGTTTCTGCCCTATACTCCTTCACACTCTAAAGAGGGCGGGCCTACTTGGGTCATGACTCCCAAGTGTCTCAGCCTCGTGTCTTGTATCGAAAATTAACCTATTTCACTGTGGTAGCAACTTTAAAATCTACAACTCCGCCAGCCGTGGAGGCAATGTGAAAGTAACCAAATAGAAGACAAATTATTCCGTTCGTTCCGCCGCACACCACGACTAGGGACAGACACTGCCACACCTGCGCGAAGCCATTGAGGCAAGCCACTGCGCGCTAGCAACTGTAATTCTGTGCCCATCACCTCTCATAATTTACGCCGCGTGTTACCCGTCAGTTACAGCCCTTTCACCAGTACACCGAAAAACTCAACGTATTCCTGATGTTTCCTGTACCGCAGAGTTTACTGTTTCGAGTTTCATAGCCCATTGCGGTTGTTCCACAGCCAGCAGGATGGCTTTTTCGCAGTTTCACTAAGCCTCTTCATTGCCCTTGTTCTCGACTGTCCCCTCAGCCATAACAGTTTCAATAAATCATACACTGATGCAGCCACGAGCCCTCTTGCGCCCATTTCAACAGCCATGACCCTTGCAGTGAACCCATCGTGTCTTAGATCTGCGGCCAGATCACTATACTTGGCCGCTTTGAACAAATGTTGCTCTTTTAATCTGGATTCAAATGGCACGGTCAGTTCAATCAATATAACCTGGTGCGATGATGAAGAATGCAGCCTTATATCCGGCCGTCTTCGAGATTTCCTGATACTCTCTAGATATGCCCCTCGTCTAAGTAGATCTACCGCCATCTCCCAGTCATTTGCACAGTCAGGGAGAGATAACACACTGCTACCTGATTTACTCGGTTTTGGGTTTGCTGACTTTCCTGCTCTCAGAAAGTATGTGTTTGCGGTGTTTGGCCTGACATTGTTATTCGCCTTCATACATGCCAGATCTATTGTCGCAGCCAGCTCATTTAGCACTTTGTTGTGGCGCCATGTGTATCGCCCTTGCCCTAATGACACCTTGCAAGCTGAGAGCACGTGTTCGTGTGTCTGCTTCCCATGGTACAGGCTCTCAAATATCAGACACTATTTCATGGTTGGATTAGCAGTGTAGTGCTATAATAAAATGATTGGAGTTTTGTTTTTTTCCAACGAAATCACATGAGCATTTGTGCAAAACATTTCGCTTATAATTTACAACAGTTTAAGATTGTGTCACGGCATTTTCATCTTGTGAATAAGACAATTCAGACAGTCAGGATAACGAATAGAAACTGAATTTCAACATTCAGTACTTGGCTAAGTATTAGCGGATCTTCTGATATTAGTCAGAAAGAAAATTCGACTACAGTATTGGAAATCACGAATCCTGAAAAACCTCCACACAGAACAACAGTGAGATTCTACACTTAACAAAGCTGATAACCATTCATAATTTCACAATCTCATTCACAATGTTGTGCATTCTGTTTAAATTCTGTAAACCTGGACTGCCTGTCGTAAATTTTTTTTTTTTTTTTTGACTGTAGGGACCAACATCCGTAGAGCTTTTTCCAGGAATGGTACTGATGTCGGCAATATGCGGTTTTTCTGTTCCTCATATATTGGGCAAGTTTGAAGCAGATGTTCAGCAGCCATTTTATCAGTGCCACAGTTACACTGATCGATAGCTCCTATCTTTAGCTTGTTGAATAGATGGTATCTCAGTCTGTTATGGCCATTGCGGATTCTGAAGATTGCCACTTTTTCTCTTCTGTTTAGCTGGTAGTATGCATCATTTTGTGTGTGACCTGTGTGCTCTACATCCCATTTATTTCTATATTTGATTCTGATAAAACCCTTTGCTTCCTCGAAAGTTACGCTTGCATCAGGCTGAGGTAGATCTCTACTTTCCTTTGCCAATCTGTCAACCTCTTCATTGCCAGTGATATTACAATGAGATGGGATCCATTGGATCACAACACTTTTGAATCGTCGACATAGTTTGTGGAGCACTATTCTGAGATCATCCAGGTCTGTATTATTTTGGCTTTTCAATAAAATAGTTGATTGTGCATCAGTAAAGAAAGCAACTTGTCTCTCTGTACTTTCTTCTGTCATTATAACCTCTGCTGCAGTTTTCAAGGCCTCTGTCTCTGCTCTGAAGTTACTTGAGAATTGTCCTGTTACCACTGACACCACTTTTTTTTTTGGTTATGATTATAGTTCTAAGTACCATCAACACAATACCCAAGCATGACATAATAGCAGTCATGGGTGATTTTAACGCCAAAGTAGGTGACAACAACGATGGAGTACAAAGATATCTCGGTACTCATGGCATAGGCTGTATGAATCAAAATGGCGAAAGACTTCTAGAACTTTGTGAAATATCAAACCTCGTTGTGGCAGACACCATCTTTCCACATAAGAATATCCACAAGATAACATGGAATTCACCTGATGGCAGAACTAAGAACCAGATAGATCACTTCTGCATAAGCGCTAAATTTCGCTCATCAGTTCAAGACGTCAGAGCATACAGAGGTGCAGAGATCGGAAGCGATCATAACCTCTGCATAGCTAAAATGAGAATTAAACTGAAGAAGTTATACCAACCGAATAAAAATTGAAGAATAGATGTACACAGACTGCAATCAAATGATATAAAGAAGGAATATAATGTCAAAATGAACAACTATTTCGATGCTTTAGGCAAAATTGACAACGATATCACCACCAAGACAATCGATACTAAATGGGAACAACTGAGAACAGCAATGACAGAAGCAGCTGTAGCGACCACCGGATACCTAGTACATAAAAAGAAAAAAATGGATGAGAGAAGATACTTGGGATAAAATACAAGAAAGGAAAACAGCAAAACTTAAACTACTAGCGGCAAGTACACATAATGCAGTTGAATCTTGCAAACTAACTTATAACTTGTTAAATAAAGAAGTGAAGACAAAAACTCGAAGAGATAAAAGACATTTCATCAATGAACTGGCCGTAGAAGCTGAAAATGCTGCAAGAACTGGTAATAGTAGGTGCCTTTATCAAATTACAAAACAACTATGTCACCAGCCTACTGCTATGGAAACACCTGTTAAAGGTAAATTAGGGAATTCAATACCAACAGAAAAAGAACAAATGAAGAGATGGGCTGAGCACTTCATGGAGGTGCTAAACAGACCACCACCAACAGTAACACCTGATTTTAATAATGAAACATCCACAACCACCTTGCCAATAACTTGCGATGAATTCACGCTGGACGAGATCAAACAAGCCGTTAAAAGATTAAAAAAATTTTAAAGCTGCTGGAGTTGACGAAATTTCAGGGGAAATGATTAAAGCAGTTAATGACAACAACCTCTTGAGAATTTTAGATATTATAAATGAAGTATGGAGAGAAGAACAACCACCACAACAATGGAAAGACAGTATTATTGTAAAGTTACCGAAGAAAGGTGATCTATCAGACTGTAATAACTGGCGTGGTATATCTCTATTATCAGTACCTGGAAAATTATTATGTTGCATGATGTTAGAAAGACTTAAATTGCATGCTGACGAAAAGATCAGAGAAGAACAAGCGGGTTTCAGGCCGAAACGATCATGTATTGATCAAATATTCACACTAAGAACAATTATAGAAGAATCAGTGGAAAGGCAATCGCCACTTATTATCACCTTCGTCGATTTTCAAAAAGCCTTTGATAGTCTACACCGCCCATCATTGTGGAAGATACTTACAATCTATGGTTTTCCAACAAAATATGTGAATATAATCAAAGCGCTATATGACAATGCAAGATGTTGTGTTAGAACAAATAAAGGGAATACAGAATGGTTTACAGTAGAAACAGGGGTGAAACAAGGATGTATTATGTCACCACTACTTTTTGGAATAGCTATTGATTGGGTTATGAGAAACTATACCCACAATGAACAATTGGGTATAAAATGGACAAATGGAAAATTCCTGGGGGACCTGGATTTCGCAGATGATGTAGCATTCTTAAGTTCAACACCAAGACAATCCCAAGAAGCAATAAATAATTTGTGTCATCTCTCGGTTAAAATTGGTCTCCAAATAAATGCCTCTAAAACTAAAGCTATGAACTTTTCTAACGAGACCTTTGATATCATCTTGAACGGGGAAAAACTACAGAAAGTTGAAAGTTTCAATTATTTAGGCAGTAAAATGACTCAGGATGGTGACACAACAAGAGAAATCCATACTAGAATTGCTTTGGCAGCTAGCGCCTTCAATAGATTATCTAACATTTGGAAATTACGATCATTGAATATACATACCAAGCTTCGTCTGTTTAATTCAAATGTTATCTCAGTGTTAACATACGGCTGTGAGAGTTGGAAAATAACAAAATCATTGGAGAACAAGCTGAATACATTCGAGAACAAATGTCTTAGAAAACTCATGAACATCAGTTGGAAAGAATTCAAGACTAATCGACAAATAAGAGAAGACTCTAGGCAGAAATATGTCTCCGACTATATAAGGAAAAGACGATGGTCATATATCGGTCATGTCCTACGAATGCAAAACAACAGAATACCACTACAGGCGCTCACTTGGGTTCCTGAGGGTAAGCGGAAAAAAGGAAGACCAAAAGAAACACTCAGAAGAACAATAATAAGAGAAGGAAGAACGTTGGGCCTAAATAATGTGCAAGAGCTAAGAGGAGTGGCGTCACAACGAACAACCTGGAGAGCACTGGTTACTGCCTTATGCGCCGTGTTTGGCGCTTAAAGAATTTATTATTTTATTATTATTATAGTAAACTTCGTTGAATGTGATACGCATTTATTGTATTTTTAAACCCAAGTTTGCTGTGTTATAAAAGTTGATATTTTGTATAGCTGGTGTGTCATATAATGTTATGATAATTCATAATACAATTTTCCTAGCAGCGACATCAGACATGCAGACGAAGTTGGTCGAACAAATAATAGCACAAGGAAATGCCACAGAAACAAGCATTGCTGACCTGAAAAATCAAAACGAGGCCACAGAGAAACAGCTGAGCGACGTGCTAATAAAATTATCCGGGCTTGAGGAATCTCTGAACACATCAGGTAACGTGACTGTAGACCTGGGTGTTCAGTTATGTCCTTCATTGTGTATGACATTCTGTTTGACATTCTTGTTTGCGTATATTTCGTCTCACATATTCTTTGTTGGCAATTCTTTGTGTTATATATTCATTTTATCCGAAGCCTCTTCGTGTGTGTTTCAAACCGTGTTCTGGTTTTTTTTTTAAATGACCTTTTACTCCAGCTCTTCAATTCTGTTTTACGTAGTCAGTTCAAATTTAAACTTAAGTTCTTACTCTTTTCTTATTTGTTGCATATGTGACTTGTTCGTTCTTCTGAATCTTAGAATGCTGTCAATTTTATTGTTCAGAATGGTCATGTTAAGTTGATGGTTGCAATTTGTGTCTACAGTTTGTTGTTGTTTCTACATTCTTTATGTAGCAGCTCTATGTCTTCCTATCAACTGTGAAATGTCTAATTTTATTTGTACCCATCTAATCGGCTCATAGTCAACATTAACATATCCATATGAGGGTTGATGGGTTTTTTCAATGTTTACGTCCTTGAAAATGCTAAAGCTGTCAACTCTCTTCCATTTTCAGTTTTTTTTTTCAATTTTTATTTCTCCTCTATTTTTCATTCATACCTCCGTAGTCAGTTCCGACTTTTACTTTCGCATTGCCCAGTGATATACGTTTATGGGGATGCTCAATTGGTTGACTGAAATAACGCTGTCACTTTTACATCCTACTATTTCGTCGTTTTAATGGTCTGGTTGAAGTCCCCCAGGTTAATGCAACTATATAGTGAACAGTACAGTCAGCTGGACAAGGAAGTTAAACGCCAAACCCGAGCCAACAAAAGGAATTTCTTAGACGATATTGCAAGACAGACAGAAGAGACAGCACTGAGAAATGAACAAAGCACAGTATACAAAATAACTAAATTCATCAGCAGAAAACGAGGTGCAAGCAATATTACATTAGTAAGAGATAAGCAAGGAAATCTCATCACGACAGCAGAGGGACAGGAAACAAGATGAGCAGAGCATTTCAGAGAAACTCTGAACAAGGAACCACCAGAAACACAATTGAATGTTCCTGAGGCTGAAAACGATCTAGATGTAAATACAGACATTCCACGAAAAGAAGAAATTATCACAGCAATGAAAGGGTTAAAGAATGGAAAAGCTACAGGCCATGATAACTTAAATGCAGAGCTATATAAGACAGATCCTGAGCTAGCAGCAGAACTATTAGAACCACTATTTGCACAAGTCTGGAAAACAGGGACAACACCAACAGAGTAGAGAAGAGGAATAATTGTCGAATTGCCCAAGAAGGGAGATCTTGCAGACTGCAATAATTGGAGAGGAATCACTCTTCTCTCAGTTCTCAGCAAAATACTAGACATGATAATTATACAGAAAATTTCAAAATCAGTAAACCACAAACTGAGGAAAGAACATGCAGGATTTAGAAAGAACAGAAGATGTGTAGATCATATATTTACTCTCAGGAACATTATACAGCAGTGCTCAGAATGGGAAGGCCAGCTGTACATTAATTCCGTTGATTTTGAAAAGGCTTTTGACAGTATACATAGGGACAGTTTATGGAAAATACTGAGGGCATATGAAATTCCAAGCTGCATAGTGTCAATCATAAAAAGCCTTTATGCTACTTTTACGTGTAGTGTTGGGCAGAGCAACATAACCTTTGAGGTGAAGACAGGTGTACGACAGGAATGCCTCTTATCAACCACTCTATTTTTAAGTCAAAGACTGGGTGATGCACCAGACAACAGAGGGCAGTCCAAGAGGAATAAGATGGACGACATTTTCTACATTGGAAGATCTGGAATATGCAGATGACATTGCACTACTTGTACATTCACATCAACACAATCAGGAAAAAACGGATAGACTTAATAAGTATAGCCAGCAGGTGGGCTTGAACATCAATTTACAGAAGTCAGATGTCATGGCGCTCAATGTGCGCAACCTTGAGCCCATATCAGTAAGGAATCAGCAACTGGTACAGACAGACACCTTCGCATACCTAGGATGCATAGTAACACCAGACGGCGGGACAAACAAAGACATCAACAACAGAATGAACAAAGCAAGAACAGCCTTTTTTAGCTAAACAACATCTGGAAGTCCTCTCAATACAGCACAAGCATAAAATTAAGATTATATCAGAGCTGTGTGCTTTCTGTTCTTCTCTTTGGTGCGGAATGCTGTAGAGTTACAGAGAAGGAAATGTCGAAATTGTCCTCTTTTTACACACCATTCCAAAGAAAAATTCACCTAATCTTTTGGCCGAACACCATCACCAACCAAGATCTGCTTACTCGGAGCAAGCAAGAGGACATGCACACCATCAAAGCTGGCAGACGCTGGAGCTGGGTTGGCCATGTCCTCAGAAGAGACCCCGATGCCATCACAAGAACAGCTATGCTTTGGACCCCTGAAGGAAAACGAAAGAGAGGCCGACCAAAAACAACCTGGCGGAGGACTGTGGAGGCTGAGAGGCAAAGAATGAACCAGAGTTGGGGCACTGTACGAAGGATGGCCACCGACCGAGCAAAGTGGAATCAATTTGTTGTTTCCCTACAAGACGCCACTAGGCGTGATGGCCACTGACTGCTTTGACGGTCGGCGGCTAAGGATCAAAGAAGAAGAAGATGTGTAGATCATATATTTACTCTCAGGAACATTATAGAGCAGTGCTCAGAATGGCAAAGGCAGCTGTACATTAATTTCGATTATTTTGAAAAGGCTTTTGACAGTATACATAGGGACAGTTTATGGAAAATACTGAGGGCATATAAAATTCCAAGCTGCATAGTGTCAATCATAAAACGCCTCTATGCTAACTTTACGTGTAGTGTAGGGCAAAGCAACCTAACCTAAGCGTGATGGCCACTGACTGATTTGACGGTCGGCGGCTAAGGATCAAAGAAGAAGACGAGTGGTCTGGTTAAAAATCTCCGTTGTCTATTACTGTCACGAGAGGGGTTAATATAGTTTGAAATATAAGACATCCTGGACAGAAAGTTTTATCAGGTGAAACCAGGATAGTGCCAAATAAGATACTGGTTTTATAAGCAATACCCCCTTCTCAGAAAATAGTAAGGGTGTATAGACATCAAAGGTAAGATCAAGCTGTATAAGTTCCTAGGTATGAGGATAGTGTATTATCCTAGGTTCCTAACAGCAACTCTCAAGATCCTCCTATGCTTATAATATTAGCTCTGCTGGGGGTATGAACTAAACTATTAACCAACAAGAACGGTAACTTAACTTAAATGATTCAAGTAAGTCGGTTGTTAAAATTTACAATTTATTTTTGTACAAGTTTTCTTTTCTTGAAGAAACTTTTTCATTGAACTCAAAATTGATTATAAAACAAAATTAATAAAATCCTTTGTTAACTATTCACAACTAACTACAGTCTTTAACTTTATAAAGATGGTTCTTCTTTCCTGGCTGAAAATCTGGTTGCAGATTGTCTTTATTTTAGGATCAACAATAGTTCACAGTTACTGAATTACAGTCTATCACTTGCTTTGAAAATGCTTATCCTGAAGCACTGACTTATCATCATGCTGTCTTGGGTGACTTATTATTGTGGTACATATGGTTCTACACTGGACAGTAGCCTTGTATGGCTACGTAACTTCTCTGCGTGTATAGAGTCTGGCACAAAATGTTCTGGATAATAAATATCAGCTGTGTTTCTTCCAGGCAGTAGGTACTGGATGGCTGTCCTTCTAGATTTAAAGGGCGCTCCCACCACTAGTTCCTTCAATTGTGGCTGCCTCTTTGTGCCTTTGTTACCGGATGTAACCTGAAATATATGTGATTAACCACTGTATTGGCTATCTCTATCTCTCTGCCATATATGTAGGAGATGAGAGACAGTTTCAGACAGTGTGCAGGTAGACGCACAGGGCATAATAAATTAGTAATAACACAATCCAGTTCCCATTGAAAGTAATCTTTCTCCAAATCCGTGGTTATAGCTATTTGTCCATGATTCACCCCCATACAATTATAATGTCCTGTGTAAAATACTAAGTAATATCTTAATCAATACAGTAATGCAATTCCTTTCATCATTTCCTTTGTTCCTGGTGTGTGATCCATTCCTTCAAGAAATAATTCTTTAAAATCTTTTCTAAATCTGTGAACACACTTTCCGTTTCCATTCTCAATTTATTGGATATACACAGGCTTGATTTTGCTTCCAGAAATTACATAGTGGTTACAACACATTTTTATACACACACACACATATATATATATATATATATATATATATATATATATATATATATATATATATGTATATGTAGCTGGCAGACGCTGGAGTTGGGTTGGCCATGTCCTCAGAAGGGACCCTGATACCATCACAAGAACAGCTATGCTATGGACCCCCGAGGGAAAGCGAAAGAGAGGCCGACCAAAAACAACTTGGCGGAGAACTGTGGAAGCTGAGATGCAAAGAATGAACCACAGTTGGGGCACTGTACGAAGGATGGCCGCCGACCGAGCAAAGTGGAATCACATTGTTGCTGCCCTACAAGACGCCAACAGGCGTGATGGCCGCTGACTGCTTTGACGGTTGGCGGTTATGGATCAAAGAAGAGAAGAAGAAGATATATATATATATATATATATATATATATATATATATATATATATATATATATATATATATATATATATATTCTTTCTTACCCGCAAGTACATACAGTCGAGCTGTTAATGGTCATTCAGTCTGCTATCAGATGCAGAAGGCAACTGCAGTTTGTCTCTGACCGAATGGCGCTCTCGCTGTAGTGTGAAAATGTATGTGCCTCTTTTCCATCGAGAGCAATAGCTTATATAGGTCATGGCCGAACGACACGGGAAGCAGTAAAACTGAAGTTTGTTGCATACTCAAATCCATGCATAAGTTTGCACAGATGTACAGTTATAGAAAACTAAGATTTTAAATGTCTTCGTTATTCCTGGACCGATTTCCTTCAACTTAGGCTTAAAATACGCCCTGGATTATTCTTCATCTTTCCTACATTCATCTTCTCATAAGCGTAGCCTAAATAACAAAATTTTTGACTTGCCTGATGTCTCGATGCATTCCACTCGAGATGTCTCCATTAATATATCACTTCCAGTGGAAATCTTTGCACAGACTTATAGATGAAACTTCCCATTTGGGAATTATGAACCTTTTCCATGCTGTACTTTGCTCATAATTCTGTAGTTTGCCTCCAATTATAGCAAGGTTGCACAGATTTGAGCTCGGCCATTATCAGGCTAATACGTTTGTAAACACTATGCATGAAGGTGCCGTTTCATTGGTCCGTCTAGCATACATTATTATAAAGTATGGCGTACCGTTGTGTTATGAATGACGTGTTGTGAATCAGACTTTACGACAATACTTCGTTTGATGTTTTTTTTAAATTTGAATTTCTTACGAGTGCCTCTCATTTACCTATCTTTCCTATGTGTTTACGACTAAAAAGCCTTGGATGATTACACAGTGTGTATGTTCCAGTGTTGAACATTCACACCCCATGACTCTCTCAGTCTCTCTCTCTCTCTCTCTCTCTCTCTCTCTCTCGAAGAGACACTCACAAACACATCATATGCTATTGGAGTCAAAAATTACCAACAGATTTCAAGTTCTTTAGGATTATTCAACAGAAAATGAGCAGGTATCAGCATCTACACCAAAAAACGTTCCAGTACCCAAATACCCAAATAATAAATCTCAGACTTATCACGACAGTCCACAAAAAGAACACCACAAATGGCAGCAGAATAAATCTAATAGAAAACGAAGTAAAGATATACGTACTGACGTCACACATATTATAATTGGTGACTCCCTCTTGAAAGGTATTTATTGTGAAAGAATGTCCACTACAAGACAAGACATCGTTTCAGTTATGACAGTGCCGGGAGCTGGTTTTAAAAGACTTATGGACATAATTAATAAGTTCGATATTAATCACAACATAACAAAAACAACACTACACGTAGGAATTAATGATATCATGAATGAGCAGAGTCTAAGCCCCTCAGGATTGGTGACTACAGTTTAAAAAAATCTCCCAAAGCCTCACTCTTTATTTCATCAATCATACCACCAAGCTATGGGTTTCAGCGTCGCATAGCTGTCGCAAGAGGTTTTAATGATTTACATACAAGATATCCTGGACATAAAGGTGTATCAGATGATACCAGGATAGTGCCAGATAAGGGACTGGTCTTATAAGAAATACCCCATCCTCTGAAAAGAGTAATGGTGTATAGTAGTCCAAGATTAAGGTCAGCTGTACATATCACTAGGTGAGGTGGTACTGTGCAATCCTAGTTATCTAAAGTCCTACTCTCACAGACCTACTTAAGACTGTGACTAGGATAATAATTATGATTAAATTTATGACTCAGCTAGGGGTAATCTAATAACTAACCAACAAGAACTTTGAACTGAACTTAAATAAGTCAATAAAGATTGTTGGTACAATTTACAATTTATTATATACAAGCTTAAACTCAAAAAGAACTATAATCAAAACAGATGTTCTCAGTTAAGATTCAATTTAGACAAATTGAAAGATCCAGAAATCGCGGGAATCTTTGAGGCAACTGTTGGAGGAAAATTCGCAGCTCTCAACTTTTTGGAGGATGATATCAACTCAATCACAGAGAACATGAAAGACGTGCTCATTGAATCAGCAACAGAAATACTTGGTAAAAGAAAGAAAATAAACAAACCATGGGTTACAGATGACATTCTGAAGCTATGTGATACACGGCGGGAAATGAAAAAGGTTAAGAAAGAGGTTCCTGAAGTAGCATGGCAATACAGTATGGTGAATAAAAATATTAGAAAGAAAATGAAACTTGCCAAAGAAAAATGGGTAGCTGATCAATGTGAGTCCATTAATACGGGGCTAATAAAAGGTAACAGCAAGGCAGCTTTTGACACATTAAGAAGACTATCAAAACCCCAACAGCCCAGGGTAACTGTCATAGAAGATAGCAATGGGGCTCTGCTCAATGAAAAAACAGCTGTAATGAGAAGGTGGACAGAATATTGTAAAGAATTATATAACTGTAGACTTGACACTGACTTAGGCATATTAAACAACATTAAGTGCAAAACCAGAGAACTCGGAAATGCAGCAATACTACGGGAAGAAGTGGAAGAGGCTATATGTTCGATGAAAGGAGGGAAGTCACCGGGTGTGGATAATATACCAGCAGAGCTTTTGAAATATGGAGGACCAGATATAGTACAAATCATGACAACAATTTGCCAGAAGATATGGAGTACAAAAAAATGGCCAAAAGAATGGACGCAGTCATTAGTAATACCGCTTCCAAAGAAAGGAAATCTAAAAATGTGCAAGAACTACAGAACCATTAGCCTTATTAGTCATCCAAGTAAGGTGATGTTAAGGATACTATTGAACAGAATAAAACAGAAATCAGAAGAAATCTTGTCAGAGGAACAGGCTGGCTTTAGACCAAAAAGAAGTACCTCAGAACAAATCTTCAATATTAGATTACTGATCGAAAAACATCTCCAGCATCAACATGATTTATACCATAACTTCATCGATTTCACAAAAGCCTTCGATCGAGTCTGGCATGAAGGCTTATGGCAAATAATGAGAAAATTCAATTTTGATACCAACATCATAGATATCATTGAAGCACTATACAAGGACGCAAGCAGTGCTGTTTTTGCAAGCAACGACATTGGATAATTTTTCAAAACAACTGTAGGAGTTCGCCAGGGATGTATCCTGTCACCAGTGCTCTTTAATATTTATCTAGAACATATTATGCAGGAGGCTCTCTACGATTATAAATCAACCATATCGATTGGAGGCCGACCTCTGTGTAATCTACGTTTTGCTGATGATATTGATCTGATAGCTGGAACAGAATCAGAACTTCAAGACCTTACCTCTAGACTGGGGAAAGTAACAAGAACATATGGGATGAAAATTAATATAGAAAAAAACAAGATATTGGTGAATAGCCATAAGAAACATGTTCCGACCAACATTACGTTAAATGGGCAAACGTTAGAAGAAGTTAACACCTTTAAATATCTCGGGTTCACTATATGTAGTGATGGAAGATCAAATAAAGAAATCAAGACTAGACTTGAGATGGCCTCAGCTGCCATGACAAGGTTGAATGTGATCTGGAAAAGTAACATCAGTTTTCCTGTGAAGATCAAATTATACAAATCACTTGTATTATCTATTCTCTTGTATGGGTGTGAGGGCTGGACACTCACTGCAGATACGGAGCGAAGGATTCAGGCTTTCGAGCATAAATGTTATAGAAGAATTTTGCGCATTTGCTATAAAGAGCACAAAACAAATGTCTATGTTAGAGAGAAGATAAACACCTATGCAGGCCATCAAGAACCACTTTTGTCAATAGTGAAACGTCGAAAGCTTGCCTGGTTTGGGCATGTAACTCGTCATGACTCCCTTTCGAAAACGATCCTCCAGGGAACAGTCGAAGGTAAACGGAGAAGAGGAAGGCAAAGAAAATCCTGGGCTGATAACATCAAAGAATGGGCAGGACACGGCTTCTCCACACTTGTACGCATTGCTGAGAATAGAGAGCAGTTGAGGACCCTGTCTGCTGATGCTTCCACCATGGCACCCCTACGACCCATGACGGGTTATGGGTTGAGATGATGATGATATACAAGATTGTCTTGTGTTCATTTAGTAATTTTACTTCAACTCAAATTGTTTCACCAAGAAAAGTATGTATATATATATATATATATATATATATATATATATATATATATATATATATATATATATATATATATATATATATATATATATATATATATATATATATATATATATATATATATATATATATATATATGTAATCTTTCACTTTCACTATCTCACAAATTTACAGTTCTTATAATTTTATAATGACAGTTCATCTTCTCCTCTGTAACCTTGATCTTGATGTAGACTATCTTTGGAGATATTAGTAATACTTTCACTGTTATTAACTGATATATGTCTTTACTGACCACTATGATTTATCATCACTACAAATCTGTCACATGGGTTGTGGTAACTTTTGTGTAACTGAAACGTAGCCCAACACTAGGCCACTCAGCTTATAATTCTCCTCCGAAGGCTTGAACCACAGTTACTGGAGAGAATTCTACAGATGAGATTCTTCCAAAGGTAAAGGTGGCTCTGTTGATGTCCCTCTGTAACTACATGGGGCTCCGACAACAAGAGTATCTTCCAGCTGATTTTGGCTCTTCAGAAAGAGCACAACCTTCAGTGCAGGATGTAACCTGGAATGGAATAGTTAACCTACATGGTATTGGCTCACTATCTCCGTATCTCGTCAGTAGATGATATTAGACAGTTCAGACAATATGCAGTTAGTCGCAAGAGACATAACAAGTCAGTAATAACACAATTATTTCACAATGTAGCACAATATTCTAGTAATTTCTTTTGTACAGATCTTTCCATGATTTGCTTTTATACATTAATCAGGCCGTGTAGAAAACACTAAGTAATACCTTAATTAATACAATAAATCAGTAACTTTATTTCTTTCCTTTGTTCCCAGTTGGTAGTCCATTCCATCAAGAAATAATTCTCTAAAAGCATTTCAAAAACTTCAAACACACTTTCCTTTTTCATTCGTTTCCGTTTTCAATTTATTTGATTAAACGTAGGCTTGGATTCCTTCCAATAATTACACAGTAATTCGAAACACAATTATCCACTTTCTAAGGCACATTCTGATTAATTAATATAATAAATATACCATCAATAATATACAGACGAGCTCACAATGGTCATACAGTATGCCCACAGCTGCAGATGGCAAAGGAAGCCTGTGACAAAAACTGCTGCTCTGCTCTAGTCTGTCAGTTTAAATTTTGCGCTAGACCTAGACTTCCATATGTTCCTCCTTAAATAGGACAAGGCGTACTCATTGGAAAGCAATGACGTCACAGATATTAGTTTCCTCAAAACCGTGCAATTGTAGACAATGTATGCATGATGGAAAAACCTAAATAATTCTAGTTGGCTTATTTCCCAGCGGATTGCCTCTATCTTGGTCTTATTGTAATACTATGATTATACTTTATATATTACCATAACTATCTTTTTCCTAAGTGCCTCCGACATTTCACTGGAGCAGCCTAAACAATCAGAAAAGGACTGAAGTAGTTCAGAGATCTGACTTTTCTGACTCGTATTTAACGCCGGATCAATGGAAACATCTTTCCATGATTCGGTCGATAGTGAATGCAACTCTGGTAAAGAAAGAATGGGTTCACCACCATCATCGCATTCAGAAATTTCTACTTGGATCACCGCCAAGGAAGAATGACGATCAATCGATTCATCAAGAGAATCCAAAATCGGGCGAAGATGTGGTGGCCTAGTGTAAAATTGTTGCAACATATTTATGTGAAATATTCTCTCTTTACCTTTCACGCTTACAACATAATCAACATCTGATAGTTTTTTAATGATAGTGTATGGACCTTTCCATGAAATTAACAATCTGTTTTCCTTATTCGGAAGCAAAACAAAAGCTTCGTCTCCTGGCCACAGCTGGCGCAGTTTCCTGTTTTTATTGAAAAACTGTCGAGCCTTTGACTTCGCTCTTTCCGAAGACTGCACTGCTATGTTGCATGCGTCAATGATTGTACGGCTTAGATTTACGACATATTGATATGACGACTGAACTTCTTCGTTCATATTAGTACCGATTAATAAATGATTTAATATTGCCATCGGACCCCGTGGCCTTGCACCATAGACGAGTTCAAACGGACTAAAACCGGTGCTAGAAGTTGGTATTTCGCGGTACGCAAAGAGGACAGCTGGCAGTATCCTGTCCCAGTCTTGCGGATATTTAGCTGTAACTCTATCAAGCATCTGCTTGAGTGTCCTATTAAACCGCTCAATTAGCCCGGACGCTTGGGGATGGTACAATGAACTAAGTGATCGTTCTATACCAAACATATTCATCACTTTTACCATGGCATCGGACACAAATTGCGAGCCATTATCCGAATGGATTTTTTTGGGAAACCCTAATCTAGTAAAAACTAAACATAGAGCGTCCGCTACGTCATCACTTGAGATATGCTTCAGTGGGATGGCCTCGGGCCAACGTGTACACATATCAATACACGTTAAGACATATTTATGTCCCCTAGCTGAAGTCTTAATAGAACCAATAAGAGCAATTGACATTTTTGCGAAAAGACGCAATGAAATGTCCGCTGCCTGGATGGGTGCAATGTGATGCGGCCTTTTAGTTGCCACGCTCTGGCAAACTAAACAGGTTCGACAAAAGACTTTAACATCTTTTGTGACACCCGGACAGAAGAAATGAGAGATAACTCTCTGTTTAGTCCGTGCTATGCCTAAGTGACCCGCAGCGTTAATATCATGAGCATGTCGTAACACTAATGGTTTGAAACATAGTGGTACCATGATCTGCTTCTTAACCGAATCTACATCTTGAAAATTTCTTACCAATATCTCATTGTTTAAGGTATACCAATGTTTCACTTTGTTATTGGTACTTACGTTACTTGTCGTAACTAGCTTAACGAATTTTTTCAAAGAGACATCCTCTTTTTGTTTTTAATAAATGAGCTTTTATCTGCTAACTCAATCTTCAAGTCATCATCTTCATCAGTAGACATAATTTGATCATCCGAATTACTCTGATCAATATTACTGATAACATCATCATCATAACTGACATTATCTATAAGTTTATCATCATTGATAATTTCTTCTAACATGATTTCATCACCAATATGATTCAAATCTTCCTTACGAGCTTGTGCTCTAGTCCTAACAGCATTAGCTGATATGAGATGCTCTTTTTCCCATTTCTATATGTCTTGTTGAGAACATTCTCGGATCCCAGGGATGTTTCCAAGTTGAATCCCACAATAGGGCTGTTCAACAAACAAGCGAGCACTCTACCTGTATAATAAGGTGTATCCAAGAACACCTCTGCAGTGGGATAGTGTTCTACTGTTCCACCAAAAGTAACACACTTCACTTCCATTCCAGTGTAGTCTTATTGATCCACCATCGACCTACGAATGCCAAATCCTGGTTGCGCCTGTGTCACGCAATAAAGTTGTTAGTTTATTGTTAACAAAACATTTATTTAAAACTAAAGATCCTGTGGTAGCAACAGACGACATTACTGGCAGAGGGTGTCCGCATAAACGTCTAGGCACACTCTGTGGCTGAAACAAAGAACTGCATTGAGTACAATTAGTACTGTTAGCCAAATCAGCACTACATGAGTTTGCATGTGCAATAGGTACATTTTTTTGATTTCCATTATCAGAATTTACAACCATGACAGCATTACCATGTTCAGGGTTTCTAGACTGTCTATAACTATTGTTATTGAAAATACCTTTATTATTAGAGTAGTTATCATTATGCCTAAGGAATGATCTGTTACCCCTGTTTGATTTGGGACTATAACCTCCTCTTTTTTTGTAATCATTTTGTCTGTATGATTGTTGAAGACCAAAATAATCATTGTTGTTGTTATAGTTGTCGTAAATTTGAGGCTGTTGAGATCTCTTGTTAAAGTTATACCTGCCTCTATTATTTCCGTACTGAAAATTCGAATTAAACTTACAGTTTCTGTCAATACTTCTTGATCTCTGCTTAGCGTTGTTAACATGTGTAACTCTGGCTGAAGCAGCAGGCAGAGAATCCCCAAAGTTATCTCTACTGAGATTCTTGTTTGGGTGTGCGACCTGGTATTGTCTACCTAAGGCTTCACAAACAGATAATTTATCAGGTTTTCTTTCCTGTAAAAAGGCTAAGAAATCTCCGCTGATAGAAGATAAAACCGTATCTCTTAGGATTAGATCAGATAATCCTTCAAATTTTTTTTTTTGGCGAGATCAATCCATCTAGAAAAAGTCATTTTAATTGATGAAATAAATTCAGTGAAATCCTTACTAGAATCAGGTATTAGTGACTTAAATGTTAGTCTATAACCTTCTTCATCTAGTTGGTATTTCTTTAACAACAGTATTTTAACTGAATCATAGTTATTTTTGGATTCATCATCCATGGTACATACTGATGTACAAGCATCCCCAACCAATAAATTCATGAGTCTACTAGGCCATGTAACTTTGTCAATATCATGTTCAGTGCATAAAGTTTCAAATCTACTTAAGAAGCACTGTATATAATCAAAGGAAGGGTTAAATTTGGGTAAATTTACCTTAACATGTTTATTTTGATTTCTCCTATCCTCATCCATATTTCTGATATTGAACTGAAGTTGTTGCAATCTTAATTTTTCAAGTTCAATCTCAGCCAACCTGTCTTGAGCTTGTTTTCTTTTTTTCTTTTTCAAGTTCATCTTGTCTTCTTCTATCTTCTAATTCATCTTGTCTTCTTCTATTTTCTAATTCTTCTTGTCTTCTTCTGTCTTCTAATTCTTCTTGTCTTTTTCTGTTTTCCACTTCCTCCTGTCTTTTGATTTCTTTGTCAATATATGCTTGCAAGGCAGGTCCCTCCAGACCGCAATCTTTTCCAACCTTTACTAAATCTTTCAAGGTCGACATGTTTAATCTTAATGTGCTTTCTTAATAGCAACAAATAAGGTAATTATATATAATATTATTACTTTATGAATAATATTGCAACAATTATACCACCACCTGAAATTCAATCCCCTTGATGAATTAATCACGAATAGATGCAGATGTTAAAAAAAATGGAGCATAGAAAAAAAATGTTACGAACAGTAGAAAGAATAAACTAGTCAGAGCCGACAAGAAGAAAATTCAAATGTGAAGAACCAAGGCAGAATGACACGAATGTAACAATGCAAAAATATGGCTCTACACATACATATGACAAGACATGACGATTTTTTTCACAACATGAATAACATGTATGAAATAAAAGATAGTTAGGTGAGGTGGACAATTTTACTTACAAAGATGGAGCAAAAATAAGGAAAAATAAACAACAGTTGACTGGACTACAAATACAAATTGTACAATTAACAAGACTATACGACTATACAGGCTATGATTATGTCAGTAGCAGCAGATTCACTCAGTATTTAAAAACAGGCCCCGCTACATGAAATAATCACCTACCAAACTCCAAGGACACGCGTATTATTCCATCGACCTGTCGAGACTGGTATACATGGAAACATAAGTCCCAGCCTACCACCCACAGAAAGAGCAACACAACATTCATAACATGTAACATATAGCTGAAAAATTATGGCGGCAAACAAGATAATCTAATCACACTATGTATGAATCTATAAATGTGATTTATCTTTATCTTCTTCTTCTTCTTTGATCCTTAGCCGCCGACAGTCAAAGCAGTCAGTGGCCATCACGCCTAGTGGCGTCTTGTAGGACAACAACAAATTGATTCCACTTTGCTCGGTCGGTGGCCATCCTTCGTACAGTGCCCCAACTCTGGTTCATTCTTTGCATCTCAGCCTCCACAGTCCTCCGCCAGGTTGTTTTTAGTCGGCCTCTCTTTCGTTTTCCTTCAGGGGTCCAAAGCATAGCTGTTCTTGTGATGGCATCGGGGTCTCTTCTGAGGACATGACCAACCCAACTCCATCGTCTGCCAGCTATGATGGTGTGCATGTCCTCTTGCTTGCTACGAGTAAGCAAATCTTGGTTAGTGATGGTATTTGGCCAAAAGATTCGGTGAATTTTCCTTAGGCATGTTGTGTGAAAAGAGGACAATTTCGACATTTCCTTCTCTGTAACTCTCCAGCATTCCGCACCATAGAGAAGCACAGAAAGCGCACAGCTCTGATATAATCCTAATTTTGTGCTTGTGCTGTATTATTTATCTTTATGCCTCGCCCAAATAGGCCTACAAGTGGTGTACAACTGACTCGATTCAGAATCCATCAAATTGCTCGAGACCAGAAAAATTCACCATCTTCGGCAGAAGTAGATACAGACGAGAATATATTTGAAAGCTTGCTCTTTGGGAACTTGCTGACTGAAGAACTGTGGTGTTGAAAGACTTTCTTATAATTTTGACTTTCCAGCAGACGATAGACTCGCCATTTTTAAATTCTGTGTCGAAGGACAACTTCTGAGGCAAAAAGGGGCTTGTAACGTGGAAAAAAGTCCTGGTACTGCCGCTGTTACGCTTCACAAAAGTCGAAATTCGTCGGCTTGGATCCCCATTACTGTTGCGGGTTCAAATCAACAGGCGTCTATAAAGTTGCGAGAGGTTATCAGATGCTGGACTCAGGTGGTCAAGTAGTTTTAGGGTCTAATGTACATACAGTCCAACAAGCATAGTCCTACAAACGTAAGAGCCAGTTCTTAATAGTACAAAACTCCATAAGCCTGGTTGACGTTTGACAATAATACAAGTAGATTTTAATCACGCACGTGGCTCCATATAAATTGCATCAGTCAAATGACAATGGCACTCACTCGCCAGTCAATATGTAATCTAACGTCTTGTAGACTAAAGGAACGCTGTCAGAGTCATAATGCTGAAATATTCATTATTAAATTACACATCGTTTCCATACCATTCAGCATTGACACGTCCTTAGAAGTATATCAAACTTAGGCTCTATCTGGTAGCAGACCTAGCTGATTAAAATACTTGAAATCCAGTACTAAAAGTACACATTCAGGAGCACTTAAGAAACACAACCTTCTTCCACGGAGACACAAAGCCAAAGAGAACGGTAACTAGATCGTATGATCGATCGTAGCCCGCAAAACCACGTCTGCTAAGAAATCTGCAGACAATGTGACGTACTTCCTCTGTTGTCGTAGAAACGATTTGTAAATAGGAAGTCAGATAAACAAACCAAATTTGAGAGCGTACGAAAATTGTGTTATGAATTTAGTCATAACAATTATATATATATATATATATATATATATATATATATATATATATATATATATATATATATATATATATATATATATATATACATATACATATCTATATCTTCTTCTTCTTCGATCCTTAACCACCGACCGTCAAAGCAGTCAGTGGCCATCACGCCTAGTGGCGTCTTGTAGGGCAACAACAAATTGATTCCACTTTGCACGGTCGGTGGCCATCCTTCGTACAGTGCCCCAACTCTGGTTCATTCTTTGCATCTCAGCCTCCACAGTCCTCCGCCAAGTTGTTTTTGGTCGGCCTCTCTTTCGCTTTCCTTCAGGGGTCCAAAGCATAGCTGTTCTTGTGATGGCATCGGGGTCTCTTCTGAGGACATGACCAACCCAGCTCCAGCGTCTGCCAGCTATGATGGTATGCATGTCCTCTTGCTTGCTACGAGTAAGCAGATCTTGCTTGGTGATGGTATTCGGCCAAAAGATTCGGTGAATTTTTCTTAGGCATGTTGTGTGAAAAGAGGACAATTTTGACATTTCCTTCTCTGTGACTCTCCAGCATTCCGCACCATAGAGAAGCACAGAAAGCACGCAACTCTGGTATAATCTTAATTTTGTGCTTGTGCTGTATTGGGAGGACTTCCAGATGTTATTTAGGCTAAAGAAGGCTGTTCTTGCCTTATTCATTCTGATGTTGATGTCTTTGCCTGCCCCACCGTCTGGTGTTCCTATGCTTCCTAGGTATGTGAAGGTATCTGTCTGTACCAGTTGCTGATTCCTTACTGATATGGGCTCAGGGTTGCTCACATTGAGCGTCATGACCTCAGACTTCTTTAAATTGATGTTCAAGCCCACCTGCTGGCTAAATTTATTAAGTCTATCCGTTTTTTCCTGGATGTGTTGATGTGAATGTGCCAGCAGTGCAATGTCATCTGCATATTCCAGATCTTCCAATGTTGAAAATGTAGTCCATCTTATTCCTCTTGGACTGCCCTCTGTTGTCTAGCGCATCACCCAGTCTATGACTGTTAAAAATAGAGTGGTTGATAAGAGGCATCCCTGTCGTACTCCTGTCTTCACCTCGAAGGTTAGGTTGCTCTGCCCAACACTACACGTAAAGTTGGCATAGAGGCTTTTTATGATTGACACTATGCAGCTTGGAATTCCATAAGCCCTCAGTATTTTCCATAAACTGTCCCTATGTATGCTGTCAAAAGCCTTTTCAAAATCAACAAAATTTATGTAAAGCTGTCTTTGCCATTCTGAGCACTGCTCTATAATGTTCCTGAGAGTGAATATATGGTCTACACATCTTCTGTTCTTTCTAAATCCTGCTTGTTCTTTCCTCAGTTTGTAGTCTACTGCCTTTGAAATTCTCTGTATAATTATCCTGCCTAGTATTTTGCTGGGAACTGAGAGAAGATGTGGCCGGGGGAGTGGACAGGAACGGCAACAAATCAAGTTAGATGTGACCGGGCTTGGTCACGGTGACAAATCAAGTCTAGTGTGACAGGGTGAGAATGGGGTGGAATCTTTTATCAATGTTCATCTGTTGTTTTACTGGCGACTGCCAGAGATGGTGATTACAGAATAGGAACATAACCCAGGTGATTCTTTTGGAGACTCGTAACTGTGTTTATGTTTTAGGCTGCATGATCGTCGAAAATATGGTAACATTCTTTTCTCAATTACCTGATGTAAACAAACGACGCTTCCTACTGACGTTCAGGAAATAAGTTCAAGCTGGATTAAATATGAATGAACACCTTTATTAAGTGTCTGTAACCTCTGAGAACTTCATAATAGTTCATAAATACATGTGCTTCTGTGGTATACAAACCAGTCATCCCAAGAAATAACACACAGCCATCGAACTTACAAGATGGTCAAAACCCCAAAATCACTGCCTCGCACGTCTCGTGCCTAAAACCAACTCACTTAACCCCCTTCTCTCAAACCATCACTTCCGTCCTAGCTCTAAGCAATTCTACCCCAAGTTGGATGACGTCATTCCTGAACACTTTAATTAAATCACTCATAGGATTTGTGACTAGTGTTATTACACTAACTAGACACGCTCAAATACTTAGTGTTTAATCTTGCTAAGTATTCTTACCCTAACTATAATTAAGTGGCAGCACCTTAGTGTTAATCCGACGTAACAGTCCGTACTGTCACATACGCCCGGGGCCACTAAAGTGTATCCCGTAGGAGACACTTTATTCCCTAGAAAAAAAATTACTAACTCTAAAAAAAATTATTGGGATTCATGTATCCCACCATAAATCATGTCAGAAGGACTACAATAAACAATAGATGGGAATAATGGATGAAATAACACCATTAACATTTCACACTAAAAAATCGATCATGAAGGGGTAGGGACTGATGGACATAACATAAACGAGGGACACATGGGAAGAAAAAACTATGGAGGTTATGGTAACTACAAATAGTACTAATAAGTGGCCAAAAAAAAATATATGACCAAAATAGAACAGTAACTAACATTCATTAACGAACTAACAAAACGCTTTATGGATTTATAGTCATCAATATCTCTCACACTTGTGCGAATCATAAAACATAAAATAACATGACAAGCGAGTTAACGTCGCAAGGAAAAAAAAATTGGCAAAACAAATATGGCGGATGCACATAAAATATAGCGGATGCCCAAAATGGCTGTCACCCTACACTTCACTGAAGTGGGTGATGAAAAAAAAACATATGAATGGAGGAAATGGAAATAAAACCACAAAACTTGGTGGCAAAGTATGGGCAAAATGGGTAAGTCTCATTAAAAAAAATGACTTTGCCGGTGTAACAATAACCGGAAACAATAATTGGAATGGAAACATGGTAATCAACGGACAATGGTATAGAATATATAAATTTTCAAATAGTTAAATCACATGTATGAGTGTCGGTGTAACAATAACTGAAAATTCAAACAATCATAATGCAATATGGTGTCATCATCAAAATAAATCGTGAATGATGCCAACATTAGTGGCGGGTGAAGATGTACATTAGTTAATCACTTTTATTTGGTACAACAGAACAATGTAAACACCAAAAAAAATCTGGGCAAAATCTTACATCAAAAAAACATGGCAAAAAAAAACAAAAACAAAAAAAAAAACAAAAAAATCATAGGGGCACAAAAGATGGTCAAATATTACATTAGTCAAAATAATGTGACATAATGACGCTAACGCGTGTAAAAGGGAACTACATCAACTACAATATATCAGGACTGCAGAGATCGTCTGAGTTGGTGGATCTCCATCAGCAGTGGTCGAAAGGATGTTGTAAGGGAAATGTTCATGTACCGGTAGATTCAGCAATGTCTTCTTGCGGACGAAAATGTAACAGCTCTCCATAAATAACGGCTGTTGGACTTTCCTATCTGAACTGGAAATGCGTAAAGTGTGTAACCCAGATGTTCAAGGATGCGTAACGATTGGTCTTCACGGTAGCATCAGGATCAAGCAATTCAGCAGGAGGGTATTGTGTAGGAGACTTGCATCGGAAGACACGAGAAGCAGGGTCGACTTCATGCTAAAAATAATAGCAGGGCAGGAAATGTCAACCTAACCGGAGACGGCATCTGGAGGTAAGTGCAGTTCAATTTGTAAACATCTTTGCAAAAATGTTCATTGCTTCCAATCTTTCAATGGCTTACAATAACAGGCGAGGATCGTACTGTGTAGGTTGGGATGTAGGAACAATAGCATGGACTACGGGAGTGGACGAAAACGGGTGGGTCGGGGTGGAGGCTGCGGACTGGTATGAGGATAACGGAGGGGAACACGCAATCTACGGGACGGAGGTGTGAAAGGGGGAGGGAGTGGCGGAGGAGAGGGACTACGGTAAGGAGAATGAACAGAACCACGGGAGCGACGAAAACGGGTTCGTACATGGGCGGCCCGCTGGTGAAGGGGCTTAGGAAAGGGAACAGAATCGTAAATGAATTTTGGATGACGACGTCTAAAGAGAAAACGAGCTGAGGGAAGAGGAACATCAGGTCCAATATCAAAAGAAGAATAATCAGGGGAGAGAGTGGCGTCGTCCTGAGGAGCTCATCCGACGGGATCTACGGTAAGGAGAATGTCAACAAGAATCAAAACGGGAGATCGTATGTTCGTATCGGTACGAAAATAAACGGGTTCGTCAAAACTATCAAGGGTGGGTCGGGGTGGAATACGCTGGTGGACTGGGCGGAGGGGATCTACGGATGAGGGCGGAGGAGAGGGACTACGGTAAGGAGAATGAACAGAACCACGGGAGCGACGAAAACGGGTTCGTACATGGGCGGCCCGCTGGTGAAGGGGCTTAGGAAAGGGAACAGAATCGTAAATGAATTTTGGATGACGACGTCTAAAGAGAAAACGAGCTGAGGGAAGAGGAACATCAGGTCCAATATCAAAAGAAGAATAATCGGGGGAAGAGTCAAGATCACTAATCTCATTTTTCGGAAAATAAATTCTACGGCCTTCGTCGTCCGTTATATGCTGGAGCTCATCCGACCTGTATCCAATTTCGTCGGGGCCCATAACTCTATCCTCCCCACTTGACGAATCGAATTCTGATTCTATGTCAAGCTGGTACTTTTCTTGTACTGTATCAAGGTCGGAGGGAGGCGGAGGAAAATAACCATAAGGAGAAAGAGAAGGTTCAACATCTGAAGAGTCAGTCTCATGTTCTGTATCAAGGTCGGAGGGAGGCGGAGGAAAATAACCATAAGGAGAAAAAGAAGATTCAACATCTGAAGAGTCAGACTCATGTTCTGTATCAAGGTCGGAGGGAGGCGGAGGAAAATAACCATAAGGAGGAAGAGAAGATTCAAAATCTGAAAAGTCAGACTCAGGTTCTTTATCAAGGTCGGAGGGAGGCGGAGGAAAATAACCATAAGGAGGAAAAGCGGGGTCAGAAGAGAGATGAACAGAGGGAGGAGAAGCGGGGTCTGAAGGGAGGTGAACAGAGGGAGGAAAAGCGGGGTCTGAAGAGAGGTGAACAGAGGGAGGAAAAGCGGGGTCAGAAGAGAGGTGAACAGAGGGAGGAAAAGCGGGGTCAGAAGAGAGGTGAACAGGGGGAGGAAGGGAGGTATGGACAGGAGCTGTGGCAGTAATAGGAGGTACAATAATATCATGCTGAGGCGAAGCATGAGAGGGGCCTGGAGTAACGGAGGGTAACTCAGCCAATCGAGCGTCACGGGAGTGGATACGTGAGTATAGCTCAGGAAGAGGGATATGAACCTCAGCGGTGGAACAGGAATGATAACGTCTGTTAAAGGTTTTTCTCCACTGTGTTACTGGCTTTATATATGCTCTTAGTCCATTTTCTGTCGTTACCATACATCTTTCTTTGTCACTGGTAACATTATTTATTTCAAATATCTTTCCTTGTTTGATTACATTGATAACGTTTCTCATTGTAATTCGACAGTGTCTTTTATTGAGACTGTTCCAGTGTGCCCTTCCAGCAGCTGTTTGTTGCTGTGACAGTTGTTGTTGAAGAAGGTGGTTTTTCTTTTGCAACAAAAATACTTGATGCTCTAGCTGTTGAATGGATGAATCCATCATAAAAAAAACAGTTAGGAGCTGGTCACGGGCATCAAATCAAGTAGCTGAATCCATCGTAAAAAGGCAGTTACGAGCTGGTCAACGGCACCAAATCAAGTTATGTGGCCGGGGGAGTGGACGGGAACGGCAACAAATCAAGTTAGATGTGACCGGGCTTGGTCACGGTGACAAATCAAGTCTAGTGTGACAGGGTGAGAATGGGGTGGAATCTTTTATCAATGTTCATCTGTTGTTTTACTTGCGACTGCCAGAGATGGTGATTACAGAATAGGAACATAACCCAGGTGATTCTTTTGGAGACTCGTAACTGTGTTTATGTTTTAGGCTGCATGATCGTCGAAAATATGGTAACATTCTTTTCTCAATTACCTGATGTAAACAAACGACGCTTCCTACTGACGTTCAGGAAATAAGTTCAAGCTGGATTAAATATGAATGAACACCTTTATTAAGTGTCTGTAACCTCTGAGAACTTCATAATAGTTCATAAATACATGTGCTTCTGTGGTATACAAACCAGTCATCCCAAGAAATAACACACAGCCATCGAACTTACAAGATGGTCAAAACCCCAAAATCACTGCCTCGCACGTCTCGTGCCTAAAACCAACTCACTTAACCCCCTTCTCTCAAACCATCACTTCCGTCCTAGCTCTAAGCAATTCTACCCCAAGTTGGATGACGTCATTCCTGAACACTTTAATTAAATCACTCATAGGATTTGTGACTAGTGTTATTACACTAACTAGACACGCTCAAATACTTAGTGTTTAATCTTGCTAAGTATTCTTACCCTAACTATAATTAAGTGGCAGCACCTTAGTGTTAATCCGACGTAACAGTCCGTACTGTCACAAAGAGTGATTCCTCTCCAATTATTGCAGTCTGAAAGATCTCCCTTCTTGGGCAATTTGACAATTATTCCTTTGTTCCACTCTGATGGTGTTGTCCCCGTTTTCCACACTTGTGCAAATAGTGGTTCTAATAGTTCTGCTGCTAGCTCAGGGTCTGTCTTAAATAGCTCTGCATTTAAGTTATCATGGCCCGGAGCTTTACCGTTCTTTAACCCTTTGATTGCTGTGATGATTTCTTCTTTTCGTGGAATGTCTGTATTTACATCTAGATCGTTTTCAGCCTCAGGAACATTCAATTGTGTCTCTGGTATTTCCTTGTTCAGAGTTTCTCTGAATTGCTCTGCCCATCTTGTTTCCTGTCCCTCTGCTGTCTTGATGAGATTTCCTTGCTTATCTCTTACTAATGTAATATTGTTTGCACCTTGTTTTCCGCTGATGAATTTAGTTATTTTGTATACTGTGCTTTGTTCATAGACATATATATATATATATATATATATATATATATATATATATATATATATATATATATATATATATATATATATATATATATATATATATTTATGGCCGTGATGGTGTGGTTGTATTTTATGTAGTGTTGGTATAGCGATTCAGATCACTGCTCTAACCAGTAGCAGTAGTTGTATGGTAATAAGAAAACGTCCTTCTCACAACAGACTATACCTTTCTCATACCAACAGTTGATCATCGATTTCACCCGAACAACAGTAAAATATTCAACGTCGAACTTTATTTACATAAGATAGCAAATGTTAAAGAAAATGATGCGCCCAACCTTCCTCTTCAGGTTGGCAGACTTGTACAACAACATTTCAGTTGGAAATAAATCTCAGTATCACTTTATCTCCCTCTCTCTCTTTTACTCTCTTTCTTGTTTCAGTCATCAAAATGTCTCTAATTAATATTGGGGTCACAGTTTGAGAACCACTGTTGTAGAAATTTTATCTGCCATTTTATTCTTCATGCAAAACATTGTCTCTCTTATGTGCTGACTTAATTCCTACGTTCTGCTTGGTATATCGTAAGGAAACTGGCCTCACCGCCAGGGCTGACACTTTACCAAGTCTATCTTCCACTCGCTAACCTGTCAGCTTGTCTACTGAACTGCACTACTAGTAATTATACTCAAAAATGTTCAACGTACCTAGTTTGTTTTGAAATACACACTTTTCTCTCACTAGCATCTTGTCCTCAGAAATAAAAATGACAAAAAAACTGTCGTACACAATCATGGCAAGAAATGCGCTTGGGCGTCTTGTCGGCAGTCGCTTTTCCATCACCACAGAAAAACTACCAAAACATTTATTGGTTTATCGACACGATATACTCCCATTCGCTGCCACTGCTTTCACTTTTTTCAACTCACAGCAAAACTTCCTGTCTTACGCTGAGCGCGTTCTAAATCAGACTGACTAATTTCCCCGTTCTAACATTTTCCGTTTACTCCTAAAATGTGTTCATCCTACCACAACTTTCTCGTGCGTATTTTTTTTCTGACTCACCCACCAAAACTTACAAGGGACGTAATTCCAAGTTATCTCCCTTTGATGATTTGACTCAACACCATACACTTCTCTTCAATTCTTATTACAAAAACGTTACATGCAAATTTGTCCCACCACAATTTTCGACTCACTTAATATGCTTAACTCTAAACATAACTACTACATCTTCCAAGTGGAAACCACAGAGTTTCCTCCCTTTGCTCAAAACATTCCTCTATACATATCACTTCCCTTCAACAAAGACGAACCGTCTTTAAACAACTCCATTCATTTTTTTCAAACCATTTTTCTACACTCACTTACTTTTCTAAAACCAAACCACCGTTCACACATCTCCCCCCCCCCTTTCCCCCCTTAAAAAAAAATTTCTCCCACAGAGAAAATTTCCCAGATAATCAACCCCCCAATCTCTCCCTTCCCACGTCTATTACCAACTCCGTCCCTCTCTCCACCAGCACCTGTCCTCTTCACTAACCCGAATGCGACTTGCCATATTCCACTTCCAATCACACTTACACATTTTCACCTAATATAATTTCCATTTAATATTACACATTTTACACAATGTTATTTTCAAAACATTATTCTGGTTAACCTAACAGCTCTTTACATAATGCAATTTTCAAAACATTTTTCTGGTTAACCTACCAGCTCTTTACATAATGCAATTTCAAAACATTATTCTGGTTAACCTACCAGCTCTTTACATAATGCAATTTCACTAGAGCCCACATTCTAATAATATACGGCTACTAGGTATATATACACCTTTTCTTATCTTACTAATTTCTTTATAACTTCATTTGCAATTATCATCCCTTTTTCATCTACTCCCAAGTTTACTATCCGGTTTCCAATATTTCCCGCGTATTTAACTGCTATTGGTTATACACAACATATACCTTTATGACAGATTTATTAAACTATCACCGACCCTGAAGTACGGTCCCTACGCGAATTATCTTGAAATTCCTAAACTTCATCCGCCGATTATCTCATTGATCGTTCTTCTTGGTTGCATATCTTTCCTGCTTGAGCATTTACTGTTCTTCACATCTATGTCCATTATATATCCTAATCTCCGATGCACTGTTACCATGTTACCTATATATAGGTTTTCTTTTCTCCGTACTCTTTTACTTACTTCATCCTCTTATAATTCAGGCATTTCCTCTATGGTTTCGTGTTCCTCCTATTCGTTCTCTCTACAACGTTTACTTTTTTCCTCTTCAATTGTTTTGGAGAAGCCTCGCTTCTCACAAAGTCTTCACAAGGCTCTGGCAACTGCCGAAAAAAATCTGCATCCTCCTCAACTCCGTTATCAGTTCCCTCCGGACTATCACTTCTAATTTCCCATTGTCTCTATATCTTCGCCATTTTCTCTATGGCCCTCATCTTCTGCCATATTCTCTATTGTTTCTCCATATGCTCCATGCTTAACCTCATAATTCTTTTCCGTCTCCTCAATTTCTCTCACTCTTCACGTCTCTTCTCCCTTAATCTATGGCTTCCCTTCTCTCTCCACCTCTCTTCCTCCACTGCAGTAGTCCATCGTTCGGCCCCACTCAGCTTACTTTTATTTTCAGTGTAGAACGATTGCATCTAGTTTCCACACAACTAGACTCCCGCTGCAAATTTCTACTTTTCTCCTTCTCACCCTCATCTCCTCTACCTCTCGTTCCCTCTGTGGAACTGTGCTCTCTACTTTCTCAATTATAATTCCTCGTTTATCTCCAATTACTTCTCACTGCCAGTGCCGTCTTCCTCTACGGCTTCTCACTATCCCTATTGTCACTTATCTCAATACTCTCAATATCTTGCCGTCCTCCTCTACGGCTTCTCCAAAATCTCAGTCTTCATATTACTCCGTTTTTTTCTCTATATTTCTTCATACTTCATATTTCTCTATATTGCTGCCGTCATACTCTAAGGCTTTTCAAAATCGCAATCTCCATATTACTCCATATAGTGTCGTCCTGCTCAACGACTTCTCATTATCACTGTCTCCATTATTCCTGCCGTCGTCACCACGGCTTTTGATATAATTTCCGCCATACTATCATGGCCTCAAATCTACCTCTTACCTCTCCTTTACTCATCTCCTCCTGTACTGCAGTACCCCATTGGTCAGGTGTACTCAGTTTACCTCATGTGTTCGATATATACCAATTATACTTAGTCTTCTCAAGACTCAGCTACCGCCGCCATCATGTTTATGTATCTAATGCCATGCCTCTCCTCACATAGCCTTCTCCTTTCTCTATATCCCCGTACTTACCTCATCTCCAAAAATTTCATCAACATGGCCTCTTTGGCCCTAAGCGTTTCTAACGCTATCTGTTTATCTATTATTCCAGTTTCCTCTGCTCGTCTAACCTCGTCAACACTTTGCTTCCTCTCTACCTCTCTACTACTCACGTCTTCCGACTTCCTCTCAACATCTGTACTTCTTACTTGTACCGTGTGCTTCGGTTTTTCCTTTACTGTGTCATCTTTCATTTTCCTTGAGTTTCCCTCAGGTTCTCTACTCTTTAACTCGTCGCTACCTCGACCTCTACTTATACTCCTAATATCTCTCCTACTACTACTCCTATTTTTCTCTTCCTTTCTAGCCTCTCGGCTCTTGGATCGGTACTCCCTTCGATCCGTATTTCTTCTCTCTTCGTCCATTATAGCCTCCCGGCTCTTGGATCGGTAACCGCGTCGATCCGGATGTGTTCTATTTCTCTGTGTATCTAGTCCCTCTGGACTCTTGGATCGGGTTCTTGTCGACCCATATCTCTTCTATCATCACTTCTATTTCTCAGCCTGTCTCGGCTCTTGAATAGGAAATCCTTTCGATCCGTATCCCTCCTTCTTTCTCTCCTATTATTAGCCTCTCGGCTCTTGGATCGGTATTCTCTTCGACCGGCAAAAATTACAAGTAACAAAATTTAATAATCACTTAAGTCTTAACAGCTGGAAAATAATTAAATAGTTTAAAAGAAAGGTTTCATCATTGATTGATAGTAGGGTCTATGAAGAAAAGTTTACTTTGGCAGCATATATATAGAACTAAGCTGCCTATGATGGTTCTGCTCCTTCTGATGGGTTGGTTTTTGGTACACTAGGGTGTAGCATGTTTCCCAGAAATGTCTTGGAGAACCTACAAAAGTTGGTTCCGTGTAGGCCACTTGTCCTTTCTTGTTCCAGGGCACCAAGATGGGTCCCAGTAATGCCTGCCTCTTCATGGGCTACCTGGAGTATCAGTTGTGGCAGCAGTATCCTGGACCGTTTCCATTGATGTATCTTAGATACATAGATGATGGCATAGGTCTCACTGATATGCCAGAGGTTGACCTATCTAGGTTCATTAACTTCATTAACAACTTCCACCCTGCGATCCAATTCACCACTCACATCTCCACTGTCTCTGTTAATTTCCTCGACATCGTTGTCACCATCACTCCCCCCACCTCACCACTTCGGTGTACTACAAACCCACCGATGCACACAGTTACCTCCTTTATACTTCCTCTCATCCTCCGGCTTGTCGTGACCCCTTGCCTTTCTCACAACTTCTCCGCCTCCGTCGGTTATGCCATGATGATGACAACTTTCTATGCCGAGCACAAGAAATGTTGGACTTCTTTCGTAACAGGCAGTATCCAGAAGATGTTCTTACCTCTGCCTTAGAGCGTGTTCTCCCTATCTCACGTCTGGAGGCCCTCAAACCCCGCCAAAACACCTCCTCTGATAGAGTCAAGTTAATAATGACCTATCACCCTCACAACACTGCTGTCAAAAGGATCCTGTATCGTCACCTACCTCTCCTCCAAGCTGACCCAGCGGCGCGGGAAGTGTTTAGTGAGCTACCCTTGCTGGCACATGAACGAGATAAAAAATTGAGGGACCTCCTAGTCCACAGCCGTTTGAAAACCGTCAACGATGGCCACTTTGGGACCAAGCCATGTAACCGAACACGATGTAAGACATGTCAGTATGTAATCGAAACACGTTCAGTCTCATTCCCTAACGCCAAGTTCACCATCACCCATGGCTTCACATGTGAGTCACGCAACGTCATTTATGCTATTATATGGAAACGTTGCACCATTACTTACATCGGCCAAACGGGCACACAACTGGGCGACCGATTCTGCAGACACCTTTACGACATCTCTCAGTTTAAATCCACACCTGTAGCCATCCACTTCAATGGCCCTGACCACCACGGTGCCACTGACATCCAGGTGACAGCCATCAGATCCTGTTTCTCGGACGCCAACAGTCGGTTTCGCCAGGAACAACGCCTCATCCATCTTATGTGTTACCTTAAACCACACGGTTTGAATACCCAACATTCTTTTGTCTGAGACGCCTTTCTCTATGTAGTCCCAATTGTATTATGACTGTCTACTTTGATGCGATCACCCATTTTTTTTTTGAATTTATTTTGTAAATTGCTTTTCCCTCACTTTATATATTTTAATATTTTTATTATTATTATTATTCCCTCACTCTTTTCCGGTCCTTGTTATCATTATTTCGTATTTTTTTGTTTTAATGTACTATCGAATTCTGCTTTCCGGTTTAGTGGCAGCCATCTTGCTTCACCATGTGACTGGAAATAATGGAGGTTTTATTCTCTTATTTTTATAGTTTCATGTTCTCTACTTAATTCTCATTTTCTTTCCCTCCTGTCTCTCGTTTGTTTGTCCCTGACGAAGGCCTTGTGACCGCAACGTAGGTTTTTCTTGTCCTTTTTCTTTGTAAGACGTATTACAATTTGTGTGTGTGTGTGTTTTTATTCAACTTGTTCCAGAGATAGTACTTTCTGCTGGTACCACAAAAAACTATTGTAGAAGAATAGAAAAGAAGCGCTCTCCAGAGTATGTGTTTCCCGACTCATACTTATGTGTCCCGCTTTGTTTGTTTGTTCTTAATCAGAAGGTTAATTAGTCAAAATCCAGGTCGATGAAATTCCTTTAAATTCCCGCACCCGGGCTTGAACCTTGAACACCTGATCGCCAGCGCAATGTGGTAACCATTACACCAGCTCGGCTCCCATGTGTCCCCTTTCTATTCCACCATCTTTGTTATCTCAGAATTTACCCTCGATGAGAATTAAATTTAATCCCTCGGGAAAAAAAAAAACTTTATTTATATTTAAATTTGACAGCGTTAACGTTACTTTTACATTTAAATCAAAAAGATGTCAGGAACCACTTATCGTGAATAGCACTCCACTGGTTACACTACTGCAATGTGGATTTATAATGATAAATAAAGGCTCGTTCTTCCAATGGTACAACCACATCACAATGGCTGACATAAGAAATAACACCTTTAACAGGAACTTCCCTTTAATACTTTATACACACAATACGGCCTCACACAGCCAACAAACTCATCAAATACAATAATGAAAAACAACTGTAAACTTGCCTTAGCAGCTTAATCTATCATCTCCATACATGAAGGTACGAATTACATCAAAAGCACTGCTATGAATATCGCTCACCTGAGCGGCAAAACTGAGACAAAGACACACTCAAATCATTGACAACTCATTAAACTACGGTCTGTAGAAATTACAACCTAGACCCTACACTGCTCTAGAACTACATCGTATTTATTAACCAGAACCGAAATATGGCAAGCACTTAGTTAATAGTTCATAACTTGAATCACCCAGCAATGTCGCTGGCAAAAAAGGGAAATATGCGTCTTACCTGGACGAAGGCTAGTTTCTGACTACCCAACTTTGCACCTTGTTCCCCCGACTTCCGGTGGTCACATGACACACCAGTTCTGCTAACCTCGGCCTCTCCGAGTGACTTATCGCCGACCAATATACATACGATGCACTGCGGAATAGCGCTGTGACATCCACCCCACCCCCGTTAAGAAAGAAAACGAAGTTTTCTTTTATCCGGAGGAAGCTTCGGCCGAACCCCCGTAGGAGTCTGGACGAACATGTGCCACTACCAGCATATCCGCATATGAACAGAGAGTGCCATGGTTCTCCACTACCATTGACGTTACTGCATCCTCCAACCAACCAAAACCTCAACACGAGTATGAAGCAGGTTACCCAAGGTAACGGCAGTCGTGAAAAATGACAACGACTGTCCAAACCTAGTCAACCCTAACACAGTGCGCTGTCTACTAATAGCAACTCCTACGTAGGCAAACATTAGTGTTGACAAGGAAATATCACAAACAATTTTCAAAACAAAATTCAATCACATGGTAAATTGCCTTTATAACGCTATAGTACATAAATTCATATGCATAGCATTTAGCACAAACATGATCTTTAAAGTACATAAGACACCTCTACCGTGTTTGCAATACTTGCTACCTACTATCATACGTAAACGCTCCTGTTCTTACTACAACATTATAACCCAGACAGAGCGTCTGCCATTACCTTATGTACTCATTTAATTAGTGTAACATAACTTATGGAGTGGATCAGACTCTACAGTTCGGTTCGCGTTCACCGAAACACCCTAACTGACCGCGAAACCCGATACCTATCCCTTGCTATTGCTGGACTATCAGTAGGTGATTATGAAGCAAAGACATATGCTTTAACCTGACTGCATCACGCGCATCCCATTTATTTGTGAATGTAACTCGTACTATCTTTGTACTGTTTCGCAACGACATGACCTAAACGAACTTCACTGGCGCGACCTCATTAAACACTCGTCTGAGTGTGCGCCAACTAGCACTCAGGGGGACATTGTGAACCCACACTGCACGGTCACTCGCTTTCAGGACCTCATACGAACCTTCGTTGTTTCTCTCCCTGCGCCTTGGCACAGGACTCAGAACCATTGGATGCCTGCCGCGAACCCCGTCCCAGATGTACTTTCTTCTCAGGTGGTGATACCTCGACCATCTTATCGTCCGCCTTGGGACTTCAGTGTTACTGAGCGACTGCTCCAGTCCCTCCCGTGGCGTTATGCACTCCCTGTACATTGCCGACGATAAAATCGGTCACTGGGTTCTCGAGGACAAACGCGTTCACTCTACCTGACAGGAACTGGGTGTCCACATTAATACACGCTTGGGGGTAAGACTCGACTTTGCCCCCAAAGACTTTACCTATCAAGCGGGGCAAGGGCCACGAATGAGGCATGGGTAGGTTCCCACTGGAAAGGCACATCGGTAAGGCATGATGACGACAGAACTTGGCAGGAACGCAGAAATGTATTGTTCCCTCGGTTGGTAGAGCAGTATGAACGATGACACTACTGCAGGTTGGCTACGTGTACGACAATGGTTGCGATCATCTAAGACCATGATCCCGATACGGGGTGTTACACACACCCTGAGATGCCACCACCACTATTGACATTACAATACCAACAAATATTGACGAACTAATCTCTTCTGACGACACAACAATCAGTCACCAGAGCCCAAATACTGCCACCAACATTATTGACACTACCAATATCAATAAATATTGACGAACTAATCTCTTCTGAAGACACCACAGTCAGTCACCAGAGCCCAAATACTGCCACCCTCACAAGAAATTCTGATCTCCTTTATATTCCTACATGGACCAACAGTAGACATCTGTCACAACTAATCTCCGCTGCTCTGTCTGGATCACCACCTTCTAGCACTAAGCTACAAAGTGCGCCTTGTCATATATCAAACTGTGATCCTTGGTGACAGCTGCACTTTACTCTACAACTTGTGACACTCCTTCTTTCAATAATTGAACAACCTCGCATAAACCCGACTCTTCCAAAATCACCGTCTAACACAAACAATGTCAAGTATTAGCTGTATTTATAACGCTAACCTGCCACAGTACCCTCATTCAAACTAGATCAAATACCGTGACGGGTCACACCTGGCCGAACACAGATCACTGCTACTGTCTAACACCCGAAAACAAACACGCTGCCGTGAACACTGGAAAACCCGCTGAAGTGAACACAATGCTTTGCTACCTACTTCTCCTCTGTGTGTATAGAAACTACTAGCCTTCTATGCGATAATATATTGGCCCCACGGCCTCTAAAGAATCGGACAAGAGCTCCCAGCAGTCAGGAACCACTTATCGTGGATAGCACTCCACTGGTTACACCACTGCAATGTGGATTTATAATAATAAATAAAGGCTCGTTTTTCCAAGGGTACAACCACACCACAATGGCTGACATAAGAAATCACACCTTTAACAGGAACTTCCCTTTATTACTTTATACACACAATACGGCATCACACGGCCAACAAACGCATCAAATACAATAATGAAAAAACCACTGTAAACTTGCCTTAACAGTTTAATCTATCACCTTCATACATGAAGGTACGAATTACATCAAAAGCACTGCTATGAATATCGCTCACCTGAGCGGCAAAACTGAGACAATGACACACTGAAATCATTGCCATCTTATTAAACTACGGTCTGTAGAAATTACAACCTAGACCCTACACTGCTCTAGAACTACATCGTAATTATCAACAAGGACCGAAATATGGCAAGCACTTAGTTAATAGTTCATAACTTGAATCACCCAGCAATGTCGCTGGCAAAAAGGGAAATATGCGTCCTACCTGGACTAAGGCTAGTTTCTGACTACCCAACTTTGCGCCTTTTTCCCCCGACTTCCGGTGGTCACATAACACACCAGTTCTGCTAACCTCGGCCTCTCCGAGTGACTTATCGCCGACCACAATACATACGATGCACTGCGGAATAGCGCTGTGACAAAAGTTAATAATACAGATGGAATATGTTTACATTTACACTGATTGAAACGTGTTCTCAATAGAAATTGAATGTGTTTTCATTTATATTTACACCGATTTGGCACTGTAAGCATTATACTTAAAGTGTACATCAATTCTTTCAGCTTTTCCTTTCTGCTCAATATTAAACTTGAGACTTACTTTATGCTTTTTGTTCTCTTTAAGAAACTAGCAATAAAGCAGCCACCAGCCCTTTGCAGTGGTAGTGGTAGTGGTAGTGGTAGTGCATGAAATTATAATTCTATGTGATGAGGTTGCCAGCCTCAAATGCCTTGGACATCGACTGCGATTTCTCGCTTATTAATATTTACATGGTATTATATTCACGTTAGATTACATGTTAGTAATGAAAAATATAGAATGTAAAATGACAACAAACGCCAATCCTGGCTCACATACTTTTTTACTCACATGAATAAAAGAGAATTGAATCGGCCTCTTACACGCGTCTGCGGTGTCGTTGTTTTAACAATAGATTCCCTCTCTGACTCCGTGTGGTATTTTTCTCCAGTTTCCTAAATAATGGTTTCCTAATTAAATTGTACAGAGATTTCCTGGGCTGTTTTTTGTAAGTCCTTATAAATGCTCCAATAAAAGGTATCCGGTATGTTAAAATGGAATTCTGAATTCTAACTACTGGCAAGTCTGGTGTCTTCATGGCAAGCGTGAATCTCACAGTGAAAAATGTTGAGAAAATGGTGAGATTATATTCACTGCCTTTCCCACGCATTCGTTGTTATGAAGTTCAAATGATCAGTCAATTTTATTTTGATATTTTGCATGACTCATGTAGTGCAAAATTTCAAACATTACTTTTCTAAAAATGGGCTGTAAACATCCGATTGCTCTGTGTACAAACTTGCAAACACGTCGATAAACTCATACGACAACGTGTGTAAGATGTAACATGTTATTACTTTATCAGAAAGTAATCTCTTATCTGTTGCTGTTCATAAGTTGTCTCTCCGTATTCCAAGCTTTGGTGAAGCGCGCATTGTGTCTTATCAGCGATTAAGCACTGCGCTTGACAATTTTACTGACAATCTGTCTCGGCCAAGCTGTGGTAGACGAGAATTATCTCAGCAACGTAGGGAAAAATAGATAACAAACAAACATGACCACTTATCTTTGGGAGGGGTGAAAAAAGGAAAATACATAATATCTACTCCAGTGGAAAGAGAAAGAATAAAAGTGCGACCATTGAAACGAGCGCAATAAAATCAGTAACACGAATGTACTTGTTGTGTACCTTGTTGATAGTATTGTGTATTCAATTCACAAAATAAGTAAAAAAGGCGTTGTTTAAGGAACAACCATTTAATTACTTAAATAGAACACACATGTTGACAACCAAGATGGATATGTACACAATGGAAAAAGGATAGGGAACGTATGTTCCTCTTGAACTGCTATCCAGAACCATGCAATGGTAAAACGTGCGGCTCTTGGCTGGTCACCAAGCAACATCCGGTTCATGCGGTCATCGCACATTACCGCAAAAAGTGATATAGCAGGAACGAAGCTGGTGTTTCGTTTTAAAGTTTAACAGTTCCTTCCCAGCAATTAGGGGAGCTAGGATCTAATCTGACAACTGGTCTTCGTTGTCTTTGAGATCTTCGTGGAGGCACTGCAACATCCACCACACTTCTGTCTTCTGTAACAGATTTTAGTGCGTCAAGTTGTAGATTTGGTGCTGCTTAGAAAATTGATCCATGATGGCTTTGGTGAGTAAAAAGTCATCATAGGTATCGTCGGTGGGTGGTTTAATCTTCATGAGACTTCCCGGTCTTAAATGGTTCTGATACTTATGTACATTCATGTTGTTACTCAGACGAACGTTGTTTATCATGTGGCCGATAGTTCTTAAGATATGACCATGCGTCCAAGGATCACCTTTTGATGAGTAGTTCCTTACCCATACAGGGTCTCCAATTCTGAATCTTGAGCCTTTAACTCCAGCTAGTGTACTTCTTTGTTCTTGCTGAGGCATTAGCAATGACAAGTGCGTTTTTGGCTGACTTCCATGAAACAACTCTGCAGGGGACTTGCCAGTCATAGAATATGGTGTTGTCCGGTAGGCGAACAGTAGTTCATCAAGAGCTCGATGTCGTGTCTTTCCTCTCCAGCAAATCTTTGCCGTTGAGGTTTTTAAGGTTCAGACAAAGCGTTCTGCCTCTCCAATTGAAGCTGGATGAAATGAGGCCTTGTTACAGATGGGGGTTTCTTGATTAGTAGAATAATATGCAGAATGGTACATTAGACAAGTTCATCACAAGATGGATGCATCATGCTGGTCATGCGAATATCGATGGGTATACAGATGATGATAAAACAGTTCATATAGTAATCCAAGTACTGAGGTGGATGGGTCCACATGTTGTTCGTCCATCACAAGTGATGAAGACCACTCTGTTCATCCAATTATTAGGATGTTAGGATAGTCTATGAGTACGAAGGTGACTGATGAGCCCGATGCGGGCCTGGAAGGATCTCGGACAGTGTGGGCAGGGAATGTTTGCTTCATGTGAAGGTTTTATTTCACGATCTTTTCTAGCCTGTCTCCGCTGTTCCGCTGCTGCTCTTCTGGAAGATTCGCATGCCACTGCACCTTTACGAAGAGATGTGCGCCAGGCAGTTCGGTCTTGCGCAGCAGCTTCCCATGTGTCTGGGTTTATGTCAAAGGTTTTTAATGAAGCCTTAAGCGTGTCTTTGAAGCGCTTTTTCTGGCCACCATGGGAGCGTCTACCCTTCTGCATCTCACCATAAAAGAGTATCTTTGGCAGTCGATGGTCTGGCATGCGGACTACATGACCTGCCCAGTGAATCTGTGACTGCATCAGAATAGTATCGATGCTAGGGATACCAGCTCTGTCAAGAACGGCGGTATCTGGGATCTTGTCTTGCCATTTGATGTTCATTATCTTCCTGAGACAGACTGTATGGAAGTGGTTGAGCTTTTTTACGTGGCGCCTGTATACAGTCCATGTTTCACATGCATAAAGCAGCACTGGAAGCACCGCAGCTCTGTATACCTTCAGCTTTGTCTGTAGACTAATGCCACTTCGATGCCAAACGTTGGTGTATAGTCTGCCAAATGTGCTGCTGGCTTTGGAGATCCTGGTGTTCACCTCATCATCAATGACGATGTTCTGGGATAGTGTACTACCAAGGTATGTGAACCTGTTCACAACATTCAGTTTCTCACCATTTACCTTGATGACTGGCTCAGTATAAATTGTGCCAGGAGCTGGTTGGTACATGATTTCTGTTTTCCCCGTGTTGATGGTAAGCCCAAAGTTGGAGCAGGCTTCGGAGAATCTATCAACGCTACGCTGCAGATCAGCCTCTGAGCCAGCACTGAGGGCACAATCGTCAGCAAACAGAAGATCCCTGATGGTGTGTGATTTTACCTTGGTTTTTGCTTGAAGCCTCCTAAGGTTAAACAATTTTCCATCAATACGATATCTGATGTCGATTCCTGTGTCCCCGTCTCTGAAAGCATCAGTCAGCATAGCAGAAAACATGATACTGAAAAGCGTCGGTGCAAGTACACACCCTTGTTTAACTCCATTTGAGACTGGGAAAGGCTCCGATAGCTCACCGTTTTCCTGAACTCTAGCCTGCATTCCATCATGCAGCTGCTGCACTATTGAGATAAATTTCTTTGGGCAGCCGTATTTTGCCATGATCTTCCATAGACCCTCTCTACTGACCGTGTCGAACGCCTTTGTCAAGTCGATGAAAGCTGTGTACAGGTCACAGTGCTGTTCTTTGCATTTTTCTTGTAGCTGTCTTGCAGCGAACACCATATCGGTGGTTCCACGTTCTTTCCGGAATCCACACTGACTTTCAGGTAGAAGACCTTTGTCAAGATGAGCCGTAAGGCGATTAAGAAGGATTCTGGCAAATATCGTCCCAGCGATTGATAGTAGTGAGATGCCTCGATGATTGTTACAGTCTTGGCGATTACCTTTACGTTTATAAAGATGTATAATTGACGCATCCTTGAGATTGTGTGGGATGGTTTCACTCTGCCACATTTGCTGGAAGATCATGTGAAGTTTCTCTATCAGAACTGTACCGCCATCTTTATAGACCTCAACAGGAATTGAATCGGAGCCGGGGGCCTTTCCACTAGAAAGTTGACGAATCGCTTTTTGAGTCTCCTCCAAAGTCGGTATATCATCTAGTGCTTCATTTATAGGGATTTGGGGCAGTCGGTTGATGGCTTCATCGTTAATAGATGATGGCTGGTTCAGAATATTATTAAAGTGTTCGACCCAGCGTTGGAGAATTTTTTCCTTGTCTGTAACTAGTGTTTTTCCATCTGCATTAAGGAGGGGAAATGATCCTGATGATTGTTGCGTGAGAAATTCTCGCAACATCGTTTTATTACAATATCTATTTTATAACGCAAGGGCAACAACTGCTTGAAATTTATAGTCACTTTTCTCGGTAAGCATTTGTCTTCTCGCGTTGGTATTGAATGCAGTTAAGTTTTGAGCTGTGGTCATTTTGCGCTGGACTGCGCATGACTGGTCTTGCTTCTTGGTCGATCGATTTCCGCCCACCAGGGGAGTGAGCGATTTGAATGGCGAGAAAGATGCCTCGCTGAAAGAGGATCTCCGCTATTTTTTTTGTTCTGTCAGGAATGTGAAAGTCCTCTTATGGATATTTCGTTTATTCGAGATAATACCTCTAGTGTATTTGCACATGCCGGGAGGCATAATATTTCTGTGTATTTCCTGAAGGCAAGGTAAATTGACTTTCCATTAACTCTATCGATTTTTGGTCGTGAGCGATTTCGATTCATAGCCTGTCTTCGAAAGTCGTCGTCACGAGATGTTTTCCCAGCTCACATGTCGCTGTATTGTACTGCATCGGTTGATGCATGTCCCAAGGACCATTACTTGCTACTTTGTTAAATGAACTAGGCTTGGAAAACCTTTGTTAACTAGAGGATATTTTTGAGGACATTATTTATACTTCGGCAGACGTGTCTGTCTTGCTGAAGTCAGATTAAGGAGAGTGAACTGATCTCATACATCTGGTTACCTTCTGGCTAAGATAGAAAGGGATGGAGAATTTTCCCGACTACATTACAGCCTTATAATGTATTGACATGTCTGTGAATCACCTTTGTTATGATGCTGTCTACCGTCCATTGCTATACTGACATTGTTGCTGTGATAATGACTGTCTGATGTACCTACATATTCGCGTATACATTTTGTCACTGTGGCGTCCACAATAAATGATACAGAAAAACGTCTAGCTGTTACAAGCATCATTGACTTTATACGTCGTGAGTTTACTGACGTCCTATGTGGATTGCCCTGTTATTTTGTATGAACATTGTTTGACTGAACACATCTGCACACTACACAAAACCAGACATGAGGATACCATCCATCATCATATACCATCACGCATCATTTGGTGGCCATAAGCTGGTTTGATTCTGGTACCAGCAAACACGGGGTCCCTTACCCACTTCATTTTCAACAAGAATTCATCAGCATCCTTCAAGAAATTAACATTCTTCAAGACAGTCAACATCTTCAAAATTTTCAAAGTACTCGGCGTTGCCCGGTAAAAGTCAAAATTTCAACTTTTTGACGGAAACAAGAATTTGACAGTACCCGGCGTTGTTACATGTTGCCGGATAACTCGGACTGCTGTTATCTTTTACGCAAGTCAAGCAAGTTGCTGCTGTCAAGGTTCCAGTGCTGTCGTTTTTTGTGAAGGTCAAGTGCCGGTTGAAACGGGTTGTTTTCTGAAGAAGGCCAAGTACCGATTTCCATCAACTTACTTTTGGATTAGAAGGTCAAGTGCCGAAACAACTCAACATACAGTATGTCAGAAGCTCAAGTACCATCGTGTTAGCAGTGGAAGCAGTTCAGATGTGCCATCATCGTTGGAGCTTCGCTCTTTAGGACGTTGATTGACATCCGTTTTTTCTGCTGTTCTACGATTGGAAGCCTATAAGTTAAGTGGCCTGTTTGTATGTAAACTGTGCCCTTATACTTCTGCTGAGTCTTCTGTGTATCATCTCATTCTATATGTTATATGTTTATATGTTATTCGTATATTTATATGTTTATATTTCAGCGGGTTCTCGGTTGGGTGGTGTCTCCCTTAGATTATGCCACGTCATAGAGGTCGTCTATTGTGAGCGTTTTCTGTAGGGTGAGCAAATTTCCGATACTGGAATTTGCTAAGCGACTTCTGTTGCTATTTATGTTAGCTGTGATGACATGTTTTAATATTGTTTTCGTTATTATTTCGCATTCTTTAGTTTTGTTTTGATTTGTTTGTATTTGTTAGCCTACTCTTGACTACAGTTTAGTTTCATACTACATTTTTGTTTATACACTGTGGTGTCATGTATTTTGTTTAATTATATCGCAGATATCGTCACATTTTTTGTGATATTTCATTAATTTCTGCTTTATTTTTAGTTGATTTCTGCGAACGTTTTTGTATTGTTGCTGATCTTTGTTATTGTTTACATTGTTATTGTTTACATTGTTTGCATTGTTTACATTTTCAATGTTTACATTCTGCATGTGTTTACATAGTCATTGTTTACAGTTATAGTAATTAGTTAATGGGCTATGCTAATGCACTGTTACTACTACACTGATGATAAATGAATGATGAATAGTGTCGTGCACTATTGAATGAGAAGTGCACTTATGATCAAGAATTGATTGTTGATATTTCATATACAAGTTCTTTGATTGGAGACTTGTTTCCCACAGAGACTGGGATAATATAAGGTGATGTGAATATACAAGTGCTTAATTAAGACTTGTTACACTTAGGTTTGAAATAAATTAGTTAATTATTTCAGGTTTTGGACTCATATGTTAGACAACATGTCTACATTTGAGCACTTTATTGAGCAGGGTAAATTGCTTGGGAAGACTGGTGATAAGTTAGAAGAATTTGCAACTGCTCGATATGATAAAGCAATGGAAGCTGAACAAAAGAAACTGCATATGGAAGCTGAACAAAAGAAACTGCAGATGCAGGTGGATGAAAAAAGATTCCAAATGGAAATGGAAAAACAAAAAAGGGAATCAGAAGCTGAGGAAAGAAAACTCCAGCTAGAAGCTGAAAGATTTCAAAAAGAGGCTGAGAATAAAAGACTTGAAAAAGAAGCTGAGAATAAAAGACTTGAAAAAGAAGCTGAGAATAAAAGACTTGAAAAAGAAGCTGAGAATAACAGACTTGAGAAAGAAGCTGAAAGACTTCAAATAGAGGCTCAGGCTGAGGAGAGAAGATTACAGAGAGAGTCTGATGAGAGGAAAGAGAAAGCAAAAATGGAACATGAAGAAAAGGTCTTAGCTTTAGAGTTGGAAAAATTGAAATTGATGAACATGAGTAATGGTAATGATTCAAACAAGGGTTCATCTTCTGGTAAGGCTAATAATGATACTTTTAAGATTAAGTTGCCAACTTTTAGTCCTTCCAGTGATGACATAATGTTCTATCTGGACAGATTTGAACAAGCATGTACAGCTCATAACATAGACAAAGCAAAATATGTTTATCAGTTATCAGGGATACTGACAGGTAAAGCTCTAAGTATATTAAATATGGTGGATGAACCTGACAAGAACAATTATGAGGTTGTCAGGGCCGCTCTGTTAAAGAAATATCAGCTTAACGAAGACGGCTATCGTCTACAATTTAAAAACATGTTACCTGAAAATGGAGTTGAATTCTCCGAGTTTATTGCAAGAATACGCATTACTTTCTCACGATGGGTTGAACTATCTAAGACGGAAAAAAACTTATGAAGGACTTATGGACTTAATACTTAGAGACAAAGTCATGTCGTCTGTCAATGAGTCTTTCCTTGCTTTCCTTCATGAACGTAAACCTAAAACAATAAAAGAAATGGAAGATTTCTGTTGCCAATACGTAACTGCGCACCCACACATAACCATGGGTAACTCTAAGGTGAAAGAAGGTTTACCAGTTGCTTCGGCAGCTCCGTATGGCCAAAACTTTGCTCGTAGATCCCAACAAAATTTTGATAGAAAGAGTAGCGGTAATTTCTGTCAAAATCATGGAAACCAATTTCATGGTGATTCTTCTTCGAAGAATTGGAGACAACCTGATAGTGGTCGTTACTATCACCCTAATAATTATAGGCATTTCAAAAGAGGATATGGTAATAGAGGTTATTCCTGCCGAAGACCTCAAAACCAAACAAATAGATGTTCGCATCAATGTGAACATGATAGTAATCGTGGAAACTGGAATTCGAATCATGATAACAATTACAATAGAGACAATAATAACTGCAGAGATAATAATAACTCTGATAACTTCAGAGGTAATAATAGTCGGGGTAGATCTCAACACAAAAAAAAGAGATATCAGCAGGCTAATTCTGTACAACAGGAAACTGAGGGAGCCTGTAATCATGTTGTTGATAATAAAAACTTTGACGCTGTCACTAGTTCTGCTTTTGACTTTGAGAGAGCAAACAAATGCCCCCAATGCAGTACTTTATTCGAACCGGGTACCATAACTACTTTGAGTTGTGGTCACCCACTTCCCGCTCTTCCTGCTGCTGTTGCGCATGACGGGAGGGGTTCTTTAATCCTACATAAGGGTCTTGTTAATGATACTCCGGTCTCACTACTTTTCGATTCCGGATGCACCACTATTGGTGTTAGACAATCGCTTGTAGATCCATCTTGTGCTACAGGAAGGGTTATTAAATGTGTCACATTTGGCGGCACTCTAGAAAAATATCCTACTGCTGTAATTCGCATTGCCACTCCTTTCTTTACTGGAGATGTGCATGCTTGTCTCTTACCTAATCCTATTGCGGACCTTATTATTGGTCGTATTCACGGAGTTAGGGAGTGTACCCCACAGCAGATTGCTGCTTGGGAAGATAATAACATGCAAGCTACAAATGCAGTGGTTACAAGAGCACAAGCTCTACAAACACCCGAAACTTCACTGAATAGTGATAATGGAGTTGATAGCCAAGATAGTCACTTAGTGATTACTCGTGACTCTTTCATAAAATTGCAAGAAGAAGATCCTTCTTTAAAAAAATTCTTCATTCTTGCGAAGAAAGGTGATCCGAATCAGGATACAAATAGAAAATCTTGGATTGCAATGAGAAACGGCGTACTTGTACGTATGGTACAAGATTCGACTACGTCGGCACATTCGCAAATTCTTGTTCCCAAGAGCATGAGAGTGCAAATATTGCAACATGCTCATGACTCGCAATGTGCTGGACATATGGGTTTTGCCCGTACGAAGTCGAGAGTCCTTGCGGCTTTCTTTTGGCCTTTTGTCAATAAGGACATTCGTATTTACTGCCGATCATGCAAGGTATGTCAGGAGGTCAAATCTAGAGGACCACGACATGCTGCGCCTATCCAGGCTGCTGACATTCCTATTCGGCCGTTCCAGAAAATGGCCATAGATATTATTGGCCTTTTAAGGTCAAGTCGGCCAGAGGACATCAGTTCATCCTTACATGTGTCGATATGTGCACACGTTGGCCAGAGGCTATTCCTCTTAAGAGCATATCTACTACAGATATCGCAGATGCTCTTTGGTTGATATTTTCTCGCTTGGGGTTCCCCAGAGAAATATTGTCAGACCATGGCACTCAACTCATATCTGACACTATGTCACAGGTAATGTCTACCTTACATATTGAACGATCTCTCAGTAGTATCTACCATCCTATGTCTAATGGGTTAGTTGAGCGTCTGAATAGAACGCTCAAGACTTTGCTTGGTAAGATAACTGAAGATCATCCTCAAGATTGGGACAGGGTTTTACCCGCGGCTCTCTTTGCCTATAGAGAAGTCCCTAATGAACACACAGGATTTTCTCCCTTCGAACTTGTCTTTGGCGCGCGTCCACGCGGCCCTATGTCTTTATTACACGATCTCATCACTGCCGATGATATTAGCGATGAAACTCAATCCTCATATGAGTATGTCATTGCTCTTAGACAAAAGATCATTGAGGCATGTAAGCTAGCAACTGCTTCATCAGAAATTGCTAAAGAGAAGGCAAGGCAGTTTGCTAACAAGAATAGATGTCTACGACAACTTTGTCCAGGTGACAAAGCATTCGTCCTACTCCCCAGTAGGGAAAATAGACTTCTTATTGCATGGAAAGGTCCGTATGCAATAGTCTCTCGGGTTTCCGATGTTGACTATGTGGTCGATATTGATGGAAAGCATAAAACTTTCCACATAAACATGCTTTCGGAATTTCACGAACGTCCGGACTATTTGCTGCCTATTTTCCAGGCAACGGATGATGCTCCTGCACCTCACGGTCATTATTCATCCCTGTCTGTCATACAGGATGAGGAAGCTACCTTCTCTGATGTCAACCTTCCCCTTCCAGTGGTTCCATTACATTCCACGGAATCTTGGAAAAACGTTTCTGTTTCTCCTAATCTTTCTGGTGACGAACATCGACAAGTCTCGTCGATGTTACAAACATTTCAGGATGTTCTCACTGACATTCCTGGACACACAGATGTCATAGAACATGACATAATTCTTACCGACAATAATCCAATTAGGGTTAGGCCGTATCCTATTCCTATACACTTTCAGTCGCAGGTGGAAAAGGAATTGGATGAAATGATTCAATTAAATATAATTGAACCATCGACTTCACCATATTCTTCTTCCATGGTTATTGTCCGGAAGAAGGATAAGAACATACGAATTTGCGTTGATTATCGCAAATTGAATCAGGTCACAAAGTTCGACGCTGAACCGATGCCTTTGTTAGAAGATCTACTGGTTAGACTTTCTAATTCTAGATTCTTCACTAAACTTGACTTGTCTAAAGGTTATTGGCAAGTGCCTTTAGCAGAGCATGCCAAACCTCTTACTGCTTTTTCTACACCTAGGGGTCTATTTCAATGGAATGTTATGCCTTTTGGTCTCATGAACGCCCCTGCACTTTCGTTCGCATGATGCGTCGAATTCTGTCACATCGTTCGGATGTCATCGCATACTTAGATGACATCTGTCTCTTCAGTGATACCTGGGAAGATCACTATTTAGGGTTATATGACTTACTGTCCACTCTACGTGAGAATAATTTGACAGCAAAACCTTCTAAAGCTTTTGTTGGTTTTGGTGAAATCTCTTTCCTGGGTCATCGTGTTGGTCATGGTCTCTTGAAGACAGAAGACCACAATACTTCCAAAATACTGAACATCTCTGTTCCTAAAACGAAGAAACAAGTTAGGAGTCTCTTAGGTTTAATTCAATTTTATGGGAGATTTATTCCAAATTTATCTTCGATCATGGCACCTCTCTCAACATTGTTGAAGAAAGGTTCGCCTAATCTGGTCAGTTGGTCTGAAGAATGCCAATCTTCACTAGACCAAATCAAGAATATATTTTCTTCTCCTCCCATCTTAAGATTACCTACTCTTGATAGGACTTTTGTTCTTCAGAGTGATGCTTCATCCACTGGGATTGGAGCAGCACTGATGCAAGAATATGCAAATACTCTGCATCCTGTTATGTACATTTCTAGAAAACTAAATGCGGCAGAGAGGAACTACTCGGTTTTAGACCGTGAGTTGTAAGCGATGGTTTGGTCAATTCTAAAGCTACAAAGATTCCTCCTGGGCGCACATTTCATTCTAGAGACTGATCAGAAAGCTCTTACAGCTATTCAGACTAAGAATTTGAAGAGTTCGAGATCCACTCGATATGCTATAGCTCTTCAACCTTTTCACTTCACGGTACGAGCTATCCGTGGTGCGGATAATGTGATGGCTGACATTTTGTCTAGATGCCCACATGACTCCAACTAATACTTCTGTCCTATATTCCTATATATTACAGAGTCATAACACACCTATATTACTACAATAGATTAGCACATCTGTACTCACTTTATATGTACACACTATCGTGCTTTGTTATCATCTTCTTCTGTTTGTTTTTTAAGATGATAGAGGAGGACTGAGTGGTTAATATAAGGGCCGTTAGTTTACTAAACAGCCACAATTATTAATAATGTATTGTACCTTATGAAGCATATTAGTTATTAATTAGCATTATAATGCTTGTACTTTCTCAGAATGTCATTGATGAGCTGAGGACTTACCTTACTAGTATCAAGCATGACGAGTTCTAGATTGTGTACTTACCCTCGGAATGCCAGAGCATATGTCCTGGATCGTCATGTAGTTTAACTTTACTATGTACTTATGTCATTACATGCCAAATAATGTGCTAATTAAATTTTCCTATCAGATTTGTACATCCATTTTTAAAGACAATATTAGAGTATGCTGTTTAATGATGATTATGGTAACTTGCATACGTATATTGTGTTTACATGCTAACGTGATGTGTGTTGGTGACACCTCCCCGATCTGAATATTTTTTGAGACATATTTATTTTTCTGTTGAGGTATATCCTCACCAGACACTCTATATTTAGCCTCATGTTAGGCAATTTAATTAATTATCAGCGCATAATTCGTGCGTTTTGAGCCGCTTATCGCATGCTCTTTGATATTTAAAAAAAAAAAATATGTTCCACATTTTTTTTTTATCGGGAGGAGGTGGTGATATGTTGCGTGAGAAATTCTCGCAACATCGTTTTATTACAATATCTATTTTATAACGCAAGGGCAACAACTGCTTGAAATTTATAGTCACTTTTCTCGGTAAGCATTTGTCTTCTCGCGTTGGTATTGAATGCAGTTAAGTTTTGAGCTGTGGTCATTTTGCGCTGGACTGCGCATGACTGGTCTTGCTTCTTGGTCGATCGATTTCCGCCCACCAGGGGAGTGAGCGATTTGAATGGCGAGAAAGATGCCTCGCTGAAAGAGGATCTCCGCTATTTTTTGTTCTGTCAGGAATGTGAAAGTCCTCTTATGGATATTTCGTTTATTCGAGATAATACCTCTAGTGTATTTGCACATGCCGGGAGGCATAATATTTCTGTGTATTTCCTGAAGGCAAGGTAAATTGACTTTCCATTAACTCTATCGATTTTTGGTCGTGAGCGATTTCGATTCATAGCCTGTCTTCGAAAGTCGTCGTCACGAGATGTTTTCCCAGCTCACATGTCGCTGTATTGTACTGCATCGGTTGATGCATGTCCCAAGGACCATTACTTGCTACTTTGTTAAATGAACTAGGCTTGGAAAACCTTTGTTAACTAGAGGATATTTTTGAGGACATTATTTATACTTCGGCAGACGTGTCTGTCTTGCTGAAGTCAGATTAAGGAGAGTGAACTGATCTCATACATCTGGTTACCTTCTGGCTAAGATAGAAAGGGATGGAGAATTTTCCCGACTACATTACAGCCTTATAATGTATTGACATGTCTGTGAATCACCTTTGTTATGATGCTGTCTACCGTCCATTGCTATACTGACATTGTTGCTGTGATAATGACTGTCTGATGTACCTACATATTCGCGTATACATTTTGTCACTGTGGCGTCCACAATAAATGATACAGAAAAACGTCTAGCTGTTACAAGCATCATTGACTTTATACGTCGTGAGTTTACTGACGTCCTATGTGGATTGCCCTGTTATTTTGTATGAACATTGTTTGACTGAACACATCTGCACACTACACAAAACCAGACATGCGGATACCATCCATCATCATATGGCATCACGCATCAATGATGTTGGACCATAGACCGCTTTGAGTGCATGGTAAAAATTTTTCAAGTCATGGCTGTCAGCAAAGCCTTGGAGCTCATCTGCTTTATTACTCAGCCATGAATCCCGCATCTGGCGTAGTTTATGTTGGACGATTCTACGCATGTTGTTGAAAGCGTCTTTCTTGGATGTAGATTATGGATCATTTAAATATGCTTTATGGAGATGGTGTTTCTCAGCCAACATCTTCTTTATATCATCTGAGTTCTCATCAAACCAGTCATTTTGTTTCTTGATGGCGGGACCCAGGACCTCTGTAGCAGTGTTGTAGATCTGCTCGCTTAGGGCTGTCCAATTTGTTTCCGCACTTTGGCCGTCTAACGAGATAGATTTGAGACGGTCTTCTAGGGTGTCAGTGAATGACTGTTTAATTTTTGTCTTCTTTAGTTTGGTAATATCCAGCCCTTTTTGAGTTTTCTTTCCCTGAGGGCGCCTGGCAGGTTGGATACGAATTTTAAGTTTAGACACAATGAGGCGATGATCAGTCCAGCATTCGGCACCACACATGGACTTGGTCACCCGGACATCTTGCCTGTCCTTCTTCCTAACAATTACATAGTCAATTAGGTGCCAATGCTTCGAGCGAGGGTGCATCCAGGAGGTCCTGTTGCGGATAGGAAGTCGAAAATTGGTGTTGGTGACAAGGAGGTTATGTTCTGCGCAAGTCTGGAGGAGAAGAAGTCCATTGCTGTTACAGCGACCCACGCCGTACTTTCCGATAGTGCCATTCCAGGAGATGTTATCTGAGCCTACTCTTGCATTAAAGTCACCAAGAATAATAAGCTTATCTGCTTTGGGAACTGATGCAATGACTGTGGATGGGTCCACATAACTGACGTTTATTATACATGAAGATTAAAAAGTTCATAGAGTCGGCATGGCATAGGTTACATACATGTTATTGAGTTCTCAAACAGTGTTGTCTTCTCCATACATATCTGGCCGCTGTACTAGAGGTGGAATCCAATCCACCCAAGTAATGTGGGACAGAGAATGTAGACGTAGAAATATCTATATAAATTCCTTCTTAGATTATCACGAACCTTCTCGCGTAATTCTGATTCATCATGATTAAATAGTGGCGGCCTTCGAAACATAAATACAAGTACATGCCACTTGAAGCTTTTCTCTACAAATATCTCTGGAGCTAGATAAATACGTCTTATCACAAAGACTACAATACATGAAAGGCCCAGAAACAACCGTTTGCAAGTGCACCACATTTTAGGAACAAATGTAAACAATTATGACTCGCAGATATGAAAGACTACTGAATGAAAAACCATAGTGATATAGGGTAGACATCTGGATCTAGCCAAGAATGGATGAATATAATAACCAGGAATATGTTTACATTTCCCTCATCATCGGTATCCGGAAAACTAGAATAACTAATTACATAAACCTCAGTCTAACACATAGGTCCTCAAAGTTGTCAATATCGATCCCTAACAGTCAATATCGACATTCACGGGGTCGTTAAACACCTGTGGCTCGATTAAACTTTTGGAGACAATAAATAGCTGATACCATGGACAACTAAAAAAAGAGTAATGAAGGTGTCCTGAAAAAGGGCAATGCAGAAATTTAAAAAAAAATTTTTTTTTTAAACTAACGTTTAATTGAAGAAATCCACTTTCTTCTGGTATTTTATGAAATGACACAGCTGGTACATATATATTGTTACAACAGGAAAAGTTTTATGACATGACACAGCTGGTAGATATGTATTGTTACAACCGGAAAGGTTTAAGGGAAAAGACATAAAAGACGACAAAAAGAGAAGATACTGGATAGTTCGGAATCACTGCATGGAAAGTAATCAACAACAGAATTTACACACTCAATGGAAATAGTAAGAAGTCAAGAGACGTGATCTCCTACACTACTAGCATGGTACTTGAAAAAGAAAAAAAAATAAGAAGACACATTTATGATTACTAGAACTACATCTTTGATGAATGTTTCACATTTCTTATCATCTATAACGTAATATTTACAGCAACTATCACACTCATGACCTCAACAATAAGTCCTATTACTTAGTCAACATCATACAGTACTCTGAAATTGTGTTCCCGTACATGTAACTTAACACAGGTAAATCACCTCTGTGTTTTTCAATAAGAATAAATCAATCAATGTAGCATACATACAACAATGGAAATGATGGACGCACAAAATAACACAAACAGAAACCAACAGTCACGTGAGAAAAGACGACATACCTTGTATTAGAAGTCAGAAGAAGTATGCTGCTATGTATAGTACGTGACTATTAACACCCGAAAACAGGGGATAAAGGGGATAAATGTTAACCATATGTACAAGATAGCAAGTAAGTGACGAATGAGTACAATACTTAAACAAGACGCAAAAAGTCACAAAATATGCACAACGACGTGTACTCAAACTTAACCAGCACAACTAACATGTAATGTGCTCGGTTGTTAAGCGGGGCAGCCGCAGGAAAATACATCTGCTCATCTCCGCCACGCCCTAAAAATAAAACTGTGCAACGCAATCTCTTTCAACAAGGAAAAAAGAAAGAATTAAACTCACCTCCCGTCCTCCCTTCGACAGTAGAAACAAAATAATAATAAACAGAAGGCATAACGACAACAACAAAATGACAATGACATGATGAGGGCTTCCACACAAGCTAGTGACAAGGCAGACCAGTCCAAACAAAAGTAAGAAAATGAAACATTGAAAGTTAATTTCTATACTAAGGCAAATAATGTAAATACTAAAACATATATAAGAAGCCTGTGAAAGTGAAAATTATGTAAAATAATTGCAAGTGATACAGATTCTTATACTGAAAAATCAAGAAAATAGGTGCAGGAATATCCTCCCTTGGATGTAGGAGTAATAAGACAATTGACCAATTGAAGAAAACTTTAAAAGAACGATAGCGAAATAAGACCGAAGAAAGAAATGTCCTATTACAACACAATATTAATGGAATATGAAAGATCATGGACATAAAAGTGGAACAGATGACAGATAGGAAGGTAAAAAATGAAAAAAAATATATAACTGAAAATGTATATAGTCTACAGAATATATTTTTAAAAGTGCATTTCAAAATGTCATGACATATGTGACTTATCTGACAATCCGGCGCTGACACGACAAATGCAGCTCCAATGAATCGTAGATGATGAAAATAATGAATCACAAACTGTGATAAGAGGTTTTGATGTTACTAAGTATAGGCTATCCTGGACAAATAGATGTATCAGATGATACCAGGATAGTGCCAGATAAGATACTGGTCTTATAAGTAATACCCCCTTCTCTGAAAAGAGCAAGGGTGTATAGACAATCAAGGTGAGGTCAGACTATGCAAGTTCCCAGAGTAAAGAATGATGATGATGTTCTCTGGGTCCCTAACTGTCACCCCTTTAGATCTCACCCAGAGTAAAGAATCTGTGTGATATTAATTTTGGTCAAGTGTCTAGGGTAAAGTATTCTAACAAATATAAATTTCAACAGAACTTTAACGTTAATGAAAATTAAGCAAGACTGTTTAACATTATTTGTACAATTTAATATTCCTGTACCTCAATCTTGTTGGGTCAGGAATTCCCAAAATAAAGACAATGTTATTTACACAAGGCAATAAATATGTTGGAAACTCTGTCCGTTTCAATAAAAAAGTTGTCTGGAATGATTCTACCCTCAGTTCTTGTTGTTAAGCTGGATACTATCACTACTGTTACAATAATGGCCTGCTATTATCATCACTCCCAGGTGATATGTTTTTATTTTGTATAATTAGTTTTGGGATGAACTGTCAGTGCCTTTCTAAAGGACGTATCTGTAAAAATGTCTCTGATGCTGGTAGCTTGGAAAATATTTAGGTTCCCCCAACGTTGTGCCTCCTGGTTGAAGGTAAGGAGTCTAGCTGCAAAGTTTAGGATGAGCACTCAACACCCACACTCTTCTTCTCAGATTACTGCATCAACGGGGTCATTTCGTAATACAACCCTTAAGTAAAGAATAATTCACACACACAAGCTGCTGACAGGCTATAAAAGGGCTCTAGCCTAAACTCTCAGTCCAGACGGCAAATGCTTGGTCCTTCTGTCTTTCTTACACTTCGGCTTGGCATGGACGCTTATTCTTAATAATGGCGGAACTTACAAGGAGGTGTTAATTTTTATAAACTACCCCCAGCCAATCAGAAGACGAGTTTAAAAAGTGTAACTATTTTTTGAAACTATAAACTTGAGCAGTTTTAAATGACCGAATTTGTTTATTATATATCTTAGTTATTTATGGACCGATTTTATTGATCAAAAATGATAATTAAACAAAAATTCAAATATGCCAGTTAAATTGTTGGCGGTACATTTGAATGGCCCCCTCAGACAATTTTCAAACACTGTAGTTATTTATAGATTTTGAAATATATTAGTTAGTTTTTTTTAAGCGGGGAATTTGAGCTGATTGTGACACAGATCCACTTCACTACACAAACAAATTCACTCACAAAGTACATAAATGTTCTATAAAGATTCATCACAGCGAGGGACGCATCACAATCCACAACCCGGAGGTATAAACACTGCACAGATAAATCACACACTGAAGCAGGTAGCACAAGTCATGGAACTAAAGTCTCACTGACTGGTATATGTGTATAACAAAGATGAACAGTCACTCGGCTTGGTTAGCACAGTCACAACAGACCCAAACGTCCGAAAGGGATGGACCTCAGCACCAAGACTAACTTTTAACAACGATAGCAGCACAGAGCAGGATTACAGTGGCACTGGACACCAGGGCGCAGGAGAATAACTCCACTGCTTCCCAAAAAGCAAGTCCCAGCACACGGGGCAAAGGGCTTTAACCACAGCACAGGTTGGCTGCAATACATGGACACAGTATATTTCTACAGCACGGAATGGCTGCAGTACACAAACACAGTCTATTGCCACAGCACAGGTTAGCTGCAGTGTTCAAACATAGGCTATTGCTACAGCACGTATGGGCTGCAGCGCAAGAACACACGATGTCGCTACAACTCAGGTTGGCTGCAGTGCAGGAATACAGGAAAACTGGCAGGCAGGTTGTGGCAGAAAATCTAGTCGACTGGATGGATACGTCGTGTGGAGGGAACAACAAAATTTGCTTACACCAAAATGCACTTTGACCTTTGTAATCCTAGGCAAACTTGAAAGTTTACAAAGGCACTTCAGAAAAGACCCTAACACCTCTAAGGTAACACTCAAAACACCCTGTATCAACCGGGATAGAGCGACAGCCGAAGTCATCTCCCCGCCCTGTTGAACTCGTAACTTTACTCCGCAGAGAGCACACGAAAGTTACCAAGAAACAGCGAATACCTCGTAATATGTCTACTTATTCAGACCGATAGTTCATCAATGACTGAACTAACATTGCTGACAGCAGAACAACTTATGAACGAGAATAATAGCCACAACACTGCACTTTTCCAAGCTGTCAAAAACACGTGACCTACCCAAATATTTAATTCCCAGCAGCAACAAACAAGCAAAACTCGAAGTGACCTATTTCCATATAAAGATTACTCACATCACCAATGTGACCAGCCTGGATGATCGCTGACCTTGTTACCGATCTCTGTGCTGTGAACTGAATACTGACACGGGCATACTGATTATACGCTACGGTAAACCGTCTAATATTTTAGCACCAGCAGAATACTTTAGAACAATTCTGCAAGAAATCATGATATCCGAACAACGGACAAATGCAATAAATCTATATAGCCATAAGGACATAGAACGCGCCCGAAGACGTCAAAGAAGAGTGTCACGAGAGGGTGTAGTAGCTGAATTTTCGTTCACACTGGATCACCAATCTGTTGTAGCTTTTTATTGGTGGTTGATGGACTGGCTACTACTTCGTACTGATAACGCGAATGTTAATTTAAATTCAATGGCGATAAGGAAACAATAATGCGAACAGGGGCACGTCAATCAAGGCCAGTGCCCAAATGAAGTACGCGGGAACTATGGGTAAAGTCACACGGTTTATTTCACAATGACGATGGACGTATGACAAAACAGGCAGAGGACACACTCTCTGACATTGAAGGTCTGCATATAAATGTTCATGGCGAAAATGTCAACATATACATTATTATCTTCCAAATTGGATAGCCTCAGTAAATATTTTTCACAATCATTCGTTCTCCTCATTGGATACAATTAATACTGGTGATCCATAAAATAGCGCATCTTTATTGATAACTTGAAAGACCTCAAGGACTTGCCGTAAACCAGATGACGGCGAACATATACTTTACATAATTTGTTACGTTCATAATTCACTTCTTAAAAAACACAATGTCATTGACAATAAAAGCTGGATCCAATAATTTCAATTCCTCCTTGATCCATTATATCATACCCTAGTGATGGGTCAACTATTCCCCGTTGAATATTCTGATTAGATTCAAACTGGAGGAACGACAATATACGTATTATTATACGATAAACTTACTTTAAAATCCTTACTGCAATGGCTTCCATCTGGAAGGCCGTATAACAAGGAATACACATAAGTATATACCCCAAAATATGGGACTCTAACAATACAGACTACCATCTGACTTCTTTCACAGCCATCATTCCTCTGAGGTCACTGCGTCATCCAGTGTTTAGCAACAAAACGCGAAAATCCCTCGCACTAATATGTGCGCTACCGTGCGCGATGAATTAAATTACAAATATATTCTTACCACATTTATTGATGCGTACCCTCTTAACAGAAGTAAGACTTGTGTCAGCTAATATACTGTTAAGGCACCCCAAAAGGACGCAACAGAGGGTTGATGTTATTTAAATTAAAAGATATCCTGCACAAAAGGTTGTATCAGATGATACCAGGATAGTGCCAGATAAGAGACTGGTCTTATAAGAAATACTCCCTTTTCTGAAAAGATTAAGGGTGTATCGACATCAAAGGTAGGATCAAGCTGTATAATTTTCTAGGTATGATGATATTATTTGTTCCTAGATCCCTGTGGGCTCCCTCTCATGATCCTCCTATGATTATATTATTATTATTATTATTATTACTGACTCTGCTAGGGGTACTAACTAAATTATCCACCAACAAGAACTTGAACTCAATTTAAATAATTAAGTAAGTCTGCTGGTAAATATTTACAATTTATTTTTACAGTTCTTATTTTCTTCTTAAAAATCTTTAACGAAAATGAAACTTTAATTACAAAATTAAATAAATAAGCACTTGAAAACTGTTCAACAGAAATTATCAAGGGTCTCTGAAGTCAAAGGAGGTAATCACTGGATTGACTGCCAAATATGGGTCATCATTGAATGTCTGTAAGCTTTGAGTGACTGGGATACGATAACGTGGCCTTGTTTCTGTGGCCGTTTGACCGATCACTTGAGCATTTATTCATGCTGGAGTCTAGTCATAAATACTAAAGAAATAAAATACCATTCCCTATAATAAATAAGCAGAATTTTTAACTAAAAAAAAAATTAACCCGAAGTACTAAGGAAAGGGAAGTGAGCTGTAGAATTGGACTAGGTCAGTTTTGACACTAGGCACGCTGATTTACCCAGCAGTTGTCATAGAAATAATAAGAATGCAGGTTAAAGACAGCGACATAACGTGAGGTTTATCCAATAAGCAACTGTAGCCAGCTCAGCTTACTGCGATTTTAGCCGGCAAGAAACATATACCCAGCAGTCCTGAAGAAATGATCCACGTAGATAGACGTGTGAAAGCAGTCGAGTTTTCTAGTTGAGGTTCTTCAACATGATTTTTGGGAATAAGAATTCTTTAATATGTAATTGTACACATGGATCAATATTTGTTTTATTTGATACGTAAGTTAAAAAAAGTCTCGCCATGCTGTACGTATTTCAGCTACATTTTCCGTATTGAAAAATGTCAATGGATCTAACTGAACAAACGATTAAGTTTGACCTGGAGACTAAAGCAAATGAATGAACTACACAAGACGAAAATTAAAAATGTAGACTTTGTCAATCTAGAGGAATTGAGAAAATTGAACAAGGAGAAATAATACAATGAAACCTTTGTGGATGAAAATGAAAATGAACATGAGATATGCATATTAATAGTGAGAAGAAAATACCATCAGTTTTACCTACTGTAAAAATGTACATAATATTGAAAAGTTTGGTTGGAAACTAATTGATCTGTTTGCTGTTGAATAAAATATCTGAAAATGAACATGGCCGTTGAGGATTGATTCCCTGGTGAATAACATTATTAGTCTGTTGGATAAGATATATGCCTTTGTCATGGAACACAAAAATCTCAACTCCTAATGCTCTCTACATACCACCTGTAGGAGGAACGGAAAGATACCTGGACACACAGATAGAGTGTGATAACTAAACAACTCTGGCGGGCTTTAAGCCAGTACAACTATCACTCACTTAAACATGAAATAAGATCCACAATTAAAACTTGGAACTAGTCATTACAAATATAGGCACACGGCTCCATAATACTAATTGGTACCGTGTGTGGTAAAGTGGGATATTATAAATATTTATAGGGGACTTAGTGTACTGACTGAGATCAGCTGTGAAGGTATCTGTATCTAATAAGGGTAGTGTATTACAGATGACCTTACTTGCTACCACATATTTATACCTCAGTCAGAATTATTCTGGAATATTGTGATGACTACGTTGAATGTCTAGGGTATGTATATGATGAAGTGTAATTCACAACAACAACAGACAGATAAACAATTTAATTTATTCCACCACACGTGACAACACTATGACACTCACACACATTTAACACTCTATAAGACTATTCTTAAATGAGGCACTGGTAAATTTTCAAATATAAATATGTATTAATTACTGTCACTAATATATATGTGTCCTGATTCAAATACAAAGTGAACCAGGAATCACAATCAATTTTAATTACAAGTTATATGTACAGAATTTATCAATATGAATCTTGTAGTGACATATTTTATTAATATTATCCTATGTGTGTCAGTTGTGTAGTAGTAATATGAGGTAATACTGGTTTTGTTTTTTCAAGCTATGTTGTTATTTGTCATCATGACTTCAAGTGTTTGTTTCTGTTGGAACTAGTATTGGAGATGTTCTCAGTTCCGTTCATTAAAACAATTAATTTCCCCTCTTATTTTTATACAATGTCAGTTTAAGATGGGGTTACATAATGTTGAGCTCCGCTGGCCACATAGGCTTATCTTTCGTGATGGCGGCAGGAAAGGACTCCTCTGCTCGATAGCCTCCCTGTATTCTGGAGACACCTCACTGTTTGCTATATGGACCAAGGAGTATGCTGTCCGCCTCTGGATTCAGCAAAGCTCTGACCAGGTGCTGCTTCAATAACTTTTGGACCACGGTCCCACAATTCATGGAAATAATACAGAATTACGTTGACTGGCACTGAATATAGCACAATTTCGATCTGCCGATGTCCCAGGCTTTTATTTAGAAAAATATGCACTGGCGCTCAACGCACTGGTTCTGTAGTAAGTTTATTTGCAAATGTGGTGTTGACCTGACGCCTCTAATTGACTATATTGGCAGGTCTAACCAATCATGCCATGTTTACACAGCTTTTCCAAAAAAGTACTCCTACTCACGTTTCCCCTAACAACAAAGAAGTAGTATTTATAGTCCGACTAATCGTGTTTAGCCTTACATTTATTTTCCGCCAATCAAATAGGAGGTAACATGTCAGCCTATTTCCCGTATAATGGTGTGTTGAAAATCTGCCACTGAGCGATTCTGATTTGGGTGTTGTCTGACATCCCTCACTATTTCTTTTGGCTATAATTGGTTATTTCCTAGACTATTTGCGTAACGTTTAACATATTATTTGTCAGCAAGTCCTAAGGAACCCAAATATACAAATTTAATGGGGCTAAGGGGCTGCGTTCAAAATATGTATTTTCCAGGATAGTCGTGTAGTTTTTTTTATTTTTTATGTTTAGAACCGCCACCTGTCCTGCTGTACTGTCAGACTAATGTCAGAATTTTAGACAAAAAACAGTAGAATGTCATTGATAAGTGCAGATGTGATGAAAGGGAAATGATCTTGGGAAATACGTGTTGAGTAGAGTTAATTTTGGGTTAGAGTACTTGCTTACAGATTGGTATGGATTGGTTTAAAGATATCTCCTCTTAGTTTCGTGGAAGACAGTATGTCAGATAGCAGGTGAACTCTGGTCATAATGAACTGTTTCTGTACTGGTTTTAAGTGATGTGTGAATAGCTCTCGCGGCTAGTGTCCGCAGGGATTTTGAGAGCAGTGTTAAGAGAACAGTAGATTCTCGTGACTGTGTGAACGGGGTGTGTTCCCGTGGGTTCAGTGTGTGCAGGGTTTTTGACTGAGGTGGTCAGCCCTAAGGTGTTTTTTGGATAATGTATGCCTGCGCAGGGCTATAGAGATTTTGTAGGCCTTGATTATTATATATCTGCCGTAGATGCAGTATTTGTGCACTGATGTGAAGTATAGAGATTTTGTAGGCCTTGATTATTATATATCTGCCGTAGATGCAGTATTTGTGCACTGATGTGAAGTATAGAGATTTTGTAGGCCTTGATTATTATATATCTGCCGTAGATGCAGTATTTGTGCACTGATGTGAAGTATAGAGATTTTGTAGGCCTTGATTATTATATATCTGCCGTAGATGCAGTATTTGTGCACTGATGTGAAGTATAGAGATTTTGTAGGCCTTGATTATTATATATCTGCCGTAGATGCAGTATTTGTGCACTGATGTGAAGTATAGAGATTTTGTAGGCCTTGATTATTATATATCTGCCGTAGATGCAGTATTTGTGCACTGATGTGAGGAGTAGAGACTTTGTAGGCCAGGATGTGTATGGGCCGTATGTTAACTGCATTATGAAGATTCATGTTTCGATGTAACTGTATTCGTCTAGATCTACGTGATGTTATAATTGTAATAAACCATGGTTAAAATATCATCAGACGTTACACCATTCCATGACTTGGTGTGTACGCTACTGTGAGTGACTGTCCCAAACCACACTCACCTTCTTCACCATAATTAATTACATATAACATTTGGATTCTCCCTCACTAAAAAAAGACCTTTAATTATCAGTGGTGGACCAAATCAACGGGTCGTAACACCCACATTACATTCGCGTAACAAGAGGGTAAATTAGGTCAGATTCTGGACCAGTCATTACAAGTGGGAACACTGAACTGTGTTATGTTTGGCTCTGTGTGGGCGTGGCCTAATTCAACAGTACACAGGTATCAGCTGACTGCGCATATCCATCCTCATATCTTGGCGTGTGTAGCAACTAAACTAACGTTATCAGTTGGTTTCGATATCAAATAGCTGTTATCTGATAGCGACATTGATGCCATAATTGTTACAGTGCTTGTTCCAGTCTTTCCATATGCAGATTCAACTATAGGGTGCAGTATGTTGGAGAGTTCGTCTGCACGTATACCTCAAGTGATTGCGGGGTTGCTGTGATCCGTTCCTGTCGTCTGATGCATTGTTGAGGACATACTGTACAGTGGCAGGGATTTGAAGACAAGAGTGCCTAGTCCTTGTACCTTTTCTGCAGTGGAGTGTTTTAACGTCAGAACTTTGTGATATCCAGTGTGTTAGCGAAAGGGTCAGGATTACCTTCAGTTAAGTGCTTTTGTTGTGTGTAAATGTTGCCACTTCTGTCCATGTCAACGAGCCTCAATCTGCACTATCCTATTCTATTGATAACTATTGTTGTTGTTGTCGATAATTATATCGATTAATTATAGAATATGATGATGTACAGGGATTGATGATACAATATTTGAGATCTAAACTTGATTTGGTATAATGAAAGTTTAATTAAGACATATATGGTTGACTAAGTAAACAAGTCACAATGGATTCTGATACAGATCCGGAGGATATGAGACCTGTGTTAGAGTATCTGTTTCAAGAGGGGACAGATTATCAGAGATTAGAAGGCCCAGAGCTTGAGTCACATGTTATGGACAGGTTTTTGGTTTGTGCATCAAGAGCTCTAAGAGAGTTTGCTGATGAGAGATTTAAGTCAATTCCTCATGTGAGTATGGCTAAGGATCTAGCGAGGTTGTTAGTTTTGGACCTTCGTCTGTTCTTGGACAATTATATTAGTATTAAACGTGATAGCATATTGAAGAGTATGCGTACGTTATTGCTCGACGGCATATATAGTGACCAGGAAGAAGAGTTAAAAGAGAAGAAGCAAATAGGAGACATAAAACAGAGTACACATGAGCAAAGGGAAAGTTGCTTAAAAAGTACTACTGAAGTGAATAAGCTACAGGAAAAAGTAACTAAACTTACAGGTGATTTATGTAAATCTAATTCTGAGCTTGCTTGTGTTCGAGCAAAATTAGACTCGGCATTAGGCAAAATTAAAGAGATGGAAGCTCAGATTGGGAAAAAAAATGGCGAAGTTAGAAATCTGACTCAAAAAAGTTCAAGAGAAGACGGAGATTTGTGGAAAATTAGAAGTTCAGATTAAGAAATATGAGAAGTTGTGTAATGAAACACTTATTGATCTGTTAAGTGACGATGAGATTTGTGGTCGCCAAATTAAAGAAAAGGATATTATATCCCTAGAGAAGGTTGATAGGCTTAAGGATAGCCATGTTATTGAGATTGAGAGGGTTGATAAAGAGAGAGTGAAAGAATTAATGATGGAGAAAGACAAATTGATTAAGATTGAAAATTTGCTAGCAGAGGAAAGCTGCAAGGTCTTAAAAGCTGTTGGTTTTTAACAAAAGATTAAGTGAACAGATTGCACTTAGAGACATTGAGATTGCAGAAGCAAGAAGAAGAATAAATGGTCTGCTTGACGTAGTCTTGAATAGCAATATTTTGTCTTCTGTCAATGGTGACAGGGATAGACAGAAAGTTTCTTATCATCAGAACACTAAAGCAAAAAGCCAGCCTTCTACACTTTTTGCGGATTCTACGGTCAAGAATGGTGGACATAGATCTTTCCGTGGGAGATATAACTTCTCACGCAATACAGATGATTCCAATGATAATGATTGCTGGCGGCAGAATAACAAAGGAAAATCTACAGTAATATCCAGTCCTGTAGATAAGGAAAGAAACAGTGCTAAATCTCAAGTCAGTGTGTTAAAAACCAACAGCGTATTTATTGACAGATCTGATAAATTAGTAACAAGTAACAAACATACTACTGCTTGTTCCATGAAGGAAACAAATGTTGTGAAAAAAAATAAAGAGATTGTCAAACCTTCTAGTCATACCCAGTCAAGGCAGTGTGACTCATTTTTTAAACACATTGCCACAAGCAAAGAAAAAAATAGTTGTGATAGGAGACATAACCCTAAGGTTATAAAGTACCAAGGGAGTTCATCCTACGGTAACGTTTCTTCGCCTAAAAACAAGAAAAAAAAAAATGTGACAGATCTCAACATTGTGATTCTAAAAGTTTTGAAAACTATAGCAGAAGTAATTATATGAAAGTTCATCAGTCTAGTAATAATTTTTCTGCTAAAAAGCCAGTTCTATCTGATGGACATTGTTATCTGGGAAGAAGTATTAAGAATAACTATTGTAACTGGGATTTAAATCAGTACAACGGTGTTGATAGAGCAAATAACAATGCTCTCAAAAGAAATTATACAGATCGCAACCAGGTTAACTGTGCTCCACATAAGAGCAAGATTATTAGCAATCAGAGTAATAGGAACGGTAATAGGTTCTTAAATGCTTTTGCTTGTCATGCTGATAGATTTGAGAGAGATCATCTCGGTCTTGTGAAGGTAGTAAATTTTTTTCAGCATACCGCACTGACAGCTGTGAATTATAGGTCAGGTTGTCCCTGAGACGTCTATGTTTGTCTGCTATGTGACGAGAGTTGTTGACATCGCAGGAGGGCCACAACCTTACACCACGGAGTTCGGGTAATTGTAAAGTGAATTTTCCGTGTTCACTCATAATCTTACCATGGATTAAAATAGATATTTTCATTTGTATTGTCTCACAGCGAGCGACTTTGCGAGGGGAATCACCATTCTAATTTTACATTACCTGGGAGAGATGTAGATCACTGTGTACCATTTAACCATTCAAGCGAGCCTAGCCAGTACGTTAACCCACCGTGTCATGATGTCACCTTGCGTGTTGATGAGATGTTCGCAAGACCTCGAAGGAATTTTTTTTTTGTTTTTTTTTTCAAAGGTCCTGTTTATTTTTTGTTCTGTTTACAAACACTGAATGTTATTGTATTCTTTAGTATAGAACTTTATATGTTGTTAATGAAATATTATGTAATCTTTGTAACATTTGATTGCCATAATTATTTGTTGGTTGTTACTTATATGACTGTATTTTAATTATGCATTAAATAATTTCTATGCACAAACTTATTTACTGAGACAATGTAATAGTCATTTCTATAGATAGTCCTGAGTGTTTTTTATTCACTACTTAAAATTTTGGTTTTGTTTTTTCATCATGGATTTGATACCATGTTTAATTAACATATTTATATACAGATTATTTGAATTAATTGTTTAGTGAAAGGTAATTTTAAACATAACTTGTATGTATTATTAATGATTTTTCGTTGAAGTTAAGGACGTATTCTGAAACTTGGTTTCCATTTTTTCTCAATTATGACATTTGATAATTTAAACGATTCGATTTTTTTTTGTCAGCTAGAATTAACTTAAATTTCCTATTAAATTAAGTGGGTAGAATTAACAGCGACGGCTGATACTCTTGTTCATTTAAAGAATTTAAATATCTGATTATAATACATAGTTAAGATAAAATAATATACACTTATATATATTTATAACTTTGTTTGTAGTTAACATTTTATTACCCAATGTGACGTTTCTTTGATGTATTTTTTTTTTAAAAAAAGAAGAGAAAAAAAAAAAAACTTACACGTTTTGATGTGTGTCTGTTTAAAGATAAGATTATTTTTATGTTACTCAGCTAATTTAATTGTTAGTTATTAATTATAGCTACATATTACTTAGAAATAAAAATACTATTTTTATTTAACCTAAAGAGAAGAAACATTTTTTTGTATTGTAAATTTTTGGAAAATGTGTTTTGAACATTGTGATATTTATTTTTTTTCTGCGCCAGCGCTAGATTGTATGTTAAGGTTACTATTATGTAGTGACATTAATTCTCTGAAAATGTTGTGATGTTTGGATGTATTTTTTGGTTGTTAGCGCTTGACTATGCGTCAATGCGGAACTTGTGTTAGCGTTAATATTTTTTTGTTTAGGTGATATTTGATGTAATTTATTTTTAGTTATGTTAACTTTATAACTTAGTTAAATTACTTATTATGCTGTGCTTGTCATAAGCTTTCTTTTTTGTGTTAGTATATAAATATACTTTAGCATTTTTGTATTTTACAATACGTTGTTACATTTAGATAGTTATTGTTAGGTGTTGTTACCAACTTTCTTTACATTTGCATCTTTACTTTCATCTCTCTTTGTTGACTATTCGTCATTTCTTTACATCTTGTCTGTTGTCTATTCAATATTGTCTGATATTTTGTTTATGCTTCCGTGTTTCATCTTTGATGTAATTCATACTTCTTGTATACTTTTTTCGTGTTACGCTATTTATACTTTCATTCTTGGTAGTGTTAAGTTAATTATATAACTTTAGATAATGTAATTGGTTCTTATAATTCTATTTGTTTTACATGTATGGAATTGTTGTCTTCATTGTCATCTTATGATTCTATTTGATTCTTATCATATTCCCATTTATTATTTTGTCTTTTCTCGTATGATAATTTATTTTCTGTTTAGTTTGTACTATGTATACTTAACTTGGGTTGTGTATTAGATTAATTTTTATTTTGGTATGCTTGAATGATTATGTTGGATGATTTAGTCGTTATCTTACATTTATTGATGATATTTTTGTAGATGTGCTATGTTCTCTTGTCATAGGTATATTTTTGTAGGTAATTGATAGAACTTCATTAATTTTTTTTTTTTTAAATTTTTGGGGAATTAATTTAAGAGGTATCTGATATAACTTCATTGACCGTTAAATTTTTGGGAGTTAATTTTCAACAAAAAAAAAAAAAAAAAAAAAAAAATGATATAATCATTTTTTTTTCCCTGGGAGTGCGGCAAACTGATAAGTGCAGATGTGATGAAAGGGAAATGATCTTGGGAAATACGTGTTGAGTAGAGTTAATTTTGGGTTAGAGTACTTGCTTACAGATTGGTATGGATTTGTTTAAAGATATCTCCTCTTAGTTTCGTGGAAGACAGTATGTCAGATAGCAGGTGAACTCTGGTCATAATGAACTGTTTCTGTACTGGTTTTAAGTGATGTGTGAATAGCTCTCGCGGCTAGTGTCCGCAGGGATTTTTGAGAGCAGTGTTAAGAGAACAGTAGATTCTCGTGACTGTGTGAACGGGGTGTGTTCCCGTGGGTTCAGTGTGTGCAGGGTTTTTGACTGAGGTGGTCAGCCCTAAGGTGTTTTTTTGGATAATGTATGCCTGCGCAGGGCTATAGAGATTTTGTAGGCCTTGATTATTATATATCTGCCGTAGATGCAGTATTTGTGCACTGATGTGAAGTATAGAGATTTTGTAGGCCTTGATTATTATATATCTGCCGTAGATGCAGTATTTGTGCACTGATGTGAAGTATAGAGATTTTGTAGGCCTTGATTATTATATATCTGCCGTAGATGCAGTATTTGTGCACTGATGTGAAGTATAGAGATTTTGTAGGCCTTGATTATTATATATCTGCCGTAGATGCAGTATTTGTGCACTGATGTGAAGTATAGAGATTTTGTAGGCCTTGATTATTATATATCTGCCGTAGATGCAGTATTTGTGCACTGATGTGAAGTATAGAGATTTTGTAGGCCTTGATTATTATATATCTGCCGTAGATGCAGTATTTGTGCACTGATGTGAGGAGTAGAGATTTTGTAGGCCAGGATGTGTATGGGCCGTATGTTAACTGCATTATGAAGATTCATGTTTCGATGTAACTGTATTCGTCTAGATCTACGTGATGTTATAATTGTAATAAACCATGGTTAAAATATCATCAGACGTTACACCATTCCATGACTTGGTGTGTACGCTACTGTGAGTGACTGTCCCAAAACACGCTTCACCTTCTTCACTAAAAAAAAACATCAATTGAGTTTTATCAGTCATGTTTCCTAATAAGCGTTTTGTAAGTTTTTAAAACCTAACTCTCTTGTGTGTAGTGTTTTTTATCACTATCGATTTGAAAAAAAGCTAGTGCTTGTGGCCTTACACGCGTGATGGTAGTAATTGTGTAGCGAGACGCGTGTTTAGTGTTGCATGCTTTCAGCCCCTCCCTTCTTTCTATCTTTAGTCCATCTGTCTTTCGTTTTAGGTAACGTAGTGTATAAAAAGACATGAATGGAATTTTAAATCTAGGTCATCTTGCGTATCTCAAGGTTTTTCTTAGAAATGGAGTACATATTTTATCGTAGAAAGCGGGTATTGAAGCAGTAGGCTTTTATTATCAACGTGAAACGTTACAATTTGCAGACGAATTAGAAAACAAGGGGGATTTCGAGTACAGTCATTGTGACAGCACTGTTCTTTACCATTCTTCTTTCCTTTTATTAAATTTATTTGTTAGGCTTTATATTTACGTTTTAATTTATATATGTGGATTAGAATTTCTCACGACAAATCCTCCCCACTTAAAACAGACGTGATATGTCAGTCTATAATTCTATATACACATAGAGAAATTTATTATTTTTCCTCTAGTTTAGGGTGATTCTCATCACACGGGTGGCGGCTTAAAAATCCGCTCCCAGATTTGTTTTTCCACTTATATACTCTATGCTAAACTCAAATGGCTGCATCAATAAGGACCAACGGAGTAATCTCGAGTTCTCATGCCTAGCCTGTGCTAGAAACGACAAGAGTTTGTGGTGCGTTTGCAAATTAAATGCCTTCCCATACAGATAAATATTGAATTTCTTTATCGCCCATATTACTGCAAGACATTCTTTTTCGCTAGTTGAGTAGTTGGTTTCAGCTTTATTCAACTTTCTGCTAGCATATGCCACTGGGCTTAATTCCCCATCCAATGCATCTGATCTCTGTAGCAGAGTTGCACCTAACCCAATATTACTGGCATCCGTCCTTACTATGAATTCTTGACTTAAGTCAGGTAATTTCAAAATAGGTTTGCTTGTGAGCTTTTCCTTCAATTCCTGGTAAGCCATTTCACATTGTGGTGTCCATGTAATTCGATCTGGATTTCCCTTTCGTGTCAAATCAGTTAACGGTGCACATATGGAATTAAAGTTTTTGATATACTTTTGGTAGAAACAGAAATAATGAGACAAAGGATCTCACGTCTTTCTTGGTTTGTGGTCTCGGGGCTTTCTTTAGTTTCTCTAAATTCTTTGGGTCAGGGGTCATGTTTCCCTGATAAACTGTGTGTCCCAAAAATTCAAATTCTTTACATCCAACGCAACATTTGGTTGGTCGGGCTGTTAAATTCGCTTCCCTAAGTCGATTAAACAGCATGTTCAGAGAGTCAATGTGTTCCTCAAATGTTTCTGTTGCTATAAGGATATCATCCATGAAATTTGTGATACATGGATTATTCAGAGGGTCCAATAATTTTCTCATCATTCTAGAGAAGACACTAGGCGCATTCTTCAATCCAAATGGCAATCTGTTAAACTCATAGTGTCCTTCTGAGGTACTAAAAGCTAGGTATGGTCTAACCTCAGGCTTTACTGGAATCTGATAGTATCCTTTACTCAGATCCACTTTTGAGAAATATTTAGCTTTATTTAGCCTGGCAAACAACTGATTTGTATCCGGCAATGGATCCACCTGTCCTTCTGTAATAGCATTCAGTCTCCTGTAATCTATACAGAGTCTATGTTCTCCAGAGGGCTTCCTTAAGAGTACAACACCGGAACTATACGAAGATTCACTGTGTGAAATAATTCCTTCCTTCAACAAATAGTCTATCTCTTCCTTCAAAGCTTTCTCCTTAGCAAAAGGAATCGAATAGGGTTTCATACAGACAGGTGTGGGGTCTATCAGCTTCATATCATATTCCAATAAGTTTGTATGTCCTGGTCGGTCTGTTAACACCTCTGCATGATTATCTAGAACCTGTCGTACTTTCTCTTTCTGAGTTTTCGTTAAATATGTACTGATTTTCACCTGTGCCGCTGTCTCACAGGGGTGTAATGGATATTCAAATGATGAAAGTGGTTCCTTTTTCATCTCCATGGCGATGGACAAGGTCAACGAGTGTGTCTCTTCCTGATGTTCTCTTTCCAAATATTTCTTCAGGAGATTCACATGATAGATTTTTTCTTTCCCCTTCTTATCTATCTTATAATTGGTTCTAGACACCTTCTCTAGAACTGTATATGGACCTTGCCATCCAATTTGTAACTTATTCTGACTACCGGGGAGAAGAAGCAGTACCTTCTCTCCCACAGCCAAATCTCTGTCTTTCGCTTTCCTGTTATAATAGGCAGCATGTTTCTTCCTGGCTTGTTTCAAATTTTCATTGGCAAGTTTCCAGCCAGTTTTTAAACGAGTGGTCAGCTCATTCACATATTGGTATGAGGATGTAATATTTTCCTCTGCCTTTTCATCAGTCCACGTTCTTAACAGCGCTTCAAGTGGACCTTTTATTGGCCTTCCAAACAATAATGTTGCCGGGGCCATACCGGTTGAACTATGGGGTACCTCCCGATAAGCAAAGAGGGCGGCGTGCAGGTACTGGTCCCATGTATCTGGTTTTTCGTGTGCCAACTTTCTCAGGATCGACATCAACGTGCCATTAAATCTTTCCACTTGGCCGTTCCCTTGGGGGTGATACACACTACAATGGAAGTGTTTGGCCTGGAAGATCCTGAAAACTTCTTCAGTTAGTTTCCCCTTGAACTGAGAGCCATTATCAGTCAAGATTTGATTGGGAAAGCCTAACCTTGTAAAAATTGTGAGCAATGCCTCTGCCACATGTTTAGAATCAATCGATGACAGGGCTACCGCCTCTCCCCACATAGAACAAGTGTCCACCAGAGTCAGAATGTAGCTGTTCCTTCTCTTGGTTCGGGTGAGAGGTCCCACAAGATCCACGGCAACTCTCTCAAAGGGTGTCCCCACTATGGGCATTTCCCCCAGAGTTGCTGGTGCAGTCCAATGTTTAGGTGCTACTCGTTGGCACTCTGGACAGGATTTTACATATCGTTTGATATCTTCAGTTATTCCTGGCCAGAAATAGTGACAAGCTATACGCTGTCCTGTTGCGCTGATCACCATATGACCACTGAAGGGAATCGCATGCCCTAGTTCCAACACTTTAGTCCTATATGAAGTGGGAAGGACCAGCTGTCCGTGACCATTGGATTCAGATCCAGCCTTCCTATATATCAGCTTGTTCTTCATATAAAATTCTCCCTTGCCTGGAGGTGTATGAGATTTGGGCATCTTCTTGAAACACGGCTTGAGTGTTTTGTCCTCAGCCTGTTCCTTCCTCATCTCATCTGGATGAGTATTTATTGGATTATCCTCCTCCTTTTTAGACTATGATCTGGTCTGCACTGTTGCCAGTATCACAGGTCTCTTGGGATTCCCCAAGAAGACATATCTACACCCCAATATCAGAGGGTAGATTGGCTCATTTATCACTGCTGATTTTATGATTTCTTCCACATATCGCGTTTTCACCTTTATCCGGGCGACGGGAAGTGTCATGGTAGCTACATCCTTGGTTGCAGTTTGAATCTCCACTGTTTCTGTGGTGTATTGATCTGCCTGCACCAGGTGAGAACTCACAACGGAATCGTAATCTAAACCGGTATCATATAAACACCTTATAGTGACACCATTACAGATGACATCTTCACACACTGGGGGATGGTATGGTTCCTGTAGTTCTGCAGGTTTGACCTTTTTTTTCCTTTTTCCCAGATGTCATAGCAGCACAATGAGGAGGTTTCCTTCTACAATGGTCAGTGTCATGATTGTTCATCTTACAATTTTTACACCACCTTTTTCCTTGGTTGAAAGATTTTCTTTCATCATATTTCCTTTCATCGAATTGTGGGGTTTTATTTTTATTGTCATACCGTGGCCTATCAAATTGGTGCTTACCTTTGTTTTGATCTCTAGGATCAAATTTATTAAAGTTCTGTGGTGCCCTAAAATTTTCCAACTGTTTCTTTTTGTTACCTGATACCTCTGCCTGAGCTGCTTGATACCTTTCTGCAACATTTAGCAACTCACCCAGCCTCTCTGCACCTTGTTCCATGAGAAACTTTCTCAGGTCTGGAGCCATGGACTCTCTTAATTGTTCTATAAGGATCATTTCCTTAAGATCTTGGGTTTTCCCCAGAGAAGTCCATTTCTCCAAGTATGTCTCTATTCGTGCAGAGAACTGGTGATAGGTTTCACCTGACAGTAGTTTAGCATTCCTAAATTTTTTCCTATAAAATTCTGCGTTCTTTTCATATCTTAATAAAAGAGCCTGCTTTAGCATGTCATAATTTTCCTGATCACCTCTGCTCATTTTGGCAAAAACTTCATAAGCTGCCCCACGAAGACCTTGAGATAACTTTAAGCTCCACCTTTCTCTCTCTAACCCATATGTGGTAGCCAATAGTTCATATCTATTTAGATAGCTCTCAATATCATCGTCTTTCTCAACAAAATGATCTAAATGAAAATTCATAGCTGAGGTTGAGGCTCCCTGACTAGCAGTGGCATCAGAGGCAAAGGGACTGGCACCATTTTCAGGAGCATGGCCTTGAAACTCAAATTCCCTTAGTCGTAACTCATGTTCCCTTTGTAATCTCTTATCTTCTGCTTCCCTTTCTGCAGCTAATCTCTTGTCTTCTCTTTCTGCAGCTAATTTCTTCTCTTCTCTTTCTGCAGCTAATTTCTTCTCTTCTCTTTCTGCAGCCTGTCTTCTTTCCTCGGCTTCCAATGCTTTAGCCTCTTTGTCAGCCTCAATCTGCAACCTCTTAGTCTCAGCCTCAAATTGTAACCTCTTAATTTCTTTTTCAGCCTCTATTCTCTTATCTTCGGCCAATCTTTCAGATTCTAATTTTCTTTCGGCCTCTTTTTCTAATCTTCTTTCTTCCCGTTCAATATATTTGTCACATTCAGCCGTGACATAAGCAATCATAATTTGTCCGTCCATTCCTAACTCTTTCGCAGTCTGTACAGCAGCAGATCGAAATTTTGCCAAGTCGGCCATTGTCTAACATGCAATTGTAACAATTCAATCTATCAATAATTATCTAAGGACACTACAGGCACTGAGAGCTCAACGTTATTTATTTCCACCCAAGGATACCTTTTAATTCTTTTTATTCCCAATATCTATAACAGGAGAAAGTTCAATATCCCTGGAGCAAGACCCCAATATATTTTTAATAGGGAAAGATTCAAAATCCCGAGAGCGAGACCCCAATATATGTGGTAAAGTGGGATATTATAAATATTTATAGGGGACTTAGTGTACTGACTGAGATCAGCTGTGAAGGTATCTGTATCTAATAAGGGTAGTGTATTACAGATGACCTTACTTGCTACCACATATTTATATCTCAGTCAGAATTATTCTGGAATATTGTGATGACTACGTTGAATGTCTAGGGTATGTATATGATGAAGTGTAATTCACAACAACAACAGACAGATAAACAATTTAATTTATTCCACCACACGTGACAACACTGTGACACTCACACACATTTAACACTCTATAAGACTATTCTTAAATGAGGCACTGGTAAATTTTCAAATATAAATATGTATTAATTACTGTCACTAATATATATGTGTCCTGATTCAAATACAAAGTGAACCAGGAATCACAATCAATTTTAATTACAAGTTATATGTACAGAATTTATCAATATGAATCTTGTAGTGACATATTTTATTAATATTATCCTATGTGTGTCAGTTGTGTAGTAGTAATATGAGGTAATACTGGTTTTGTTTTTTCAAGCTATGTTGTTATTTGTCATCATGACTTCAAGTGTTTGTTTCTGTATGAACTAGTATTGGAGATGTTCTCAGTTCCGTTCATTAAAACAATTAATTTCCCCTCTTATTTTTATACAATGTCAGTTTAAGATGGGGTTACATAATGTTGAGCTCCGCTGGCCACATAGGCTTATCTTTCGTGATGGCGGCAGGAAAGGACTCCTCTGCTCGATAGCCTCCCTGTATTCTGGAGACACCTCACTGTTTGCTATATGGACCAAGGAGTATGCTGTCCGCCTCTGGATTCAGCAAAGCTCTGACCAGGTGCTGCTTCAATAACTTTTGGACCACGGTCCCACAATTCATGGAAATAATACAGAATTACGTTGACTGGCACTGAATATAGCACAATTTCGATCTGCCGATGTCCCAGGCTTTTATTTAGAAAAATATGCACTGGCGCTCAACGCACTGGTTCTGTAGTAAGTTTATTTGCAAATGTGGTGTTGACCTGACGCCTCTAATTGACTATATTGGCAGGTCTAACCAATCATGCCATGTTTACACAGCTTTTCAAAAAAGTACTCCTACTCACGTTTCCCCTAACAATAAAGAAGTAGTATTTATAGTCCGACTAATCGTGTTTAGCCTTACATTTATTTTCCGCCAATCAAATAGGAGGTAACATGTCAGCCTATTTCCCGTACAATGGTGTGTTGAAAATCTGCCACTGAGCGATTCTGATTTGGGTGTTGTCTGACATCACTCACTATTTCTTTTGGCTATAATTGGTTATTTCCTAGACTATTTGCGTAACGTTTAACATATTATTTGTCAGCAAGTCCTAAGGAACCCAAATATACAAATTTAATGGGGCTAAGGGGCTGCGTTCAAAATATGTATTTTCCAGGATAGTCGTGTAGTTTTTTTTATTTTTTATGTTTAGAACCGCCACCTGTCCTGCTGTACTGTCAGACTAATGTCAGGATTTTAGACAAAAAACAGTAGAATGTCATGTTTCCTAATAAGCGTTTTGTAAGTTTTTAAAACCTAACTCTCTTGTGTGTAGTGTTTTTTATCACTGTCGATTTGAAAAAAAGCTAGTGCTTGTGGCCTTACACGCGTGATGGTAGTAATTATGTAGCGAGACGCGTGTTTAGTGTTGCATGCTTTCAGCCCCTCCCTTCTTTCTATCTTTAGTCCATCTGTCTTTCGTTTTAGGTAACGTAGTGTATAAAAAGACATGAATGGAATTTTAAATCTAGGTCATCTTGCGTATCTCAAGGTTTTTCTTAGAAATGGAGTACATATTTTATCGTAGAAAGCGGGTATTGAAGCAGTAGGCTTTTATTATCAACGTGAAACGTTACAATTTGCAGATGAATTAGAAAACAAGGGGGATTTCGAGTACAGTCATTGTGACAGCACTGTTCTTTATTATTCTTCTTTCCTTTTATTAAATTTATTTGTTAGGCTTTATATTTACGTTTTAATTTATATATGTGGATTAGAATTTCTCACGACACCGTGCCCATTCCCACAAGAAAACCCTGGGTAGCACGGCTACATAATTCTAATTGGTGCCTTACCAAGTTCACCAACTGCAACCCCGGTGACATAATACATAATTGGTACCGTGCCGGATCCCACAAAGAAACCCTGGGTAGCACGGCTACATTTCTACTCATCTGTAGAATGACGCTGGTTCTACGTTGGTCCTGGAATTACAGTTACTGATCTTCCTCCAGGCAGAAGGTATTAGCGGATTTGGCCTTCTGAACACAAAAGGCACCTGCATCAGGAGTTCTTTCAGTAGTGGTTGACCTTATGATGTGTAGTTGGGTTTACATGATATAACCTGAAACGAATTAGAGGTAACCCCTATATTGACCATCACTATCCCACTATCACAAAAGTTGGGGATGATAGACAGTTTTAGACAGTGTCAGATGCACAGGACATAGTACAACAGTGACACCCAAATCCAGTTCACTATGACCACAATTTCCCTCTAAATCTTTAGTTAGAGCCATTTATCCATGATCCGCCTCCATACAATGATTAGGTCTAGTATAAAATACTACGTAATAGCTTAAAAAATCCTTTAAAACAATCGCTTTCATCCTTCCTTACGTTCCTGGTATGTGTGTGCCATTCCATCAAGAAATAATTCTTTAAATGGTTTTCTAAACCTACAGACACACTTTTGCCTTCATTCTCAGTTATTTTGAATATTTCACAAGGCTGGCTTTTGCCTCCAGGATTATACACAGGCTTGTAAGTCCGCCAGCAACACACCGTAGTTTTCTAACACATTTTACACACTTCCTAACGCACAAATGAATTAATCACTAAATATATATATATATATATATATATATATATATATATATATATATATATATTCTTTCTTACCCTCAGGCACATACAGTCGAGCTGTTAATGGTTATAATGGTCTGCTCTCAGATGCAGAAGGCAAGGCACTTTGCACTAACACTTTTTGCTCTCGCTGTAATTTTCAAAATATGACTGGCCTATTTTAGTTTAGCAAACGCTATTTATAGTCTGAGGTCGGACGCCAGAGGGGGTTTCCCTGCTCGCTAGTATTTGCATCCAAAAATGTTTGTAAAATCTGCCTAGGTGTGCAAATCAGGAAAACTAAGATTTTATTTATCTACGTTATTCCTTGAGCGATTTTCTTCATCTAAAGCTCGAAACACGCCCTGTATTATTCTACATCTTCCTAGCTAATAATCTTTTACTTTTTTAAAGTGCATTTTATTCTATGCGTACTCTAAACAGCAAAATTATGGACTAACCTGATTTCTCTCTAAATATACTACTGGTCGTAAAAGTCTCTGCACAGACGGGTAGAGCAACATCTCCAATATCGTTTTAGTGACCTCTTCCAGGTGGTACTTCTTTCCTAAGTCTGTAATTAAATGTCATCCTCCACTCGTTTGCACATTTTTGTCCAAGCCATTTTGACGGTATAATGCTTTAGTAAACAAGGCATAAAGGTACCTTCTGATTGGTCCTTGTATCAGGCAGTTATCATAAAGTATGGCGCGCGGTTTCGCCAGAGTTACACAGAAGGACGTGTTGTGAAAACAGACTTCACGACAAAGAGGACGATTGACAGCAAATGTCAAACGTTTGATGTAGAGTATGTTAACACAATACAAATACATACACGTCCACAGCACGTATGAACTTCATGCTGGATAGGAACAATAAGGCACGTACACGCTAAGGGCTTTACGAACAGTGGTGACACTAATAAAGGCGAGCTAAAATATCAATTATCCCTTTATTTACTGAACAATAACTTGGCCAAAAGTTGCCAGAACGAGATACGAAATATACATGTGCTACTACTACAAAAGTACGGAAGATATTAACTAACCGATCGGCCTCGTAGTCAAGCCTGACCATCACTCAGTATAATGAGCGACGAGGCGAACTACAGTGTAACATTCTAATATAAATATCAAACAGCATGCAAGAGTGATAATAACAGGAAATACAGCTGTCAACTCCGTAGAGCGAAATAGTTCTGAACCAGAACAAATACACTAGTACTATACTAACAATGGCAACTAATCACTGTCTCGCCATTGGCCGAAATACGGTATTACAACCGGCTTTCCAAAACATACATCTCTATGAGACGGCTCCTAAGACGATAATCATCTATCCATTCTTTTGCGCCAATATTCAACCTTGTCACGTGGCATCACATGACGGGTTGTTTGCACCGGAACTCAAACATATCGAGTTTTATTTACGGCACAGGAAAACACAGCTTGGCTTACAACTAAGCGTACAAGTCAAAACGGCAGTAAAACGTGTCGTGACAATAGATGTTTCTGCTGTCTCTGTCATGTTCGTAGAATTGCCTCGTGTATAGTTCTCGAGATCTTCTAAGAACAACCTTTATTTGTGCAGTCTTACATTCCAGTTTAAAGTTCGTTATTTTATCATAAACCTTTGGCTTCATTACTCATTAGTGAATTAGGGAGAGATCTACTGTCAGACTCCACATCACACACCAATGTATTAGGCAGAGATCTACTGTCAGACTCCACATCACACACCCATGTATTAGACAGAGATCTACTGTCAGAATTCACATAACGCACCCATGTATTAAGAAGAGATCTACTGACAGACTCTATACCACACAGACATATATTATGCAGAGATCTACTCTCAGACTCCATATCACACACCCATGTATTAGGTAGAGATCTACTGTCAGACTCCACATCACACACCCATGTATTAGACAGAGATCTACTGTCAGAATTCACATAACGCACCCATGTATTAAGAAGAGATCTACTGACAGACTCTATACCACACAGACATATATTATGCAGAGATCTACTCTCAGACTCCACATCACACAGCCATGTATTAGGCAGAAATCTACTGCCAAACTCCACATAACAAAGTCCTCTATTAGGCAGAGATCTACTCTCAGACTCCACATAACACAGTCAACTATTAGGCAGAGATCTACTGTCAGACTCCATATCACACAGCCACGTATTAAGCAGAGATCTACTGCCACTTCTTTTATGCACACACAATACCCTTCCTGTATTTCCCATGCCCGGGTTTATTCTTGATAGATTATTTGTGTCGTATTCACCTGCATATTTCTGTCCTGAATGTGACATAATTCTCATTATCTATAATATCATATTTATAGCAACATTCATGAAAGCGACAGATGTCACATCATCTATATCGTATATTTACAACAACGATCAATAATGTAAAACATTTATCATCACATATAACCTTTTATTTATAACAACCATTATGAAAGTTACACATTTCTTATCATCCATGTAACCACATAAACTACAAGTAATATTTACAGCAACGATCATGATTTTGACACATTTCCCCAACATCTGTAACGTATTATTTATACTAACGATCATGAATGTGACACATTGTGTGCATCATCTATAACGTATTTTTTTACAGAAACAATCATGAATGTGACACATCTCTCATAATATATAACGTAATATTTACAGCAACGATCATGAACCAGTTACTGGAGATGGGCACACAAATAAAAACATATTCTGACGTCACTGACAGCAAAATGACTGCAATGAAAACTGAAATAGAGACACTTTTTCAAGGACAGCTTACTGAGCTGAGAACTGATGTGGAGACATTGTTTAACAATGTGTTAGGGCAACTCTCAAGGCTAGAGACAGTTCTTAACTCATCAATAATCACTGTTCCGGTTGATACAGTTCAGGTGAGATAATTTGATTTGTTCTCTTATATGCGTGATATAAATTAGACGCTTACAAAAAATGTTGAAAAATGTTTTAGTAATATATATATATATATATTTATATATATATATATATATATATATATATATATATATATATATATATATATATATATATATATATATATATATATATATATATATATATATATATATATATATATATATATATATATATATATATATATATATATATAAAATTAAGATTATATCAGAGCTTTGTGCTTTCTGTGCTTCTCAATGGTGCGGAATGCTGGAGAGTTACAGAGAAGGAAATGTCGAAATTGTCTTTTCACACAACATGGCTAAGAAAAATTCACCGAATCTTTTGGCCGAATACAATCACCAACCAAGATCTGCTTACTCGGAACAAGCAAGAGGACATGCACACCATCATAGCTGGCAGACGCTGGAGCTGTGTTGGCCGTGTCCTCAGAAGAGACCCCGATGCCATCACAAGAACAGCTATGCTTTGGACCCCTGAAGGAAAACGAAAGAGAGGCCGACCAAAAACAACTTGGCGGAGGACTGTGGAGGCTGAAATGCAAAGAATGAACCAGAGTTGGGGCACTGTAAGAAGGATGGCCACCGATCGAGCAAAGTGGAATTAATTTGTTATTGCCCTACAAGACGCAACTAGGCGTGATGTCCACTGAATGCTTTGACGGTCGGCGGTTAAGGATCAAAGAAGAAAGAAGTGCTGCACGTACCAAAAGTAGGGGTATCATATTTACAAGGCATATTAATGACTAGAACTAAATACATCACTAGACCTATAACACGTGGCTGCCATCTTGCGAGGACAGCATACAGCCACGCTAACAACCCAACTAAGCTGCGTGGTTACACACTGTGCGCTGTGTACATATATATATATATATATATATATATATATATATATATATATATATATATATATATATATATATATATATATATATATATATATATATATATATATATATAAAGGCAAAAGTAAATAAAAAAACTTACGGAATAAGGGAACAAACCACTTATTCCAGCTGAACGTGAGAATAAAAATACAATATTACATATACATCCAATTTTTCTTTTAAGTTTCCAAAACAATAATATGTAAAACAGAAAGTAGCCAAGGACAGCTATTGTTAAAATCATGTTTACTAAATTTTTCTATTACAGCAGGTACCAAACGTTTGAGAAATATTCTACTAGCGCGCCAATAGCAACAGACTGACCTCGACTTACGACCACAAATACTTAGGACGGTCATCTCCTGTATCGTATCTCTTTACATTGTATTAGCTTTGCCGTCCGAGGTGAAAGATTCTAACGGTGACCACACCGTTTGCCGCACGGTAACATCGGCTGGGCATGCTACCGTAAAGCAACCAAGTTTGTTGTTGTTACGTCTAAGTCTCAAACCGTGTGGGCCAGGCAGACGAGGACAAGCTATGTATGTGAAAAATGAAATCCCTCATGTGTGGCTAGATATAAGTGTCCATTCTTATGAGGATGCAGAATTGCAGGGGATTGTACTCCATATCAGCGGTCAAGAATGGCAAATCTTCAATTTATTTGCCCATGTGGATCGCATTCCGGAAGAGGGTAGCTTGGAGTCCTTGACTAAATTTTCTGTAGAACCTAACAAGATGTGCTTAACTGCCGGCGATTTTAATGCTAGATCTATGGAGTAGGAAAACTTTACGGAACATAGAAAACGTGTTGCCTTGAATCAGGCTTTACTCAGCTCAAACCTATCCATTTAAAATGATGGCCGGCGAACAAGACTGGCATGTACACTAGGGTGACCATATGCCCGGAATTGGCCGGATGTGTTCGGTTTTTCATGCATAAACTATGAGTTCGGACAGATTTTTTTAAATATTGAAATATGCGGCTTTTTGACAATTTACTGTATTACACAGGCCCACATTTCCAAAATTTCCCACTTTAATTTCATGTCCGAAGATCAGAAAGCAAAAGAAATGGTTATGTCTACGCACTAGGCTTTCTACTCAAATTCTGACTGACACTGATGATTAGGTTAAAGAAAACAGCAATGTATAAATATATATATATATATATATATATATATATATATATATATATATATATATATATATATATATATATATATATATATATATATATATATATATATATATATATATATATATATATATATATAATTGGATTTCTTTCATTTCTAATGTCATTATATCGCACTTCTGTGTGGGACCGAAATTCAGGAGCGAAAAATGAAAGTTCAAAGGCTTACGTCTCGGTGTTTCAAGCGGTTCGCGTCTACAGTGTTGACCAACATCAACAGACTTTCTGCTCTCCTAGAGGTTTTACCTGTAGAGATTTTTAGATTTTCCATGAACAAATTTCAAAGGGTCAGTTCCGCCTTTATCGCGTGCTATCTGTCTGTCAAATATTATATGATTGACAGATGAGCTCGCTTGAGTGGAAACGAGTACAACCAAAGTGTGATTTGTTTCCTGTCATGATTGACAGGTCACGAAGATTGTAAACACTGCGTTAGCTGGTGTTTAAAAAAAGGAGGGCAAGGACAAATGGGTGAGGTGCCGAAAATGCATGTTTAACTAGAAAATCAGAAAGCAGCTCTAATGTTACAAAAAGCTGTCAGATTACTGTAGGTTCTTTTCCAGTACACGTCACAGAACTATAAAATTAATAGCTGCTGAATCACCTTCAACTGGGGAGCTTAAAAACTTACCTCATAAGAAGGGGTGCGAGAATATTAAAGTTCATGAAGGCTTATATGATCTCAGTTATTGTGCTTGCTTTTCTTTAACATCCAATGAAGTCGCCTTAAATAGAAGCAACATTCTTCTATTTATATCTCTGTAAAACGTAATCTTGAGCAAACGTTGATGCCTTTAAATATCTTCATCATTATACTCTAAGTTTGGCCATTGTTGGACCACTGCTGTGAAGTAGGGGAGACGATCCACGGCTCAGTCTTGTAGGCCAGTAACAAACTGTCTCCGTTTTTCTCGGTCAACAGCCATCTTTCGTATGATGTCCTAGCTCTAGTTTATACTTAACATCTCTGCCTCCACTATTCTCGACCAGTTGGCTTTTGGTTGTCCTAGATTTTGCTTTCTTTCTTTAGTCCATAGCATGGCATTTCTGGTGATGGTGTCAATGTCTCTTCTGAGGATCTGGCCAATCCAATTCTATCGTCTACCCGCTATGATGGTGTGAATGTCCTCTTGCTGGCTCCGAGTTAGCAGTTCCTGGCTGGTGATGGTGTTCGGCCAGAAAATATGAAGAATTTTCCCTAAGCATGTAGCGTGGAAATATGACAGTTTGAACATTTCATTTTTTCTGAGTTCTCTGACTAATGACTTCCTTGTGATGCTATCATCCGGTTTTGGATGATGGAACCAGGCCAGGAGGAAGACAGCCGATAGGATAGTCTGGCGCTCTCTCTCTTCCAAACCTCTACACCTCACGGAACGACTGAGATCTCACAGGGTGGCAAATATTAGTTATACCAAACACGTCATGAATAGCGACTAAGAACAGCGGGTATGACACCGGCGCCTTCATCCAGTATAAGTTTTAAGCCCTAAAATATCATGAACAAACTACATCTTGTGCAGGTCTTCTCATTTCTATACCTGTCATCTTCTTCTGTACGTTACTTCTATTTCTATTCTTTTGATCTATTTCTATAAGGTTCATCAAATGCTAAATCTTTCTTTTATTTCTATACATTTAATCTATTTCTATAAGTTAGCTTTATTTATATAAGCTTCCTTTACTCCTATATCTTTCCTCTGTTAATATTCTTTTTCTATATGTGTTCTCTATTTCTATACGTTTGCTCTATTTTTATAATTTTCCTCTATTCTATACATTTACTCTGTTCCATTACGTTTGCTTTATTTCTATACGTTTCCTCTGTTCCATTACGTTTAGTCTATTTTTATACGTTACCTCTATTTCTGTACTGTGTATTTTACAGTACAAGTAAAACCCAAATTACTTGAGTCAGATAAGAAAGCCCATGACACATAACAGGTGATGATGGCCAGGCATTACCAAAATTTGAAGACACATTATATTATTCAACTCAACATATGTATTTAATATGAAACATGCTGCTCTGTAATATTTATATATACATTACATTCACGTCGATTCCCAAATACTGGTTGCTACAAGTGACATTACTACAGTAATGCTGCTGCTAACATCACTTACATTGATTTGTGAGCGACAGCTGTGTTGATAACATAATTTCGAATATTTGAGCAAGTATTTAATCAACATAAAAATGTAAATAAGGTATATTTATTATTTAACTTCGTTAACCTCTACACAATTCTCCAAATTTTAGTTCGCGATTGTTCGTTAAACTACTATACACACCACCGGAGCTCCTTTCAGATAAAAGTTTATATTTTCTCTAACTAAATTGTAAGACTTTTAAAGATCAAAACACAGATCATGTGTGAGAGAGGAATGTCAAGCTCACAGCCTAGACAGAAATTCTTGTTGTGGGGACATATCGAGGCTCTGTGTGATACAGAAACTGATGGTGGGGGCTGGATAGTTATACAGGTGATTTGTAATTTGTCTTTTTTATATCATCTATCTATCTATCTATCTATCTATCTATCTATCTATCTATCTATCTATCTATCTATCTATCTATCTATCTATCTATCTATCTATCTATCTATCTATCTACCTACCTACCTACCTACCTACCTATCTATCTATCTATCTATCTATCTATCTATCTATCTATCTATCTATCTATCTATCTATCTATCTATCTATCTATCTATCTATCTATTTCAACCTACTAATACTGTGTACCATGTTAGCCCGTCTTTCAATCTGTCAGCGTGCCAGTGTGTAAGTCATTTTGTCTTTCTTTGTATTCGCATGTATTGATCAACCAACTTCCTTGTCTATCGGCATATCTGTTTATCTCTGTGCCTCATTTCCCAAACAGAGACGCACAAAAGGTGACATTGACTTTTATAGAGGCTGGAAAGATTACAAGAACGGGTTTGGAACTCCTGATACTGATTTCTGGATTGGAAATGATATTATTCACAATCTCACGTCACAAGTAAGTTTTCCTTGAACCGTCATGTGTAGCTCAGTTGCACGTGTGTTTACGATGTATTTTCTTTACTCTGTGTACCAGGTTGGTGTTTGTAAAAATCAACACTGTCACGCCATCAGACATTATATGGCTCAAACACATACACGCGCAGGATACATGTCAGGTAAGTCCTTACCATTCGATTAGCAGACTGGTTAGAGAGCTGGCCTCCCTCGGCAAAGGTACCAGGTTCGCAAGGCGACACGCTGCTCTTAACCTAACTGTGATTGGGTACCTGATTCTGCTGTTGAGTTAAGGAGGACAAAAGCAGCGAGGGAATAACTGGTCATCCTACCTCTGAACCCTGGACATAGTATATTGAAGTCTCTAACACGTCACTCCCATACGCCAGTATCTGCTATGGGATTACCTTTTTAACTCACGTCCTTCTATTTTAATAACGTGGCTCTGTTATGGTTCAGCGTTCAACTTAACCGAAGTCAGCTTACATCTAGACGACGCAACAGGTAATTATGTCTACACACTCGACGTCATTGGTTACCGACAGAATCAACATTTATTAACAATGATAGTACACAGATGATAAAGTATCAGCTTTATCTAGCATCCAGCTTTATGAGATAAGGTGACTGATGACTCGACTAACAAGTGAGTAGTGTATGAACTTTCTATGAGAAGTATTATATGACCCTTCATGTCCTGTGCCATCAGCTAGAGGTCTTTCCATGATGTCATCATGCCGTTCAAGTATGTCTCCATTTCTCTTTTTTACCTTCTGTTATTTGGTCTTCGCCTTCCAATCTTTCCCTGAAGATTCCAGAATAAGGACTGCCTTGTAATGTTATCAACTTTTTTTGGTAATGGGGTCCTTAAGTTTGATGATATGATATCTTTTCTATTTAGTTGCGATTGGTCTAGCAGCTCTGAGTTTAACCGTGAGTCTTGCTACTAGTAGGTGGTGATCCCTTCCCATATCAGTATCTCTTATTACTTTCACGTCTTGTATTGAATGCCTCCATCTACCATTGATCATATGTGCTCTATCTGGTTTCTATCCCGGCGGTTTGGTGATTACCATGTTCATTTGTGAATTTATTTGTGTGTAAAAAGAGTCCTTCCAATGGCCAAGTTGCTTATTAATTTATCCCCATTCTCATTTACTGCTCCGCTGCCATATTTCCCCATTACTCTTTCATTATATGCATTGTGTGTTCCAACTTTCACATTGAGGTCTCCAATTACTATGATATATCCTATGTCAAAAGTAAATGAACGTAAACTATCATCAGCAGCATTAAAAACCATTTAACATGCTGAAATAAAAAACATCTATATTATTGTCCACCATATTGTTCTAAGACTCATCGATAATGTATTCTTTCTACATTTAAAATTTTTATATAGCCTAGAGATATCAATAACAAAGTGTGTGTATGCCCATTTGTGTGTTTATTCAAAAAGACAATCGCAAAATCTAAAACAAGTTAATAGAAATCTTACTGGTTTGAGGTAAAAAAAAAAAAAAAAAAAAATATATATATATATATATATATATATATATATATATATATATATATATATATATATATATATATATATATATACTGAAGCACATTAAAATCGCACCATCCGTATAATCCAGCAACAGAGTGTGAAATGTAAATATAAGTGTTTACAAGTTTACATATTTTGAATCGGTATTAATTTTCCTATGAATCCATGCTGGTCATTAATTTGTACATCTGGTTGTTATGAAATTCATTGCATTCTGCGCAGGCAAGGGAGAAAACCAAAAATGCAACCAATAAAAAAATTCATTCACACTATCCTTGCAGCGAAAGGTTTTCCTAGTGTGATGATAGTGGTAGAGAAGAAGTAGAATCTCTCCAGAAAGTATGAAGTTCCAGTGCCCGAGAAGTACACTGGTATCACAACTGAGTTACGGCTGTTAATACTCTGAGCTGGACAATAGATTTAGGCTTCAGAAGTATACGGTGCCAATTTCGCTATAGTAACCCTATGTGATAATATAATTAAATTAGAAAATGTAACTCAAAATTTAACAGTTAAAAATTTACCAAGTCAAATGAGTACAATTTCATAATTTATTATGTACATCTATATACTCTTGTAATGAGAAATGGGTGTTGGAAGATGGTGAAATGTATGATTATTTATAGTTACAAATTAAAATAAATAATAGTAAAAAATCTTGGATGAATCTTCCACTGAAATTAGAACAGTCTGTCACAGTATATGTTTGATATTTATCTTGGTATCCCTAGCTGTTATCATCATCGACATTCGCTTTAGAAACATGCTCACAGGATTTGTTGGACTGAATACTGCAAAACTCATCTTGTGTTTGTTCGAGGTTCCTGAGGCACACTGATGATCAGGAAGACTTTCCTTCAGCCCGCCCTATAACTACGGGGGACTAAGGTGTTGAAGATTGGTTGACCTCTAAGCTTCAGTAGCAGGATCAACGGTCCTCAAGTCTTTAGTTTCTCGATCAAGAATGATCATAAAACTTGATCATAAAAACCTGGAACAAAATGTAATAGGTGGCCATGTCGTTCCAACAATCTCACCCACCACTGTTGTTCATGAGGCGACCATGTCTTCAGTGTTTGTATATAAATGAATGATTCATGGTAGTATGTTACAGAGATAGCATGATAAGATACTGTCCACTGTGCAGAATTAACAAAATACATGAATGAATCACATGGTTATGATACATGGGTACGATATAACCTTTGCCTTCCACTTATGGATGCCAAGTCACTTATGTACTTGCCGGTATGTAGTAAGCTTCCAGGCAAGAACTAGCCATGATACATTTGGCTAACCAATTAATGATTATGCTTCCTGTAAATGCCGGTGGAGGTTATCTCTGGTTAGAATCATTCCCTTTTTACTATGTCTGATACAATTAAATCGTAAATAAAATCTGAAATAAAATGATATTAGTCATACATATATCTTTAATAAACTTACATACCCTCTTAGTATTAATAAGCACCCGGTGAGGCTATATTGGTTGACGTTAATCTGCCCTGCATGCAGTGTGAAAAAAGACTTTTCTTGCAGATGATGTCTTCCAGATTCTCACTCTGGCTTCTGGATTTGGTGTGTGTGATTTTCAACGCGCCGCTCTGTCCTTATATTTGGCCTTCTCTCCCGTACGAGAAAGCACCCTCTGAAGTCCGATAAGATTTTCGTTTCATCTCCTTGTTTGAGGCGATCTGTGCTTTTCCTGTACTTGTTTTCTTTTATTTTCACTACACACTTATATCCTTCCTTCCTTCCTAGGTATCCTTTCATTTTCCCCATGTGAAGCTATCATTCTATCCTAGTTTTATTTCAATCCGTTTAGATATGTAGTTACAATAATTTTTTCACAGATTATTAGCTAACTTTTAGCAGATGTGATGACGATGAATTAGTTAATTATTTTTAAAACTATTTATATTTGAATAATATCCTTTTGGATATCCTTCATACTCTATCTCCTCTTATGAATTATTATATTTTAAATGTCTTACAGCCAGGCTTGCTCTTGTGGCTTTAAATTTTCTTTCCTGTAAATGCAAACTTTTAAAGTCGGCCATTCCTATATTCGCTATTTCATCATTCTTCAATACCGTTCCGGCTAAACATAATTCACATTTTCCGCCTTCTTCAAAACTTCAAAGAAAGATCAGCCGCGTGTTATTCTTGCGCTGTGTGTGTGTGTGTCGCGGAACACATTTTTCACCAACAAGGCAAGTGGTACTGTAGTGGTTTTGATGATAATGTATGATGGTGATATTACTAAGTGTGATGTATGAGGTCAGCTGTGAAGGCTCCTGAGATAAAATGTAGCTGTGAATTTTCAGAAGGCCTTTCTTGCTACCACTACGACCTCACACCTATCTTTTTTTTTACTAATGAATGTGGCTACGTTAAAATCTAGGGTACTGAATGTAATGTGTTGTATTGACATATACAAACACACACACACAGATATTAAATAATATAATATTATCAATAAAATTTAGAACACAATGAACTAAATTCAGCTGGTGAAATTTTAGAAAGTAAATCTTTTTTAAATTTATTTGTTCTGAACCAAGGTTTTATTTTGGCCAGAACATATGAAAGATTTTGAAATTTATGAGTGAATGGCATGAATAAATGGCATGATAAATAAAAGGTGTGTACGTATACAATTTTCACGATTTTGTTAATATTTCTACAGTTCATAATTTTATTTTCCCTGGGAGAACGATGAATAGATGTGCTGTTGGGGTGGCTTCATCCCTCCCTGTCTATGCCTACCAAACATTGTCCATTAATGATGGAGGGAAATGGAATGTTTTAGTAGTAATTCACTTTGGGTGCTATGTCTATGAAGTTGGTGTAAATCCAGCAGACCAGCCTGCTTACGTAACTTTGAAAGAGTAGTTCTGGTGCTGGAATCTGGTGGCCCCACCTCTCCGTGCTTCGGGCAATATATCGGGTGGCCCCACCTCTCTGTGCTTGGGGGCAATACAAGGCTGTTCTGCCGAGATGCGACACTGCACGGGTCCTCACTGTCAATTATTTACCCAGCATTTGACACCACCTTTTGGTGTCAACATAAAAAACTCACAGCTCTGAAATAAAGTATTGGTTTAGGTTCAGAACCTTACCTAAGGAGCCACTTCTACACGTAACAATTTACAATAACACCACTTAGACAGGGTCAGATCTCTCTGACCATACAACACATCTTACCAAGTTGGTTTCACATAGGATAAGTTCTCCCAGACTACATATTCCGAAATATGTTTATTAGCTTCCTGCCATAGAATAGGATAGGTGATATGTTCCACTGATCTCAACACTTGATCTGTCCTTCCTAATCCTTGCTGGAGTTTATATATATTGTTTGTCCCTAGACCCTGAACTAGGGCGGGGGTCTAGAGCAAATCCTTACTTGTTGTAAGGCTAGATTTCGATATGGCAGTATCAAATCACTCGAAACATTAAACAATATTTAAAATATACAAAGAAATAATTTCAATCTTACCAGATTATGAATAAAGAACACAGAAATGCTAGCAAAACTCAGCTGAGCTGCTGGCTATAGTATGGTGTCCCTGAACTTATTTCAATTTACTTCATTGGAAATCACCACACTTAAAATTTACTGTGTCTATCACTGGACAACTATTGAGGAATGGCAAAAAAGCGCGTCTGAGCGCTGATAATATGATTGTCTGTGGCAAATCAATGCCTTGTGTTTTTTCAAATTCAAATTTCCTACACTAAAGTCATTTCAGTCATGCTTCAGTCAAGTATGGATTTTTATCTGTTAGTCCGTCCGTCTCTACTTCCGTTTTCACAAAAACGTACTTGGTTTTTGAACCAACCTATCCGTCCCCTCTACAAATTTTGTCTTTAAAGTTATTTTAGCCACAGCTCCCACCAATGTCCCTCTCTTTCATTCTAACTAGATTTGGACACTTGAGTCTCAAGGTCGCGGTTTTTGTGCAAATTAGTGACATGTTTGATTCAATGCAGTCTTTCGCTGATGTGAACAACACAGTCTTTTGTCAATGTCTTCATTATTATCTATCCGTCTGTATAAATAAAAGCATATTATTTCACTGCTCAAAATGGGCCATCCGGCCAGCTAATTTTTATATTCCTAACATCATTATTAAGAAAAAGTTACTTTTCAAGGTTAGTTGTTTTTTTTTTTCGAAATATTTTCTAGAATCTTCTGTGAAACGTGTGCCGCTGCATTCAAATAAAGGACAAAATATTGCAAAAGCGTCCAAAAAATGACTGTTGCGTATAATAACTATGGTCCCTTTTGTCGATTTCGTTACCTTGTGTCAACTTGGGGACGTGACTTTTCCTAAGTTTCCCCCCCCCCCCCCCCCCCCCCCCCCCCCCCCCCCCCCCAATTGCATCTTTTTAGCCTTGCTAGTTTCACGCAATTTTTCAGTCATATTTTTTTCCTTTTTGATCCGCCGTTCTCATCCCGTTCAAATGGTAACCGTTCTAGCAATTTAATTTCCATGGCGGGTGATGACCCGCGGCGTGGGCGATCATGCCTTCTAGTAACTTACGCATTCTTTTTATCCCTTCATTTTATCCTTTGGAGATATTTTTACGTTGTATCACTGTTAATTTTATGACACATCTCCCCACTTGAAAACATGCCTACGGCAAGTTCTAAAACCAGTGATACACATAGATAAAATCTCTCCTCACGCCTGCCATTACACTAATTTTGATCACAGGGGTGCCGACTGAGGAAATCTGCACCGACATTCAATTTGCCTGGGATATATTGGATACTAAACTGATAAGGTTGAAGCAATAAAGACCACCTCAGCAATCTTGCGTTTTCATGCTTAGCCTGAGATAAGAATACGAGAGGCTGATGATCCGTCTCGACCACAAAAGTCCTACCATACAGATAGATTTGAAACTTCTTTATTGCCCAGATTAACGCTAAACATTCTTTTTCGCTTGTGGAGTATCCTTGTTCCGCCTTATTCAATTTGCGGCTTGCATAAGCGACTGGTTTCAGTTCCCCATCAGGTGAAGATGATCTTTGCAACAAAGCCCCTCCGAGTCCTACATTACTTGCATCGGTTCTTAAGACAAAGTCCTGTGTCAAATCAGGCAGTTTGAGAATAGGCTTGCTAGTGAGTTTTTCCTTTAACTCTTGGAACGCTAGTTCACATTGTGCAGTCCAAATAATTTTATCTGGAAGTCCCTTGCGAGTCAGATCAGTCAGAGGAGCACAAATAGCGTTAAAATTTTTGATGTATTTCTGATAAAATCCGCATAACGAAACGAATGATCGCACGTCCTTTTTTGTTTGTGGCCTAGGTGCTCTCTGCAGTTTTTCCAAATTCTTAGGATCAGGGGTCATATTACCCTGATATACAGTTCTTCTTCTTCTTCTTCTTCTTCCGTCCTTAGCCACCGACCGTCAAAGCAGTCAGTGGCCATTACACCTAGTGGCGTCTTAGGGCAACAGCAGATAGGTTTTCTTTGCCATTGTTTCCCATCACACCTATTGGCGTCTTTGGGGCAATGGCAAATCAATCAATTTGCTGTTGTTTCCGTAATCGAAGTGACTGGCAAACGGGTGATCAGCCCGTTGGTCTGATATACAGTGTGCCCCAAGAATTCCAACTCTTTGCATCCAATACAACATTTTGTTGGCCTAGCAGTTAAGTTCGCCTCCCGAAGCCTATTAAACAACATTTTTAGAGCGTCAATGTGTTCTTCAAATGTCTCTGTGGCGACGAGAATATCATCCATGAAATTCGTGATACATGGGTTATTCAGGGGATCCAACAATTTGCGCATCATCCTTGAAAACACACTCGGAGCATTTTTCAGTCCGAATGGTAGCATGTTGAATTCATAATGTCCTTCTGATGTGCTAAATGCTAAATAAGGTCTCACTTCAGGCTTCACTGGAATCTGGTAATAGCCTTTACTAAGATCCACCTTTGAAAAGTATTTTGCCTTGTTTAATCTGGCAAATAACTGTTTTGTGTCTGGTAATGGATCCACTTGTCCTTCTGTGACAGCATTCAGTTTCCTATAATCTATGCACAGTCGGTGTTCCCCAGACGGTTTTCTCAACAAGACGACACTGGAACTAAAGGGTGATTCACTGTGTGAAATGATCCCCTCCTTCAATAAATAATCTATTTCTTCCTTCAATGCCTTCTCCTTCGCGAACGGAATAGAATAGGCTCTCATACAGATTGGGTTTGAGTCTACCAGTTTCATGTCATACTGTAGCAAACTTGTATTGCCTGGTTTATCTGTTAATACATCTGTATGTTCCTCCAAAACCTGTTGAACTCTCTCCCTCTGATTTTTAGTCAGGTGCTTACTGACTTTTACCTGTGCTGCTGTTTCACAAGAATGTAATGGGTATTCATGTGAGGTGAGTTGTTCCTTTTGCATCTGAGTTGCAATAGCCAAGGTCAATAAGGGGGTGCTTTCCTGGAGTGGTCTGTCCAGATACTTCTTTAATAAGTTTACATGATAAACTTTCTCCTTCCCCTTTTTGTCAATTTTATAGTTTGTTCTAGACACCTTCTCTAGAACCGTATATGGACCTTGCCAACCAATTTGTAATTTATTCTGGCTGCCGGGTAGTAGAAGAAGCACCTTCTCTCCCACAGCTAGTTCTCGGTCCTTTGCCTTCCTATTAAAATATGCTGCATGTTTCTTCCTGGCTTGTTTCAAATTATCATTTGCCAGTTTCCATCCAGCTTTCAGACGAGTGGTCAGTTCGTTCACGTATTGATAAGATGAGGTAACAGGTTCTTCCGCCTTCTCATCCGTCCAGGTCCTTAATAAAGCTTCTAAAGGACCTTTTATTGGCCTCCCAAATAGCAGAGTTGCGGGAGCCATCCCGGTTGAACTATGTGGTACCTCCCGATACGCAAACAATGCGGCGGGCAGGAATTGATCCCACAGATCCGGTTTTTCGTGTGCCAGCTTTCTCAGGATAGAAATGAGAGTCCCGTTGAACCTCTCTACCTGGCCGTTCCCTTGTGGATGGTACGGACTACAATGAAAGTGTCTGGCTTGAAATAGTTTAAAAACTTCTTCCGTTAGTTTCCCCTTGAACTGAGATCCATTATCCGTCAAGATTTGATGCGGGAATCCTAATCGGGTGAATATTGTAAGTAGTGCCTCTGCTACGTGTTTTGAATCAATGGATGGCAGGGCTACCGCCTCTCCCCACATAGAACAAGTGTCCACCAGAGTAAGGATGTAACTGTTCCTCCTCTTGGTCCGAGTGTGAGGTCCCACAATATCCACTGCAACCCTCTCGAAAGGTGTTCCCACTATGGGCATTTCCCCTAGAGTTGCAGGAGCAGTCCAGTGCTTTGGAGCTACCCTTTGACATTCAGGGCAGGATTTGACATATCTTTTTATATCCTCCGTTATCCCTGGCCAGAAGTAATGACAAGCTATACGCTGTCCTGTGGCGCTGATCCCCATGTGACCACTGAAGGGAATCGCATGCCCGAGTTCCATCACTTTATCTCTATATGAGGTGGGAAGAACCAGCTGGTTGTGACCATTTGTTCCAGTTCCGGCCTTCCTGTATAATAGTTTGTTCTTCATAAAGTATTCCCCCTTGCTCGGAGGTGTGTGGCATTTGGGCAATTTTTTAAAACATGGCTTAAGTGTCCTATCCTCAGCCTGCGCCTTTCTCATCTCCTCTGGATGAGCATTTATAGGTTCACCTTCTTCCTCCTTCTTCTGTGACCTGGTCTGCACTGTCGCCATGATCACAGGTTTCTCGGGATTCCCCAAGAAGACGTATCTACACCCCAATATCAGAGGGTAGATTGGTTCATCTATCACTGCTGCTCTGATTTCTCCTTCCACATAGCGAGTTTTCACCGTTATCCTTGCGATGGGAAGTGTCATGAGTGGTATGTCCTTAGTCGCCCCTTGTATTTCCACTGTTTCTGTGGTATACTGACTTGGGTCCACTAGGCTAGACTTCACAACTGAATCATAATCCAAACCTGTATCATAAAGGCACCTTATGGTGACCCCATTACAAATAACATCCTCACAAACTGGGGGGTGATAAGGTTCCTGTTGTCCATTAGGATTAACCATTAATCTGTGAGTCCCCGATTTCATTGCAGCAATGTTTGAAGGTTTCCTTCTACAAAATTCGGTGTTATGGTTATCTTTCTTGCACCATTTACACCATCTTTTTCCTTGGTTAAACGGTTTCCTTTCATTATTTTTTTGGTCATTGAACTGTGAGTTTCTGTCGCGATAGTCATTTCTTGGCCGCTCAAAGTTTGTCCTACCTCTATTACCCTGTTCTCTATTGTCAAATTTATTAAATGGCTGTGGAGCTTTAAAATTATCTATGTGCTTCTTTTTAGCACCACTTACCTCTGCCTGGGCCGCCTGATACCTCTCAGCGACATTTAAAACCTCCCCCAACTTCTCTGCACCTTGTTCCATGAGAAATTTTCTCATGTCTGGAGCCATGGACTCTCTCAATTGTTCGATCATGATCATTTCTTTAAGATCTTGGGTCTTCCCCAGAGCAGTCCATTTCTCCAAATAGGTTTCCAGTCTAGCAGAGAATTGGTGGTATGTCTCCCCAGAAAACAGTTTGGCATTTCTAAATTTCTTACGATAAAATTCACCATTCTTCTCGTACCTTAATAACAGAGCCTGCTTTAACATGTCATAATTGTCTTGGTCTTCCCTGTTCATTTTAGCAAAGACTTCATAAGAAGTACCTCTCAGTCCTTGTGATAACTTTAAACTCCACCTCTCTCTCTCTCTCTAACCCATATGTAGTAGCTAATAACTCAAAACGTCCTAGGTACCCCTCTATGTCATCGTCTTTCTCAACAAAATGGTCTAAATGAAACCCCATAGCTGAGGTTGAGGCTCCCAGACTAGGCGTAGCATCTGAGGCAAAAGGGCTGGCACCATTTTCAGGCGCCTGGCCTTGTAACTCCAGCTCCCTTAGTCGTAATTCATGCTCCCTTTGCAACCTTTTATCTTCTGCCTCCCTTTCGGCCTTTCTATCAGCTGCCTCCCTTTCGGCAGTCAATCTTTTTTCTTCTGCCTCCCTTTCGGCTGTCAATCTTTTTTCTTCTGCCTCCCTTTCGGCAGTCAATCTTTTTTCTTCTGCCTCCCTTTGCTGTCGTTTGTCTTCTGCCTCAATCTGCAGCCTCTTAATTTCTCTATCAGCCTCTAACCTCTTCTCTTCAGCCAACCTTACAGACTCTAATTTTCTTTCAGCCTCTTTTTCTAATCTTCTTTCTTCCCGTTCAATATACTTATCACATTCAGCCGTTACGTATTGAATTAAAATCTGACCATCCATTCCCATCTCCTTTGCCGTCAGCACAGCAGCTGATCTAAATTTTGCCAGCTCCGCCATACTTTTTAAACAAATCTAGCAATAAGCAAAGTAAAATTTCCAACCACTAAAGTACTTATAATTACTCTAGACTAAAATAATTCTAATTAATTAATTAACTAACACTGGCTGTGAAGATTCACCAACTTCTAATTGCCCTTTTAATTTAAAGGGACACTTTTAATTTTAAGGAAATTTTACAATTTTGTTCCCCTAATTTTATTTCTCCCACCAGGAGATCCTTATATTACTGTTTATGCTAATTATCCCTGGACAAGACCCCAATATATGTAGTGGTTTTTGATGGTATTGTATGATGGTGATATTACTAAGTGTGATGTATGAGGTCAGCTGTGAAGGCTCCTGAGATAAAATGTAGCTGTGAATTTTCAGAAGGCCTTTCTTGCTACCACTACGACCTCACACCTATCTTTTTTTTACTAATGAATGTGGCTACGTTAAAATCTAGGGTACTAAATGTAATGTGTTGTATTGACATATACAAACACACACACACAGATATTAAATAATATAATATTATCAATAAAATTTAGAACACAATGAACTAAATTCAGCTGGTGAAATTTTAGAAAGTAAATCTTTTTTAAATTTATTTGTTCTGAACCAAGGTTTTATTTTGGCCAGAACATATGAAAGATTTTGAAATTTATGAGTGAATGGCATGAATAAATGGCATGATAAATAAAAGGTGTGTACGTATACAATTTTCACGATTTGTTAATATTTCTACAGTTCATAATTTTATTTTCCCTGGAAGAACGATGAATAGATGTGCTGTTGGGGTGGCTTCATCCCTCCCTGTCTATGTCTACCAAACATTGTCCATTAATGATGGAGGGAAATGGGATGTTTTAGTAGTAATTCACTTTGGGTGCTATGTCTATGAAGTTGGTGTAAATCCAGCAGACCAGCCTGCTTACGTAACTTTGAAAGAGTAGTTCTGGTGCTGGAATCTGGTGGCCCCACCTCTCCGTGCTTGGGGCAATATATCGGGTGGCCCCCACCTCTCCGTGCTTGGGGGCAATACAAGGCTGTTCTGCCGAGATGCGACACTGCACGGGTCCTCACTGTCAATTATTTACCCAGCATTTGACACCACCTTTTGGTGTCAACATAAAAAACTCACAGCTCTGAAATAAAGTATTGGTTTAGGTTCAGAACCTTACCTAAGGAGCCACTTCTACACGTAACAATTTACAATAACACCACTTAGACAGGGTCAGATCTCTCTGACCATACAACACATCTTACCAAGTTGGTTTCACATAGGATAAGTTCTCCCAGACTACATATTCCGAAATATGTTTATTAGCTTCCTGCCATAGAATAGGATAGGTGATATGTTCCACTGATCTCAACACTTGATCTGTCCTTCCTAATCCTTGCTGGAGTTTATATATATTGTTTGTCCCTAGACCCTGAACTTATCGATAACTATGAATTGGCAGTGGTGCACCACTTCACATACCTAGGGTCTACCATCAATGACGAACTCTCACTGGATACAGAAATCGACAGCCGCATTGGCAAAGCTGCAGCTACCTTTGCGCGCCTCACATCGCGTGTTGGGGAAACTCTAAACTCACAAAGAAGACCAAAGCTGCGGTATATAATGCCTGCGTCACCAGCACACTCCTATATGGCAGCGAGACCTGGACGACCTATGCTAAGCAAGAAAGAAGGCTCAATACCTTCCATTTGCGGTGTCTACGCCGCATCCTCGGCATCTCGTGGAAAGATAAAGTGACAAATGTCGAGGTGTTGTCACGTGCTGGCCTTCAAAGTATGTATACGCTTCTTAGACAGCGCAGACTTCGCTGGCTTGGCCATGTTCGCCGCATGGATGATGGTCGCATCCCAAAAGATATCTTCTACGGACAGTTAGCAGATGGCAAGAGAACAGTTGGACGACCACAGCTGAGGTTCAAAGATGTGTGCAAGAGAGATATGAGGGCACTGGACATGGATCCAGCAACATGGGAGGATGAAGCTGCCGATCGCACTAAGTGGCGATGCTATTTACGGCGCCATTTCAGATTGGGCGAAGAGAGGCTCACACAAGAAGCAGAGGTGAGGAGAAAACGTCGAAAGGAGCACCAGGAAAATAAGCAGCTGAGGGCTGTCACCTCAGGGGCGCATTCCCATAGTCAGTTATGACTGAAGGGGCTATTATTATTATTATTAGACCCTGAACTAGGGCGGGGGGTCTAGAGCAAATCCTTACTTGTTGTAAGGCTAGATTTCGATATGGCAGTATCAAATCACTCGAAACATTAAACAATATTTAAAATATGCAAAGAAATAATTTCAATCTTACCAGATTATGAATAAAGAACACAGAAATGCTAGCAAAACTCAGCTGAGCTGCTGGCTATAGTATGGCGTCTTTGAACTTATTTCAATTTACTTCATTGGAAATCACCACACTTAAAATTTACTGTGTCTATCACTGGACAACTATTGAGGAATGGCAAAAAAGCGCGTCTGAGCGCTGATAATATGATTGTCTGTGGCCAATCAATGCCTTGTGTTTTTTCAAATTCAAATTTCCTACACTAAAGTCATTTCAGTCATGCTTCAGTCAAGTATGGATTTTTATCTGTTAGTCCGTCCGTCTCTACTTCCGTTTTCACAAAAACGTACTTGGTTTTTGAACCAACCTATCCGTCCCCTCTACAAATTTTGTCTTTAAAGTTATTTTAGCCACAGCTCCCACCAATGTCCCTCTCTTTCATTCTAACTAGATTTGGACACTTGAGTCTCAAGGTCGCGGTTTTTGTGCAAATTAGTGACATGTTTGATTCAATGCAGTCTTTCGCTGATGTGAACAACACAGTCTTTTGTCAATGTCTTCATTATTATATTTCGTTACCTTGTGTCAACTTGGGGACGTGACTTTTCCTCCGTTCCCCCCAATTGCATCTTTTTAGTCTTGCTAGTTTCACGCAATTTTTCAGTCATATTTTTTCTTTTTTGATCCGCCGTTCTCATCCCGTTCAAATGGTAACCGTTCTAGCAATTTAATTTCCATGGCGGGTGATGACCCGCGGCGTGGGCGATCATGCCTTCTAGTAACTTACGCATTCTTTTTATCCCTACATTTTATCCTTTGGAGATATTTTTACGTTGTATCACTGTTAATTTTATGACAGGTACCAATATCGCTACAGAGCCCTCTTCTTTAAAACAGTGCATGCACGGTTAACTTTTTTGTAACACATACTGCAGTTTCTCCTTACTTTTCTGTTTCTCTGAATCTCCTTTGATAGGATGACGACTTAAAAAATCGGGCCCAAGATTGTCTCGTCCTGGAATGTATCTCACATTGAACGAATATGGAGATAAAAGTAAACTCCACCTTAAAAGTCGTGAATTTAATTTTTTTAGACACCGCTAAAAACATCAAAGGCTGGTGATCTCTTTCCACAATGATGTGTTTCCCGTAAAGAAAAGGGGCGAATTTGTTGATCGACCAGACCAAAGCGAGGCATTCACGTTCATTGGTAGAATAATTTCTTTCAGCTGCATTTAACTTTCTACTGTCAAAAGCTACTGGTAATAGCATATGTGGCGGTGTGTCTGCCCGCTGTAGTAATGTTGCTCCGATGCCTACATTGCTAGCATCCGTTCTTAGTACGAATTCGTGTGAGAGATCGGGAAGGTCAAAGATAGGTTCTATGGTCAGCTTATTTTTCAACTCTCTATAAGCCTGTTCACACTCCGCGGTCCATTGTATTTTATCAGGCTGGCCTTTTTTGGTTAAGTCAGTTAATGGCGCGCATAATTAGTTAAAATGGGGTATATATTTCTGATAGAACCCGCACAGTGACACAAAGCATCTTACATCCTTCTTAGTTTGTGGTCTTGGTGCTTTTCTCATTTTCTCTACATTCTTTGAATAAGGAGACATTTGCCCTGTAGAGATAGTGTGACCTAAAAATTCTAATTTCTCACATCCAATATGACACTTAGTGTAATGGGCTGTCAATCCCGTTTCTCTCAGTCTATTTAACAACAAGGAGAGCGCTACTACGTGCTCCTCGAATGTAGTGGTAGCAATCAGAATATCATCCATGAAGTTGGTGATATGAGGATTTTGTAATGGTTCCAACAATTTCCTCATCATTCTGGAGAAGATGCTTGGAGCATTCTTTAAACCAAATGGGAGTACAATGAACTCGTAATGTCCATCCGGTGTATTAAAGGCTAACAGTTTCCTAACTTCTGGTTTCACTGGTATTTGGTAGTATCCCTTGCTTAGATATACTTTTGAATAATACCGAGCCTTACTCAATGTAGCAAACAACTGATTGGTGTCAGGTAATGGGTCTACCTGAGATTCAGTGATAGCGTTAAGTTTCCTATTGTCCATGCATAACCTGTGTTCACCACTAGGCTTCCTTAATACCACGACACTTGAGCTGTAGGGAAATTCAGACTTTGAAATAATTAGAGGGTATTCCATGGAGGAAATTGGTTCGTCTTGCATTTCTGTTGCAATGGCCAGGATCATGATATGTGCAACGTCTGATGCTTCCTTGTCATGATACTTTTTAAGAAGGTTGACATGATACACCTTCTCCTTTCCTTTCTTGTCAATCTTATAATTGGTCCTGGAAAGTTTTCCAATATGATGTAGGAACCCTGCCATCCAATTTGCAATTTATTATATCTGCACGGCAACAGTAACAGAACTTTTTCTCCCACCTCAAGTTCCCTATCTTTTGCTGTTTTATTGTAGTAAGCAGCCTGCTTCCTCCTGGCTTGTCTCAAGTTATCATTGGCAAGTTTCCAACTTTTTTTCAATCGAGATGTCAACTCGATGACGTATTGGTATAAATAAGTCACGATTTCTTCTGCTTTTCATCAGTCCATGTCCGCAACAACGCTTCCAGTGGACCTTTGATTGGTCGTGCAAACAACAATGTAGCTGGAACCAATCCTGTGGAGTTATGTGGGACTTCCCCATATGCAAATAGTGCAGAGGGTAAGTATGTGTCCCAAGTTTCAGGTTTCTCACTAGCCAACATTCTAAGGATTGAAATGAGCGTGCCATTGAACCACTCTACTTGGCCATTCCCTTGGACGTGGTACGGGCTACAGTGATAATGTCTAGCTTGAAATATCCTGAATACTTCTTGTGTTAGCTTTCCCCTAAACTGAGAACCATTGTCAGTCAATATTTGATGTGGGAAACCTAATCGGGTTATTATTGTTAACAGTGCCTCTGCCACATGTTTCGAATCTATCGATGGCATTGCTACTGCCTCTCCCCACATAGAGCAAGAATGGACCAAGGTTAACATATATGCACTTCTCTTCTTGGTCCTATTGAGGGGTCCAACAAGATCCATGGCAACACGATCGAAGGGCGTTCCCATGATGGGCATTTCTCCCAGTCTTGCTGCAGCAGTCCTATGTTTAGGAGCTACTCTTTTGCGTTCTGGGTAGGATCTCACATACCTCTTTATGTCCTCTGTGATCCCTGGCCAAAAGTAGTGACAGGCTATCCGTTGTCCAGTGGCCCCTATTCCCATATGCCCACTGAAGGGTATAGCATGCCCTAGCTTCATAACCTGCTCCCTGTATGATTTTGACACTACAAGCTGTCCATGTCCTTTAGGTCGTGTTCCCGCTTTTCTATATCTTCTTCTTCTTCTTCCGTCCTTAGCCACCGACCGTCAAAGCAGTCAGTGGCCATTACGCCTAGTGGCGTCTTAGGGCAACAGCAGATAGGTTTTCTTTGCCATTGTTTCCCATCACGCCTATTGGCGTCTTTAGGGCAACGACAAATCAATCCATTTGCTGTTGTTTCCGTAATCGAAGTGACTGGCAAACGGGTGATCAGCCCGTTGGCGCTTTTCTATATAGTAGGCCATTTTTCATATATAAGTCTCCTTTCTCTGGTGGGTTATGGCTTTTAGGTAATTTGCCAAAGCAAGGCTTCAATGTACTGTCAGCAGATTGAGCCTTTCTTGTCTCTTCTGGATGAGTATTGATGATAGTGTCCTCCTCTTTCCTAGAGCTTGCCATGGCCTGGCTTGTTGCCATCACTATGGGTCTTATAGGTTCTCCTAGAAAAACGTATCTACATCCCAGTATTAATGGGTAGATAGGGATGTCCATCACTGCTGCTTTGATCTCGCATTCCACATAGCGAGATTTTATGTTTATTCGGGCTATGGGCAGTGTCATGGTTCCTGCTCCCTTGACTGGTCCTCTAATTTCCACAGTTTCTGTGGTTTTCTGTTCAGGACTCACCAGAGAAGAGCACACTACCGAGTCAAAGTCCAAGCCTGTATCATATAAGCACAGTACTTGGGTGCCATTCAAGGTCACTTCCTCACAGACAGGGGATGATGGAGGTCTTTCTGACTATCTGCCAGGTCCTTCCTTCCCTTGTTGCATATTGTAAGGCAGGCAGCGTGATGAGGAGGGTTTTTCCGTCTGCATTCCGCAGTATTGTGGTTACTCATTTGGCAGGATTTACACCACTTTCCTTCCTTTCGTGAAGGTTTCTTTTCGGTTCCTAGAAGGTTTTTGTCTTTATAATCAGTTCTGTGTTTGTTCTTGTTGGAATTGTCCCTGTGTTCCTAGTTGGTATAGTTTTGTGAAGGTTTGAAGTTCTCCCCCTGCTTCTTCTTATTTCCTGATACTTCTGACTGAGCTGCTTGATATCTCTCAGCCATGGTTAAAATATCTTCCAATCTCTCTGCTCCTTACTCCAAGAGAAATTTTCTCATTTCTTGAGGCATGGATTCTCTCAGTTTGTCCATCATGACCATTTCTTTTATATCTTGGCATTTTCCAAAGCTAATCCATTTTGTCAGATATGTTTCCAATCTGGCAGAAAACTGGTGGTAGTTTTCTCCTGGAAGTAGCTTAGCAGTTCGGAATCTCTTTCTATAAGATTCATAATTCTTTTCGTACCTGACCAGTAAAGCTTGTTTTAAGATTTCATAATTTTCCTGGTCTTCTTTTGAGAGTTTTAAATAAACATCGTATGAAACTCCCTGTTACTAGTTGTGGTAAAGTGGGATGTTATAAATATTTATAGGGGACTTAGTGTACTGACTGAGATCAGCTGTGAAGGTATCTGTATCTAATAAGTGTAGTGTTTTACAGATAACCTTACTTGCTACCACATTTATACCTCAGTCAGAATTATTCTGGAATATTGTGATGACTACGTTGAATGTCTAGGGTTATGAAAATGATGAAGGGTAAGTCACAACAACAACAGACAGATAAACAATTTAATTTATTCCACAACACTTTACTACACTGTGACACTCACACACACATAACACTCTATAAGACTATCTTAAATGAGTCAAGTGTAAAGTTTAAAAATATATGTATTAATTCTTTTCAATAATAGATATCCTGATTCAACTACACTGTGAACCAGGAATCACAATCAAATGTAATCACAAGTTATATGTACACATTTTATAGAGATGATCTTTGTATTGACATATTTTATTATTATTATCCTATGTGTGTAAGTTGTGAAGTAGTACTATGAGGTAATACTGGCTTTTTTCAAGCTAGGTTGCTGTTTGTCATCATGACTTCAAGTGTTTGTTTATGATGGAAATAGTATTGGGAAAAGTTCACAGTTCCTGTCATTTAAAACGATTTATTGTCCCTTTGTGTTTAATATAATGTAAATTTTAGAGGGGGCACATAATGTTGAGCTGCTCTGGCCACAGAAGCTTATCTTTCGTGATGGCGGCAGGAAAAGGTCTCCTCTGCTCGATGGCTTCACTGTATTCTTGAGACACCTCACTGGTCGCTATCTGGACCAAGGAGTATGCTGTCAGCCTCTGGATTCAGCAAAACTCAGACCAGATGCTGCTTCAATAATTTAGGACCACGGTCCCTGAAACAAGAAGGTTGTACCTCCTACTTCAGAACTAATTTATAATCTATTTCCACACTGAACACAATACATAACAAACACTGAGTTCAGAGTGGTAGGCCAACTGCTAGCTTCATTTGAAACAATTTACACCAGTATTCTTCTCCCTAATGGTTACTACGCCTCTGCAATTCCAGCATTAGTTCCTTCTAGTCAATAAGATAGGTGTCAGTGTACTATTTGGCGATCCCATGCAGATATACTTCTCTCCGCCAAGTTTTGTTCAGGTTGGAGCAATATCTAGGCTTTGCCTCATGTTTGCTCTGAACCACACACATATACAGACATAAATTATCAATTAACATTCAATTTTCATCAAAAAGATATCAAATATGTCAATCTTACCCAAATTCATGGAAATAATAAACAAATACGTTGACTGGCGATGAATAATGGCACAAATTCCGATCTGCCTCTGTCCCAGGCTTTTATTTAGAAAAATATGCACTGGAGCTCAACGCACTGTTTCTTAGTAAGTTTATTTCAAAATGTGGCACTGAACAGACGCTTCTAATGGACTATATCAACGGGTCTAGCCAATAGGGCCATGTTTACAAAGCTTTTGAAAAAATTTATCCTTCCTACGTTTCCCCTAACAACCAAAATAGTATTTGCAGTCCGACTAATCATGTTTAGCCTTACTTATCATTCCCGCCAATCAAATAGGATGTAACTTGTTGGCCTATTTCCCGTAAAATGGTGGTTTCAAAACATGCCACTGTGCGATTATGATTTGGTGCTGTCCGACATCCTCACTATTTTCTTTTGGCTATAATTTGATAATTCCTAGACTATTTGCGTAACACTTAACATATTCTTTGTCAGCAAGTCCTAAAGTACCCAAATATATACGTTTTAAGGGAGCTAAGTGGCTGCGTTCAAAATATGCATTTTCTTCTAGGATAGTCGTGCTGTTGCCACCTCCTCACTTCCAAACTTTAGGGTGTCTGCTGTACTGTCAGGCTTTCAAACGTAAACCAGTATAATGTCATGTTTCCTAATAAGCGTTTTACAGGTTTTTAAACCTAACCCTCGTAATTGTAGTGTTTTTTATCACTGTCTATTTGAAAAAAAAAGCTAGTGCTTCAGGCCTTACGCGGGGAGGGTGGCATTAATTGTATATCGCGAGACGCGTGTTAGTGTTGCATGCGTTCCTGCTTTCAGCCCTCACTCTCTCTATCCTAATTCCATCTGTCCTTCCGTTTATGTTAACGTAGGGTATAAAATGAAATTAATGGAAGTATTAATTTAGGTCATTACGCAGTGTGCCTAGCTCAAGGTTTTCTTAGAAATACAGTACACGTTTTATTGTTTTGTTGAAACGCGTGTATTGATGCAGTAGGATTTACTAGTAAACGTGAAAGCGTGAGAATATGTAGACGAAGCAGAAACAGGGGATCTCGAGTACAGTCATTGTGACAGCACTGTTCTTTACCATTCTTCTTTCCCTTTTATTGAATTTATGTGTTAGGCTTTACATTTACCTTTTAATTTATATATGTGGATTTAGAATGTTTCACGACAAATTCTCCCCTCTTAAAACAGACGTTATATGTCAGTCTATAATTCTATATACACATAGAGAAATTTCTTATTATTTCTGGGGCTTACGGTGATTCTCATCACACGGATGGCGGCTTAAAAAATCCGCTCCCAGATTTGTTTTTCCAGAAATATACTCTATGCTAAACTCAAATGGCTGCATAAGTAAGGACCATCTGAGTAACCGAGAATTTTCATGCCTAGCCTGCGCTAGAAACGACAAGGGTTTGTGATCCGTTTGCAACTTGAATGCCTTCCCATACAGATAAATATTGAATTTCTTTTTCGCCCATATTACTGCAAGACATTCTTTTTCGCTAGTTGAGTAATTGGTTTCAGCTTTATTCAACTTTCTGCTAGCATATGCCACTGGGCTTAATTTCCCATCCAATGCATCTGATTTCTGTAACAGGGTCGCACCTACCCGATATTACTGGCATCCGTCCTTACAATGAATTCTTGACTTAAGTCAGGTAATTTCAAAATAGGTTTGCTTGTAAGCTTTTCCTTCAATTTCTGGTAAGCCAATTCACATTGTCCTGTCCAGGTAATTCGATCTGAAAGTCCTTTACGTGTCAAATCAGTTAACGGTGCACATATGGAATTAAAGTTTTTTTACATACTTTTGGTACAAACCACATAATGAGACAAAGGATCTCACGTCTTTCTTGGTTTGTGGTCTCGGGGCTTTCTTTAGTTTCTCTAAATTCTTGGGGTCAGGGGTCATGTTTCCCTGATGGACTGTGTGTCCCAAGAATTCTAATTCTTTACATCCAACGCAACATTTTGGTTGGTCGGGCTGTTAAATTCGCTTCTCTAAGTCGATTAAACAGCATGTTCAGAGAGTCAATGTGTTCCTCAAATGTTTCTGTTGCTATAAGGATATCATCCATGAAATTTGTGATGCATGGGTTATTCGGAGGATCCAACAATTTTCTCATCATTTTAGAGAAGACACTAGGCGCATTCTTCAATCCAAATGGCAATCTGTTAAACTCATAGTGTCCCTCTGAGGTACTAAAAGCTAGGTACGGTCTAACCTCAGGCTTTACTGGAATCTGATAGTATCCTTTACTCAGATCCACTTTTGAGAAATATTTAGCTTTATTTAGCCTGGCAAACAACTGATTTGTTTCCGGCAATGGATCCACCTGACCTTCTGTGATAGCATTCAGTCTCCTGTAATCTATACAGAGTCTATGTTCTCCAGAGGGTTTCCTTAAGAGTACCACACTGGAACTATACGAAGATTCACTGTGTGAAATAATTCCTTCCTTCAACAAATAGTCTATCTCTTCCTTCAAAGCTTTCTCCTTAGCAAAAGAAATCGAATAGGGTTTCATACAGACAGGTGTGGGGTCTATCAGTTTCATATCATATTCCAATAAGTTTGTATGCCCCGTCGGTCTGTTAACACCTCTGTATGATTTTCTAGAACCTGTTGCACTCTCTCTTTCTGATTTTTCGTTAAATGTGTACTGATTTTCACCTGTGCCGCTGTCTCACAGGGATGTAATGGATATTCAAATGATGAAAGTGGTTCCTTTTTCATCTCCATGGCAATGGACAAGGTCAACAAGTGTGTCTCTTCCTGATTTTCTCTTTCCAAGTATTTCTTCAGGAGATTCACATGATAGATTTTTTTCTTTCCCCTTCTTATCTATCTTATAATTGGTTCTAGACACCTTCTCTAGAACTGTATATGGACCTTGCCATCCAATTTGTAACTTATTCTGACTACCGGGGAGAAGAAGCAGTACCTTCTCTCCCACAGCCAAATCTCTGTCTTTAGCTTTCCTGTTATAATAGGCAGCATGTTTCTTCCTGGCTTGTCTCAAATTTTCATTGGCAAGTTTCCAGCCAGTTTTTAAACGAGTGGTCAGCTCATTCACATATTGGTATGAGGATGTAATATTTTCCTCTGCCTTTTCATCAGTCCACGTTCTTAACAGCGCTTCATATGGACCTTTAATTTTGTGGACCTATTTGTCCATGCACCGGTATGGTCTCTTCCACTCGAAGCTCTATAGTGATGATTTTTCTTCCCAGAATTATCATGCACAAAACGACCGCTACCAATTCTTTTCTTGGGGCTTTCTCCCCACTTAGAATTCTTGATGAGAGATTTCCTCTCCACATCCTCTTCCTCCAGTTTGTTTAAGTCCGATTGAGGGATTTTCGGCTTATCCTGGGGTAAGACATCTTTTTGCACTCGCTTTATAGTGGCCATTGTAAAACAGTTAATTGAAGCTTGTCCGTGAAAAGGGGCTTCCCATTCCATTTGGTCCACTTTATCAAATTTATTTTTCTTTGTATTGTCAGGCCTAAGTTTGCCCTTTGGCGTGTCCAGGTCCTGATCAGTGTTCCCACTTGTGGGTGTTCCCTCATGTGCTATGCTACACCTTTCTACAAAATTCTCAATGTCAGACCTTGCCTTGGGCCAATAATAATTTTGAGCTACCTTTTGGATGATGGTACCAATTTTCTCATGGTCCCCATCTTGTTTCACATGTAGGCTCCTTATTACGTCTGCCCTATATGCCTTTGGAAGAACCAACTGTCCGTGACCATTGGATCTAGTTCCGGCCTTCCTGTAAATCAACTTGTTTTTCATATAAAAATCTCCCTTGCCTGGAGTTGTATGACAAGTTGACAATTTCCTGAAACAAGGCTTGAGCGTCTTATCCCCAGCCTGCGCCTTCCTTATCTCTTCTGGAGTCATATCTATCAGGATATCCTCCTCCTTTCTTGAGGTTGACCTGACCTGAAGGATGGCCATATACACAGGTTTCCTTCTACAACGGTCAGTATCATGATTGTACATCTGACAATTTTTACACCACCTCCTTCCTTGGTTGAAAGATTTTCTTTCATCATATTTCCTTTCATCGAATTGTGGGGTTTTATTTTTATTGTCATACCGTGGCCTATCAAACTGGTGCTTACCTTTGTTTTGATCTCTAGGATCAAATTTATTAAAGTTCTGTGGTGCCCTAAAATTATCTACCTGTTTCTTTTTATTACCTGATACCTCTGCCTGAGCTGCTTGATACCTTTCAGCGACATTTAGTAACTCACCCAGTCTCTCTGCACCTTGCTCCATGAGAAACTTTCTCAGGTCTGGAGCCATGGACTCTCTTAGTTGTTCTATAAGGATCATTTCCTTAAGATCTTGGGTTTTCCACAGAGAAGTCCATTTCTCCAAGTATGTCTCTAACCGTGCAGAGAACTGGTGATAGGTTTCACCTGACAGTAGTTTAGCATTCCTAAATTTTTTCCTATAAAATTCTGCCTTCTTTTCATATCTTAACAAAAGAGCCTGCTTTAGCATGTCATAATTTTCTTGATCACCTCTGCTCATTTTGGCAAAAACTTCATAAGCTGCACCACGAAGCCCTTGAGATAACTTTAAGCTCCACCTTTCTCTCTCTAACCCATACGAGGTAGTTAATAGTTCATGTCTATTTAGATAGCTCTCAATATCATCGTCTTTCTCAACAAAATGATCTAAATGAAAATTCATAGCTGAGGTTGAGGCTCCCTGACTAGCAGTAGCATCGGAGGTAAAGGGACTGGCACCATTTTCAGGAGCATGGCCTTGAAACTCAAACTCCCTTAGTCGTAACTCATGTTCCCTTTGTAATCTCTTCTCCTCATTTTCTGCTACCCTCTCTGCAGCTAATCGCTTGTCTTCCCTTTCTGCAGTTAATCTTTTTTCTTCTGCTTCCCTTTCAGCCTTTTTCTCTTCCAACTGGAGCCTCTTTATTTCCGCCTCACGATCCGCCTCCCATGCTTTAGCCTCTTTGTCAGCCTCAATCTGCAGCCTCTTAATTTCTTTTTCAGCCTCTAATTTTCTTTCAGCCTCTTTTTCTAATCTTCTTTCTTCACGTTCAATATATTTGTCACATTCCGTAGTGACATAGGCAATCATAACTTGCCCGTCCATTCCTAACTCTTTAGCAGTCTGCACAGCAGCAGATCGAAATTTTGCCAAGTCGGCCATTGTCTAATGTGCAAATGTAAACAATTCAATCTATCAATAATTATCTAAGGACAACCACAGGCACTGAGAGCTCAACCTTATTTATTTTCACCCAAGGATACCTTTTAATTCTTTATTATTCCAAATATATATAATAAGAGAAAGTTCAATATCCCGGGAGCGAGACCCCAATATATGTGGTGAAGTGGGATGTTATAAATATTTATAGGGGACTTAGTGTACTGACTGAGATCAGCTGTGAAGGTATCTGTATCTAATAAGTGTAGTGTTTTACAGATAACCTTACTTGCTACCACATTTATACCTCAGTCAGATTTATTCTGGAATATTGTGATGACTACGTTGAATGTCTAGGGTTATGAAAATGATGAAGGGTAAGTCACAACAATAACAGACAGATAAACAATTTAATTTATTCCACAACACTTTACTACACTGTGACACTCACACACATATAACACTCTATAAGACTATCTTAAATGAGTCAAGTGTAAAGTTTAAAAATATATGTATTAATTCCTTTCAATAATAGATATCCTGATTACCCTACACAGTGAACCAGGAATCACAATCAAATGTAATTACAAGTTGTATGTACACATTTTATAGAGATGATCTTTGTATTGACATATTTTATTATTATTATCCTATGTGTGTAAGTTGTGAAGTAGTACTATGAGGTAATACTGGCTTTTTTCAAGCTAGGTTGCTGTTTGTCATCATGACTTCAAGTGTTTGTTTATGATGGAAATAGTATTTTGAAAAGTTCACAGTTCCTGTCATTTAAAACGATTTATTGTCCCTCTGTGTTTAATATAATGTAAATTTTAGAGGGGGCACATAATGTTGAGCTGCTCTGGCCACAGAAGCTTATCTTTCGTGATGGCGGCAGGAAAAGGTCTCCTCTGCTCGATGGCTTTACTGTATTCTTGAGACACCTCACTGGTCGCTATCTGGACCAAGGAGTATGCTGTCAGCCTCTGGATTCAGCAAAACTCAGACCAGGTGCTGCTTCAATAATTTAGGACCACGGTCCCTGAAACAAGAAGGTTGTACCTCCTACTTCAGAACTAATTTATAATCTATTTCCACACTGAACACAATACATAACAAACACTGAGTTCAGGGCGGTAGGCCAACTGCTAGCTTCATCTGAAACAATTTACACCAGTATTCTTCTCCCTAATGGTTACTACGCCTCTGCAATTCCAGCATTAGTTCCTTCTAGTCAATAAGATAGGTGTCAGTGTACTATTTGGCGATCCCATGCAGATATACTTCTCTCCGCCAAGTTTTGTTCAGGTTGGAGCAATATCTAGGCTTTGCCTCATGTTTGCTCTGAACCACACACATATACAGACATAAATTATCAATTAACATTCAATTTTCATCAAAAAGATATCAAATATGTCAATCTTACCTAAATTCATGGAAATAATAAACAAATACGTTGACTGGCGATGAATAATGGCACAAATTCCGATCTGCCTCTGTCCCAGGCTTTTATTTAGAAAAATATGCACTGGAGCTCAACGCACTGTTTCTTAGTAAGTTTATTTCAAAATGTGGCTGATGCGTGATGCCATATGATGATGGATGGCATCCGCATGTCTGGTTTTGTGTAGTATGTAGATGTGTTCAGTCAAAACAATGTTCATGCAACAATAACAGGGCAATCCACATAGGACGTCAGTAAACTCACGACGTATAAAGTCAATGAGTCTTGAAACAGCCGTTGACGTTTTTCTTCATTATTTATTGTGGACGCCACAGTGACAAAATGGTTACGCAAATGTGTAGGCACATCAAACAGTCATTATCACAGCAACATTCAATACAGCAATAGACGGTAGACAGCATTACAATGATGAGTCAGATGCATGTTATATTTCAAAGTGCTGTAAATGTAGTCAGGTGAACAACTCCATCCTTTTCTATAACAGCCAGGAGATAACCAGATGTATGAGATCAGTTCACTCTCCTTAGTTCGACTTCAGCAAGACAGACACGTCTGCCGAAGTATAAATAATGTCCTCAAGAATATCCTCTAGATAATAAAGGTTTTCTAAACCTAGTTCATTTAACAAAGTAGCAAGTAATGGTCCTTGGTACATGCATCAACCGATGCAGTACAATGCAGCGACATGTGAGCTGGGCAAAAAACATCTCGTGACGACGACTTTCGCAGACAGGCTATGAATCGAAATCGCTCACGACCCAAAATCGATAGAGTTAATGAAAAAGTCAATTTACCTTGCTTTCATGAAATACACAGAAATATCACGCCTCCCGACATGTGGGAAAACACTAGAGGTATTATCTCGACTAAACGAAATATCCATAAGAGGACTACACATCCCTGACAGAACAAAAAAAAAAAGCGGAGATCCCCTCTTCAACGAGGCATCTCTTTCGCCATTCCAAATCGCTCACCCCCACTAGTGGTGGGCGGAAACCGATCGACAAAGAAGCAAGACAAGTCATGCGCAGTCCAGCGCAAAAATGACCACAGCTCAAAAGTTAACTGCATTCGATACCAACGCGAGAAGACAAATGCTTACCGAGAAAAGTGACTATAAATTTCAAGCAGTTGTTGCCCTTGCGTTATAAAACAGATATTGAAATAAAACGATGTTGCGAGAATTTATCACGCAACATATCACCACCTCCTCCCGATAAAAAAAAAATGTGGAACATATTTTTTTTTAAATATCAAAGAGCAAGCGATAAGCGGCTCAAAACGCACGAATTATGCGCTGATAATTAATTAAATTGCCAAACAATAGGCTAATTATAGAGTGTCTGGTGAGGATATACCTCAACAGAAAAATAAATATGTCTCAAAAAATATTCACATCGGGGAGGTGTCACCAACACACATCACGTTAGCATGTAAACACAATATACGTATGCAAGTTACTATAATCATCATTAAACAGCATACTCTAATATTGTCTTTAAAAATGGATGTACAAATCTGATAGGAAAATTTAAATAGTACATTCTTTGACATGTAATGACATAAGTACATAGTAAAGTTAAACTACATGACGATCCAGGACATATGCTCTGGTATTCCGAGGGTAAGTACACAATCTAGAACTCGTAAGGTAAGTCCTCAGCTCAACAATGACATTCTGAGAAAGTACAAGCAATATAATGCTAATTAATAACTAATATGCTTCATAAGGTACAATACATTATTAATAATTGTGGCTGTTTAGTAAACTAACGGCCCTTATATTAACTACTCAGTCCTCCTCTATCATTTTAAAAAACGAACAGAAGAAGATGACAACAAAGCACGATAGTGTGTACATATAAAGTAAGTACAGATGTGCTAATCTATTGTAGAAATATAGGTGTGTTATGACTCTGTAATATATAGAAATATAGGACAGAAGTATTAGTTGGAGTCATGTGGGCATCTAGACAAAATGTCAGCCATCACATTATCCGCACCACGGATAGCTCGTACCATGAAGTGAAAAGGTTGAAGAGCTATAGCATATCGAGTGGATCTCGAACTCTTCAAATTCTTAGTCTGAATAGCTGTAAGAGCTTTCTGATCAGTCTCTAGAATGAAATGTGCGCCCAGGAGGAATCTTTGTAGCTTTAGAATTGACCAAACCATCGCTAACAACTCACGGTCTAAAACCGAGTAGTTCCTCTCTGCCGCATTTAGTTTTCTAGAAATGTACATAACAGGATGCAGAGTATTTGCATATTCTTGCATCAGTGCTGCTCCAATCCCAGTGGATGAAGCATCACTCCGAAGAACAAAAGTCCTATCAAGAGTAGGTAATCTTAAGATGGGAGGAGAAGAAAATATATTCTTGATTTGGTCTAGTGAAGATTGGCATTCTTCAGACCAACGGACCAGATTAGGCGAACCTTTCTTCAACAATGTTGAGAGAGGTGCCATGATCGAAGATAAATTTGGAATAAATCTCCCATAAAATTGAATTAAACCTAAGAGACTCCTAACTTGTTTCTTCGTTTTAGGAACAGAGATGTTCAGTATTTTGGAAGTATTGTGGTCTTCTGTCTTCAAGAGACCATGACCAACACGATGACCCAGGAAAGAGATTTCACCAAAACCAACAAAAGCTTTAGAAGGTTTTGCTGTCAAATTATTCTCACGTAGAGTGGACAGTAAGTCATATAACCCTAAATAGTGATCTTCCCAGGTATCACTGAAGAGACAGATGTCATCTAAGTATGCGATGACATCCGAACGATGTGACAGAATTCGACGCATCATGCGAACGAAAGTGGCAGGGGCGTTCATGAGACCAAAAGGCATAACATTCCATTGAAATAGACCCCTAGGTGTAGAAAAAGCAGTAAGAGGTTTGGCATGCTCTGCTAAAGGCACTTGCCAATAACCTTTAGACAAGTCAAGTTTAGTGAAGAATCTAGAATTAGAAAGTCTAATCAGTAGATCTTCTAACAAAGGCATCGGTTCAGCGTCGAACTTTGTGACCTGATTCAATTTGCGATAATCAACGCAAATTCGTATGTTCTTATCCTTCTTCCGGACAATAACCATGGAAGAAGAATATGGTGAAGTCGATGGTTCAATTATATTTAATTGAATCATTTCATCCAATTCCTTTTCCACTTGCGACTGAAAGTGTATAGGAATAGGATACGGCCTAACCCTAATTGGATTATTGTCGGTAAGAATTATGTCATGTTCTATGACATCTGTGTGTCCAGGAATGTCAGTGAGAACATCCTGAAATGTTTGTAACATCGACGAGACTTGTCGATGTTCGTCACCAGAAAGATTAGGAGAAACAGAAACGTTTTTCCAAGATTCCGTGGAATGTAATGGAACCACTGGAAGGGGAAGGTTGACATCAGAGAAGGTAGCTTCCTCATCCTGAATGACAGACAGGGATGAATAATGACCGTGAGGTGCAGGAACATCATCCGTTGCCTGGAAAATAGGCAGCAAATAGTCCGGACGTTCGTGAAATTCCGAAAGCATGTTTATGTGGAAAGTTTTATGCTTTCCATCAATATCGACCACATAGTCAACATCGGAAATCCGAGAGACTATTGCATACGGACCTTTCCATGCAATAAGAAGTCTATTTTCCCTACTGGGGAGTAGGACGAATGCTTTGTCACCTGGACAAAGTTGTCGTAGACATCTATTCTTGTTAGCAAACTGCCTTGCCTTCTCTTTAGCAATTTCTGATGAAGCAGTTGCTAGCTTACATGCCTCAATGATCTTTTGTCTAAGAGCAATGACATACTCATATGAGGATTGAGTTTCATCGCTAATATCATCGGCAGTGATGAGATCGTGTAATAAAGACATAGGGCCGCGTGGACGCGCGCCAAAGACAAGTTCGAAGGGAGAAAATCCTGTGTGTTCATTAGGGACTTCTCTATAGGCAAAGAGAGCCGCGGGTAAAACCCTGTCCCAATCTTGAGGATGATCTTCAGTTATCTTACCAAGCAAAGTCTTGAGCGTTCTATTCAGACGCTCAACTAACCCATTAGACATAGGATGGTAGATACTACTGAGAGATCGTTCAATATGTAAGGTAGACATTACCTGTGACATAGTGTCAGATATGAGTTGAGTGCCATGGTCTGACAATATTTCTCTGGGGAACCCCAAGCGAGAAAATATCAACCAAAGAGCATCTGCGATATCTGTAGTAGATATGCTCTTAAGAGGAATAGCCTCTGGCCAACGTGTGCACATATCGACACATGTAAGGATAAACTGATGTCCTCTGGCCGACTTGACCTTAAAAGGGCCAATAATATCTATGGCCATTTTCTGAAACGGCCGAATAGGAATGTCAGCAGCCTGGATAGGCGCAGCATGTCGTGGTCCTCTAGATTTGACCTCCTGACATACCTTGCATGATCGGCAGTAAATACGAATGTCCTTATTGACAAAAGGCCAAAAGAAAGCCGCAAGGACTCTCGACTTCGTACGGGCAAAACCCATATGTCCAGCACATTGCGAGTCATGAGCATGTTGTAATATTTGGACTCTCATGCTCTTGGGAACAAGAATTTGCGAATGTGCCGACGTAGTCGAATCTTGTACCATACGTACAAGTACGCCGTTTCTCATTGCAATCCAAGATTTTCTATTTGTATCCTGATTCGGATCACCTTTCTTCGCAAGAACGAAGAATTTTTTTAAAGAAGGATCTTCTTCTTGCAATTTTATGAAAGAGTCACGAGTAATTACTAAGTGACTATCTTGGCTATCAACTTCATTATCACTATTCAGTGAAGTTTCGGGTGTTTGTAGAGCTTGTGCTCTTGTAACTACTGCATTTGTAGCTTGCATGTTATTATCTTCCCAAGCAGCAATCTGCTGTGGGGTACACTCCCTAACTCCGTGAATACGACCAATAATAAGGTCCGCAATAGGATTAGGTAAGAGACAAGCATGCACATCTCCAGTAAAGAAAGGAGTGGGCAATGCGAATTACAGCAGTAGGATATTTTTCTAGAGTGCCGCCAAATGTGACACATTTAATAACCCTTCCTGTAGCACAAGATGGATCTACAAGCGATTGTCTAACACCAATAGTGGTGCATCCGGAATCGAAAAGTAGTGAGACCGGAGTATCATTAACAAGACCCTTATGTAGAATTAAAGAACCCCTCCCGTCATGCGCAACAGCAGCAGGAAGAGCGGGAAGTGGGTGACCACAACTCAAAGTAGTTATGGTACCCGGTTCGAATAAAGTACTGCATTGGGGGCATTTGTTTGCTCTCTCAAAGTCAAAAGCAGAACTAGTGACAGCGTCAAAGTTTTTACTATCAACAACATGATTACAGGCTCCCTCAGTTTCCTGTTGTACAGCATTAGCCTGCTGATATCTCTTTTTTTTTGTGTTGAGATCTACCCCGACTATTATTACCTCTGAAGTTATCAGAGTTATTATTATCTCTGCAGTTATTATTGTCTCTATTGTAATTGTTATACTGGTTCGAATTCCAGTTTCCACGATTACTATCATGTTCACATTGATGCGAACATCTATTTGTTTGGTTCTGAGGTCTTCGGCAGGAATAACCTCTATTACCATATCCTCTTTTGAAATGCTTATAATTATTAGGGTGATAGTAACGACCACTATCAGGTTGTCTCCAATTCTTCGAAGAAGAATCACCATGAAATTGGTTTCCATGATTTTGACAGAAATTACCGCTACCCTTTCTATCAAAATTTTGTTGGGATCTACGAGCAAAGTTTTGACCATACGGAGCTGCCGAAGCAACTGGTAAACCTTCTTTCACCTTAGAGTTACCCATGGTTATGTGTGGGTGCGCAGTTACGTATTGGCAACAGAAATCTTCCATTTCTTTTATTGTTTTAGGTTTACGTTCATGAAGGAAAGCAAGGAAAGACTCATTGACAGACGACATGACTTTGTCTCTAAGTATTAAGTCCATAAGTCCTTCATAAGTTTTTTCCGTCTTAGATAGTTCAACCCATCGTGAGGAAGTAATGCGTATTCTTGCAATAAACTCGGAGAATTCAACTCCATTTTCAGGTAACATGTTTTTAAATTGTAGACGATAGCCGTCTTCGTTAAGCTGATATTTCTTTAACAAAGCGGCCCTGACAACCTCATAATTGCTCTTGTCAGGTTCATCCACCATATTTAATATACTTAGAGCTTTACCTGTCAGTATCCCTGATAACTGATAAACATATTTTGCTTTGTCTATGTTATGAGCTGTACATGCTTGTTCAAATCTGTCCAGATAGAACATTATGTCATCACTGGAAGGACTAAATGTTGGTAACTTAATCTTAAAAGTATCATTATTAGCCTTCCCAGAAGATGAACCCTTGTTTGAATCATTACCATTACTCATGCTCGTCAATTTCAATTTCTCCAACTCTAAAGCTAAGAGTTTTTCTTCATGTTCCATTTTTGCTTTCCTCTCATCAGACTCTCTCTGTAACTTCCTTTCTTCAGCTTGAGCCTGCATTTGAAGTCTTTCATTTTCAGCTTCTTTTTCAAGTCTTTTATTTTCAGCTTCTTTTTCAAGTCTTTTATTCTCAGCCTCTAGCTGTAGCTTTCTTTCCTCAGCTTCTGATTCCCTTTTTTGTTTTTCCATTTCCATTTGGAATCTCTTTTCATCCACCTGCATCTGCAGTTTCTTTTGTTCAGCTTCCATATGCAGTTTCTTTTGTTCAGCTTCCATTGCTTTATCATATCGAGCAGTTGCAAATTCTTCTAACTTATCACCAGTCTTCCCAAGCAATTTACCCTGCTCAATAAAGTGCTCAAATGTAGACATGTTGTCTAACATATGAGTCCAAAACCTGAAATAATTAACTAATTTATTTCAAACCTAAGTGTAACAAGTCTTAATTAAGCACTTGTATATTCACATCACATTATATTATCCCAGTCTCTGTGGGAAACAAGTCTCCAATCAAAGAACTTGTATATGAAATATCAGCACTCAAATCTTGATCATAAGTGCACTTCTCATTCAATAGTGCACGACACTATTCATCATTCATTTATCATCAGTATAGTAGTAACAGTGCATTAGCATAGCCCATTAACTAATTACTATAACTGTAAACAATGACTATGTAAACACATGCAGAATGTAAACATTGAAAATGTAAACAATACAAACAATGTAAACAATAACAATGTAAACAATAACAAAGATCAGCAACAATACAAAAACTTTCGCAGAAATCAACTAAAAATAAAGCAGAAATTAATGAAATACCACAAAAAATGTGACGATATCTGCGATAGAATTAAACAAAATACATGACACCACAGTGTATAAACAAAAATGTTGTATGAAACTAAATTATAGACAAGAGTAGGCTAACAAATACAAACAAATCACAACAAAACTAAAGAATGTGAAATAATAACGAAAACAATATTAAAACATGTCATCACAGCTAACATAAATAGCAACAGAAGTCGCTTAGCAAATTCCAGTATCGGAAATTTGCAAACCCTACAGAAAACGCTCACAATAGACGACCTCTATGACGTGGCATAATCTAACGGAGACACCACCCAACCGAGAACCCGCTGAAATATAAACATATAAATATACAAATAACATATAGACATATAACATATAGAATGAGATGATACACAGAAGACTCAGCAGAAGTATAAGGGCACAGTTTACATACAAACAGGCCACTTAACTTAAAGGCTTCCAATCGTAGAACAGCAGAAAAAAACGGATGTCAATCAACGTCCTAAAGAGCGAAGCTCCAACGATGATGGCACATCTGAACTGCTTCCACTGCTAACACGATGGTACAAGAGCTTCTGAAATACTGTGTGTTGAGTTGTTTCGGCACTTGACCTTCTAATCCAAAAGTAAGTTGATGGAAATCGGTACTTGGCCTTCTTCAGAAAACAACCCGTTTCAACCGGCACTTGACCTTCTCAAAAAACGACAGCACTGGAACCTTGACAGCAGCAACTTGCTTGACTTGCGTAAAAGATAACAGCAGTCCGAGTTATCCGGCAACATGTAACAACGCCGGGTACTGTCAAATTCTTGTTTCCGTCAAAAAGTTGAAATTTTGACTTTTACCGGGCAACGCCGAGTACTTTGAAAATTTTGAAGATGTTGACTGTATTGAAGAATGTTAATTTCTTGAAGGATGCTGATGAATTCTTGTTGAAAATGAAGTGGGTAAGGGACCCCGTGTTTGCTAGTACCAGAATCAAACCAGCTTATGGCCACCAAATGATGCATTGGCCACCAAATGATGCGTGATGCCATATGATGATGGATGGCATCCGCATGTCTGGTTTTGTGTAGTATGTAGATGTGTTCAGTCAAAACAATGTTCATGCAACAATAACAGGGCAATCCACATAGGACGTCAGTAAACTCACGACGTATAAAGTCAATGAGTCTTGAAACAGCCGTTGACGTTTTTCTTCATTATTTATTGTGGACGCCACAGTGACAAAATGGTTACGCAAATGTGTAGGCACATCAAACAGTCATTATCACAGCAACATTCAATACAGCAATAGACGGTAGACAGCATTACAATGATGAGTCAGATGCATGTTATATTTCAAAGTGCTGTAAATGTAGTCAGGTGAACAACTCCATCCTTTTCTATAACAGCCAGGAGATAACCAGATGTATGAGATCAGTTCACTCTCCTTAGTTTGACTTCAGCAAGACAGACACGTCTGCCGAAGTATAAATAATGTCCTCAAGAATATCCTCTAGATAATAAAGGTTTTCTAAACCTAGTTCATTTAACAAAGTAGCAAGTAATGGTCCTTGGTACATGCATCAACCGATGCAGTACAATGCAGCGACATGTGAGCTGGGAAAAAACATCTCGTGACGACGACTTTCGCAGACAGGCTATGAATCGAAATCGCTCACGACCCAAAATCGATAGAGTTAATGAAAAAGTCAATTTACCTTGCTTTCATGAAATACACAGAAATATCACGCCTCCCGACATGTGGGAAAACACTAGAGGTATTATCTCGACTAAACGAAATATCCATAAGAGGACTACACATCCCTGACAGAACAAAAAAAAAGCGGAGATCCCCTCTTCAACGAGGCATCTCTTTCGCCATTCCAAATCGCTCACCCCCACTAGTGGTGGGCGGAAACCGATCGACAAAGAAGCAAGACAAGTCATGCGAAGTCCAGCGCAAAAATGACCACAGCTCAAAAGTTAACTGCATTCGATACCAACGCGAGAAGACAAATGCTTACCGAGAAAAGTGACTATAAATTTCAAGCAGTTGTTGCCCTTGCGTTATAAAACAGATATTGAAATAAAACGATGTTGCGAGAATTTATCACGCAACAGTGGCACTGAACAGACGCTTCTAATGGACTATATCAACGGGTCTAGCCAATAGGGCCATGTTTACAAAGCTTTTGAAAAAATTTATCCTTCCTACGTTTCCCCTAACAACCAAAATAGTATTTGCAGTGCGACTAATCATGTTTAGCCTTACATATCATTCCCGCCAATCAAATAGGATGTAACTTGTTGGCCTATTTCCCGTAAAATGGTGGTTTCAAAACATGCCACTGTGCGATTATGATTTGGTGCTGTCCGACATCCTCACTATTTTCTTTTGGCTATAATTTGATAATTCTTAGACTATTTGCGTAACACTTAACATATTCTTTGTCAGCAAGTCCTAAGGAACCCACATATATAAGTTTTAAGGGAGCTAAGTGGCTGCGTTCAAAATATGTATTTTCTTCTAGGATAGTCGTGCTGTGGCCACCTCCTCACTTCCAAACTTTAGGGTGTCTGCTGTACTGTCAGGCTTTCAAACGTAAACCAGTATAATGTCATGTTTCCTTATAAGCATTTACCAGGTTTTTAAACCTAACTCTCGTAGTTGTATTGTTTTTTATTACTGTCTATTTGAAAAAAAAAGCTAGTGCTTCAGGCCTTACGCGGGGAGGGTGGCATTAATTGTATATCGCGAGACGCGTGTTAGTGTTGCATGCGTTCCTGCTTTCAGCCCTCACTCTCTCTATACTAATTCCATCTGTCCTTCCGTTTATGTTAACGTAGTGTATAAAATGAAATTAATGGAAGTATTAATTTAGGTCATTACGCAGTGTGCCTAGCTCAAGGTTTTCTTAGAAATACAGTACACGTTTTATTGTTTTGTTGAAACGCGTGTATTGATGCAGTAGGCTTTACTAGTAAACGTGGAAGCGTGAGAATATGTAGACGAAGCAGAAACAGGGGATCTCGAGTACAGTCATTGTGACAGCACTGTTCTTTACCATTCTTCTTTCCCTTTTATTGAATTTATGTGTTAGGCTTTACATTTACCTTTTAATTTATATATGTGGATTTAGAATGTTTCACGACACTAGTGTAAAATTTCACACTACCGTGGTTAAGGTCATCACTGATAAGACGTGTGATGTGATGAGCGTGGTTTCTAAAATGCGCCGCACAGGCAGATTGTAAATATGTCGAGGTTTTGTAGTACGACCACGCCCACACAGGGCTATTTATAAGTATGTGTAACTACTATGTCACTGCGTCTGGAATGTCAGCAGAGGGTGTGTGTTGATTCAGTCATACACCACAATAACGCACGTGAAAGTCATGGAAGGAGTGAAGCTGCTGGTGACGTTTTAATAACAGTTTATTCACGCCACAACACCATACACATGACATCAAGAAAAACACGTTACAGAACACATCTCAAAATATCCAAGAGACTGCCCACACAGCCGTTTAGCCTAATATGGCCAAACAATGTCTCCACCTCTCAAAATATCCAAAGGAACTGCTCACACGCAGTTTACAAATAACTCATACTGTCATCACGTGGAATAATGGCCTTAGTACTCAAAATACTGCCTACACGCAGTTTACAACTAACTCATAATGTCATCACGTGGAAAAAACGGCCTTAGTACTCAAAATACTTCAATATGCACAAACTCTACCTCCGCGGGAAATAATGGCCTCTTAAATAATATCTTCACAAAATATCCTCTACTAGGAAATACTGGCCTGTACATATTAAGGCCTCTAACATCTTCGCATCAAATATCCACTTATCCAAAAAACACAGCGAAAACCATCGCTAGACATTTTCCTAGTGCTCTGCGCAGACACACACTTACACGCTGACTCCCTCAGTCAACGCCCAGGACAGAATCTTCTCCCGTACACACCTAGGGCACACACTGTGAATTACCTGTCACGAGACTCGGCTGTTTGAAACCCAACTCAGTCAAAATACACGCGGGCTAGCTGCGAGCTAATCACAGCTCAACACAACTCAGGGATAAATTCCTCACAGGCGTGACTCAACGCTGTGAGTAGCGATCATCGCTCTGTTCTCGATCATACGAGAAGATATTATTCCTTTCCTAAATTTAAACAAGCATCAGCTTAATCGGGCATTCAAGCACCACAACCCATAATTTAACTCGTCCAAAAAGCATTTCCAATATTACTCCGCTTTTTACCTTAACAGCTTAACACACCCCCGGGGAAGAAAAATGATTCTATCATTTTTTTGAAAATAAACTCCCAAAAATTTAGAAAGAATAAAAAAGCTTTAACATATACCTACAAAAACTTTATCTTATGACAAACCAAAATAGTACATTTACTAAAAATATCAGCAGTAAATGTAAAAATGAAGTGTCCTACAAAATCAAAGAAGTATACTAAAATTAATCTAATACAAAACCAAGCTAAGTATGTTCAATACAGACTAAACAGGAAACAACCAATAGTAAAAGAAAAGACAAGATCAAAAAACGAAGTATGATTCGTAATAAAGGAAAATGTGAAATCAGAATATGTGAAAAATCAAATAAATTCTCAAGATAACAATCAAGTTATACAATTCCTTAAATGTAAAATAAATACATTTATTATCTTAAGTTATAATTAATCTAACAATACAAAGAATGAAAGTATAACAAACCTAACGAGAAAAAGTATACAAGAAGCATGAAGTGAGACGTAGATAAAGCACAGATGTATAACGAAAGTATGAAACGATACAGAAAGGACAATAGAAAAGATGTAAAGTAATGATGAATAGTCAACAAAGACTGATGGAAAGTAAAGATGAAAATGTAGAGAAAAATAGTAACAATACATTATAATAACTATCTAAATTAAAGAATGTATTTTCTAAATAATTACAATCATAATCGAAAATTACAACACAAAATGACAAAGTGTATCTAACACCACAAAAGAAAGCTTATGACAAAACTAAGCATAATAAGTAATTTAACTAAATTATAAAACTTATACCTAACTAAAATAAATTATACTTAATATCACGCGCTAAATTCAGAAAAAATACATCAAAACATCAAAACAATTTCAAAGAACTAATGTCACTACACATTACTAACTATAATATACAGTCTAGCGCTGGTGCAAAAAAAAAGAATATCACAATGTCAAAAAAAAAAATAATACATTTTCCCCAAAAAAATTAAATACCAAGATGTTTCACAACGCTAAATTCCAAAGAGAGAAAAAATAGTATTACATTTGCAAACAATTCAAAGTTATAATTAATAAACTAATCAATGAAATCAACTTTAAGAAAATGAAGGACATATAAACAATCTATCTCTAAACAGACCCACAACCACAAATGTAAGTTTAATTTAACCTTTAAATTCTTTCGGCAGACAATTACGTTCAGCTCAGCTACAGTGTTAATTGGCTATAACTTTATCTCTTACTCAACTTGGTATGATATACCCTATAAATAAATCTACAATCTGTTGCTACTGTGAAATATGAAAAAGGTCCTATAAAAATATTTCCAAAATTTTCAAAAACAAATAAATTATTTATCAACTAATCTGCTAAGAAAATGCTCCATGCCTGACTGGCAAGAAAATCAAGTTCTGGAAAAATCAAAGTTTCACAATATGTTAACAAATCCAAATACAAGATCATTTCAGATACATACAAGCTATTTCCAAAGTTACATTTCACATCATAACAGATAATTCATATCTTCTGTGTATATTTTAATATATTTATTAAACATGGCATCAAAACATGACAACAACAACAACAACAAAAATTAAATTAAGTGAATAACAACCACTCAGAACTATCTAAAAGTTACCACTACATCAACACAGTAAATGAGTTTGTGCATAGGGCTAGCAAACTCATCATGTACAAAACTAACCTAACAATCACAGTTACAAAAATTCAAAGTACCATATAGGAGTATAAAGATAAATGAATATGATCCAAGTCAGCATGGATTTGTGACTAGCGTGTATAAATATAACCTGCTTATAGCATTCATCAAAAATTACAGTCATATAAATAACAATAAAAACAAAAAGATTATGGCAATCAAATGATGCATCATAATATCACAACGAAATTACATGTTATTCCAAAATAACAACATATCATGTACGATATCATAGAATACAAAAAATATTTACTGTCTAAAAAAAAAATAATAAAAATCAGACGTAAACTCTCCCACTTTCTTTAGAACATGCTTGACCCTCAGCAAGTAACACATCAGATGCTAGTTGGACGCTGTCTGATTTCGCTTGAACCAACACTCGAGCGCACAGTTGACCTACATATTTGACCGATACTGTAAACAGGAGCGCTGACTCATTTATCGCGAAGTCGCCTCTGTCAAAAAATATAAATGAAAATTTCCATTTTACTCAATGGTAAAATTTAATTAAGAAAAAATACGTAGAAGTTAAATTGACAATTACCCAGCACTGTGGCTTGTGTAAAGTACTGGTCTCTTCACGATGTCATAAACTCTTCCTTTGATACACAGTAGACAACACAGAATGCTTAGGCTCAACTTGACCATAACTGAAGGTCTCCACTGCTGTATTCTGCAATACAGTTTTACACCTAACACAACGAGATGCTTTCTCGACATCAAAATTAGAACAAGCAGTATCATTCAATAGACCCTTATTATTCTTATTACCTTGCTTATAAAAAATCTTAGGCCTTTGTTGAGGAAAGTCACTCTGGTGATGTGAAGTAAAATTTGGGGATTTATTATGTCTATAGAAATTATTGTTAATTCCTCTATCATGACAATTGTTATGCCTATCACTCACGTTAGCATGGTTGTGAACAAACTTTTTTCCTTGAAAACAATATTTATCAGATGGATTTCGTTTCCCTTCCGAAAAGTTACCGCAAAATTGGTACCCTTTGGTGTAGTTATTTATATCATACTTTCCAACATTCTTACCATCAAAACTTTGAGATTTGTTAAATTGTTTATAGTTTCCTGGAGAAGGAAAATTATTATTTACCAATCTCCCTTGGTACCGTTTAATCTTTGGATTATCTCTTTTCTCAAAACTGTTTTTATTTTTCTCTATTTGAATATGCTTACTAATTGTGTCAAACTGTCTGAGCTGAGTTTGACAAGCAATAGGGCTGAAAATATCTTTATTGTATTGCACCAAATAGTTCTCCTCTATAGGACGGGTACTAATAGTTTTATCCCCTGCTGTCAATTTATGATAATTTCCAACAGCAGACAAATGTTTGCTCTCAAGAGTTTTGACCTGAGCTTTATCACCTTTCTTTTCATAATTAACAGACCTGGCTGCTACACTAGAATCTTTGTTAGTCTGACGTCAAGAATTATTATCACCAGCAATGGTTTCATAAACTCGTGTAAAATTATATTTACCACGAAAGGATCTTTATTCACCATGTCTGCCATTTCTTTCAGCAAAAAGTGTATGAGGCTGACTTTTCGCTTTAGTGCTCTGATGATAACCACTTTTCTGTCTATCACTGTCAACATTGACAGAAGACCACATTTTGTTGTTCAAAACCATATCTAGTAGGCCATATACTCTTTCCTTTGCTTCCGCAATTTCATTATCTTTAAGTGAAATCTCTTCACTTAAACTTTTATTTAACTCCTTAACAGCCAAAACTTTGTCACTTTCTTCTGCTAGTAATTTCTCAACCTTAATCAATTTGTCTTTCTCAACCATTAACTCTTCCACTTTCTCTTTATCATCCCTCTCAATCTCACTGATAAGACGTGTGATGTGATGTGCGTGGTTTCTAAAATGCGCCGCACAGGCAGATTGTAAATATGTCGAGGTTTTGTAGTACGACCATGCCCACACAGGGCTACTTATAAGTATGTGTAACTACTATGTCACTGCGTCTGGAATGTCAGCAGAGGGAGTGTGTTGATTCAGTCATACACCACAATAACGCACGTGAAAGTCATGGAAGCAGTGATGCTGCTGGTGACGTTTTAATAACAGTTTATTCACGCCACAACACCATACAAATGACATCAAGAAATACACGTTACAGAACACATCTCAAAATATCCAAGAGACTGCCCACACAGCAGTTTAGCCTAATATGGCCGAACAATGTCTCCACCTCTCAAAATATCCAAAGGAACTGCTCACACGCAGTTTACAAATAACTCATACTGTCATCACGTGGAATAATGGCCTTAGTACTCAAAATACTGCCTACACTGCAGTTTACAAATAACTCATACTTTTATCACGTGGAATAATGGCGTTAGTACTCAAAATACTGCCTACACGCAGTTTACAACTAACTCATAATGTCATCACGTGGAAAAAACGGCCTTAGTACTCAAAATACTTCAATATGCACAAACTCTACCTCCGCGGGAAATAATGGCCTCTTAAATAATATCTTCACAAAATATCCTCTACTAGGAAATACTGGCCTGTACATATTAAGGCCTCTAACATCTTCGCATCAAATATCCACTTATCCAAAAAACACAGCGAAAACCATTGTTAGACATTTTCCTAGTGCTCTGTGCAGACACACACTTACACGCTGACTCCCTCAGTCAACGCCCAGGACAGAATCTTCTCCCGTACACACCCAGGGCACACACTGTGAACTCCCTCTCACTAAACTCGGCTGTTTGAAACCCAACTCAGTCAAAATACACGCGGGCTAGCCGCGAGCTAATCACAGCTCAACACAACTCATGGATAAATTCCTCACAGGCGTGACTCAACGCTATGAGTAGCGATCATCGATCTGTTCTCGATCATACGAGAAGATATTATTCGTATCCTAAATTTAAACAAGCATCAGCTTACCGTAAAATCTCGCGTATAATACGCACTCGTGTATAATACGCATGCTTGATTTAGCCAACAATTTTCTGGTAAAATGGAAATTCGTGTATAATACGCACCATAATTTTTCAAGATTTTATTTTATGAAACATTTGTTAAAAAACTGAAAGTATAATATCAAAATAATAGGTACGCAACACCTACATTTTAGGTACTTTGGACTGACAGACCATTTCGCTTCATAAAACGAACTACCCATCCATATGACGCTTTAAATGTTGTTGTGCCTGTACGAGATTTTGTAAGTTTTAGAGCTTTAAGTCGTATTTCAATGCATGAAACACCGATGCCTTGTTGCCTTCTATCCACTACCCGCTCCAATAATGTTTTTTCTAGGTCTGGAAGATCTGGTGGTGACCCACGATTCGCCTTTTTCTTACTAGGCAACACTTGCAGCACCTCTTTGTTTTTTCGCCATAATCGAATGTCACACTCGTTAATGGAAAAATGTCGACTTGCTGCCCGATTGCTGTTAGATTCTGCATATTTTACCACTAAGAGCTTTTTTGCTGCAGTATAATATTTTCTCGAATTCATTTTTAGGGCTCAAAATAATAAAATGACAAACTTCACAACCAAGCTTAATATCAAAACGGATTGAAGGCCAAGAGTGCGAAATGTGTTTTGCAACAATGTCTGACACATAAGAAAACACAGGGCATATTCAATTTCGCGCCATTTTCACTGTTAAATTGTGACAAAACCTTGACAGACTTTCCAATGTAGGTTACTTTCGAAATCGAAAATGACGTATTTTTTAGTACTCGCGTATAATACGCACCCGAGTTTTAGCGGGCAAAAATGATTAAAAATTGTGCGTATTATACGCGAGATTTTACGGTAATCGGGCATTCAAGCACCACAACCCATAATTTAACTCGTCCAAAAAGCATTTCCAATATTACTCCGCTTTTTACCTTAACACTCCCCTCAACCCTTGAGATAACTTAAGGCTCCATTTTTCCTTTTCCAATCCATAGGTAGAGGCCAGTCTCTCATATCTATCTAGGTACGACTCAGTGGCGTGCTCCTTCTCAATAAATGAATTCAGGTGGAAACTCATTTGCCGTGCTCTGGTTGGAGCTACTCTCAGAGTGAGGTGAGCTAGCACCATGATTGTTAGCTGCTCCCTGGAGTTCAAGTTCCTTTAAACTTAACTCATGAGCTCTTTGTAACCTTCTTTCTTCAGCTTCAGCTTCAAATCTTTTGGCTTCTCTTTCAGCTTCTAATCTTTTGGCTTTTTTCTCTGCTTCCATTATTAGTCTTCTTTCTGTTTCTAGTCTTTTGGCTTCTCTTTCAGCTTCCAATCTTTTGTCCTCTCTATCCAAATGTTTGTCCACTTCAGTTGCGACATACTGGATAAGAGCATCACCTGTCAATCCAACGTCCTTTCCCTACTGCATGATTGCAGATCGAAAATTTACCAAATTAGCCATGCTGCTTACTTACCAGAGGGTATATAATTTTATCTTCACCAACCAACTATTCATAACCCTCCACTCCCAAAGGAGCATAGGCCTTCAACAAACACATGCCAAGTCCTCCTGTCACGTGCCATCATCTCAAGTTCTTTCCATGTTCTCCTCATCATTTTCACCTCTGTTTCCAACTCTCTTCTCCATGTACTTCTTGGTCTTCCTCTGTCTCTCTTGCCCAGGGGGTTCCAGAACAAGGACTGCCTTGTAATGCTATCAACAGGTTTTCTCAGTGTGTGTCCTATCCATCGCCATCGTCTTCTTCTCATTTCTTGTTCCACCGGCACCTGTCTAGCTCTCGTCATCAGTTCCACGTTGGTAACCTTGTCATACCATTTTAATCCCTCTATTCTACGCAAGCACCCATTTATGAAAGTCTGTAGCTTTTTGGTTGTTGTCTTTGTTGTTCTCCATGTCTCTGGGCCATACAATAGGACTGACTTCACATTTGAGTTGAAGATTCTTATTTTCGTGTTGGATCCTATTTCTCTTGATCTCCATATATTTCCCAATGCAATGAAAGCTCCTCTTGCCTTTTGTATTCTTATTTTGATATCGCTGTCTGTCCCTCCAACTTTGTCTATATTACTGCCAAGATATGTGTACGATTCTACATCTTGTATTGGTTTTTCTTCAAGTTCAACCCTGTTATCATTACCTGCATTTATTCGCATTATTTTTGTCTTTTCCCTGTGTATTTTCAGACCCAATTGCTGTGACCTCTCATCGAGTGTTTTCAATTTGTCCTGCATCTGATTACGGCTATGGGACAGAAGAGCCAAGTCATCAGCAAAATCCAGATCATCCAACTGCTTAGTCAGAGTCCACTGGATTCCATTTCTGTTGTGTGTTGCCGATGATCTCATAACCCAATCTATTGCCAGCAAGAAAAGAAATGGAGACAAGAGGCATCCCTGTCGCACTCCTGTTCTTATCCCAAACGGTTCTGTAAGCTGTCCTTCGTGAAGAACTCTGCATGTCATGTCTTCATATGTTTTCTTTATTAAATTAATGATCTTCAGGGGAACTCCATAATGCCTCAACAATTTCCAAAGTGATTCTCTGTCTACACTGTCAAATGCCTTTTCGTAGTCCACAAATCCGATGTATAGTGGTGAATTCCATTCCAGACTTTGTTCAACTATTATTCTCAAAGTGGCTATCTGGTCTGTACATGATCTGTTTTGTCGAAAACCTGCTTGTTCATCTCTCAGTTTCTTGTCTATGGACTCTTTTAATCTCTCAAGGATAATCCTGTTTAATACTTTTCCTGGCACTGATAGTAACATTATTCCTCTATAATTTGTGCACTCTTGTAAATTTCCCTTCTTAGGCAACTTAACCAGATATCCTTCCTTCCATTCTGCTGGTATCTCTTCCTTTTCCCAGACTTTACCAAGTAATTTATATAACATCTCTGTAGCCGTGTCGATATCTGCTTTGATGGCCTCTGCTGGAATGCCATCAGGTCCAGACGCTTTTCCATTTCTTAGAAGCTTTATGGCTTTCTTTATTTCTTCCTTCGTTGCTCTTTCACCGTTAATTTGTAGCTCTTCTTCTGCTGGCTGGATGTCCGGCGGGTTTTGTGGAGCTGGTCTATTGAGAAGGTCCCCAAAATATTCTGTCCAACTCTTCATTTGCTCTTGTATATTGCTGAGCAGTTTCCCATTCTTGTCTTTTATGAGGCAACTTGTTTGCTTGTATTTCCCTGTTAGCTTCTTTGTGCTGCTATACAGTTCTCTCATATTTCCTTTGGCTGCAGCATCTTCTGCCTCTCTTGCCAACTCCTCAATATACTTCCTCTTGTCTCTTTTGATACTTCTTTTTACTTCTTTGTTTGCTTCTGTGTACACTTCTTGAGCCTTGGCTTTGGAACTTCTGGTTTTGCTTGTGTTTAACTCTGCTTTCTTGTTTTTTCTGTCTTTTATCTTATTGATGGTTTCTGTTGTTATCCATGCTTTTTGTTGTCTTTCCCTTTTCCCCAGTATTTCTTCACATGTCTCCTTCCATACAGTTTTGACCTGCTGCCAATAGTCTTCTGGATTCTCTACATCTTCCAGCTGTTGGAGCACTTGGAATTTGTTGGATACTGTGACCGCAAATTTGTCTCTTGTTTCTTGATTTCTTAGCTGTCCTACATTATACTGTTGTCTATAATTTTGCATTGTTGCATATCTCTTGAGTTTCATTTTTATTTTGGCTATCAGAAGATGGTGATCTGATGCCACATCTGCTCCTCTATATACCTTTACATCCTGCAATGATGATCTAAACTTCTTGTTTATGCATATATGATCAATCTGATTTTCTGTTCTATGATCTGGTGATATCCATGTTGCCTTGTGTATTCTCTTATGTGGAAACATGCTTCCTCCTATAGCCAGTTGATTTGAAACACAGAAGTTTGCGAATAGTTCTCCATTTTCATTCATTACTCCTAGCCCATGTTTTCCCATGACTTCTTCAAATCCGGTGTTGACTGTACCTATCTTTGCATTCATGTCACCCATCAAAATTGTGATGTCTCTTCTTTTTAATTTATCCATAATTTCCTGTAGTTTAGTATAAAATGCTTCTTTCACAGACTCTTTTTTGTCATTAGTTGGTGCATAACATTGGATGACATTTACATGAATTTTCTTTTTAGCTGTTTTGAAAGTAGCTGTTATTATTGTGGGTCCAACAGCTTCCCATTGAATGAGTGCTTTCTGTGCTTCTTTAGATAACATAAGAGCTACCCCTTCACTGTGGTATGAACTTTCGTCTTCATGTCCTGAGGACAGCACCAATTCACCTGTGATGAGTTTCTTCCTGTCTACCCCCTTCCACTTTGTTTCACACATTCCCAAAACCTCGATTTTGTATTCCCTCATTTCTGCTACCACTTGCGCCACTTTCCCTTGTTCGTTTAATGTTCGAACATTCCAGGTGCCAAATCTGGAAGTTCTCCTAGAAGAAAGAAGGTTAGTCAGCAACACAGACTCCTTTCGGCTTTCTCTGTGTTGTATCAAACGCCTCCCCGCGAGAGGACCTTTCCCTGTCTTGGATGGCTGTGTTTTATTTTCTTTATCTGACTTGTCCATATTTGTTGAAGTTTTTTGTGGTTTAAATTTTTTACAGGATGGGGTAACCGGCCCCATGCCCAACCCTCCTTAGTCGCTTTCTACGACATGCTTGGCAAGGGACAGTGTTACTATTCTTTGCTCCCCTTTCGGGCCCCGGTAACACACGGGTGACTAACCAACTAGCTTAATTAAAAATCAATTAATTACTTTGAACAAGACAAATCCTTAAAACCTTTTGAGCGTCTCTTATTTACTTGGTACTCAATGGTACTATTATTACGAAAAAATTTCTAATTTTTAGAATTTTTTTCAAAAAAATTTATTTTTACAATGGATGTTGGAAGATGGTAAAAATGTATGATTATTTATAGTTACAAATTAAAATAAATAATAGTAAAAAAATCTTGGATGACTATTCCACTGAAATTAGAACAGTCTGTCACAGTATATGTTTGATATTTATCTTGCTATCCCTAGCTGTTATCATCATCGACATTCGCTTTAGAAACTGCTCACAGGATTTGTTGGACTGAATACAGCAAAACTCATCTTGTGTTTGTTCGAGGTTCCTGAGACACACTGATGATCAGGAAGACTTTTCTACAGCCCGCCCTATAACTACAGGGGACTAAGGTGTTGAAGATTGGTTGACCTCTAGGCTTCAGTAGCAGGATCAATGGTCCTCAAGTCTTTAGTTTCTCGATCAGGAATGATCATAATACTTGATCATAAAAACCTGGAACAAAATGTAATAGGTGGTCATGGTGTTCCAACAATCTCACCCACCACTGTTGTTTACGAGGCGATCATGCCTTCAGTGTTTGTATATAAATGAATATTTCATGGTAGTATGTTACAGAGATAGCATGATAAGATACTGTCCACTGTCCAGAATTAACAAAATACATGAATAAATCACATGTTATGATACATGGGTACGATATAACCTTTGCCTTCCACTTATGGATGCCAAGTCACTTATGTACTTGCTGGTATGTAGTAAGCTTCCAGACAAGAACTAGCCATGATATATTTGGCTAACCAATTAATGGTTATGCTTCCTGACAATGCCGGTGGAGGTTATCTCTGGTTAGAATCATTCCCTTTTTACTATGTCTGATACAATTAAATCGTAAATAAAATCTAAAATGAAATGATATTAGTCATACATATATCTTTAATAAACTTACATACCCTCTTAGGATTAATAAGCACCCGGTGAGGCTATATTGGTTCACATTAATCTGCCCTGCATGCAGCGTGAAAAAAGACTTCTTGCAGATGCTGTCTTCCAGTTTCTCACTCTGGCTTCTGGATTTGGTGTGTGTGTGGTTGTCAACGTGCCGCTCTGTCCTTTTATTTGGCCTTCTCTCCCGTACGAGAAAGCACCCTTTGAAGTCCGATAAGATTTTCGTTTCATCTCCTTGTTTGAGGCGATCTGTGCTTTTCCTGTACTTGTTTTCTTTTATTTTCACTACACACTTATATCCTTCCTTCCTTCCCAGGTATCCTTTCATTTTCCCCATATGAAGCTTTCATTCTATGCTAGTTTTATTTCAATCCGCTTAGGTATGTAGTTACAATAATTTTTTAAAGATTATTAGCTAACTTTTAGCAGATGTGATGACGATGAAAAATGTTAATTTTTTTTTAAACCATTTATATTTGAATAATATCCTTTTAGATATCCTTCATAGTCTATCTCCACTACAGTTAACGAAATTATTCTTCTTGGTGATTTTAATATCGACATGCACAAGCCAAACAATATATGGACCAACATCATAGCATCGTATAACATGAAACAAATAGTCAACAAACCTACCAGAGTAACAAAAACGTCATCCACACTGATCGATCATATTTATGTAACCTGTCCAGAAAATATTATAGAATGCTCCATCCCTACTATTGCTATGAGTGACCATTATCCCATATGTTGCACTTGGGCAAAATATGGGTACAAATCTCCAAAAAATAAACACATTAGTTTTCAATATAGAAGTCTTAAAAATTTCAACCGTGAATTATTTTTGAATGATTTGCGAACTGCGCCTCTCGCCAACGTTTTTCAAATTCCTGATCCTGATGACGCCATCGCATATTGGACAATGATATTTTATAGTATTTTTAATAAGCATGCGCCTACTAAAGAAATTCGCGTGAAAAGGCAAATTAAATCTCCATGGATCACACAAGAAGTTCTTGACGCTATGAGGCAAAGAGATAGAGCGCATAAAAATAAGGATATCACTACATATCGGACAATAAGAAATAAAGTACAATACTTAATTCGCAGAGAAAAGAAAAAACTACTTTAGAAATTTAGTTCAGAGTAAAACAAACAGTAAAGAGATATGGAAGGCAATCAACACTTTAGTGAACAAACGAAATTTTCCAGACCCACATACTCCCAATACGCCACTTACTTGTACTGACTTCAGCAATCATTTTCAGGCAGACATCAACAATATAAAATCCACCATTCCGTCTCCCCCTTGTGACTTAAGCAAATTATCAACGTTCTGCGAGAACAAATGTACTAACACAATTCCACCCGACATCCCTTTTATAACAGTTAACGAAGTTTACAACTATATTACTGGCCTTAAAGATAATAACTCATCGGGACTTGATGGAATCAGTAATCGAATACTGCGATTTGCCGCACCTGCTATTAGTGATTCACTGACATACATATATAATCAATGTATCGCAAGGAGTTACTTTCCATCCGCTTTTAAAAGCGCTAAAGTATACCCACTTCTCAAACCAGGTTCATCTGATAGTAGTAATCTTAGTAACTATAGGCCCATTTCTCTTATATCGTCGCTGTCCAAACCACTGGAAAAACACATCCACAAAAAAACACTACAACACCTAGTAGATAACGACCTGCTAATCGACAGTCAGTCGGGGTTTAGACCAAAGCATTCATGCCACACAGCCTTAACAAAGATGATAGACAATTGGCACCTGTTGCGTGCATATTTTGACGCACATATTACAAAAATCGATATGGCTATTTAATATGGGAAAAATATAGACATTCATTCATTTGTGTATGAGAATGCTGTCTATGGGGAAAGCGACATAATCCATGTTTGATTCACACTTTTGATTATAGGAGTAATCGTTTTTGATATTGATCCGGCGCACGGATATTGCTCTTATATTTGTACTTATTTTTAGGGCCAGAAAATAGATTAATTTGCTTATTATGTTTATGGCCTGAATTCATATGTATTACATATTATTAGTACAAGTAGAATCAGTCCTATATTGTATATTTTGGATGGGTAGGCGGGACTAGATTCTTATTATTCCGGTCTAGCGGAAGTATGAGTTGTCTTGTCAAGTCGTGATGAGTTCCGATGTACCGTGATAATGGCGGGTACGCACTTTTCAAAGGGCTGGTAGATTCTTAAGGAAATATGATTCATGAAGTGGTTTTCTTCTAAAGGAGATGGTATCTCTACTAGAGTTTATGTTAGAGACTCTCCTAAGGTACGGTACAATGTATAATTCGGACTCCATGTATTGCCAGACCCTATTTTGATGATCTCATGTCGATTCGACCTAGATGGAACATTGTGCTTCGTATCGCTAGGGTCGTGTTTTGTATCGACGAAGATGACAGACTTTCCTACAGCGGTTATGGCTACGTGAATTAACCTGATCACCGTAGAGCTGTATGGAAACATTTATGAAATCATTTATATACCCATTATAAATTAACTCTGGCTTATATTCTCCTTCCTATGAATGAGTGAACGACAACTCAGGGAGGCGGCCATGTTAGATTTCGGTCATCATATGTTTTGATCACTGCCAAGAGAACCATTCATGACATAAATTATATTGTATGCTATATGCTATTTATGCTTACATGTTATTTGTTTATATGTGTAGGTGTTTATATGTTGCGGGCCTGGATGGGAGGTGACTAGAACAGGAAAGACCGAGTGATTTTGGTCTTGTTCTGGCGTTCGATAGGGAGCAATTTCTTAATTGAAATTTGCATGCAACATAGTTTGCAAATATTTGGTTAGTTGTGACGACTGTTTCATATTTGTATTTGTAACATTTTTTTTGTGTTCCTTAGTTTTGTTTGATTTGTTTGTATAATTGTAGGTCTCATCTTTTCCATTTTTGATTTCTTTACACCCTTATGTTTATACACTGTTGCGTTATTTGTCTTGTTATCTTATTGCAGTTATCATCACGGATTCTGTGATCATTTTTTTCATTTCTCCTATTTAATTTAATTTGATCTCTGCAAATGTTTTCAGATTGTCTTTTCTTGTCTGTCCTTTGTAATGTCTTTAGTTGACATATGACATAGGAGTTATAGTGGTATACACTGATAGTATAGTACAGATCAGTACTTTATGATTATTTTCCACAGGTACCCAAGTGATCTTTGATTACATTGAGGTATACAAGACCTTTGTAAGGCTTGTCTCCCACAGTATTTGAGATACAGTTATTGTTGTCAACAGGTATTCAAGTTATCATTGGTTATTATAAACCATACAAGTTTGGACTAAGACTAAGTCTATGGTATAGACTTGTCTCCCATTAAATTGAAATAGGGTAATTTATTTACTTTTTCAGGTTTCTGATTTAAGAAGACAATATGTCTACATTAGATTATTTTATTGCACAAGGAAAATCTCTTGATAAGACTGGAAAAGACTTAGAACAATGGGCTGTTGCTCAATATGACAAAGCATTAGCTGCAGAAGAGAAAAAAAACTGCTGCTGCTGCTGAAGAGAGAAAAGCTGCTGCTGAGGAAAAAAAAGCTGCGGCTGAGGAGAGAAAACTTCAAATAGAAGAAAAAAAAGCTGCTGCAGAAGAAAGGAAAGCTCTAGCTGAAGAAAAAAGATTAGAAAAAGAAGCTGATACTGCTGCTGAACTTAAGAAATTGCAGATGCAAGTGGAGGAAAGGAGATTTGATGCAGAACAGAAGAAATTAGAAGCTGATGCAGAACAGAAAAAATTAGAAGTTGCTGCTGCTGCAGAACAGAAAAAATTAGAAGCTGCTGCTGCTGCAGAACAGAAAAAATTAGAAGCTGCTGCTGCTGCAGAACAGAAAAAATTAGAAGCTGCTGCTGCTGCAGAACAGAAAAGATTAGATAGAGAAGCTGAAGAGAGAAAAGCAATAAGAGAACATGAGTTTGAATTAGAGAAATTAAAATTGACATGTATGAGTAATGTTAATCAGGCATCTGGTGGTAATGGTAAACCCTTTGTGTACAAGGTCAAGGTACCAGCGTTTAACCCTACCAGTGATGACATAACATTTTGGCTTTCTAGATTTGAACGGGCTTGTCGATCTCATAATGTTGACAAATCACAGTATGTGAATCAGTTGTCTGAAAATCTAAAAGGGGAGTCTCTGAGTAAGTTATATTTTGTTGAAGAGGCCGACAAAGATAATTATGATGCTGTTAGGGCAGCTTTGATAAAGAGATATCAGCTGTCTGAGGAAGGTTATCGTCTTTTGTTTAAAACAATGAGACCTGAGGTAGGTGTAGAATTCTCGAAATTCATCTCAAAAGCACGAATTACACTTTCACGATGGATTGAATTATCCAAAACAGAGAAAACATTTGATGGTCTTACGGATTTATTGCTAAGAGACAAGGTCATGTCTTCTGTAAATAAATCATTCCTAGAGTTCTTACATGAGCGTAAACCTAGTACAATAAAGCAAATGGAAGAATATTGTGACCAGTATGCCACGGCACACCCTGACATGATTCTTAGTAACTCTAACATTAAAGAGAGTATGCCAGTTGCTTCGGCAACAGAATATAATCAGAATTACTCACACAAATTCCAAGGAGCTAAAAATAAATTTGATAAAAAGGTTAATTGGAATAAGTATCAAAACCAAGATAACCGCTCAAATCAGAGTTCTTCTTTGAAGAACTGGAATCGGGCTGATAGTCCCCGACACGCGAGGGGTACCCATAATGTTAGAAATTCTCGGAAAGGGAGTAGCTATAGGAACTACCCAAGTGCTTCATGGAGACAAAAGAAACAATATTACAGGGATACTCAATATAACGAGCATGATGATTATGATCATGAATATTATGATTCAAACCCAAATAGGGGTTATAACAGAGGCAATAATAATTATAGAGACAATTATAACCGAGGTAGATCACAACACAAAAGACATGGTAAATCTTATTACCAGGCTAACTCTGCACAACAGGAGTTCCACGACACCGATAATCAGAATAATGATAAAAAAGACTCCAATAGTGTAGCAAATTCCGCTTTCGATTTTGCTAGAGCATCTGAGTGTTCGCAATGCAAAACATTATTCGATCCAACCACAGTTTCTACTTTAAGCTGCGGTCACCCGCTTCCCGCTCTCCATGCGTCAATTGCGCATAATGGAAGGGGTGCTCTTGTCTTTAATAGGGGCCTAATAGATGGTACTCCGGTATCAATTCTTTTCGACTCGGGGTGCACTACCATCGGAGTGAGGCAATCACTCGTAAATCCTTCTCGAGCTACAGGCAATATAGTCAAATGTGTAACATTTGGTGGCACATTGGAGAAGTACTCCACTGCCATTATCAATATTGCTACGCCTTTCTTTACAGGAGAGGTGCAAGCATGTCTCTTGCCGAATCCGATCGCTGATCTTATCATCGGTCGCATTCATGGAGTGAAAGAATGCACTCCACACCAAATTTCTAATTGGGAAAATGTTAATATGCAATCTGCTAATGCAGTAATCACTAGGGCTCAAGCTCTTAATATGCCACAATCTTCACATTCTGAAGATAATGATGCGCAGATCCAAGATGATCCCTTGGAGATTTCCCATGATTCCTTTATCAAACAGCAGGAAGATGATCCTACTCTAAAGAAATTCTTTACTCTGGCAACAAAAGGTGATTTGAATAAGGATACAAATCGTAAATCTTGGATTACGATGAAGAATGGCGTACTTGTACGTATGGTACAAGACTCCGCTAAGTCCATTCATTCTCAAATCCTTGGGCCTAAAAATATGAGAGTTAAAATCTTACAGCACGCTCATGATTCGCAGTGTGCTGGACATATGGGTTTTTCCCGTACTAAAGCTAGAGTTCTTCAATCTTTCTTTTGGCCTGCTGTGAATAAGGACATACGAATCTATTGTCGATCTTGTAAAGTATGTCAAGAGATTAAATCCAGAGGTCCACGCCATGATGCACCTATTCAGGCTGCAGACATTCCCATTCGGCCATTTCAAAAAATGGCGATAGACATCATTGGTCCATTTAAGATAAAGTCTGCTAGAGGACACCAATTTATTTTGACGTGTGTTGATATGTGCACACGTTGGCCGGAGGCTGTTCCTCTAAAGAGCATAACTACTGCTGATGTCGCAGATGCTCTTTGGTTAATATTTTCTCGTCTGGGGTTTCCAGCAGAAATATTATCCGACCATGGTACCCAACTCATATCGGATACCATGTCTCAAGTAATGTCGACTCTGAAGATAGAGAGATCGCTGAGTAGTATTTATCATCCTATGTCCAATGGGATGGTGGAACGTTTGAATAGAACTCTGAAAAACCTACTAGGTAAGATAACAGAAGATCATCCTCAGGATTGGGATAGGGTTTTACGAGCGGCTCTCTTTGCATATAGAGAGGTCGCCAACGAACATACAGGATTTTCTCCCTTTGAACTTGTCTTTGGCGCGAAACCGCGAGGTCCTATGTCCTTACTTCATGATCTTATAACTGCTGATAATATTGTCGATGACACAAAATCCTCTTATGAATATGTCATCGCACTTAGACACAAGATTATTGAAGCATGCAAATTGGCAACTGCTTCTTCTGAATTTGCGAAACAGAAGGCAAGGGAATTTGCCAATAAAAAGAGATGTTTGCGACAACTTTGTCCAGGTGACAAAGCATTTGTCTTGCTACCTTGTAGGGAAAATAGACTTCTTATTTCTTGGAAAGGTCCGTACGATATAATATCAAAAGTTTCCGATGTTGACTATATCGTCGATATTGACGGGAAGCGTAAAACCTTCCACATCAACATGCTCACGGAATTCCATGAACGTCCTGATTATTTACAACCTGTTTTCCAGGCAACGGACGATTTTCCAGTCCAACATGGACAGTACTCATCTCTGTCAGTAATACAGGATGAGGAAACGAGTTTCTCGGATGTAAATTTACCTTTTCCAATGATTCCTCTTCACTCTAATGAATCATGGAAAGATGTTGCAATTTCTCCAGAATTATCTCCAGGAGAGCAGAAACAAGTTTCTACTATGTTAGAACAATTTCAGGATGTCCTTACTGACATTCCTGGTCAAACTGATGTCATTCAACATGACATTATTCTTACTGACCATAGTCCTATAAGAGTCAGACCGTATCCTATCCCGATACATTTTCAAGCACAGGTAGAGAAAGAGTTAGATGAGATGATAGAGTTAAAAATTATTGAACCATCCACATCAGCATATTCTTCGCCGATGGTTATAGTACGAAAAAAAGACAATAACATACGTCTTTGCGTGGATTATCGCAAATTGAATCAAGTGACTAAATTTGATGCTGAACCTATGCCTTTACTAGAAGAGCTACTTACGAGACTATCGAATTCTCACTTCTTTACTAAACTCGATTTGTCTAAGGGATATTGGCAAGTTCCACTATCCGAACACGCCAAACCGTTTACTGCCTTTTCGGCGCCTAGGGGTATATTCCAATGGAATTTCATGCCTTTCGGTCTTATGAACGCCCCTGCAACATTTGTACGCATGATGCGTCGAATCCTATCTCATCGCTCAGATGTCATTGCGTATCTTGATGACATCTGTCTTTTCAGTGATACTTGGAACGATCACTATAATGGTATAAATGAACTATTGTCTATCTTACACGAGCATAACCTGACAGCGAAACCATCGAAAGCATGTATTGGTTTTAGCGAAATATCTTTCTTAGGACACCGTGTTGGTCATGGGTTCCTAAAAACAGAAGACCATAATACAAGTAAGATACTTAACATTTCTATTCCTAAGACTAAAACGCAAGTACGAAGTCTCTTAGGTCTAATACAATTTTATGGACGATTCATCCCGAATCTGTCCTCCATTATGTCACCTCTTTCTTCCTTGCTAAAGAAAGGGTCTCCTAATGTAGTCCATTGGACTCAAGAATGTCAATCCTCTTTGGATAAGGTTAAAACTATGTTTTCTACTTCACCTATCCTAGTATTGCCTTCTAAGGATAAGACATTTATTCTTCGTAGTGACGCTTCATCCACCGGGATTGGAGCGGCACTAATGCAAGAGTACTCTGGAACTCTGCATCCTGTGATGTATATTTATCGGAAATTAAATGCCACAGAGAAGAATTACTCGGTCCTAGACCGTGAATTATTGGCTATGGTTTGGTCAATCCTTAAACTGCAAAGATTTCTTCTGGGCGCGCATTTCATTGTGGAAACTGACCAGAAAGCTCTTACGGCTATTCAGAGTAAAAATCTGAAGAGCGCGAGATCAACGCGATACGCGATTGCTCTACAGCCATTTCATTCTTCGGTGCGAGCTATCCGTGGGTCAGAAAATGTGATGGCAGATATTTTGTCTAGATGCCCACATGATTCATAACTGTTATACAACTTTGATACAGTTGTTTCTATGTTGAAATGTGTACACATATGTAATATATCATATATTGATTGTAACACTACTTAGCGGTTCATTGATATTTATTCACCGCTGATCTTTCAATGTTTTTCGTCTTTGATGATCATGATGTTAAGATATCTTAGATGAAATTTATGTATAAACTAATGTGGAAATTGTGTCATTGCTAATATTGTAGTATGCGTTGGTGACACCTCTCTGTAAATATTAATACTTAGAGAAGTACCTTCTCTAAGGTCATAAAACTTATGCTTATCATCTGCGCATTGTTATTGGTGCGTTGTGAGCCTATTGTATGTTGCTCCTAGATGCGTTTCAAAAAAAAAATGTACCATTTTTTTTCCCGAGGGGTGTGGTAATCTGTTGCGTGCATATTTTGACGCACATATTACAAAAATCGATATGGCTATTTAATATGGGAAAAATATAGACATTCATTCATTTGTGTATGAGAATGCTGTCTATGGGGAAAGCGAGATAATCCATGTTTGATTCACACTTTTGATTATAGGAGTAATCGTTTTTGATATTGATCCGGCGCACGGATATTGCTCTTATATTTGTACTTATTTTTAGGGCCAGAAAATAGATTAATTTGCTTATTATGTTTATGGCCTGAATTCATATGTATTACATATTATTAGTACAAGTAGAATCAGTCCTATATTGTATATTTTGGATGGGTAGGCGGGACTAGATTCTTATTATTCCGGTCTAGCGGAAGTATGAGTTGTCTTGTCAAGTCGTGGTGAGTTCCGATGTACCGTGATAATGGCGGGTACGCACTTTTCAAAGGGCTGGTAGATTCTTAAGGAAATATGATTCATGAAGTGGTTTTCTTCTAAAGGAGATGGTATCTACTAGAGTTTATGTTAGAGACTCTCCTAAGGTACGGTACAATGTATAATTCGGACTCCATGTATTGCCAGACCCTATTTTGATGATCTCATGTCGATTCGACCTAGATGGAACATTGTGCTTCGTATCGCTAGCGTCGTGTTTTGTATCGACGAAGATGACAGACTTTCCTACAGCGGTTATGGCTACGTGAATTAACCTGATCACCGTAGAGCTGTATGGAAACATTTATGAAATCATTTATATACCCATTATAAATTAACTCTGGCTTATATTCTCCTTCCTATGAATGAGTGAACGACAACTCAGGGAGGCGGCCATGTTAGATTTCGGTCATCATATGTTTTGATCACTGCCAAGAGAACCATTCATGACATAAATTATATTGTATGCTATATGCTATTTATGCTTACATGTTATTTGTTTATATGTGTAGGTGTTTATATGTTGCGGGCCTGGATGGGAGGTGACTAGAACAGGAAAGACCGAGTGATTTTGGTCTTGTTCTGGCGTTCGATAGGGAGCAATTTCTTAATTGAAATTTGCATGCAACATAGTTTGCAAATATTTGGTTAGTTGTGACGACTGTTTCATATTTGTATTTGTAACATTTTTTTTGTGTTCCTTAGTTTTGTTTGATTTGTTTGTATAATTGTAGGTCTCATCTTTTCTATTTTTGATTTCTTTACACCCTTATGTTTATACACTGTGGCGTTATTTGTCTTGTTATCTTATTGCAATTATCATCACGGATTCTGTGATCATTTTTTTCATTTCTCCTATTTAATTTAATTTGATCTCTGCAAATGTTTTCAGATTGTCTTTTCTTGTCTGTCCTTTGTAATGTCTTTAGTTGACATATGACATAGGAGTTATAGTGGTATACACTGATAGTATAGTACAGATCAGTACTTTATGATTATTTTCCACAGGTACCCAAGTGATCTTTGATTACATTGAGGTATACAAGACCTTTGTAAGGCTTGTCTCCCACAGTATTTGAGATACAGTTATTGTTGTCAACAGGTATTCAAGTTATCATTGGTTATTATAAACCATACAAGTTTGGACTAAGACTAAGTCTATGGTATAGACTTGTCTCCCATTAAATTGAAATAGGGTAATTTATTTACTTTTTCAGGTTTCTGATTTAAGAAGACAATATGTCTACATTAGATTATTTTATTGCACAAGGAAAATCTCTTGATAAGACTGGAAAAGACTTAGAACAATGGGCTGTTGCTCAATATGACAAAGCATTAGCTGCAGAAGAGAAAAAAACTGCTGCTGCTGCTGAAGAGAGAAAAGCTGCTGCTGAGGAAAAAAAAGCTGCGGCTGAGGAGAGAAAACTTCAAATAGAAGAAAAAAAAGCTGCTGCAGAAGAAAGGAAAGCTCTAGCTGAAGAAAAAAGATTAGAAAAAGAAGCTGATACTGCTGCTGAACTTAAGAAATTGCAGATGCAAGTGGAGGAAAGGAGATTTGATGCAGAACAGAAGAAATTAGAAGCTGATGCAGAACAGAAAAAATTAGAAGTTGCTGCTGCTGCAGAACAGAAAAAATTAGAAGCTGCTGCTGCTGCAGAACAGAAAAAATTAGAAGCTGCTGCTGCTGCAGAACAGAAAAGATTAGATAGAGAAGCTGAAGAGAGAAAAGCAATAAGAGAACATGAGTTTGAATTAGAGAAATTAAAATTGACATGTATGAGTAATGTTAATCAGGCATCTGGTGGTAATGGTAAACCCTTTGTGTACAAGGTCAAGGTACCAGCGTTTAACCCTACCAGTGATGACATAACATTTTGGCTTTCTAGATTTGAACGGGCTTGTCGATCTCATAATGTTGACAAATCACAGTATGTGAATCAGTTGTCTGAAAATCTAAAAGGGGAGTCTCTGAGTAAGTTATATTTTGTTGAAGAGGCCGACAAAGATAATTATGATGCTGTTAGGGCAGCTTTGATAAAGAGATATCAGCTGTCTGAGGAAGGTTATCGTCTTTTGTTTAAAACAATGAGACCTGAGGTAGGTGTAGAATTCTCAGAATTCATCTCAAAAGCACGAATTACACTTTCACGATGGATTGAATTATCCAAAACAGAGAAAACATTTGATGGTCTTACGGATTTATTGCTAAGAGACAAGGTCATGTCTTCTGTAAATAAATCATTCCTAGAGTTCTTACATGAGCGTAAACCTAGTACAATAAAGCAAATGGAAGAATATTGTGACCAGTATGCCACGGCACACCCTGACATGATTCTTAGTAACTCTAACATTAAAGAGAGTATGCCAGTTGCTTCGTCAACAGAATATAATCAGAATTACTCACACAAATTCCAAGGAGCTAAAAATAAATTTGATAAAAAGGTTAATTGGAATAAGTATCAAAACCAAGATAACCGCTCAAATCAGAGTTCTTCTTTGAAGAACTGGAATCGGGCTGATAGTCCCCGACACGCGAGGGGTACCCATAATGTTAGAAATTCTCGGAAAGGGAGTAGCTATAGGAACTACCCAAGTGCTTCATGGAGACAAAAGAAACAATATTACAGGGATACTCAATATAACGAGCATGATGATTATGATCATGAATATTATGATTCAAACCCAAATAGGGGTTATAACAGAGGCAATAATAATTATAGAGACAATTATAACCGAGGTAGATCACAACACAAAAGACATGGTAAATCTTATTACCAGGCTAACTCTGCACAACAGGAGTTCCACGACACCGATAATCAGAATAATGATAAAAAAGACTCCAATAGTGTAGCAAATTCCGCTTTCGATTTTGCTAGAGCATCTGAGTGTTCGCAATGCAAAACATTATTCGATCCAACCACAGTTTCTACTTTAAGCTGCGGTCACCCGCTTCCCGCTCTCCATGCGTCAATTGCGCATAATGGAAGGGGTGCTCTTGTCTTTAATAGGGGCCTAATAGATGGTACTCCGGTATCAATTCTTTTCGACTCGGGGTGCACTACCATCGGAGTGAGGCAATCACTCGTAAATCCTTCTCGAGCTACAGGCAATATAGTCAAATGTGTAACATTTGGTGGCACATTGGAGAAGTACTCCACTGCCATTATCAATATTGCTACGCCTTTCTTTACAGGAGAGGTGCAAGCATGTCTCTTGCCGAATCCGATCGCTGATCTTATCATCGGTCGCATTCATGGAGTGAAAGAATGCACTCCACACCAAATTTATAATTGGGAAAATGTTAATATGCAATCTGCTAATGCAGTAATCACTAGGGCTCAAGCTCTTAATATGCCACAATCTTCACATTCTGAAGATAATGATGCGCAGATCCAAGATGATCCCTTGGAGATTTCCCATGATTCCTTTATCAAACAGCAGGAAGATGATCCTACTCTAAAGAAATTCTTTACTCTGGCAACAAAAGGTGATTTGAATAAGGATACAAATCGTAAATCTTGGATTACGATGAAGAATGGCGTACTTGTACGTATGGTACAAGACTCCGCTAAGTCCATTCATTCTCAAATCCTTGGGCCTAAAAATATGAGAGTTAAAATCTTACAGCACGCTCATGATTCGCAGTGTGCTGGACATATGGGTTTTTCCCGTACTAAAGCTAGAGTTCTTCAATCTTTCTTTTGGCCTGCTGTGAATAAGGACATACGAATCTATTGTCGATCTTGTAAAGTATGTCAAGAGATTAAATCCAGAGGTCCACGCCATGATGCACCTATTCAGGCTGCAGACATTCCCATTCGGCCATTTCAAAAAATGGCGATAGACATCATTGGTCCATTTAAGATAAAGTCTGCTAGAGGACACCAATTTATTTTGACGTGTGTTGATATGTGCACACGTTGGCCGGAGGCTGTTCCTCTAAAGAGCATAACTACTGCTGATGTCGCAGATGCTCTTTGGTTAATATTTTCTCATCTGGGGTTTCCAGCAGAAATATTATCCGACCATGGTACCCAACTCATATCGGATACCATGTCTCAAGTAATGTCGACTCTGAAGATAGAGAGATCGCTGAGTAGTATTTATCATCCTATGTCCAATGGGATGTGGAACGTTTGAATAGAACTCTGAAAAACCTACTAGGTAAGATAACAGAAGATCATCCTCAGGATTGGGATAGGGTTTTACCCGCGGCTCTCTTTGCATACAGAGAGGTCGCCAACGAACATACAGGATTTTCTCCCTTTGAACTTGTCTTTGGCGCGAAACCGCGAGGTCCTATGTCCTTACTTCATGATCTTATAACTGCTGATAATATTGTCGATGACACAAAATCCTCTTATGAATATGTCATCGCACTTAGACACAAGATTATTGAAGCATGCAAATTGGCAACTGCTTCTTCTGAATTTGCGAAACAGAAGGCAAGGGAATTTGCCAATAAAAAGAGATGTTTGCGACAACTTTGTCCAGGTGACAAAGCATTTGTCTTGCTACCTTGTAGGGAAAATAGACTTCTTATTTCTTGGAAAGGTCCGTACGATATAATATCAAAAGTTTCCGATGTTGACTATATCGTCGATATTGACGGGAAGCGTAAAACCTTCCACATCAACATGCTCACGGAATTCCATGAACGTCCTGATTATTTACAACCTGTTTTCCAGGCAACGGACGATTTTCCAGTCCAACATGGACAGTACTCATCTCTGTCAGTAATACAGGATGAGGAAACGAGTTTCTCGGATGTAAATTTACCTTTTCAATGATTCCTCTTCACTCTAATGAATCATGGAAAGATGTTGCAATTTCTCCAGAATTATCTCCAGGAGAGCAGAAACAAGTTTCTACTATGTTAGAACAATTTCAGGATGTCCTTACTGACATTCCTGGTCAAACTGATGTCATTCAACATGACATTATTCTTACTGACCATAGTCCTATAAGAGTCAGACCGTATCCTATCCCGATACATTTTCAAGCACAGGTAGAGAAAGAGTTAGATGAGATGATAGAGTTAAAAATTATTGAACCATCCACATCAGCATATTCTTCGCCGATGGTTATAGTACGAAAAAAAGACAATAACATACGTCTTTGCGTGGATTATCGCAAATTGAATCAAGTGACTAAATTTGATGCTGAACCTATGCCTTTACTAGAAGAGCTACTTACGAGACTATCGAATTCTCACTTCTTTACTAAACTCGATTTGTCTAAGGGATATTGGCAAGTTCCACTATCCGAACACGCCAAACCGTTTACTGCCTTTTCGACGCCTAGGGGTCTATTCCAATGGAATTTCATGCCTTTCGGTCTTATGAACGCCCCTGCAACATTTGTACGCATGATGCGTCGAATCCTATCTCATCGCTCAGATGTCATTGCGTATCTTGATGACATCTGTCTTTTCAGTGATACTTGGAACGATCACTATAATGGTATAAATGAACTATTGTCTATCTTACGCGAGCATAACCTGGCAGCGAAACCATCGAAAGCATGTATTGGTTTTAGCGAAATATCTTTCTTAGGACACCGTGTTGGTCATGGGTTCCTAAAAACAGAAGACCATAATACAAGTAAGATACTTAACATTTCTATTCCTAAGACTAAAAAGCAAGTACGAAGTCTCTTAGGTCTAATACAATTTTATGGACGATTCATCCCGAATCTGTCCTCCATTATGTCACCTCTTTCTTCCTTGCTAAAGAAAGGGTCTCCTAATGTAGTCCATTGGACTCAAGAATGTCAATCCTCTTTGGATAAGGTTAAAACTATGTTTTCTACTTCACCTATCCTAGCATTGCCTTCTAAGGATAAGACATTTATTCTTCGTAGTGACGCTTCATCCACCGGGATTGGAGCGGCACTAATGCAAGAGTACTCTGGAACTCTGCATCCTGTGATGTATATTTCTCGGAAATTAAATGCCGCAGAGAAGAATTACTCGGTCCTAGACCGTGAATTATTGGCTATGGTTTGGTCAATCCTTAAACTGCAAAGATTTCTTCTGGGCGCGCATTTCATTGTGGAAACTGACCAGAAAGCTCTTACGGCTATTCAGAGTAAAAATCTGAAGAGCGCGAGATCAACGCGATACGCGATTGCTCTACAGCCATTTCATTTTTCGGTGCGAGCTATCCGTGGGTCAGAAAATGTGATGGCAGATATTTTGTCTAGATGCCCACATGATTCATAACTGTTATACAACTTTGATACAGTTGTTTCTATGTTGAAATGTGTACACATATGTAATATATCATATATTGATTGTAACACTACTTAGCGGTTCATTGATATTTATTCACCGCTGATCTTTCAATGTTTTTCGTCTTTGATGATCATGATGTTAAGATATCTTAGATGAAATTTATGTATAAACTAATGTGGAAATTGTGTCATTGCTAATATTGTAGTATGCGTTGGTGACACCTCTCTGGAAATATTAATACTTAGAGAAGTACCTTCTCTAAGGTCATAAAACTTATGCTTATCATCTGCGCATTGTTATTGGTGCGTTGTGAGCCTATTGTATGTTGCTCCTAGATGTGTTTCAAAAAAAAAAATGTACCATTTTTTTTTCCCGAGGGGTGTGGTAATCTGTTGCGTGCATATTTTGACGCACATATTACAAAAATCGATATGGCTATTTAATATGGGAAAAATATAGACATTCATTCATTTGTGTATGAGAATGCTGTCTATGGGGAAAGCGAGATAATCCATGTTTGATTCACACTTTTGATTATAGGAATAATCGTTTTTGATATTGATCCGGCGCACGGATATTGCTCTTATATTTGTACTTATTTTTTAGGGCCAGAAAATAGATTAATTTGCTTATTATGTTTATGGCCTGAATTCATATGTATTACATATTATTAGTACAAGTAGAATCAGTCCTATATTGTATATTTTGGATGGGTAGGCGGGACTAGATTCTTATTATTCCGGTCTAGCGGAAGTATGAGTTGTCTTGTCAAGTCGTGATGAGTTCCGATGTACCGTGATAATGGCGGGTACGCACTTTTCAAAGGGCTGGTAGATTCTTAAGGAAATATGATTCATGAAGTGGTTTTCTTCTAAAGGAGATGGTATCTCTACTAGAGTTTATGTTAGAGACTCTCCTAAGGTACGGTACAATGTATAATTCGGACTCCATGTATTGCGAGACCCTATTTTGATGATCTCATGTCGATTCGACCTAGATGGAACATTGTGCTTCGTATCGCTAGGGTCGTGTTTTGTATCGACGAAGATGACAGACTTTCCTACAGTGGTTATGGCTACGTGAATTAACCTGATCACCGTAGAGCTGTATGGAAACATTTATGAAATCATTTATATACCCATTATAAATTAACTCTGGCTTATATTCTCCTTCCTATGAATGAGTGAACGACAACTCAGGGAGGCGGCCATGTTAGATTTCGGTCATCATATGTTTTGATCACTGCCAAGAGAACAGATTATTTATCCTATTATCGGACAGTGACAGGGAGATCTCAATCTTGCTAGAAACCCCCCTTTCGTGGTTTCATAATATATACTACAAACTATGGACGTCAAGTAACTTTAGTTATTTACCGATCTGCCTTCACTGACGCGTTTAGTCAGATAGGGGATGCGGCCATAATGTATCATGACATTGAACTTTTGATGTACTACCCATTATTTCTGAATGTGTCATGACTTCAGATCTGCTATGTATACCTGCAAATTGATATGTCAACATACCATGATGTACTCGTATGTCCCAGTGTGTACGTCTGAATAAATTGAGTAAACAAAGATTCTAGCAGTCTGCATTGGTGCCTTGTAAACACAAGTGTATGAGTGGTTATATTGGTCAGCACACGAACAGTACACCATTCGCGGTATCACACTCTACACTTCTACTCCATACATACACCATCCTGCGTCGGTTGAAGTGACCAAGTTTAGGGCCTGCTTCCCCTGGAACCTTTGCCTTCCCTAACTCAGGACTAGGGTGAGTTACCCATTTACAGCTGGGTAGACTGGAGCATGCGTGATCTCAACAACACACCACTCTTCCTTACAGAGCATACAGACTGACACTTTACAGAGTGGGAAATAAACATATAAAGAAGAAAGAAACTTTTACAGCACCTAAACATCCATAACGATAATATATGTGGAGCAATATTTGTAGACTTCAAAAAAGCATTTGATATGATAGATCACTTTATTTTAATCAGAAAATTAGAAACAATGAAAGTAAATATTAAGCTGGTAAAGTTAATTAAATCGTTCCTGTCAGACCAAACACCTAAGCTGGAACTCACATGTACATGCACTCACAAAGCAAACAGCACAAAAAGTTTACCAATTAGCCAAAATTAAACATTTCCTGGATGAAGAGGCAAGGAAAATGTTCTACATATCTCATATACAAACGCATCTAGACTATTGTTCCACAATCTGGGATGGTTGTTCTGTCTCCAACACAAGAAGGCTCCACTCGCTTCAAAAACGCGCAATGCGCCTTGTTGCTGATAAACACCAATCACATTGTATAGATTTATATAATTATCTTCAAATATTACCCCTCAGGAAGCGCTTCCTCTTTAACAAAGGGAAATTTATTCACAAAATCCTGTCACAGAATGCTCCAAAGTATCTTTGGCCGCTTTTAAAATACAATGACAGACGTAGTCAGCGCTTAAATAAATTACAGGTACCCAAGCCCAGGCTTGACCTATTTAAAACTAGTTTGGCTTACTCAGCTGCTCATCTTTGGAACAATCTTCCCAATGACCTGAAAAACACGCACAGTCCTTACTCATACAATCGTATACTATTCAAATACTTTATGAGTGCTGATTATATGCCACCCTAACTGATTGTGTTGTACTTTTATCTAATATACTGTATGGAGGCTCTGATGATCTAGTTTTCATTACAATATACTTATTCTTAATATTATATTCTTAATAACTTATATTCTTAATTTTATGATCAGGTACTGTTAATGTGTGCTGTTATACTTCCTTGTAATGTTGCACTGTCCTTAAATTAATACTTTCAGTACGCTGGAGAATGTTGAGTAACAGTAATAAAAGATGAGCAAGAGGATGGAAGAATGCAAGAGGGGACTGTGTCCGATTTTCAACCCTTGGCAAATTAATTGCTTTCGTATATGTCTATCTAACTATCTACCTAGTCTGATTCTGGTCTTGAGTTTGGGACGCAAAGGAAATGGAAAGGAAAATGGAAAGTAACTGTCTACCCACCTCATCTTGATGAACCTAAAAAAAAAAACATTTGACAAGTTCTCATAACATACCTCTGAATATGTCTCAAATCACTAATTTACTGTACGAAGAATTCGATTCTTTTTTTTTTTTTTTTAAATTTATTTATTTTTTATTTATTTATTTATTTTTCAAATTCATTATTACTATTAATTTTTATTTTTTTTTATAATTATTTTATTTTATTTTAAAAACACTTTAATTATGATGATTATTGCAAATGTAATATTACTTTTATAATGATAAATGCCTTAATAATGCTTAAAGTAAATGTGAGGATGAAAGGATATTAGTATACATGATGAGAGAGAGAGGAAGGGCAGAATGTCAGACGGGCCTGCGTGCCCAATTCTTAACCCTTTGAAAATAAAGTTCGTTCGTTCGTTCGTTCCTCTTGTGAATTATTATATTTTAAATGTCTTACAAATCAGGCTTGCTCTTGTGGCTTTAAATTTTCTTTAGTGTTAATGCAAACTTTTAAAGTCGGCCATTCCTATATTCGCTATTTCCTCATTCTTCAATACCGTTCCGGCTAAACATTCAAGTAATTCACATTTTCCGCCTTCTTCAAAACTTCAAAGAAAGATCAGCCGCGTGTTATTCTTGCGCTGTGTGTGTGTGTGTCGCAGTACACATTTTTCACCAACAAGGCAAGTGGTACCAATATCGCTACAATCCTCAGTATCTGGTATGTCCACCGTGTGCTTGCAAACAAGCTTGACAGCAGCTCCGCAGGGAACGCACAAGTCTCTGAAGGAAATTCCGCGGAATCAAGTCCCATTCTCGTGTAAGAGCAGCTTCGAGCTGTTGCAGATTAGCTGGAGAACCTTGCCTGCAGACTCTGCGTCCAAGCTTATCCCACAGATGTTCTATAGGGGACATGTCTGGTGATAGGGGAGGCCAATCAATCGTCACAATGTTCTGCTGCTGTAGATATTCCTGCGTAATACATGCGGTGTGCGCACGTGCGTTATCCTGCTGGAGAAGCTGCAAGTCTGGATAATTTGTGAGCGCAGGAGCAACCAATGAATCCAGAACCTCATCTAGATATGTCACAGCATTAACATTTCCACGGAAGACGTGAAAAGGTAAGCGATGGTGAAAACTGAATCCTCCCCAAATGTGAATACTGCCACCTCCAAACCGGTTGTGCTGACGAACACAGCAATCTGCAAAGCGCTCTCCACACCGTCGCCAAATCCGCATACGTCCATCAGCAAAGGATATGTTGAATCTGCTCTCGTCTGTGAATAGGGCAGCATTCCACTGTTGTCTAGTCCATCTGACATGTTGCTCTGCCCATTGCAGGCGCTGCTGACGTTGTCCGTGAGTCAAGTTTGGCCCAACATAAGGTTGTCTTGCAGTAAGGCCTGTATCTCTGAGTCGTCGTATGACTGTCATTCGAGAGACTTTCCCACGTCTACCTACTATTGCTCTTGCTGCTTTGCCTTTCGGGAGAGAACGATTCCTTAGGTGACTATACACAATATGACGATCTTGCGCAGGGGTAGTAACTCGTGGTTGGCCGCTTTTAAGTATAGCCCGGGCTCTGCTAGTGGTTCCATAACGTTCATTTAGACGTACAATAGTGCTGTGGTGGCAATTCATCCTTCTGGCAATGGCCCGCGAGCTCATTCCGGTCTCCAACATACCAATGGCTCGTTGGCGGTCGTTTTCAGACAGTCGTGGCATTTCAAGCACATGTACTGGGTGTTTTGTCTCAACGGTCTTTTTATACCGAGTATACTGCCACAACGCGTACACATTTTCAGGGTCATAGTTGTTGAGAATCGTGTTGCACGTGTAACTTTCATTGTTTTCATGTAGTCTGTACACAAACCCGTGGGTTGAATCATGCACTTTCCATTCCAGCAGCCATTCGCTCTCTACCTCATGACAAACATGGAGAAAATTTATTCCAACACTTTTTTTTCCCACTTTCTCGGCATCAGTATATATTGTGGCAGTTAGAGAACGATTTACAGTCAAAGGGAATGAATAAGGAGAATTGGAATGGGAAGGTTCAGAAAGAGTACAAAAAGGGGTTGCGCGAACTATGATGCGCATAAAAGGGGAAACGATAATCCAGTGAAGCACGCTTTCTCAGGGGCAGTCCAGAGGCGTGAAGTAGAGAGTGCATGTCGCACATATACGCCAGTAGCCATGTTAAAGGCAGTACTAAAGTAGAGTGTATCGTGGATATTTCTCAGGCAAGGAGACGAGTTGGGCGGTGTTTATAATAATAGCCCTTTCAGTCATAACTGACTATGGGAATGCGCCCCTGAGGTGACAGCCCTCAGCTGTTTATTTTCCTGGTGCTCCTTTCAACGTTTTCTCCCCTCCTCTGCTTGTTGTGTGAGCCTCTCTTCGCCCAATCTGAGGTGGCGCCGTAAATAGCATCGCCACTTAGAGCGATTGGCAGCTTCATCCTCCCATGTTGCTGGATCCATGTCCAGTGCCCTCATACCTCTCTTGCACACATCTTTGAACTTCAACCGTGGTCGCCCAACTGTTCTCTTGCCATCTGCTAATTGTCCGTAGAAGATATCTTTTGGGATGCGACCATCTTCTATGCGGCGAACATGGCCAAGCCAGCAAAGTCTGCGCTGTCTAAGCAGTGTATACATACTTTGAAGGCCAGCACGTGACAACACCTCGACATTTGTCACTTTATCTTTCCACGAGATGCCAAGGATGCGGCGTAGACACCGTAAATGGAGGGTATTAAGCCTTCTTTCTTGCCTAGCATAGGTCGTCCAGGTCTCGCTGCCATATAGGAGTGTGCTGGTGACGCAGACATTATATACCGCAGCTTTCTTCTTCATTGTGAGTTTGGAGTTTGCCCAAACACGCGATGTGATGCGAGCAAAGGTAGCTGCAGCTTTGCCAATGCGGCTGTCGATTTCTGTATCCAGTGAGAGTTTGTCATTGATGGTAGACCCTAGGTATGTGAAGTGGTGCACCACTGCCAATTCATAGTTATCGATAGTGATAACTGGTGCAGCACCCACATCCTGACTCAGCACATTCGTTTTCTTTGGCGGTGTTTAAACCCAACATAATGGATAGGGAGAATTCTTGTCTAGAAGGAGAAACGGTACGTAGAGTGAAGTCTAATACATTTACATACAGTAGTCCTATTCTTCAGTGATGATAGGGAAAGTAACAACTCCGGAGAGGTCCGGTTCTATCAATAGATAACCTGAACACTGAGATAATATATAACAATAATCTAAGAAATTGTACGGAAGAAAGAACAGAAATAGAGATTATAGCACCTGAGTGATCATCTATGGTTAAAAGGTCAGAAGGTGTAGATTCGATACTGAACGAGAGAGAGAGTGAGGGAAGGAATAAATATTGAGAAAGAACATATACATTGTATATTCTGTGACGGACCAGATGTGGAGGTCAGAGCAGACAGCAATGATCCTCTCATATGTAAATAAACAGTATTTCAATTACAAAGGCGTTATCACGTCACGTGCTGTGTGTGTGTGTGACTGTTATAATTATGTTACAATTATATATATAATGGCTGACGAAGGGTAAAACCCGAAACGTCCCTTGTTTCTTGTGAACCATTATTCGTAAAACTGATTAAATACCGTTTTATTGGTTTTACTACTTATAATTATGCTGCATGTCATTGCTAACTAAAGAGGTAAAAATAACCTGGGCAGACAGGCAGGTGGCAATACATTAGAACATTGATACAACAACAACCACGGGCTGCAAAATATAATAGTGGTGCGTTTTTAATGTGTTTCAGTATATATATATATATATATATATATATATATATATAATATATATATATACTGAAGCACATTAAAAACGCACCACTATTATATATACTGATGCCGAGAAGCTGGAAAAAAAGTGTGGGAATGAATTTTCCCCGTGTTTGTCATGAGGTAGAGAGCGAATGGGTGCTGGAATGGAAAGTGCATGATTCAACCCACGGGTTTGTGTACAGACTACATGAAAACCATTAAAGTTAAACGTGCAACACGATTCCCAAAAGCTATGACCCTAAATATGTGTACGCGTTGTGGCAGTATACTCGGTATAAATAGGCCGTTGAGACAAAACACCCGGTACATGTGCTTGAAATGCCACGACTATCTGAAAACGACCGCCAACGAGCCATTGGTATGTTGGAGACCGGAATGAGCTCGCGGGCCATTGCCAGAAGGATGAATTGCCACCACAGCACTATTGCACGTCTCAATGAACGTTACGGAACCACTGGCAGTGCCCGGGATAGACTTCGGAGTGACCAACCACGAGTTACTACCCCTGCGCAAGATCGTCATATTGTGCTGAGTCACCTAAGGAATCGTTCTCTCCCGGCAAGTCAAACAGCAAGAGCAATAGTAGGTAGACGTGGGCAAGTCTCTCGAATGACTGTCATACGACGACTCAGAGATACAGGCCTTACTGCAAGAAGACCTTATGTTGGGCCAAACTTGACTCACATACATCGTCAGCAGCGCCTGCAATGGGCAGAGCAACTTGTCAGGTGGACTAGACTGCAATGGAATGCTGTCCTATTCACAGACGAGAGCAGATTCAACATATCCTTTGCTGATGGACGTATGCGGATTTGGCGACGGTGTGGAGAGCGCTTTGCAGATTGCTGTGTTCGTCAGCACAACCGATTTGGAGGTGGCAGTATTCAAAGTTGGGGAGGATTCAGTTTTCACCATCGCTTGCCTTTTCACGTCTTCCGTGGAAATGTTAATGCTGTGACATATCGAGATGAGGTTCTGGATGCATTGGTTGCTCCTGCGTTCACACATTATCCAGACTTGCAGCTTCTACAGCAGGATAACGCACGTGCGCACACCGCATGCATTAAGCAGGAATATCTACAGCAGCAGAACATTGTGACGATTGATTGGCCTGGCCTATCACCAGACATGTCCTCTATAGATGGGACGAGCTTGGACGCAGAGTCTACAGGCAAGGTTCTCCAGCTAATCTGCAACAGCTCGAAGCTGCTCTTACACGTGAATGGGACTGATTCCCCGGAATTTCCTTCACAGACTTGTGCGTTCCATGCGGAGCCGCTGCCAAGCTTGTTTGCAAGCACACGGTGGACATACCAGATACTGAGGATAGTGTGAATGAATTTTTTTATTGGTTGCATTTTTGGATTTCTGCCTTGCCTGCATAGAATGCAATGAATTTCATAACAATCAAATGTACAAATTAATGACCAGCATGGATTCATAGGAAAATGAATAAAGATTCCAAATATGTAAACTTGTAAACACTTATATTTACATTTCACACTCTATTCCTGGATTATACAGGTGGTGCGTTTTTAATGTGCTTCAGTGTGTGCGTGCGTGCGTGTGTGTGTGTGTGTGTGCGTGTGTGCGTGTGTGTGTGTGTGTGTGTGTGTGTGTGTGTGTGTGTGTGTGTGTGTGTGTGTGTGTGTGTGTGTGTGTGTGTGTGTGTGTGTGTGTGTGTGTGTGTGTGTGTGTGTGTGTGTGTGTATAAAAAAAAGTCTTATGTAAACGTACAAATCCGTTCCATTCCATCTTCCAACATCCACCTTTCAGCACAAGAGTAGATAGTGTGTATACTTAATAAATAAGGAAATTGTATTTGAACGACTTGTCAAGTTTATAATTGTAAAGTGAAATCTGTTTCCTTGTTTTAATATCACAGTTAGTTACACAGCAGGGTGGCATTTTATGACTGTCTCCACTCTACTAATTTTTCGAGATCAGATGATTCACAGCCGTAACTAATTTGTGATACCAGTAGTTCCCTCATAAACTGGGACTTCACCATTTTCCTGCAGAAATTCTATTTCTGTATTGTCAGTACTATACTGATCCTAGAGCCAATAAAAACCTCACGCTACACCACGTTTAAGTTGAATAGGCCACGCCTCGCCAAGACGAAACAAAATGTTATTTAAAAACAAATACTGAAACAGAACGCAAGAGATTTAATATAACCGGTAGACCATGTATCTAAATTGACGGAGCTTGCCTTACCAAAGGAAATCACAATTTTAGTTGACAGTTAGTGGATGATATATTTAGTAATCTAATTAATTCAGACAACAGCGCCGTGGTTAAACAAAGCGGTCCTCGCCAAAACGAGGCATCCTTTTATTTAAAAACTACAGCCTTTAAATATACTGAACTTCTGAAGTGGTCCTTATATGACCACCAGCTATGCACACTGCTATAGTATATAGCTTTTGATGTAAACCTCTATCTGTAAGGTTAATAACATCTTCATTGACTTGTGAAATCATCCACACACTTTCAGGGATTCCCCCTGTGGTCAAACACGTTGAGAACACAGCATTGCACATGTGACAATAGGTTCTTTTTTAGATGTACCGTAGGAGACAATTAGGTGTATCAGATGATACCAAGATAGTGCCAGATAGAAACTGGTCTTACAGGAAATACCCCATTCTCTGAAAAGAGTAATAGTGTATCGAGGTCATAGGCTGCGTTAGGCTGTACAGATACACTAGTTGAGATGGTAGTTTGCAATCCTAGATATCCGTGTGCCTCCTCTCAACGATCCACCTTAGACTAAAACTATCTAGTGGTAAATAAAAGCGAACAAGAACTTTGAACCAACAAAAATGATTCAATAAAGACTGGGACTACAATTATTAGTTTTAATTATGTACATGATCTCTTTGACTTCTGTGAACAATATATGATTCAATTCACGTCAAAATAAAATTCAAATGCGCTATTTATATTACACAGATTATTCAATTTAATTATGAATGTCCATAATTTTTGTGTAACTGGATTCTTGATAAAAATGTTCAACAATTAAACAGTTATTCACACTCTCTCTTTCACTAGCTTTGAATTAATCTTTCACTATTCTTGAGTAAGAATGTCTATTCGACTGAAAATTACTGTCAATATTCTTTGGGTTTATACGATCAGTTTAGTATTCATCATACAATTTGTCTCTTATATAATTGTTGTGGTTCACTAAGTAGCATGAAACAGCCCTGATTAGAGCTACTTATCTTGAGTGCTCCCAATTCAGGATTCGGTCAGCTGAAGTTAAATTTAGCAAATCCCACATCTGCAGGTCTCCCAATACGGTGAGATGTCAATGGTTGTGGCCTCACTCATACACAGTAGGCTCTCATACAACAAGATCATCCAGCGGCTGACTATGACTCACTGGAATAGTTTGATACTCAGGGCAGGATATGAACTGAAACATATTATTTCCTAGGTAGTCTCTTTCCACTATCTCCTTATCCAGACAGTAGGTATAGTGTGACAGTTCATAAATAGCTGAGATATAACCTATGAACCAGTATAAGTAATAAATATCACCATTAATCCATATATATATATATATATATATATATATATATATATATATATATATATATATATATATATATATATATATATATATATATATATTTATTTATTTATTTATTTATTTACACGATTTGGTAACTAACCCAAAACGCTGAAAAATATGAACATAATATCAATTTTCCAGTGTTCTACAACAACCATGCTTTGGGAATTTGTTTTCCGGTCGCAACTTAAAATCTCGAACCAGATCAGAAAGTGTTTCAGTACATTTTTCATTCGTTTTATTACTAAAATTAGGTTGGCGCTCTGAGCGGCTTGCAGTCCTTACTTACTTACTTAGTCGTTCCCCTTCTACCGTGAGGTGTAGAGGTTTGGAAGAGAGAGCGCCAGACCATTCTATCAGCTGTCTTCTTCCTGGCCTGGTTCCATTCTAGTCCTCGGTCCTTCAAAGATTGTCTAATGTTGTCCTCCCAGCGGACTCTGGGTCGTCCTGGAGGTCTGGATCCCTGGCTCTTTGTTTCCCATGCTTGTCGTGGTAGCCGATCTTCTCCCATTCTGCAGACATGGCCAAACCATCTTAGTTGGGACTGTTCTATTTGGGTCTGCAGCGGATGGGATTTTAGGCCTTGACGGATCGTCTGGTTGCGGACCATGTCTCTTCTTGTTACTTCAACCACTTTCCTCAGATACCTCATTTCTGACGTTTGGATCTGGCTTTTGTGAGTTGTAGTCATTGCCCACGACTCGCATCCATATGTCAAGACTGGGACATAGGTGGAGCGGTATACAGCCATCTTCGTTTTCTTACCAACCTCTTTCTTGCTGAGGAATCCACGATTTATGGCCTGAAAAAGTCTCCCAGCCGCTGCTTTTCGAGTGGCCAACTCTTCTTTAATGCCTCCCTTTCGGTCTATAATAGCTCCGAGATATTTAAAGTGGTCTACCTGCTCCAGGACCTGTTCTCCCAACTTAATCTGATGTTTTCTTTCTTCTCGTGATATCACCATGGACTTTGTTTTAGAGCTGCTTATGACCATCCCTCTCTTCTCCAGCTCTTCCTTCCAGACGTGCAGGTTGGATTGGAGATGTGCCTCTGATTTAGCAATCAGGGCAACATCATCAGCAAATGCCAGCTCCGAAATATAGACCTGTCTCATCTTCCAGTACCCCACTGAATACTTTCTTGTTCTCTCCTTACATGCCTTGATGACATCGTCCATAAGGAGTATGAAGAGGTAAGGTGATAGGATATCACCTTGTCTTACACCAGTGGTGGTCCTGAACTCTTCTGACTTATGGTTTGCTGTCCTCACATAATTTCTGCAAGACTTGTAGAAGCTCTGTATAGCATGAATCAGAGGTGCTGGAATATTCTTCCTTGCCAAACAGTCCCAAAGTTTGCTCCAGGGGACCCTGTCAAACGCCTTTTCCAGATCTATGAAACAAAGATGGATCTCACTCTTATACTCAAGGGCCTTTTCACTCAGCTGTCTGAGTGTGAAAATTAGGTCTTGAGTACTTCGGTTTGCTCGGAATCCGCACTGGACCTCATCCAATTGTGGCTCAGCTAGGCGTCGGAGTCTCTGCTCTAGGATTCTAGAGTAGATTTTACCAGGGACACTGAGAAGGGATATGCCTCTATAGTTTCCACATTGTCGATTGTCACCCTTTTTGAAAATTGGTGTTATGATGGCAATCTCCCAATCCTTTGGTATGGTCTTGTTGCACCATGCTGCCTGTAGGACCTTTAAGAGTAATAGGTCGCCTGATGCTCCCATGTACTTAACCATTTCTGGTGTTATACCATCATGCCCTGCTGCTTTGCCCATCTTGATTTTCTCTAGTGCTGCCCTCAGTTCTTCCATCTTTATGTCATCTTCACCATCATTGGTTTCCTCTTCTGTGTCAGTGGTTATCATTTCTGATGCTTCATCATGCTCACCATCCAGGAGTTCTGAGAAATATTCTTTCCATCTTTCCATTACTTCCTTCGGGGCAGTAAGCAATTTGCCTTGCTTGTCCTTTATAAATTTGAGAGGGCATTGTTTTTCTTTCCTCATGTTCTTTAGGGTCTTATAGAACAATTTATGGTTTTCTTGTGCATCTTTTTCTAGCTTTTCTCCAAATTCTTCCCAGGACTTCTGTTTTGCTGCTAGCACTTTGTTCTTTGCTTCTGTTCTGAGTGTCACATATTCTCTATATTTTTCCATTTGTCCTGTTGTGTTTTTAGCTCCTAAGTATTGTTTCCATGCCATTTTCTTCTCTCTTATTTTCTCTTTGACTTCCTCTGTCCACCAAGGTGTCCTCTTTCTCTGGTTCCCAAGTCGGACTTCACCGCATGCTTCTGCAGCAGCTGTCTTTATGATATCCTTGAATTTATTCCAGAGGGTTTCCAAGTCATCAGGTCGTTCTTCTGTGTTGCTCACTGCTGTAGCCATAAGCCCCTGATATCTGGTCTTAATTTCTGGCTCTCTCAGCTTGTAGGTCCTAATGCTCATTTCTCCTGCTCGTTTACTTGGTTTCTTGCGTGATGTTGGGCAGTTCCTAGGCTGAGCAACTCTTTCAGTTGGTCGTTTGATTGTTAGCAGGTAGTGATCACTTCCAATCTCTGGCCCCCTCCAGACTCTTGCATCTCGGACATATCTGAATGAGCTTCTCCGAACAATGGCATAGTCGATCACTGACTTCTCATTCTTGGTTGGTTCACATCTAGTGTATGCATGTATGCGCTTATGGGGGAACTTTGTGTTTGTGATGATCAGATTCTGCTCACTGCAGAATCTAAGGAGTCGCTTTCCATTGTCATTGAGAGTATTTTCTCCATATCTTCCGATAACTCCACCCCTTCTAGCATGGTCATTTCCAACTCTGGCATTAAAATCTCCGAGCATAATAACTTCATCTAGGCAGTCATCCACTGTCCTTTGAAGCAGCTCGAAGAATTCCTCCTTGACCTCTGCTCTCTCATCCTCATTTGGCCCATACACTATGACCAGGTTGACTATGGTTTCTCCTTCTTTTAGTTTTACAACCATAATGTGCTCCGAGACAAAGTTCCATCCCTTGATACTATCTTTTTGATTTTGGGCCACAATGCAACCCACACCCCCTTTAGCTCTTTCAGATATGGGTACACCACTGTAGAGCAACGTGGTGCCATCGAGATCCATGACTCCTTGTCCTTTTTTCTTCGTTTCCGTTATAGCCAGGATTTCTAGTTTTGCTTTCCTCATCTCTTCCACCAGCTCCTCTTCCTTCCCATTTATACTTCTTGTGTTCCAAGTTCCATAAGTCGTAGTCCGTAGTCCGTTCCAGTTCGTCGCCTTTAGAATCAGTCCTGTTTTCTCTCTTGTAGTTCGCGTAATCATGATTTAAAGCAAACAGGTGATTGGCCTGTTGTGCCTTTGCATGGTGGAGGGGCTGCCTCCTTACGGCCTCCATGCAGGCCGCCCTCCTCCTTTTTCATCCGGGCTTGGGACTGGCATTGGCGGAGGTGGCTTGCAGTCCAAATGTGTTTTTTTTGTGAGCCGCTTGTGGTAAAGTGGGATGTTATAAATCTTATAGGGGACTTAGTGTACTGACTGAGATCAGCTGTGAAGGTATCTGTATCTAATAAGTGTGGTGTATTGCAGATGACCTTACTTGCTACCACATTTATACCTCAGTCAGAATTATTCTGGAATATTATGATGACTACGTTAAATGTCTAGGGTTATGAAAATGATGAAGTGTAAGTCACAACAACAACAGACAGATAAACAATTTATTTTATTCCACAACACTTTACAACACTGTGACACTCACACACATATAACACTCTATAAGACTATCTTAAATGAATCAAGTGTAAAGTTTCAAATATATATATGTATTAATTACTGTCAATAATAGATATCCTGATTCAACTACACAGTGAACCAGGAATCACAATCAAGGGTAATTACAAGTAATATGTACACATTTTATAAATATAATCTTTGTATTGACATATTTTATTATTCTTATCTTATGTGTGTAAGTTTTGAAGTAGCAATATGAGGTAATACTGGTTTTGTTTTTCAAGCTAGGTTGTTGTTTGTCATTATGACTTCAAGTGTTTGATTAGCCTGGAAATAGTATTGGGAAAAGTTCACAGTTCCTGTCATTTGCAACAGTTTATTGTCCCTCTGTGTTAAATATAATGTCTATTTTAGAGGGGGGGCACATAATGTTGAGCTCCTCTGGCCACAGAAGCTTATCTTTCTTGATGGCGGCAGGAAAAGACTCCTCTGCTCAATTGCTTCCTGTGTTCTGGAGACACCTCACTGGTCTCTATCTGGACCAAGGAGTATGCTGTCAGCCTCTGGATTCAGCAAAACTCAGACCAGGTGCTGCTTCAATAACTTAGGACCACGGTCCCTGAAACAAGAAGGTTGTACCTCCTATTTCAGAACTAATTTATAATCTATTTCCAGACTGAACACAATACATAACAAACACTGAGTTCAGAGCGGTAGGCCAACTGCTATCTTCATCTGAAACAATTTACACCAGTATACTCCTCCCTAATGGTTACTACGCCTCTGCAATTCCAGCATTAGTTCTTTCTAGTCAATAAGATAGGTGTCAGTGTACTGTTTGGCAATTCCATGCAGTTTTACTTTTCTCCGACACCTTCTGTTCAGATTGGAGCAATATTTAGGCCTTGCCTCATGTTTGCCACTGAACCACACACATATACAGACATAAATTATCAATTTACATTCAATTTTCATTAAAAAGATATTGAATATATCAAGCTTACCACAATTCATGGAAATAATACACAGATACGTTGACTGGCGATGAATAATGGCACAAATTCTGATCTGCCTCTGTCCCAGACTTTTATTTAGAAAAATATGATCTGGCTCTCAACGCACTGTTTCTTAGTAAGTTTATTTTAACACGTGGCACTAAACTGACGCTCCTAATTGACTATATTGGCGAGTCTAACCAATCGGGCCATGTTTACACAGCTTTTCAAAAAAGGTACTTCTACTCACGTTTCCCTAACAACAAAGAATTAGTATTTGTAGCCCGACTAATCGTGTTTAGCCTTACATTTACTTCTATCCAATCAAATAGGATTTTACATGGTGGCCCATTTCCCGTAAAATAGTGGTTCCAAAACATGCCACTGTGCGATTATTATTTGGTGTTGTCTGACACCCTCACTATTTTCTTTTGGCTATAATTTGTTAATTCCTAGACTATTTGCGTAACACTTAACATATTCTGTGTCAGCAAGTCCTAAGGAACCCAAATATATAAATTTAATGGGGCTAAGGGGCTGCGTTCAAAATATGCATTTTCTTCTACCTCCCGTTCACTTCGATACGATGTGGTGTCTGGGTACTGTCAGGCTTTCAAACGTAAACCAGTATAATGTCATATTTCCTAATAAGCATTTTTCAGGTTTTTAAACCTAACTCTCGTATGTGTAGTGTTTTTTATCACTGTCGATTTGAAAAAAGTTAGTGCTTCTGGCCTTACGCGCGTGATGGCATTAATTACCGCGAGACGCGTGGTAGGGTTGCATGCGTTCCTGCTTTCAGCCCTCTCTCTCTCTCCTAATTCCATCTGTCCTTCCGTTTATGTTAACGTAGTGTAATTAATGCTAGTATTAATTTAGGTCATTACGCAGCTTGCGTATCTCAAGGTTTTCTTAGAAATGCAGTACACGTTTTATTGTAGAAAGCGTGTAGTGATGCAGTAGGCGTTACTATCAACGTGAAACGTTACAATTTGCAGACGAAGTATAAAAAGGGGTTTTTATTGTTCAACTAGCATGACGTTCTATTAACACAGGCGTACGCTATTGGAAAGCACGGGTCTTTAACCATTTCTCTTTCCTTTTATTGAATTTATGTGTTAGGCTTTACATGTACCTTTTAATTCATATATGTGGATTTAGAATGTTTCACGACACCGCTGACAGTAGCAAGATAAGGCCACATCTTCTTTATTAGAAAATTCCACACTCTCCTGCCGTGGTCTAACACATCAAGGAATTGCCAGACAGTTGAACAAGGGTGACTGGCTGCAATGATTCCAATGAGCTCTTGCACCTCCAAGTCCAAAGTGAATAAAAGTGGAAATTGGAATCTTCAGGTTGATTGTAGGATAAACCTGATATTCACAAAAATCGCAACCTATGTATGGTCCAGCACTACTTTAATCCTACACATAATGGACATAACAGACAGTGTCAGTCATTGTGCTGACACGTGCACAAGACAATTTACCTTTCCATCTATCACAGTCAGTTCACTGTGACTAAAATTTCCTTAACTTGATTCTTTTATCGATGATTGGCTTCCATACAATGATTTGGTAATGTATAAATTTACAAAGTAATACCTTCATCGATTCTTTACAACAATTCCTGTTCATCCTTCATTAGTTTCCATAATACAAGTCATTCTTTTAACCAATACGCTTCCAAATGGATAATTAAACCGACAGTCGTAGTTTTGCGATCATCTTATACCTTTTACAATGCTGGCTTTCGCCTCTAAAACCAACACATTCTTTCCAGCGAGCAACACAGAAATCTTTTAAATCGGAACACAAGCTACTTTACTTTTTAACACACCCGTATTAAACCACAAGAATAATACATAAATATGAACATATATATATATATTTATATAAAGTCATTCTTACCCTCAGGCAAAACACACACATGCTGTTAATGGCTTCTATGGTCTGCGCAACAGATGCGGTCTGCAGAGTACAATACTATTACTGTTTACCGCTTTTTTCTAGACAGCTTGTTTTTCAAATATGTGTTTGTGGCGTCAGAGAGCTAAGGACAAGGTCTTTATAGTTACACATCCGACGTCAGAGGTGACAGGGGTAAGGAAAGGCGTAAAAATTCCCAAAATGAAACAAAATTCTGCCCTCTGTCCAATGAGTAAAATTTAGTTACTCAATTATCTTCCTTATTTATGTGGCGATTTTGGTCATTTAAAGTTTAAATTATACTGTGGATTATGTAGGATCGATCTATCTATATATCAGTTAGTTTGCAAAATGCATTTAAATATATGCGTATTTTAACTAAATCCTGATGTAACACAGCTCTTTTATTCGTTATATCTATCTTACCAGAATAGTATTTGATAATGTTTTTTACACTTACCTCTAGATTAACATTTCCTTTGATGAATTACTTCTTTATTCTTTATTAAATTAAATATTATCGTCCCATCGTTTACACAAAACTGGTACCTAGGTTTTGCACTGTAAGTTTCTTACCACAATAATAATAAAGGTCCGTTTTGATTGGTTGGTGTATCAGAGCGTTCTCCAACCATAGCGGGCGGAATGGTCAAATAGAAAAACCGTGTTGTGAGACAGACTTAAAACACGACAATAGCAATGACCTTTTCCTTTTTAATTTCCCTTTGTTTGGTAGCTGCCTCAACTTTCCTTTGTTTTGCCTCCACTTCCATTCACTTTAACAGTCATCATATTTTTCTTTTCGTTCCTCGTCCTCTTTTCGCTTTATTTCTGCCTCTTTGAACTGTTCCATTGCCCATGTTTCCAGTTCGAGGCCTGTTTTGTGCAACAGTTTTTTCATCTCAATAAATGTATCTGAGACTTGCCATCTTGCCTTCGACTGTTATTGTGGTTACCCAAACAAGAAAAAAAATGTAAATGTATACAAGGTAAACTCCTCTGAAACTAGCAGTATGTATACTAATTACTAACTATACAGTGAAATATTCGATATTCACTGTGGTGGGTTTTGATGTTAAAGAAAGAAATAAGTACGTGTCTACAGAGTGAGGTCAGCTATGCAAGGCCCTGAGTCTAATAGTTGATGGTGATGTTCTCAGGGATACCTGACTGCTACCACCCTACGATCTCACTCTCCGATTATTTTAGGGTATCTATTGTTTGTGATGTTATTTATACAGCTTGGTGTCAAGGGTAATGCAAATGTAGTGACAATTGTGTTAAACAAATACAATTTTAACTCACTAAAAATCAAATAAACAAGACTGGGTTTAAATTTAGGTTATATAACTGTATATACAATTTATTTTCTGTCCCTCAAATTTTTTTAGGACAGGAATGTTTAAGAAAACTTAAAAGTGAAATTATGATTATATATATATATATATATCAAAGTAAATTCACAAAATGGACATCTGTCCAATATTCTTTTTATATGTCCTGTTTATAAACGTTCATTCCCTGTGGGCAATTACTGTTTTAAACGAAGAGTCAATATCTGGAAAAACTGGTTTTCACATCATCTCACCTACTGTTACTGAATAGGGTGGAGATTAAATATCATTGAGTTTGCATAAGCTCGCAAGCGTTAGGCTTATCTGAAAATTCCTGTAGACGCTGGATCAGTGGTTCCTAAAGTGGGCGGTACCGCCCCCTGGGGGTTTTGGAAGGGTCCAAGGGGGCGATACGGAAAAAATTGGCCAGAGGGGGGCGTTCAGTAGTAAACAGTGGGCGTTTAGTAGTAAGGGGGGTTCAGGATATGACAAGCTAAGTTCAGTACGTGCGGGGGAGAAAGGAATTGTGGATTTGAGAGACAGCATCAGTGAAGCGGGGACGATGTGGATAGTTGTATTACTAGGATCATTAAGCAGGGCATAGTTTCGTCTATGCGTGTCGTTCTGAGCTCAGGTAACCATCGCTGACCATATACGGTAATCGGGAACTGCTAGTAAAGTGTTTAACCAAACACCTATTGTCCATTCGTTCACTCCTGAAGGAAGAGAAATGACCCGTGCCGATGGCATGGTTGAAATTAGATACCTGCCGCTGATTCCGAAAGTACCAACTTTGCTTTGTTGCGGAATTTATTGTCTCGGTATTTGCGGGAGGGGGGGGGGGGGGGCTAGTGGTAACTAGATATTCGCAGATTGGTAATAAATAAGAGAAAAGGTTCAAGGGAGAAAGTTTTTAACGGTACTTGGCATTATAAATCAGTCTTTGATCCTCTGAACCGGCTTTCCTACCTTACATTCAGACTTTCAAAAATCGACTACGCGATGTACGTTTCCCGTCTATTTCAACTTTGCGCTGGCTATGAGCAAAACCAACAAACTTTCTCAGCTTTTCTTGTGAACAGGGGTTTCAAATAAGTGTGTACCGGGTATCAAACAATTTCAACCTGTCGATAAGGTACGTTTTCTTACTTATATTTTTTGTTTGTTTGCACGGTTTTACTAACATTAATTATTAATTAAGCAGATAAATTTTGATACTGATTTGCCGTATATTGAATATTTCTATTCAATCTATTATATTACATCCTTTTAATTTGTTACCCTGGTAAGAACATCTGTATCAACATTTTTGTAAAGCCACTTTTAAATCAGCTTGTGTTGTTTAATCGACGAATATTTTTCTATCTGCAAAATTGTAAAATCAATTCTTTGTTCCAGAATTCAGAACAAATATGGCAAAAGCAGAACGAACCAAAAAGAAGTGCAGACAATACAGCGTGGAATATCTGAAATATGGATTTATTCCAGCACTAAATAACCAAAAACTGCCAATGTGTCTATTATGTGAGAGGGCCTTTTCAAATGAGGCGATGAAACCTTCTAGACTACTTGAACATTTGAAAAAATATTCACCCAGATAAAACAGATAAAAGTTTGACATATTTTCAGTCATTTCGTGAAAACTTTCAGAAACGTAAAACAGTCCGTGACATGTTTGTCAACACTTCACAACAAAGCTGTGATGGTTTGCGAGCTTCATACAAAATTTCATTGCTGATAGCTAAATCTGGAAAGTCTCATACAATCGCAGAAAATTTGATTTTCCCAGCTATAAGGAAGTTTGTGAGTACAGTTATGCATAAGTCACCTGAACAAATAATTAAAGCAATTCCTCTCAGCAATACCTCTGCTCAAAGAAGAATAGATGAAATGGCTGAGAATGTTGAAAATACACTGTGCAACATACTTAGGACAACAGAATTTGCATTGCAGTTGGATGAGTCAACTTTGCCTAGCAACGAATCTTTGCTTCTTGCCTATGTTCGCTTCGTAAAAGATGGAAGCTTGGTTCTAGAGTTGTTATTTGCTAAGCTACTAGTAACTGATACAAACGGAGAGTCAATATTTCTTGTAGTAGAGAAATTTTTCAAAGAGAAGGACATTCCGCTTACTAACATTCTTGCTTGTGCAACAGATGGGGCACCATCAATGATAGGTTGTTACCGCAGGTTTATCGCTTTCTTAAAAGAAGCTGTACCTGGTATATTTACAATACTCTGTGTAATTCACAGACAACATCTTGTCGCAAAAAATCTAAGTGATCGGCTTCACAAATCATTAAGTACTGGTACCACAGCAATTAACAAAATTAAGTCCCATGCTCTCAATTCTCGACTATTTCGAGAGCTTTGTACTGAGAATGATGAACAGTTTGAACGTTTGCTGATGCACACAGAAGTTAGGTGGCTCTCAAAAGGAAATTGTCTGAAACGCTTTTATGCTCTTTTTGAAACTGTGGTAGAATTCTTCAAAGACTCGCATGCTTCGCTCAGTACAGAACTAACGAATAACTTACATTGCATATTTGTCAGATTTATTCACAAAGTTTAACGAAATAAATCTACAACTGCAAGGAAATGATATTAATCTTATAAAAGTCAAATCTGTCGTCTCCACGTTTCTGGCCAAATTAACGCTATTCAAACGTAATATTGGCCATCACGAGTTAATCCAATTTCCCAGCCTCTTAGAGTTGGAAGAGAAAGACAAAATACCAGAGGATAATCTTCAAGTATATTGTGCACATCTAGATATGCTGCATAAAGACATGTCTTAGAGGTTTCAGGATCTTCTTTTGATCACGATTCCAGACTGGATAATAAATCCATTCCTGGACGCGTGCAGTGATGAACTAGGAAGGGTGGAAGAGAAACTGATATCGCTACAAAATTACGCTGAGCTTAAGCCAATGTTCAAGAAATCATATCAAGACTTTTGGTTGCAGAAAGAAATCTCTGAACGCTACCCTGCAGTGTGGGGAAAGGTTAAGATGTTCTGTATTGCCTTTCCAACATCGTATTTAGTAGAGCGTGGTTTCAGCGTGGTTGTTCAACTTCTTTCGAAGCAGAGAAACAGACTGCAGATTACTGAACGTGGGGATCTGAGACTCCTTCTATGTAACTTTCAGCCTGATATTGAGAAGCTGATATCACTACACCAGGAAGATCCATCTCACTGAAGCTAAAAATGAAGTAAGTTTGTTACTTATTTACTTTCGCATACTGCTGTTTGTTTTACAGCATTAAGTAATTGAGTTTTTCTTTTAATATTAAGTTAATAAATAAGCGTATCTGTAGCTTTATATTAGAATGTGATAAATTGAGCAATTAGTTGTTAGTGTATTAACAGTTGCTCTTATTTTTCACTCTTTACATTTTTTTATGTAGTGTGGGGAAATGATGGAGGGGGGGGGGGCGCTGGAGATATGCCGTGGGAGCCAAGGGGGCGGTGACCCAAAAAAGTTTGGGAAACACTGCGCTGGATTGACTGGATCGAGAAAACTGCACACTGCTTCTTTAGTGTAGTCTGGAGACTGCCAATACTTTTATTCGATAAATATAGAAACAACCGGTTGGCTGCCTCAACTGCCGCAGCTCCAACTTCTGACCAACTTGAACTGGGTGATGTAACCCGCAATCAAGGAAATAAACACACACTTTGTTAAAGGCTAACATGCTATCAATGGTCACTCTTAGATAGCTGCTACTTCAGACGAAGCAACGGCTAGAAAAAGGTTGCATTTAAACTGAGCCTGGATATCAGAGCGTTTGCGAGTCTGTAGACAATTTTTATTTTATGCGATAACTCAGTCAATTTTGAAGTTATTTGAAAGATGAAAAGTGATTATGAATCAGGCTAATGTCCTGTATCTACTCAGTATGTTTTCATCTACTTCTTTATTATCTTTGACATTATCATACTTTTCATCTAATTTATAGGTTTATTTTTATTCACTCAAATATTTATGTAATCCATCTTCTAAGGTCATACAAGTTATTCTAGGATATTATTTTACACAATATTGCTCTATTTTCTTTCTCTCTCTGCACCATTTTATGTTTTCAGTTTCACTTTACGATATAAGTAGACGATTATTGTTTCAATTCAATCCACCACTTTTCCCCCTCTCCGTCTTCTTATAAAACTAACGCCCCGTTTTGTTCGTTTTAAACAATTAGTACGGGTGTAGAAAAAGTGAGGTTCGGTAGGCGAGACTTGCCCTCTCGCTAACAAGTATTCAAATTTTTCACCACGCGCTGGCTTTTATTTTGAAAATATGACGTCCTTAAAACGGAAAAATATAACTACTGTCGAAGTTGTACTATTAATAGATTCTTAGAAGACGGTAGTTAAAAAAATTCAAGTAGAATCCAATATTTGGCATTAGGTTTGATCGACCTTGACAATTTTCAATTTTCTCTATTAGCGGTCGGTTATAAACGGTAAAAAATATGCGCAAGGTAGGGCAATGGTGTAGAAAATCTAACTTGGCATATTAGAACAAAATTCAAATACTGCATTTTCATTATAATTTGCGCGGGAGGGTGAAAGACGGTGCAATTCACTACACACCTCCCCTCTTAAAAGGATGCATCCCAATGCATCTTTATATTCCGTGTTAACAATCCCGATCAAATTAACTCAACTAGGCTGTACTCTGCCTGTGTGATCATGGATTCCTGCAGTTGGGTCATTCAAAGTAGGCACGACTCAAGAAATCTGCCTCAGACCTCTGCAGTCCAAGAATCTATTGCCGTGATGTTAATAAACAGCTGCAGGTGCTACTGCCTGTCTAATGCTGCCTATCAATCAATATTCACCATTAATCTTCTCTGTGTCTGCTCAATGACATGTCCAGAGGTTTTCTAGATGTTCCTCAAGGTTGCAATAGTTATGAGGAGGTAATCTATAATATTGGTGATAGCTGAGTTATGTAAGGACCCAGAAATTTCCTTATCAGCCTGGATAAAACACTTGGAGTAATATCCAATCCAAAAAGCAACATATGAGTTCAATGTGCCCCTCCGATGTGATCACAGCCAACAATTGGTCTGCGCTCAGGCTTGACGAAATCTGGTATTACCCTTTATTAATATTCATTAATGGCTCTGTCAATTTCCTGCAATTCAGGTAAAGTCCATTTTCACCAGCTGTCTTCTCAGCCTTCCGTCACTGGTGAAATAGTATCCTATGTGGGGAAATGATTCCTGCACCAAGAATCAATTCGCCCGTCCGCCTTTCTATGTAATATGTATTCGCAGTCCATGTCCGTACAATACTTCCCATGGCTGTGTATGTCCGGTCAACTACCACTGTCACCGGTACTCTTATAATGCTAAGTTAATAGCCGTATTGTGAAGTGAACTGAACATTAGGCAACTTGTCCACACGTCCACTACCAATTTTTTCTTCTGGAGGAATCCCTCAGTTTAGTTTTCAAATGTGGCGGACTATCCACTTTTCTAATGTTAACATTTGGTTTCGGTTTCAATGTTGGCCGATTATCCTCAATGTTAATTTGTGCCTTTAGAATCAGTCCGGTTTTCTCTCTTGTAGTTCGCGTAATCACGATTTAAAGCAAACAGGTGATTGGCCTGTTGTGCCTTTGCATGGTGGAGGGGCTGCCTCCTTAGGGCCTCCATGCAGGCCGCCCTCCTCCTTTTTCATCCGGGCTTGGAACGGACTACGGACTACGACTTATGGAACTTGGAACACAAGAAGTATAAATGGGAAGGAAGAGGAGCTGGTGGAAGAGATGAGGAAAGCAAAACTAGAAATCCTGGCTATAACGGAAACGAAGAAAAAAGGACAAGGAGTCATGGATCTCGATGGCTAAAGGGGGTGTGGGTTGCATTGTGGCCCAAAATCAAAAAGATAGTATCAAGGGATGGAACTTTGTCTCGGAGCGCATTATGGTTGTAAAACTAAAAGAAGGAGAAACCATAGTCAACCTGGTCATAGTGTATGGGCCAAATGAGGATGAGAGAGCAGAGGTCAAGGAGGAATTCTTCGAGCTGCTTCAAAGGACAGTGGATGACTGCCTAGATGAAGTTATTATGCTCGGAGATTTTAATGCCAGAGTTGGAAATGACCATGCTAGATATGGTGGAGTTATCGGAAGATATGGAGAAGATACTCTCAATGACAATGGAAAGCGACTCCTTAGATTCTGCAGTGAGCAGAATCTGATCATCACAAACACAAAGTTCCCCCATAAGCGCATACATGCATACACTAGATGTGAACCAACCAAGAATGAGAAGTCAGTGATCGACTATGCCATTGTTCGGAGAAGCTCATTCAGATATGTCCGAGATGCAAGAGTCTGGAGGGGGCCAGAGATTGGAAGTGATCACTACCTGCTAACAATCAAACGAACAACTGAAAGAGTTGCTCAGCCTAGGAACTGCCCAACATCACGCAAGAAACCAAGTAAACGAGCAGGAGAAATGAGCATTAGGACCTACAAGCTGAGAGAGCCAGAAATTAAGACCAGATATCAGAGGCTTATGGCTACAGCAGTGAGCAACACAGAAGAACGACCTGATGACTTGGAAACCCTCTGGAATAAATTCAAGGATATCATAAAGACAGCTGCTGCAGAAGCATGCGGTGAAGTCCGACTTGGGAACCAGAGAAAGAGGACACCTTGGTGGACAGAGGAAGTCAAAGAGAAAATAAGAGAGAAGAAAATGGCATGGAAACAATACTTAGGAGCTAAAAACACATCATGACAAATGGAAAAATATAGAGAATATGTGACACTCAGAACAGAAGCAAAGAACAAAGTGCTAGCAGCAAAACAGAAGTCCTGGGAAGAATTTGGAGAAAAGCTAGAAAAAGATGCACAAGAAAACCAGAAATCGTTCTATAAGACCCTAAAGAACATGAGGAAAGAAAAACAATGCCCTCTCAAATTTATAAAGGACAAGCAAGGCAAATTGCTTACTGCCCCGAAGGAAGTAATGGAAAGATGGAAAGAATATTTCTCAGAACTCCTGGATGGTGAGCATGGTGAAGCATCAGAAATGATAACCACTAGCACAGAAGAGAAAACCAATGATGGTGAAGATGACATAAAGATGGAAGAACTGAGGGCAGCACTAGAGAAAATCAAGATGGGCAAAGCAGCAGGGCATGATGGTATAACACCAGAAATGGTTAAGTACATGGGAGAATCAGGCGACCTATTACTCTTAAAGGTCCTACAGGCAGCATGGTGCAACAAGACTATACAAAAGGATTAGGAGATTGCAATCATAACACCAATTGTCAAAAATGGTGACAATCGATAATGTGGAAACCATAGAGCCGTATCCTTTCTCATTGTCCATGGTAAAATCTACTCTAGAATCCGAGAGCAGAGACTCCGACGCCTAGCTGAGCCACAATTGGATGAGGTCCAGTGCGGATTCCGAGCAAACCGAAGTACTCAAGACCTAATCTTCACACTCAGACAGCTGAGTGAAAAGGCCCTTGAGTATAAGAGTGAGATCCATTTTTGTTTCATAGATCTGGAAAAGGCGTTTGACAGGGTCCCCTGGAGCAAACTTTGGGACTGTTTGGCAAGGAAGAATATTCCAGCACCTCTGATTCATGCTATACAGAGCTTCTACAAGTCTTGCAGAAATTATGTGAGGACAGCAAACCATAAGTCAGAAGAGTTCAGGACCACCACTGGTGTAAGACAAGGTGATATCCTATCACCTTACCTCTTCATACTCCTTATGGACGATGTCATCAAGGCATGTAAGGAGAGAACAAGAAAGTATTCAGTGGGGTACTGGAAGATGAGACAGGTCTATATTTCGGAGATGGCATTTGCTGATGATGTTGCCCTGATTGCTAAATCAGAGGCACATCTCCAATCCAACCTGCAAGTCTGGAAGGAAGAGCTGGAGAAGAGGGATGGTCATAAGCAGCTCTAAAACAAAATCCATGGTGATATCACGAAAAGAAAGAAAACACCAGATTAAGTTGGGAGAACAGGTCCTGGAGCAGGTCGACCACTTTAAATATCTCGGAGCTATTATAGACCGAAAGGGAGGCATCAAAGAAGAGTTGGCCACTCGAAAAGCAGCGGCTGGGAGACTTTTTCAGGCCATAAATCGTTGATTCTTCAGCAAGAAAGAGGTTGGTAAGAAAACGAAGATGGCTGTATACCGCTCCACCTATGTCCCAGTCTTGACATATGGATGCGAGTCGTGGGCAATGACTACAACCCACAAAAGCCAGATCCAAACCTCAGAAATGAGGTATCTGAGGAAAGTGGTTGAAGTAACAAGAAGAGACATGGTCCGCAACCAGACGATCCGCCAAGGCCTAAAATCCCATCCGCTGCAGCCCCAAATAGAACAGTCTCAACTAAGATGGTTTGGCCATGTCTGCAGAATGGGAGAAGATCGGCTACCACGACAAGCATGGGAAACAAAGAGCCAGGGATCCAGACCTCCAAGACGACCCAGAGTCCGCTGGGAGGACAACATTAGACAATCTTTGAAGGACCGAGGACTAGAATGGAACCAGGCCAGGAAGAAGACAGCTGATAGAATGGTCTGGCGCTCTCTCTTCCAAACCTCTACACCTCACGGTAGAAGGGGAACGACTAAGTAAGTAAGTAAGTTAATTTGTGCCAGTTCCCGGAATTCTGTTTCAAATAGATCTGGGGGGTAACTGGTCTTTGTTCATGTTTTTCTGTTCTGCCTTACGCAGAGATGCTAGCATAAAAGGTTTTAGGGGAAGACTGTTTGTGAAAAGGGGTTTTCCTATCCACGTTATCTACCTTATTATGTTTATTCCTCCTGTTATTTTTAGGCCCATGTTTATGATTATCAGAAAGCTTTTCTCTGTCCTGAGTATTAATTTTCCTACTTGGTAATGTCACCTTGCTACATTTTCCACAGGCCTCCACAAATTGTGCAATATCATCAACTACTTGGGGCCAGTAGAATTTTACAGATGTCCTTTGTCGAGTGGTACCAACCTTCAGATGTCCACCGTCTGGATCAACATGTGCATGCTTCATAACTTGTTCCCTATATGAAAATGGACGTACTAACTGTCCATATCCATTTTTTTTCCTCCAGCTTTCCGGTAGAGCAATCCCTCCTTCAAACAGAATTCTCATTTTTTAGGGATGTTATGGCTATTTGGCAATTTGCCAAAGTAAAGTTTTAATGATTTATCTTTTGCCTGGGCCTTTTTCATCTCTCTCGGATGAATAGTGAGTGGTGGTTCCTCCTCCTTATTAGGGGTCGACCTGACCTGGAGCGTGGCAATTATCACAGGTTTTATAGGGCTCCCTAGAAAAACATATTTCTTTCCTAATACCAGCGGGTAATTAGGATCTGTGCACACGGCTGCTCTAATCACTCCTTCCACGTACCTAATTTTGACATTTATCCTAGCTACGGGAAGTGTCATGGTGGCTGTTCCTTTTAATGCCCCTTGTAACTCCACTTTGTCTGGTGTATACTGGTCAGGGTGCACCAGTTTGCACTCACAACTGAGTCATATTCCAATCCTGAATCGTAAAGGCACTTGACTCTAGCACCATTACATGTCACTTCTTCACAGATGGGGAGATGTTGGAGATCAATCTGACGTGTCTGTCAGTTTCTTCCTTCCCTTGTCCACTGTTATCATGCATGCAGCGTGATATGGAGGGATATTTTTCTTACTACAGTCTTTTGTGTTATGGTTATTCATCCTACAGAATTTGCAATATTTTTTTCCGGTCTGTAGGGTTTCCTATCATTGAATTGCGGGTTTTTATCCCGAGAGTCATACCTTGGTCTATCATAGTTAGGTTTACCCCTGTTACCCTGATCTCTAGTGTCAAACTTATTATGGGGTTGAGGAGCTTTATTATTGTCTACCTGTTTCTTTTTAGCGCCAGCTACTTCTGCCTGGGCTGCCTGATACCTCTCAGCCACATTGAGCACATCATCTAATTTCTCCGCACCATTTTCCATGAGAAACTTTCTCATGTCTGGAGCCATGGACTCTCTCACCTGCTCTATCATGATCATTTCCTTTAAATCTTGGGTTTTCCCCAGAGCAGTCCATTTCTCCAAATAGGTTTCCAACCTTGCAGAGAATTGATGATATGTCTCCCCAGACAAGAGCTTAGCATTTCTAAATCTCTTTCTATAAAACTCACCATTCTTCTCTTATCTAATTAAAAGAGCCTGCTTTAATATGTCATAGTCTTCCTGATCTTCCCGGCCCAATTTGGAAAATACCTCATACGAGGTTCCCCTAAGTCCTTGTAGCACTTACAATGAGCAAAAACACACAATATGATCTTCAGTGGAGACTTTGGCTCGTTATTATGGCCCATATTATGACACAGTTACGTTTATATTTACACTTATAAAACAAGTTTATTTACTTACCAAAAAAATAATTAGGTTAACGAGGTCTACAAATATAACACTTGTTGTCAACGGTTGTACACGTTAACTTAAAACAAAAAGCATCTTCTGTTGTGTAAAAGTCTTGAGATTTCAATATGCTTTTTTTTTTTTAAATTGAAAAATCGGTGAAGCGGAATGTGAAATCTGGATTTAATAAATTGAATCCAGCGTTTACATTTAAATACCACCTCTATTGGCTACGGTGAGTTGATGATGAAGGCTTGCTTATGTGGCAACTAGGTGTGAATGGAGTGACTTCTTTGTATCACATATCAGTTGGTCGAGTTTTCTTTCTTTTGGGAACTTTGCTTTGTAAAAGAAGCTCTCTTAGTAAGTCTTCTGGAGAGTACACTGCGTATTCAAGAAATACGTTTTCACGGCATACGTCTCTCTGTAACGTTTTCCAGAAAGTAGAGGGGTGAGAAAGATTACGTCTGTCGCAATTATTTACCTTACTAAAGTACAAGTCATTTACATTTGTCACCACCTCACTATTTTCTCTCTTACGATATGTCGGTAGGCCGGTTACTTCGTGTAGTCGCTAAACCAACAAACTTCACGCTCGAGTGACTATGTGAAACTAAATAGAGGAAAAGAAATTTGACAGCGTAACATAGCTTGAAAGTACTCGGAGACATCAAGAAAAAAGCGAAATCAGAATTTTAATAGACAAACTGTCAGTCACTGACATAAAGTTTGACTTATCAATCTACATGTATATACCTCGTACATAGCTAACATGTTTTTCCTTCACTCCTTGTGGAGAACGGATCTCTCACTGCGTTGATTTCTTTTCAGCAAGCCCACACAAAGCAGTCATCGGGTGCTACAGCGGACTGTTATGTAGCAATTTTTTCAACATGATACTGTCGCCAGCGCATGCATAACATTACATACATACATATACATATTTATATTTGATCAATAAACCAACTTTACTCACCTCTTATGAAGGATATTTGATCCATTCTTCAACAGAAGTTTCCATGACGCTTGATTACGGAAGCTAGTCTTGCACATCTTTAGAATAGTAATAATTTTTTTTAATTTACAAAATCCGTGCACTAATATGTAGCGGGAAATCTCTTGTTACAGTAACTGTTATTTGAGTTTCTCATTTAATTTGTATACTTCTTTAGCTAATACGTTTAATCACGGAAATCTCCATGAAACTTAGGTTGAAGGTAGATTTTATTCTTGGGTGGTGTCGATACTAAATTATGAATGTTTGAAGCGAGTGAGGTTTGGCACATTTTGCCACCATGTCTCAACCCGAACGTCAGTGTTGCCAACAGGAGCCACAGTGTTATTTCAAATAAATACAGCTCAAAGCTAAAATAATAAGCCAGACCGAAAGGTCTTTTTTTAATTGGGCATGTTCTTGTCATTGTTGAACATAATCGACATCACTGCTCTCCGAGCAAACCCATAGGTGCGCAGTCTCCCTCAGTATGCGTCGAAGAGTGAGAATACTAACTGTTCCTGTTAGCCTGAGGTTTGATGCCTTATTCCAAGTCTTAACCTTGATAATTCATCTATTACAATGTCATTCTCTAACAAAATATCTCTTCTAATATAACCAACGGGACAGTGTGTCTAGGTAGAAGTGGTCGTCTCTCGCCAAAATGACACACAATTTTATTTTAGAAAAATAGAGCCCAACACAATGATTAGGTATTTTATATTTTAAGTAGTTTATACACAGGCCATGATATAACAGACAGAAATTGCGTGCCTCGACAAAACAAGGCAAACATTAAGAAAATCACTACTCACCAAACTACAGACCCACTCGCTTGCCTAGCTAGTAGTTACTGTAGCAGATCTGCCCAGAAAGACAGAGATTGACATACATGAACGTCCAGACAATATTAACAACATACCAGTATGGACGCCGCCGAGCTTCTGAACAATATAAATATCTCAAAAATAACTAAAATGTAATATCTTCGAGAGGAATAATATATCACAGCACATAGAATATATACAATCAAAAATAATTTTTCACAACCCATATATACAATCTAGAATAATATCACAGAAAACAATAAGCGTCCTTATATAAGCAACAATGTATTGGTTTGAACGGGCCGTGCTACAAGGACATTTAGTAAACACGTTTGAAAAAGGAAATGGTGGACTATTCTTTCTCGACGTGCCAGGTTGGACAGGAAAATATGTCTGATTAAATTGCTTCCTGCTAAAACTCAGGAGCACTATTGAATCCTCTTGCGGTTCAACCATCCTGAATAACATTGTTTTGTTCTGTGTTGCTTTTCAGTTTTTGTAAACAAGGCCTAAGGATAGTTATTTAACGCAGCAGTCATTAACTTATATGTAGCTTGTTGCAGAGTGGGATCACCAATACATTTATTTATTTTTGATCAAACGGCGACACCAGAAATGTTGTATATAAAAGAACACTGTAATAATGTTACAATAAACCATGTATAAAATAACGATAAATAAACCAGTATGTCAATTGTAACTAATGTGAATTAAAAGAACAAAGAATATAAATGTATCTAATTAATACAGTTTGATTTTTACATTTTCTTAAGTTTTATAAACCATTACTAGAAAAAAATCCAGGCACTTACTGCTAGTGTGTGTGTATAAATATATCCTTCCTCGTGTTCTTTAGGGTCTTATAGAACAATTTCTGTAAATATCGTCACAGCTTCTGGCGGGTTATCTTTGATTATTTCTAAACTTTTTAGTATTGCTGCCATCTCTGCTGTAAAAATCGAAGCCCCTTTAGCTATAATGTAGCTCTTCTTAATTCCCCACTTTGGTATTACTACTCCTGCACCTAGCTGCCCACTATTCCCCCTTGGATCCATCAGTGTAGACGGCTAGGCTTTGTTTTGTTAGTTGATTTATGAACTTTCGTATTATCGTTTTGGCTTACTTATTTTCTATGTTTTGTTTAGTCTTTTCAGTAAGTGAGTAGTCTATGATTGGTTTTTTAAGTTCCAGGGTGGTATTGTGCTTCTGTATTTTTTACTATTTATATTTATACTTAAACGATATATACATAAAACAAAGGAAAACATTTACGGTTAATAACAGTGACAATACTTGTAGTAATAATAACAATACTTCAGAATAGAAATTTAACCAAATAGAAATTAATCACCAAAAACTAACAAATCAGTGAGAAAAAATGCAACATTATGGACTACGCATAGGACAAGGGCAAGCAACGGGGGAAAAAACCACTAACTTTAAAACAACAAATACTAAAATAACTTAAAACCAAAAACTACAAATGAAAATAATTATTTAAATAATATACAAAACTGAAAATAAAATGACACTAAATACCCTATTTAAAACCAAATCTTAGGTTGAACAGGGTAGACCGAGGTGGTGGACGAGAAGAGGCAATAATTGTCAGCTGTTAAGTGCTATCTCATCTTTCTCACCACCTTAAAAAAAAAAAATAATAAAAATATATATATATATATATACCTACTTTGTACTTTTTGTTCTTTATTTCAGGGTTATACTGATCTCAGAATTGACCTGGTATACGGAGGGGCACAACATTTTGCTCACTACTCAAACTTCAGCATCTCTGACGAGCTGTCGAATTACAGAATTACATTAGGGAAGTATGATGGAACATCGGAGGACTGCTTAACGTACCACAATGGATCGTCCTTCTCCACACCTGACCGAGACAACGATCATGCTGCAGGTAGCCACGGCGATAATTGTGCGACGTTATATCACGGAGCTTGGTGGTATTTTGATTGTTACAGATCAAACTTGAACGGTCAGTGGGGAAGACAAGACTATCTAGGTATTGTCTTGTATACCGGTTCTAAATTTTATTACCCGACCTTTACCGAGATGAAGACCAGAACAGTTTAAATTAATGTATTTGTAAAAACATAAACGTTTGTAGTGTTAGGCAGGATGATATAAGCTATAGAGCACCACTGTTGTGTTAACTAGTTATGTCATTAATTAGGCATGTCAGTTTTGATGCTAGTTTCATATGTCAAAAATGCGAATGATGAAAATGAAATGTATCTCTACTTGCACGTAAGGGATGAAAAAATGCAGATTAAAAAAAGAACTATTAATTTATCTGTGACTTTAACATTATATGTCTTTTACTGTGAGAGTATGTGCATGTTATACTTGTAGTTGTGACCCATTGCTGTCTTTGTTTATGACATATTTTCTCGTTTTCTGTGTGCATCTATCACGTCTGTGTGTAAAAATGTATGTGAAATTGTGGTTATGTGAAATTGCTAATAGTATATGAACAAAATTACAGTTACAATATCAAAAGTGCACCATGTCTTTCAACAGCCTGTAAACAAAACAATTACAGAAAACTACTGGAAAGCGATAAATACGGCCTGAAATTAGATTTGAAAAGTATCGGGATAAGATAGCGCCACTTTCATAAAGTAAAGGGAGGAAACAAAAGCAGATGTAAACAAAAGCGAAATTGTCACCTCAAAACATTGAGTCATAATATATTGTGACCGCTTGGCCTTTCACGCTAGCTTTATCCCTCTCTTCTTCCACACTAAGCATTTATACGTGCTATAATATGCTACATGTAAGAATGCCAGACCTTAAAAGCAATTAAGACGTTTTACACAAAACGCAGTATTCATTCAAAGTTCAGTTGGCAGTTACTGCTCTGACAGATCAAACGTAGGTCAGTCCAAGATAATAATGAATGGGTTTTATGCGCGGAAAGTGGGAAATGAGTACGTATGAAATTCCGAAGAAAACGCAGACAGCCCCACATGACGCAGCATGAGGTGCACCATTGCAAAACTACTTCATCCTTACCCTCAACAACGGGAGCCACCACCCACTCGACAGTGCGTAATACGCCATCCTCTTGTGATCAACGATTGACAGAAGCTACCTTGATGGAAATCACCAAGTTCCTCATGTCAAATTCGTAAACGTCCAGTTAAACGATTATTGGTTTATTGGAGAATCAATCTTCTCTAATAACAAAAGGTACTCACCCAGCAATAGTACCCAATGAGTACTCTCTCTACAAAAGTACTACCCCTCGTTCCCCACCATACTAAAGTCACTAGTGTTAATTTTTTTAGGTAGGAAATTTTTTTTTCAGAAAGATGTCAGCCTCAGTCAAGATCCTGCTGAAGATACTGACGATATTGACAGTTACGACGTCTGCAACACCCACATATACTAACAAGTTATTATGGCGTGACGCCACTGTGTTTTAATGTTATATAATTATTTAAGATTCTTCATCAACATGGACTGTCATTAGGACTACATCTTTCACACCGCTACGTCAAGAAATTGAAGAACTTTCGCAAACATTCTACAATACTATGTTATCCAGGTTAAACAGAACTTTAAATTATCTAAGTTCTCTAGTTATACAAAAATTTTGTTTACAAGTGTTAGGTACGAAATCTTTATGATTAGAAGAGTATTCACTGATCTTAGAGACGTAGTTGATAAGAATCTTTTTCTTATTAATGATGTCCACCAAATGATAAATATAAGTGGATGGAAGCAGACATCATCATCATCAGTTGATAAACTCTTAATACAAGACCCTTGCCCTGAGCAAGAGACATGCTGAGAAATCTGAAGCTCGCTCGAACATCACCAGAGTTAAATACTGTGTTGTTGTGTTGCTCGTGGTTCGAGTATGGAATGTCAACTTGACCTACGCAGTGGTGTGTAGACATAGATGGAGTGTATAATGTGCGAATGATAGGAAGAGTTCGTGGTGTTGACAAATGTTCTTTTCTCACACTCATGTATGGCTGGAAGTCATCGACACCAACGACTGTGTACCTTTACTAAAGTTTAATTGGACGTACACACTCGACAGCACAGATAGTGACAAATCACAGGTTGGCATAATACATCATGGTACAGTGGATAAATGGTCTTGCAATGTTACATGGGCACTCATGTTGAATAATAGTATAATGGACTGTCAGTAGCCAAGCACTCAGTATCGTCCATACATATATATCATCTGACTTCACTGACTGAGCACGTCAGCTTATAAATAATATTCCAGATGGCTTCTAGACCTAACCTCGTCTAGCGAAGATTCCTTAACATAATGTCCAGCACAGTTTTTTTCATATAATAATATTGAACCGCTAGCAATGGGTTCTCATGTGTAGCAGTGATCTCTGGACTAATCAAGCGATAATACGGGCATCCCTTTTCTCTTCTTGAAAGTCACTACATGTTTGGTTACAAGATGGCTTCTCTCGTGAGCTGTCACTCACGTTTGGATACAGATAATGAATCTGTCTTAAAGTTAGTCATTCATTAAACATTTCATTGCTCTGTAGATTTTATCATGAACAATTGACTGCATTCTACAGGATATAGTGCTGCTAGGAATCGAAGTCGTTTTCATCGAGTCAAATATATTCTCTCAGACATACAAATCGTACCTATCGAAAATGGTGGCTTCGTACGAGAGTTCAAAAGAGTATCTTTTATTACCTTGGTATCAGAAATATGATTCTGCCATTCCTTGGCAATAAGAATAAACACTGGGGTAAAGCATACACGATAGGTCTAGACGACTATTACTTTCCCCACAAATACTGAGATCACTTTTTCCGGCGACAAGCCGACATAGAAAAAACACAGTCCCTATCAGGACGAAGCCAAATCACACCTCTCTAGCGACACATCCGCCGAATAGCCTTTGACCTCTCTAGAGACAACAGAACATATAGTTCGACTTAGATATGTAAAGATATACAGATATAAGACAGATTCGTCCTACACAGACAAACAATACACATAAATTCAGGCCATAGATATTCTGAAGCAAGAACAATCTATTACTACCCAAACAAAGAATAAATCGCAGTAAAACTGGATTCATCCGCGGAGTTCGATCGAAAGAGACGGCACAACTTTCAAGGGAAGTAACTCAATAATGACTTTCCCTTAAGCACTAAAAAATATCTATTTTGTTTACAAAATATTTGCGAACATAACAAGTATACCAATGTATAATATTGTAAGATATCAAAGACTGCACGTAACAGTAGTCACACACTGTACAAATTACACCACTTTTCCCTTTGAAAATCGTTATAATAGGACTTATGCTTTACAACAGTTTTTATTTTGTTTTCCCCTCCCTGATGAATTTTGTGACAAAAGCAAACACACTATAAGCACACACATATTCTTCCCTTGTGACACATGAGAGTTTTTTTTTTTGTTTTTTTTTTGAATGTGTTAACTCACAGCTTTCCTTTTGCTTTTTGGAAAGACCGTTTTATGATGTTCAGTCGCATCGAAAATGTATTTTGGCGATTTTTTTTATAATGCTGTTTACAACCTAAATGATCGTATATGGCCACTCACATCATTCAAGCCAACGACCCTTTCTCACAGATATATGACGAATCAGACGTCACATTTATTCTTCCCTACACATTTAAACGCCTTTTATTCTCCTGTCACCTACTCCGACATGCTCCATCACAGACGGATCGTTTCTAAATTGACGCCCCGTTCCGAGTATTCCCCACTATTCAACAGGAATTTACCAATGTTAACGTGTCTATCAAATTCTATAAATACTTCTTCGTAGTCTGGGAAACCCCTTTCTCACATTCCTGAATCCAGGACTATGTTTACTGTCTTCCTCACCCACCGCATTACAGGCTTATTACATATCTACTATATGTCTACCCTTATTTCAGAATTAGACACTGTCTACACACCACAGGCGGCCATGACCAGACACACTAGAGTATGAATACCATGTGTACAAGTGCTGCGGTTAGTTCCCAGTTGCTGCGGGTGGTGTGGTTAAACGTTTGTGTGTGGTTCCATTTTCTCTTATGTTTAGTTGAATGTGTATACCTTGCTTGGTTATCATTATCCAATTGAGGGTCAACATAAATTGTCTCATTGATTAATAAATGTCCAAGAAACATTGGTTCCATACGAACCTCATTATCATTGGTATTAACTTCTTATGAAAAAGAGTTCATCAGGTATAACAACAAGCAACAATGTAAGTTGAAGAAACCAACCGCAACTTAAGTAACGTGGGTAAGTCCTTGATTTGAGTCCAACATTTATTGACGATATAACGTACGAAGACATCACGAGCATTATTCATTACAAGCATACACCTGCACGTGATTTCATTTGAATCCATATAATATTCTCAGTCCGTGTCCAATAAATGAATTAATGTAGACAGAGCGTCATAGCTATATGCACGCGCGGTTGGGGATTCCAACAGCCGACAGTGAGCGTATGAGTCTGGCGAGTATAAATATTTTGGACTGGTTAATAATCCTTCCTTAAATTCGATTAGCTACTAACCTTATCATTTCATCTCTTTCACGTAACTTTGGACTGACCCTGAGTCCTTACTTCGAAGTAAATATATATATATATATGCGGCAATACAATGCCCAATACTGGAAGGATATAGGACACGTCTTCACAGCTTGACGGTCAACGTAAAAAGGGTCTCGTATCTAAGTCACGGTGCGTGACCTATCAACGCTAACACGTCATAATTCGATCGTGTACATAGCGTTCAGCAGACCGTGAATTATTAACATCAAATTATATTAAATGCTGTCACCCTAAAAATTGCACACTGCCAACTATAGCAGACGACTTCAATAAAAAATACCGTAACAATTCCCTGCCCAACGGGGAGAAAAAAAATCTATTAGATAGATTTTTTTTTAAACTATCTTAATCAAACATCTCAAAAATGTAACAAAAACCCGACATATGGCCTACGATGTTCTGTCTAGAACAGTGTCGTGGTCATGTCGATAATATATCAGTCATGTAATATACTAACAGTCATGATATACATGTAAATTAAATTACCCAGAGGGTTGTCAACTTGTCGTTAAAAAATTAACTTATTAATTAACGTAAGTGTTAATTAAGTAAGAAAGTGTGGTGTCATGAAATTATTATAACTAATTAAAATTAAACTAATTAATCACAGTATGTGTGTAAGGAATCAAGTTATTTAAAATCTAATTAACAAAAATGAAAAAAAGGTATCATAAGAAAAAAAATGAGAAGTAAAGATAAGTAAAGTGCAGAAAAAGATAAAGTATAAGATCAATTGGTGGTGTGCTTAAAATTAAATATGTGTGTAGAGTAATTACTAACTACTTAACTTAATTAACTAAATGATATTACATTATATAATTGTCACGTTCATAATTACATCTAAGAATATTATCTAAGAATTGTGTGAGATTCATTTGTTTTCTTCTAATTTTTTTTTTTTCATATTTCATTTTCTTATTTTTTCTCACATTTCAATTTAATTTTATTTCTTTATTAATTCAATCAATAAGTAGAAACTAAGTAATCTTGGATATGAAGATCCAGACGTCGTTATTTTCCTTGAGAATTTACGGAGAGTTCCATTAGAAAACTATTCAAATGTTCCGATCCTGACTGAATGTAACCCTTCATAGCGTTCAATTATTCATGTCACATAACGAAATTTGTCCAGCTTGACTTCAGATATTCTTTCCGACTTTCTTGCAACAAGTGGTAGCACGAATGGACACTAACCAAAGTCCAAGCGTAAATACGAACAATATGTCTCTTGCTTCCATTAATTTCGTTCGACGAATGTCTCTATTAGTTCTTTCTCTGAATAATAGTTGACGTTTCATTCATAGGTCGATAATTCATTGATCGGATTCTGTCTCTTGTTATAATTACTTTTGTTAATTTATTTGAAGACTATCAGCATTCATGAATCGACTTCCGTAGGATTTCTTGAGAGTACGTCTGCTACGACGTTCTCTGTACCCGATATGTATTCAATGGTGAATTCAAAGGGTTGTAAGAGGATTGAAAATTTTGTGGTTAGAGCGACGTAATGATGCCACCGCCTTCTGATCTGTTTGGATCACGAAGGGTGCACCCAATAGAAACTTCTCCAGTTTATTGATTGCCCAAACGACAGCCAACAATTCTTTATCGACAGTAGAATATTTCGTTTCCGGCGTCTTGAGTTTTCGTGATATGTACAACGTGGGATGAAGGATATCGTTGTGACACTGGAGCAAACAAGCGCCAATCCCGTAATTACTAGCATCTGTACGGAGGATAAACTTTTTAGAAGCATCAGGTAGTCTCAAAATAGGTGGGTGTGAAAAAATTGTTAATATTTTACGAAATGTTTTGTCGCATTCGTCAGTCCATGTCACCTTCAACGGCATGTCTTTTTTTAACAATGATGACAAGACAGCCGTGATGGATGACAAATTAGGTACAAATCTGCTGTAGTATTGGACTAACCCTAATAAGCTTCTAACCTGCTTCTTCGTTTGAGGAACTGATAAGTTTAAGATTTTGGATACCGTACTAGGAACCGTTTGAATACGTCCCGCTCCAATAATATGTCCCAGGAAGGTTATCTCCTGAAAAGCTATCTGTATTTTTGTAGGTTTAGCGGTTAAGTGATTATCCCTTAATATTTCTAAAACACATCTAAGCCCCGAAAAATGTTCCTCAAATGACGAACTAAATAAGCATATGTCGTCAATGTATGTAATGATGTCTGGTCTACCTGATAAAATTTTTCGCATCATGCGAATAAAGGTAGCCGGAGCGTTCACAAGCCCAAAAGGCATCACATTCCACTGGTAAAGACCTTGTGGAGTGGAAAACGCTGTGTAATATTTAGCTTTTTCGGTTAGTGGTATCTGCCAATAACCTTTAGTTAAGTCTATCTTAGTGAACATTGTTGCGTTGGATAGACGAGGAAGTAAATCGTCAAGAAGTGGATGTGGTTCGCTATCAACTACAGTTTGTGCATTTAGTTTCCTATAGTCAACGCATAACCTAATGTTGTTGTCCTTCTTTCGAACAATGACTAATGGAGACGAAAATGGAGAGGTACTAGTCTCAATAATACCTAAAGACAACATCTGCTCAAGTTCTTGAGTCGTTTTACTAAGAAAATGTAGTGGAACAGAATAAGGATGTACACGAATTGGTGTATCATCATTAAGAATGATGTCGTGACTAATCACTGATGTGCGACCAGGTACGTCGGTCAACACATCTGGGAAAGATTGTAAGAGATCAGCAATCTGACGATGCTGTTGCGGTGTAACCGAAGAAGAGATGGTTACGTCCCGCCAAGATTCAGTAGGTTGTACTATAGGTACAGGTAACGACATCTGTACCTCAGGAAAAGAAGATTCTTCTTCTTGAATTACTGAAAGATTAGCATAGTGATAAGTAGGTACTACTGTGTCATCTAGTTCGTGAAAAATAGCTTGTAGGTGTTCTGGACGAGTATGAAATTGTTTAAGCATATTTATATGATATATTTTTCTGTGTCCCTTAATATCTAGGACATAGTCGACATCAGAAATCTTATCAATAACCTGGTAAGGACCATTCCATGAGACAAGTAGTTTATTGTCATTATGTGGAAGTAAAACATAAGCCTGATCGCCTGGAAATAATTGACGTAATCGTCTAGTTCTATTTTGCAAAGTTCGAGCTCTCGCTTTTGCAGCCTCAGAAGAAGCTGTTGCCAACTGACAAGATTCAATAATGTTACTAAGGAGATTAATTACATACTCGTATGATGACTGGATGTCCTGAGTCATCTCGGCGTCAATCAATAAATCTTTTATTAGTCCCATAGGACCTCTTGGTGGAGCACCGAAAACTAATTGGAATGGAGAGAAGCCAGTTTGTTCATGTGGCACCTCTCGATAGGCGAACAGAACAGCTGGGAGTGCTCTGTCCCAGTCCTGAGGGTGTTTAACGGTAACCTTATGTAACAGTTGCTTAAGTGAATGGTTAAGTCTTTCTACCGCACCATTACTCATAGGATGATAAATGCTACTGAGATTCCTATCTATGTTCCAGGTCTTCATTACCTCCGTCATAGTATCAGATATGAATTGAGATCCATGGTCTGATAACAACTTCCTAGGGAAACCTACCCTAGAAAAGATAAGATGTAGTGCATCAGCTACATCTGCTGTAGTGGTGGTCTTCAATGGGATGGCTTCTGGCCATCGTGTGCATAAATCAATGCAAGTGAGAACAAATCTATGTCCTCTGGCCGAAGGTAAGAGTGGACCAATGATATCAATGGCCATTTTGTCAAAAGGTCTTACAGATATATCACAAGCCTGAATAGGAGCCGTGTGAAAAGCTCCGCGTGCTTTAACTTCCTGGCATATAGTACAAGAGCGTACATACTGTGATATATCTCGTGACACTCCTGGCCAAAAGAATGAAGATAATACTCGAGAACGTGTCCGAGTATATCCCATGTGACCTGCGCACTTGGAATCATGTGCGTGTTGAAGAATGTAACGTCTAACTGCAAAAGGTACCATGACTTGTTGTTTTACTTGAGACTTATCCATAAAACACCTGATTAATATATCATTTTTAATCGTAAACCAATGTTTGTTCTTATTGTTCGAGGTAAGATTATCAAAATTGTTGACCAGAGCAAAAATTTTTTTTAATGATTTGTCTTCTTTCTGTTTAATAGCGAAGGAAGCTCTGTCAATAGGAGAATGAACATCAATATCTTCCTGTTTGTCTGGTTCCACCTTATCAGTGTCGATACTCTCTACTAGTTTCGTCTGAGCTCTAGTTGTCACTGCATTTCCAATATATAGATTGTTTTTCTCCCATTCAATAATTTCCTCTGGTGTACAATCTCTGCTGCCATGTATACGACCAACTATAAGATCTGCTATTGGATTCTTTAACATGCATACCTTAACATTACCTGTGAAAAAAGGTGTGTTAACATGTATTATAGCAGTGGGGTAGCATTCAATGGTCCCACCAAATGTCATGCACATGACATATTCCCCTGTCGCACAACTTGGATGGATCAGTGACTGTCGAACTCCAATAGTTGTGGATCCGGAATCTCTCAAAACAGAGACGATAGACCCATTTCTATCCCTTTGTTAAATATCAGAGAGCCTGTTCCATCGTAAGCCGCTAGACCAACGTCTGGGAGGATGTGTCCGCAATTCAATATAGTCTCCTTTGCCTTCTGAAATACAAGATTACATTCTGGGCAACTATTTGCCACGTTATAATTCATAGCAGAACATGTAGAAGAAGATTGTATTACTTTATCATTATGTGGAACCCCTGGGGATGTACTATTAGTAACTGCTGCCCCTGTATTGTGATCATAATGAGACGATCTATGAGACTGAGACCGCTGACGAGAATAATCATTGGAATTATTTCGTTGTCCTCTGTAGTTACTGTTATCTCGATGTCTCGAGCCTGTATTATAGTTATTCCAATTTTTACTAGTGTTAGAGTTGTAGGATCGATTATGATTTGCATTGTGTTGACCCTTGTTGTATCTAAACTGAGGTGACTGATTCCTATTCTGTGGTCTTCCTCTATTAAAATCACTCTTATTGTTACAATTATTTAGCCCCTTATGAAAGTTAACATTATAACGTCCTTTGAAGCGACTTCTATCTACGCTGTGTGTTCTTGGTTTGTCATGACCGTGGTATGACATATTGGAGGCCACAGGTAGAGGTTCTCTTATTAAAGAGTTGGAAATGCTCGCATTAGGATGGGCGGTACAATAATTTGTTGCCATTTTTTCCAAATCATCAATCGTAGATGGCTTTCGTTCTTGCAAAAAGGCAAAGAACGGTGGGCTGACAGAGGATAACACTTTATCCCTCAGTAACAAATCAACTAGTTTGTCATATGATTTGTTAACACCTGCCAATTCAACCCATCTGTTAAAAGTATTGCGTATGTTCGCAATAAAACCCGTAAAGTCTTTATTGGAATCTGGTAGAATACTCTTAAAACGTAATCTACAACCCTCTTCGTCCAAATGGAAACGCCGTAATAATAATGATTTAATGGCGTCATAATCACCAGCTATTGTTGGGTCAACATTCTGAGCTGCACTTAATGGTTCCCCATCTAACAATTCATTTAGTTTTAGAGCCCATGAGTGTTTAGGTAAGTTATTTGTTAAGCATACCTGTTCAAACCGTGCTAGGTACGATGCAAGGTCGTCGAAGTTCAACTTAAAATGTGGTAGTTTAAAGTTATAATAAGGTTTGTTTTGATTGGATGAAGATCCATTTTGAGAATTATCAGTCTGGCTCATAGTAGCACTTTGTGCCTGTAATTTTGCAGTTTCAAACTTAAGACGTGCCAACTCCATTTCTTGTTGCCTTATAATTTCCTCTCGTTTCAATTTATTCTCTTCTTCAATCCGTAACATCTCGTCTTTTGCCACTTTTCTTTCTTCTTCATGCCTAGCAATTTCTCTTTGCTTTTCTAACTTAAGTTCACGTTCTTCTTCTTATCGTCTAGCAATTTCTCTTTGCTTTTCTAACTTAAGTTCACGTTCTTCTTCTTCTTTCTTTACTGCTGCCTTTTTCTCTTCCTCTTTTTGTTCGGCAATAGCCGGTTGATGTTCTGCAAATTGACAAAGTTCTGGTCCTTTATAACCATAATCTTTCCAATTTTAACAAAAGCCTCCAGAGTAGCCATATTAATTAAACAATATGTTTCCTTAGTTAAATATTTAATTATATGTATGTGTAAAATAAATTACTACTCAATATAATCAACTACAAGTTGTAAGTTCCACAACTATTTTGTAACTAAATAATTTATATCAATAATGTATAATCATTACATTATACCAATGTATTATACCCTTATTAATTTATGATGCTGAATTATATCATGCATCTAATATTATCATCAAATAATTATGGGTATTATCCCTCCATAATTATGTTATTTAATCAATTATATGTGCCAAGTAAACACTGTAGTACTAGGAAAGTGTACTAATTAATATCTAATATGTCTGTCCTATTCAAGGCAGACCATAAATTTATAGTTATTGATAAATATATATTATGCTATTATGCCCTAGTCATAATATATAAAATGCTTCAATAGTGTTTTGGACTGCTACTGCAAATTGATGACATCACCGATGTCATCATTTGATTTAATAAAAATTAATCAAATTAATTTACCATATTATTAAAATCAATTTATAATAATATCATTAGGTTATGAGTTGAATAAAAACAATACAATTTATTAACCAAGGGTTTACAAAACAGAAGTATGAGATACAATTGACAATTTCACAAAAATAAGTGATTTTATGAACTAAGTAAACCAACCGGAAATGCAGAAAGGTGAAGGATAACTAAGGCAAGATAAAATATGGACACTAAGAATAATGACGTCACAGGACTCATCTAACGATATTACAGTATATATATATATATATATATATATATATATATATATATATATATATATATATATATATATATATATATATATATATATATATATATATATATATATATATATATATATATATGAACATAAAGATAGCAAGGTCAGGAATAATAAGATAGATTACGAACAATAATACAAAACTGAATCAAATAAAACTGAATACAGTAAAATACACCAGTTATTCATAGAACTGGACACCTAACATGCAAGGTCAAATAATAGCAAATGCGAACGAACAAGCCATCGGCACAATCTTCAATGGGGTTCTTCGCCAAATGCAATTATTTAACGGCCCTACTGAACAATCAAAACTGATTCGGTCATTCGAAAAGACATAAAATCAGTTTTGATCCCCACCTACCGCCCACTAAAGTTAACTTCACGACATAAATACATATGGAAAAGTAAAACATACACCATTTAACAAATGACTTTCAAAAGACATGTCGGTGATCAACATGGACTTAACATTGCTTACTGCACAAACAAGTACTTAGCTTTTAGAATCGATAGGGAGGGTCAACATAAATTGTCTCATTGATTAATAAATGTCAAAGAAACATTGGTTCCGTACGAACCTCATTATCAATTAACTTCTTATGAAAAAGAGTTCATCAGGTATAACAACCAACAATGCAACCGTGAACGTGTGTAAGTCATTTGAATCCAACATATACGATATAACGTCTCAGTCCGTGTCCAATAAATGAATTAATGTAGACAGAGCGTCATAGCTATATGCACGCGCGGTTGGGGATTCCAACAGCCGACAGTGAGCGTATGAGTCTGGCGAGTATAAATATTTTGGACTGGTTAATAATCCTTCCTTAAATTTGATTAGCTACTAACCTTATCATTTCATCTCTTTCACATAACTTTGGACTGGCCCTGAGTCCTTACTTCGAAGTAAATATATATATATATATATATGCGGCAATACAATGCCCAATACTGGAAGAATATAGGACACGTCTTCACAGCTTGACGGTCAACGTAAAAAGGGTCTCGTATCTACGTCACGGTGCGTGACCTATCAACGCTAACACGTCATAATTCGATCGTGTACATAGCGTTCAGCAGACCGTGAGTTATTAACATCAAATTATATTAAATGCTGTCACCTTAAAAATTGCGCACTGCCAAGTATAGCAGTCGATATCAATAAACTACCGTAACAACAAGAAGATGAGATGTCCACAGCGGATATCGGTAAAAGTTAATGACGACATTGTTACCCCCACTGACACAGCTAACGCCCCTAAGACCCCCGAGTACATTCCCATGACTGACATTCGTTCCCCTCCCACGGTGATAAACCCTACTCCGTCATTTATCCCAATATGCAGCCCACGCCACTAAATAACTGAGACATTTATATTTTCATCTAAAATTAGACTTGGTGACATATTTTGCAAGTTGTGTAAAACTTAAATGCTAATCAACACAGTTCGCGGATTGGCGAAATATTACATTGTTACATGCAAACCATGACAATTCCATGAGAAATCGCTAACATGGAAACGGATATGTTCACATGTTGATAAACCTTAAATTGAGAAATAAACATCACATATTGATGTACCTGTATTTTTCTGACCATTGTCACGTTGTAAGCGGAACGCTACAGTATATTTTCTTGACAAATTGTTGTCCATTATTATGAACTTGCATGTGTATGCAGATTTTATATTTGATGACGAACTCATAAACAGTTTGGTACTTGGTTCATGGTTAGTGAGATAGCTCATACTCCACCACCCGATAGTTATCTATATTGGTATTGTGGTCCTCCCTCATAGTAATAACCATTACATAAGCTGGAGATTAGAGACATTTAAAAAATAAATAAATAAATACGTTGTAACTCCGTGTAACCAGATTAACAATATTATATTTAGATTTTACAACGAACACATAGACAGTTCACCACAAATTGTCCAGACTTTGGTATTTAAGACCCACATACATCCAGGTAAATCACTGACCGCAGTATTAGGATGGGGTCGCCTGTATCATATGATTGCATTATATTTACCACGTTTGTTTAAGAAATAGTGTACATCTATACTGTTTAATGGCGAAGTGTATTAACAAATTTTATGTATCCCCCGTTTTACGCATTATAAATATATTGTGATACCTCGTTTTACGAACAATTTTTTTTTTTCAGAGCCTCTACCAATAGGCTAGTCGCTTATAACAGTCACTAGCATGAGGTAGTTAGTTGATAGTATGCAAACGTCTCCCTCTGGGATACATTTGTGTGGCCAGGAACGTATGTGACCGCTTGGTCTTTCACGCTAGTTTTATCCCTCTCTTCTTCCACGCTAAGCATTTATACGTGCTATAATATGGTACATGTAAGAATGCGAGACCTTAAAAGCAAATAAGACGTTTTTACACAAAACGCCGTATTCATTCAAAGTTCAGTTGGCAGTTACTGCTCTGACAGAGCAACCGTAGGTCAGTCCCAGATAATAGTGAATGGGTTTTATGCGCGGAAAGTGGGAAATGAATGTTTGTGTGATCTGGTTTTTTTATCCTATTTTTAAGTTGGAAAAGATCACACATATGAAAAAAGAGTCGAAATAACAGAATGTAGTGTGCAAAAAGGTCGAAAAGCTGAGGAGAGGAGTGCATGTAGCGGGAGGTTATTTAAAATTATTTATCTAAGTAAGAATCCAGGTATCTCATATGCTACCAGGATAGTATGCCAGTAAAGAGTTCTGGTCTTACAAATACGAGGGGCGTTCAGAAAGTAATGCACCACATCGTTTTTCCCAGGAGCTGTTTATTCAAAAAGCATGAAATTTATATACAATATACATGGATATGTCATGTAAACATCGGTATTATTCAACATAATCCCCATCAACTTGTACGGCTTTATGCTAGCGCGAAACAAGTGCATGTATTCCTAGCCCGTACTAGATTTTGTCTTGATCATGTAGCCATTTCTTCGCTGCATGAATCACTCCTTCATCATCTTCAAACCTTTTCCCACGGAGTGCATCTTTAAGTGGACCAAATAGATGAAAATCAGAAGGTGCCAAATCGGTACTATAGGGTGGATGGGGTAGTACAGTCCAACCCAATTTGGTGATTGTTTCCCGTGTTGCCAGACTTGTGTGAGGGCGCGCATTGTCGTGAAGGAGAAGCAAGTCTGCTGGATTCTTGTGGGGTCGAACTCTGCGAAAACGTTGATTGAGTTTTTTCAATGTCTTAATGTAAGCTTGCGAATTGATTGTCTCTCCTCTTGGCATAACCTTCCACAAGAATCACACCTTGAATGTCCCAAAAGACAGTGATCATGACCTTTCCAGCTGAAGGAATTGTCTTGAATTTCTTTCTTCTTGGTGATTGCGGATGATGCCACTCAATTGACTGTCTTTTTGTCTCAGGTTCAAAATGATGTGCCCAGGTTTCGTCACCTGTAACGATGTTAGCCATAAAGTTCTCTCCATCAGCATTGAAACGCTCCAACAATTCAGAAGAAATTGCTTTCCTTTGCAATCGGTGGTCATTTGTGAGACTTCGAGGAACCCATCTTGCGCAAACCTTAGAAAATCCGAGAGTTTTTATAACTGCATTTGCACTACCAACGCTGACTGACAGCTTAAGGCCAATTGTTGAGTAGTGATTCGCCTATCAGTAAGAATAATGCCCTCAGCGCATTTCAACATTTCTGCGTTGGTGACTGTGGCAGGACGTCCACAGCGCGGCCGATCAAGCAGCTCCGTATCTCCACTTCTTGATTCTTTGATTCTCTGAACCCAGCGACTGACTGTACTCCTGTCGACTGCAAAACTTCCATACACATCACATAGACGCTTGTGAATGTTCACAACAGTTTCCTTCTCTGCAACGAGAAATTCTATCACAATTCGCTGTTTATAACGCAAGTTGCTAACACGCTCCACTTCAACGGTTTAGGGCAGCCGTATTATTTGGCCGGTTGCAGTGCAATTTCGTGCACACAATTGGCATATACCATATTTAAAGTGTGCAAAGTTTCATGCTTCTATCTTTATTATTAGCTGAGAAAAACGATGTGGTGCATTACTTTCTGAACGCCCCTCGTAATACCCCAGTCTTAGAAATAAGCACTGGTGTATGGATATCATAGAAATAGTCAGACTGTGAAAACCCTGGCCAGTTGGTAAGAAGTTGTACCAGGATTTAAGGTGTCTCCTCCCTGTGACTATCTTATGATTAATTATTGTCTAGGGCAGCGGTTCCCAACCTGTGTTACGCGTACCCCTGGGGGTACGCGACAGAACGTTCAGGGGTATGCGAAAAAAATTGAGTAATGGCGGAAAAAAGATACATTTGTCAACAGTGTAAAAGACAAGTCAAAAGTTGTGAAACTAATTCAACGCCATACTATACATTTCAATCTCCGCCGTTTTTTTTCTTGCGCGCCACTGGCGTGCTGTCTGCTTGGACTGGCGTGTGTGAAAATATATGGTATTTCGTGTGACCACAATTCAATATTTTTACACAATAGTCTTCATTATGATGACTATGGGATTATAATTGTGCCGTTGAATATTTCATCACAAATATGACTTGTTAGATCTTCCACACTATCTATGAACGTCTAATGTCCCGGAAGAAATAGTGCCGATTCTTGACCCAAATGTTACAAACGCGAGACAGTGAGACAGTGTTTCTATATACAGTAGTTTTTGTCATTGTTTTAACTTAACTTAAAGTGATTAATTGTTCAATTCGTGTATTATTAGATACGGATCAGTGGTTGAAAACCGGCACAGTAAAAAAGCTGAAACCTAATGTGGAATGTGATCAATCGCGAAGTACTTCTCAGGACACGCCTAAGACTTTGGTGCAGGATAGTCAAAAGACATGATCTTCAGTTTTACATAGAGCTAAAAAGAGAAAATACAGTGACGAATACATGAAGTATGGGTTTTCGTTTATAGGAGACGAGGACTGTGCTAAGCCCCACTGTGTAGTGTGTCAGGAAGTATTATCCAATGGTAGCATGAAACCTTCGTTACTCTTGCGGCATTTACAAACAAAACACCCCAGTTACGAAAACAAGGAACGCAATTTTTTTCAGCGCCTATCGAAACAACAGAATTTGACATCGTACTTGTCGTCAGCTAACAAAGATAACGAAAATGCGGTTGAAGCCTCCTACCGTATTAGTTATCGTATTGCTAAATGTGGTAAAAATCATACTATAGCTGAGAATTTAATTTCTCCTTGTATAAAAGATGCCGTTCTGTGCATGCTCGGAGAGGAACATGTTCGCAAAATGAACGCTATCCCTCTTTCGAACAATACAATTTCTCGAAGAATGCAGGATATGTCTGACGATGTTGAAGCGACAATAATAAGTAGAATTAAAAATAGTAAATTCTTTGCTATTCAAGTTGACGAAAGCACAGATATTGCTAATTTCGCTGTTTTGCTTGTTATTGTGAGGTATTTGAAAAGCAATGAAGTTGAAGAAAACCTTTTGCTTTGTCATCCTCTGTCAGGGCTTACAAGAGGTGAGGATATATTTCATGCTATTGATTCTTATTTCAAAGAAAAGGACATTAATTGGTCTAATTGTTGTGGACTATGCACTGACGGAGCCAAGTCTATGTCAGGTTGCTACTCCGGTCTTCGTGCTCCTGTCACGAAGGTAGCCACCAATATAACCTGGAGCCACTGCTGCATCCACAGGCAAAGCCTTGCATCTAACCGCCTCCCTGGTGAATTAAAAGTCGTTCTTGATGAAGCTGTGAAAGTGGTTAATTTTATAAAGTCAAAGTCCACAAACTCCAGGCTTTTCAAAGCACTGTGTGAAGAGATGAATAGTCTTCATTCTACTCTGCTCCTTCATACACAAGTAAGGTGGCTCTCTCGTGGTAAAGTCCTTACCCGGCTGTTCGAACTTAGACATGAAGTCCAACTTTTTTTGAAGACCATCCTTTCCAACTTACTTCAAAGTTACACGACTGTGATTGGCTTCAGAGTCTTGCATACTTATCGGATATTTTCCTACAAATAAACAAACTAAATTTGGCACTTCAGAATAGCTCGGTAACGATCTTCAATGTTTCAGACAAAATTGAATCTATGATTAAAAAATTAGATTTTTGGAGGTCGTGTATTGAAAAAGGCCAGCCTGAGGTATTTGAAACTCTGCACAATTTCCTATCTGAGAACGAGATGCACCTCTCCCAGGAAATGAGCGAGAAAATAATTGAACACTTGAAAGGGCTAAAATCATCTTTCGAGAAGTACTTTCCGAAAATTGGAAAAGAGAACTACTGGATTGTAAATCCCTTTGAAGAAGAATATTTCCAAGCAGCCGCATTATCAATCAACGAAAAAGAGAAGTTGATTGAACTTGCGACTGATACTACTTTAATAGCTGAATTCAAAGGAAAATTCCTTATTAACTTTTGGGGAGACATCAGCAGAGAATATGAACAGCTGACCGACAAGGCGCTTAAGTTTCTGTTGCCATTTACAAATACTGAGCTGGTGGAGAGGGCTTTCTCTTCTTATACCTTTATAAAAAATAAATACCGTAGTAAACTGAATGCAGGTCCAGAATTGAGACTGTATCTTACATCACTTGAACCTGATTTCAAAAAACTATATGCCTCAAAACAAGCTCAAGGATCGCACTGAACATTTGTCATGGTCACGTGACATATGTGTTATAAAAAGTGATTTCAACTTTTAACAATAACAACGTTATTATTATTATTATTAATAAATTAAATGTATTAATTTTTATTGTAACTTTTAATTTTTTTAATGTAAAAATATATGCACTGTTTGTTCACCTTTTTATTACATTGTTTTTTAATCCCGTGGTTGGCCCCTTTATTTCTGGTTATAATCTATAAGTTTTGAATAACAGCAACTATATTAATTTCAAATATTTTGCTAATATTAGGGGTACAATTTATAGAAATGGGCTGAGAAGGGGAACGCAAGTGAAAAAAGGTTGGGAACCGCTGGTCTAGGGGATAATTAAAATGAACATTCACTGTAACCACAAATGTAAGAAGTGAATAATTCCTCAGGTACAGTTAAAATATTTTAATATTTACACTAATATTCTATTTCTGCTAGTTGGAAAAGAGCATTAAAATATATAAAAAATATTCACACAATTACTATTATTGTCTGTTTAGACTTCAAGATCTTGAATAATAAAGTTACTGAAAACTGCAATCACTTTAACTATATCACTGTTCTTAGTCCTCTGACTTTACACATAACTGTCATCAAATGACTGAATTTCTTAATGGTTTGAATACTGTTTTCAACTATTGGCTGTTTATTCATATATGGATCATCAGTGCCTTAAATGACACTTATCTTTTCAACTTGACAATGCTGACACTGAACTGTCCTTTGTAGATATCAGACTTGGTAGACCCATCTATAGGGATGCCAATGACCAGTTGAAGTTCACTCTTTGGGGTCCTGCACTGTTGTGGGATTGCCTCTGATGAACAACACAGGCTTCTGATACTTGACAGTCTGGTTTGAGTTATTTCATGGAACCTGAAACATCATGTCAGCCTTGGCTAGTATCTGGCTAGACTTGTAGCTGACTAGCGCAGATGTTAGACCAGTCAGTCATCAGACGTCACCGTTATACAATCATAGTAAGTAAGGACATCATTTCAGTGATACAGAAGCATTAACATTTTAATTAATTGTAACTGGCTAGCACATAAGTCAGACTAGTCAGTCATCAGACGTCAAAGTTATATAGTCATAGTAAGTAATATCATTTCAATGATACAGAATTAATATTAACATTATCAGTAATAAACATCATCTGGTTTATTCCGCTCCTGTACATCCTTTACTTATTTATAACTTGATCTTTCCAAACCATATCAGGTACAAATTTAAATACTGATGCCATTCCTAGCATCTACACAAAATTAATACACAAATAGATACAGTGAGTGCCCGACTGACCAAACGATCAGGTTGCTTTCTTTAGTAGTACAACTACATAGTTGTTGAATTGAAGCCTGGCTATGGAACACTCCGGGTTACCAGCTGTAAATGGGCACTCAGTTGTGCGCTCGAACTAGGGAAGGAAAAGGCAGCGAGGAAGGGAACTAGTCACCTAACCTCGTAAAAGCGGTATCTTCCATGATGAAGCTTCTAACACTTCATTTGCCTATGAAGATCTCTGCCATTGGACTGCCTTTATCTTCTTACGAGATACAGCATTTACTATGATAGATGTTATCTACATTTGGCTGTGGGCTAGTTGTGATTAGTTTTTGTACAAGCAACAATCATCCACATAGTACATGTTTAGATCATATTAAAAATAACAATACATTATATCAATGAATATTCTACGTGCATATTTTGTTAAGTCTATACGAACCTGAAATAAAAAAAATATTATACACGGTAGTTATCATAATTTCGCTTACCCTCAGACTTCAGATACTGGACTGAAAAATTTTCTGGCGATCCGTTCACAATTCATATGGTATATGGGTAGTGGCGAAACTCTGCCTCCAGTCTGACTCAAACCTCTTTCGCTGTGTCGCCTCTCAGTTTACCGATCCGCTACTTATAAGTCTCTGGCGGACGTATCGGAGAGCACTGACGTCACAGCTTAATACTCGGGCTGAAATCCCTGTTCGAAACAGCGATTTCACCCGATCTGTGCGTTGCCGGAAACTTTCCCTTTCTCATCCTCGGCTTATATATTATCCATACTGTTCCATCCTGTCTCGTTTTATACAGCTGATATATCTCTATTATCCTATCCATGTAATTTCACACACTGTTCTATGTTGATTTTAGTATTTAGAACAGAAGTGGGTTTATTGGCTTTCAGATTAATTGTAGACCGCCGTAATACGCACATATCTCCGTAAATGATAACTTCCTACTGTTTTTCCTTATATACAGTTATACACAATCCTCTCCTGGACTACAAGGTGATATCCTTTTCACAAAGATTCCATTATACTCTTATTTATCATTGCCGATTGTCGATGTCTCATCGACATTTTTCCGATACACCGCCATTTTGCAAACGGCCAGCCCTGTGACAATCGATCGGTGAATGGTCTGTAAATTGCACGGCGCCACTTTTGCAATGTATTGAAACCAATTTTTCGACATTGCTCCCCCATATTTTAAGCTGGATGATATCTAGCTTAACTATTGGGTACAATACAGTTGCAAATCGACCATTCCGAGGTTAGTTTTCCTTCCTTCTATCTTGCTCTAGCTCTGTGGGATGGCGACTGAGAAAATCGGCGCCCACATTCAGTTTTCCCGGAATATATTCAATAGTGAAGGAATATGGCTGAATCAATAATGACCATCTTAGCAAGCGACTATTTGCATGACGTGATGAGGCCAAGAATGACAGGGGTTGATGATAGCACTGGACCACAAATGGCTTGCCATACAAATAGGGTTGAAACTTATTGATGGCCCACACCAATGCTAAACATTCTCTCTCTATAGTAGAGTAATTCCTTTCTGCAGCGTTCAACTTGCGGCTGGCATAAGCAACAGGAAAAAGTTCCTCATTCTGGGTCTGAGATTTTTTCAAAAGCGCTGCCCCAATTCCTAGATTGCTTGCATCAGTCCGTACTATAAACTCTTGCGTCATATCTGGCAACTTCAGAATAGGCATACTAGTGAGTTTATGCTTCAATTCTGAATATGCATGCTCACACTCTGCAGTCCACTTTATTGTGTCAGGTTTTCCTTTCTTTGTCAGATCCGTCAAAGGTGCACATAAGGTGTTGAAGTCTTTGATGTATTTTTGATAGAATCCAATTAATGATACAAATGACCTCACATCTTGTTTTGTCTGTGGTCTAGATGCATTCCTTAACTTTTCTATATTTTTGGGATCAGGAGACATGTTTCCCTGACAAATTGTATGTCCCAAAAATTCTAATTCCTGACATCCAATTACACACTTTGTTGGACGAGCAGTCAACCCTGCCTCTCTGAGTCTATCCAGTAACATTGATAGGGAATTCCAGCAATTTCCTCATCATCCTTGAAAATACGCTTGGTGCGTTTTTCAACCCGAATGGTAGTACATTAAATTCGTAGTGGCCATCCGAAGTGCTAAAAGCCAGCATGTGTCGGATCTCGGGTTTGACAGGAATCTGGTAATATCCCTTACTTAAATCTACCTTAGAGAAATATTTCGCAGTACTTAGCGTCGAGAACAGCTGATTGGTATCCGGTAATGGATCAGCTTGGGTTTCAGTGATCGCATTCAATTTCCGGTAATCGATGCAGAGTCGGTGTTCTCCACTTGGTTTTCTCAACAGTACAACACTTGAACTGTAAGGTGATTCTGACTTGGAGATGATTTGTTCTTGCAACAAATAATCAATTTCCTCCTTCAATGCCTGTGCCTTGGCATATGGTATAGGGTAGGTCTTCATGCAGATTGGTATTGGATTGATGACCTTCATATCATATGTCAATAAGTTGGTGCATCCTGGTTTATCAGTTAACACATCTGCATGTGTTTTTAGTACCTTATTAACTTGCTCCCTCTGCTCCTGAGTTAACTGAGTACTAATTTTGACTTGTTCATATGTCTCAGTCGGTCTCAATGGATACTCTATTGAGGTAAGGGGTTCATGCTTCATTTCAGTTGCGATGGCCAGAGTCATCATATGGGCTACCTCCGTTGATGTCATGTCATAATATTTCTTTAACAGATTGACATGGTACACCTTTTCTTTGCCCTTCTTGTCAATTTTGTAATTAGTCCTCGATAATTTCTCTAGCACGTTATATGGACCCTGCCAACCAATCTGCAGTTTGTTGTTACTGCTGGGCAATAGAAGAAGCACTTTTTCTCCAACAGCAAGTTCTCTATCCTTTGCTTTCTTGTTATAGTATTCAGTATGTTTCTTTCTCTGCGAAGATTGTCATTAGCCAATTTCCAGCCCATTTTCAGTCGAGTTGTCAACTCATTTACATACTGAATTGATGAGGTGACACTTTCCTCTGCCTTCTCATCTGTCTAAGTCCGCAGCAATGCTTCCAGTGGACCTTTTATAGGCCGACCAAACAACAATGTGGCCGGTGCCATTCCTGTGGAATTGTGTGGGACTTCCCGATATGCAAATAATGCAGCGGGTAAGTATTCATCCCGTGTTTTAGGTTTTTCACTTGCCAGCTTTCTGAGAAAAGAAATGAGCGTACCATTGAACCGCTCGACTTGACCATTTCCTTGTGGGTGATAAGGAGAGCAATGATAATGTCTGGCTTGAAATATCCTGAACATTTCTTGGGTTAGCTTTCCCTTGAACTGAGAACCATTGTCCGTCAATATTTGATGTGGGAACCCTAACCAGGTGAATATTGTCAACAGTGCCTCTGCCACATGCTTAGAATCTATAGATGCCATGGCTACGGCCTCTCCCCACATAGAGCATGTATCAACTAGAGTTAAGATATAACTATTCCTTCTCTTAGTCCTAGAGAGGGGTCCAACAATATCCACTGCAACTCTCTCGAATGGAGTACCCATGATTGGCATTTCTCCTAGAGTTGCTGGTGCAGTCCTATGCTTGGGGGCTACACGTTGACACTCTGGACAAGATTTCACATATCGTTTGATATCTTCCGTGATCCCTGGCCAGTAATAGTGACAAGCTATCCGTTGACTTGTGGCACCAATTCCCATGTGTCCACTAAATGGAATAGCATGTGCTAGCTCCATAACTTTCTCCCTGTATGATTTTGGCACTACCAGCTGTCCATGTCCTTGAGGTTCTGTACCAGCTTTTCTATACAGTAGTCCATTTTTCATATACAAGTCTCCTTTCTCTGGAGGGTTATGGGCCTTTGGCAATTTGCCAAAACAAGGCTTCAATGTGTCATCTTCTGCTTGAGCCTTCTTCATCTGCTCTGGCTGAGTATTGTTAGGATTTTTCTCCTCGTTTTGGTGCTCGACCTGGTCTGGACTGCTGCCAGGACAATAGGTTTTATTGGGTCACCCAAAAATACATACCTACACCCCAATATCAGCGGGTATATAGGATCGTCTATCACTGCGGCTGTTATCACTCCTTCCACGTAGCGAGATTTCACATTGATCCTAGCTATAGGAAGTGTCATGGTTGCTGTTCCCTTAGTTGCCCCTTGTATTTCCACAGTTTCTGTGGTGAGTTGATCAGGGTGCCCTAGGGTTGAACTCACAACTGAGTCAAAATCCAGGCCGGTATCACATAAGCGCATGACTCAAGTGCCGTTCACGGTTACGAGCTCACTCACAGGGGGATGATGGAGGCTATTCTGACTCCCTGTCAGTTCCATCGTATCTGTCCTATTCCCTGTTGCTATACATGCAGCGTGATGAGGAGTTTTCATTTTACAATCAACAGTGTTGTGGTTGCTCATCTTACAAACTTTGCACCACTTATTTTCCTGTTTGTAGAGTTTCTTTTCCTGAGTCTGAGGGTTCTTGTCCTTATTATCAAATCTTGGCTTATTTCTGTACGGTTGGTCCTTTTGGTCAAACTTGGTATTTTGTGGTGGTGGCTTATATCCTTCTACCTGCTTTCTTTTTGTTCCTACCAATTCAGCTTGAGCTGCTTGGTATCTCTCTGCAAATTTCAAAGTGTCTTCCAGCCTCTCAGCTCCTTGTTCCATAAGGAATTTCCTCATTTCTTGAGGCATGGAATCTTTCACTTGCTCTAACATAACCATTTCTTTCAGATCCTCATAGGTTTTCTGATACTTACCTAAACTACTCCATTTCAACAAATACGTTTCTAGTCTAGCTGAGAACTGGTTATATGTTTCTCCCGGTAGAGGTTTAGAAGTTCAAAATTTCTTCCTATATGCCTCTGAGTTCTTTTCATAACGAATAAGTAAGGCCTGCTTTAGTATTTCATAATTTTCCTGATCTTCTTTGGGGAGTTTCAGAAACACATCATATGCAATACCTCTCAATCCCTGAGATAACTTTAAACTCCATTTTTCCTTTTCCAGTCCATATGTAGAGGCTAGCCTTTCATACCTATCCAGGTACGACTCAATTGCGCCCCCCTTTTTCAATAAATGGATCTAGGTAGAAACTCATGGCTCCATTTGCCATGTTCTGAAAAGAGCTATTCTCAGAATGAGGTGAGCTATTACCATGGGTGCTAGTCCCAGCCTGAAGTTTAAGTTCAAGCTGTCTCATTTTCAGCTCATGGTCTCTCTCTGCTTGTAACCTCCTTTCTTCTCTTTCAGCCTCTGCTTGTAACCTCCTTTCTTCTCTCTCAGCTTCTAATTTCTTAGCTTCTCTCTCTGCTTCTACTTCTAATTTCTTGGCTTCTCTCTCTGCTTCAAATTTCTGGGCTCTTTCTGCTTCCAATTTCTTTTCTTCTCTGTCCATATACTTTTCACATTCCGTCGTGACATACTGGACCAGAGCATCACCACTCATGCCAAGCTCTTTTCCCACCTGCAGTGTGGCAGACCTAAACCTGACCACGTCAGCCATGATGTATCTGTAGTCTAGTAGGGTAAGCTGTCTTACTCAAACTAAATTACTACAATATAATTAACTTAATTAAAATTAAAGTTAATTAAACTGACTTCACCATGTATGAAACAGCTTTCTTTATCTGTACTCAATGGTACTCCTAAAAAAATTTTTCCTACTTTGTTAACTCTTTCCACAAATTTTACAAAAAAAAAATTTTCTACACAGCAGAAATAGAAAGTTGGCTCTGGAATATCAAAGATATCCCGCAGACGAGACCCCACTATAGCCGGAGGTTATTTAAAATTATTTATCTATGTAAGAATCCAGGTATCTCAAATGCTACCAGGATAGTATGCCAGTAAAGAGTTCTGGTCTTACAAGTAATACCCCAGTCTTAGAAATAAGCACTGGTGTATGGATATCATAGAAATAGTCAGACTGTGAAAACCCTGGCCAGTTGGTAAGAAGTTGTACCAGGATTTAAGGTGTCTCCTTGCTGTGACTATCTTATGATTACTTATTGTCTAGGGGATAATTAAAATGAACATTCACTGTAACCACAAATGTAAGAAGTGAATAATTCCTCAGGTACAGTTAAAATATTTTAATATTTACACTAATATTCTATTTCTGCTAGTTGGAAAAGAGCATTAAAATATATAAAAAATATTCACACAATTACTATTATTGTCTGTTTAGACTTCAAGATCCTATAGGGATGCCAATGACCAGTTGAAGTTCACTCTTTGGGGTCCTGCACTTTTGTGGTATTGCCTCTGATGAACAACACAGGCTTCTGATACTTGACAGTCTGGTTTGAGTTATTTCATGGAACCTGAAACATCATGTCAGCCTTGGCTAGTATCTGGCTAGACTTGTAGCTGACTAGCGCAGATGTCAGACCAGTCAGTCATCAGATGTCACCGTTATACAATCATAGTAAGTAAGGACATCATTTCAGTGATACAGAAGTATTAACATTTTAATTAATTGTAACTGACTAGCACATAAGTCAGACTAGTCAGTCATCAGACGTCAAAGTTATACAGTCATAGTAAGTAACATCATTTCAATGATACAGAATTAATATTAACATTATCAGTAATAAACATCATCTGGTTTATTCCGCTCCTGTACATCCTTTACTTATTTATAACTTGATCTTTCCAAACCATATCAGGTACAAATTTAAATACTGATGCCATTCCTAGCATCTACACAAAATTAATACACAAATAGATACAGTGAGTGCCCGACTGACCAAACGATCAGGTTGCTTTCTTTAGTAGTACAACTACATAGTTGTTGAATTGAAGCCTGGCTATGGAACACTCCGGGTTACCAGCTGTAAATGGGCACTCAGTTGTGCGCTCGAACTAGGAAAGGAAAAGGCAGCGAGCAAGGGAACTAGTCACCTAACCTTGTAAAAGCGGTATCTTCCATGATGAAGCTTCTAACACTTCATTTGCCTATGACAATCTCTGCCATGGGACTGCCTTTATCTTCATACGAGATACAGCATTTACTATAATAGATGTTATCTACATTTGGCTGTGGGCTAGTTGTGATTAGTTTTTGTACAAGCAACAATCATCCACATAGCACATGTTTGGATCATATTAAAAATAACAATGCATTATATCAATGAATATTATACGTGCATATTTTGTGAAGATTATACGAACCTAAAATTAAAAAAATATTATACACGGTAGTTATCATAATTTCGCTTACCCTCAGAGTTCAGATACTGGACTGAAAAATTTTCTGGCGATCCGTTCACAATTCATATGGTATATGGGTAGTGGCGAAACTCTGCCTCCAGTCTGACTCAAACCTCTTTCGCTGTGTCGCCTCTCAGTTTACCGATCCGCTACTTATAAGTCTCTGGCGGACGTATCGGAGAGCACTGACGTCACAGCTTAATACTCGGGCTGAATTCCCTATTCGAAACAGCGATTTCACCCGATCTGTGCGTTGCCTGAAACTTTCCCTTTCTCATCCTCGGCTTATATATTATCCATACTGTTCCATCCTGTCTTGTTTTATACAGCCGATATATCTCTATTATCCTATCCATGTAATTTCACATACTGTTCTATGTTGATTTTAGTATTTAGAAAAGATGTGGGTTTTCAGGCTTTCAGCTTAATTGTAGACCGCCGTAATACGCATATATCTCCGTAAATGATAACTTCCTACTGTTTTTCCTTATATACAGTTATTCACAATCCTCTCCTGGACTACAAGGTGATATCCTTTTCACAAAGATTCCATTATGCTCTTATTTATCATTGCCGATTGTCGATGTCTCATCGACATTTTTCCGATACACCGCCATTTTGTAAGCGGCCGGCCCTGTGACAATCGATCGGTGAATGGTCTGTAAATTACACGGCGCCACTTTTGCAATGTATTGAAACCAATTTTGCGACAGTGCAAATGTTAATTATTGTACCGTGTGGAAAAAAGAACGGGACGTGTGAAAAAAGGCGGGAAGAAAGACAGGAACAGTCTTTTTGTCTCAGGTTCAAAATGATGTTCCCAGGTTTCGTCACCTGTAACGATCTTAGCCAAAAACGTTCTCTCCATCAGCATTGAAACACTCCAACAATTCAGAAGAAATTGCTTTCCTTTGCAATCGGTGGTCATTTGTGAGACTTCGAGGAACCCATCTTGCGCAAACCTTACAAAATCCAAGAGTTTTTATAACTGCATTTGCACTACCAATACTGACTGACAGCTGTAAGGCCAATTGTTGAGTAGTGATTCGCGTATCAGTAAGAATAATGCCCTCAGTGCATTTCAACATTTCTGCGTTGGTGGCTGTGGCAGGACGTCCACTGCGCAGCCGATCAAGCAGCTTCGTATCTCCACTTCCTGATTCTTTGATTCTCTGAACCCAGCGACTAACTGTACTCCTGTCGACTGCAAAACTTCCATACACATCACATAGACGCTTGTGAATGTTCACAACAGTTTCCTTCTCTGCAACGAGAAATTATATCACAATTTGCTGTTTATAACGCAAGTTGCTAACACGCTCCATTTCAACGGTTTAGGGCAGCCGTATTATTTGGCCGGTTGCGGTGCAATTTGGTGCACACAATTATCACATGCCATATTTGAAGTGTGCACATTTTCTTGCTTCTATTTTCATTATTCGCTGAGAAAAACGATGTGGTGCATTACTTTCTGAACGCCCCTCGTATATATTTATATTTCGTCTTCTGATTATTCTGTGCTATGATCCTGATACCCGTTAGTTGTTTTGATATGCTCATTTGGCGGCGTATCGTAGGGATATGATTTTCAGGGACATTCTTGTTCACAGTTGTTTGATGAATAATAGGCCCGTGTATTTTGGCGAAGAGGCTTGTCAGCGCCTTTCAAATGTCGTACCTGTCCTTTTGTACTAAAAACTCAACCTGCTGCATTTCCTGAAGTGTCCTATTTGTGTATTTTTATGACGTCACTTTCATTATTTCTGCTCGACGACATTGTATCGACCGTATCTTTTATTGAAGACTGTCATACCAGGACTTCTTGTTTGGTTATTACATTTTCTTCTTTTGATTGTCGTTGATTGTTAAATTAATTGAATGTATATTTGTCGGTTTTGTATTCTCCATGCTTTATTATTGCTCTTCAAATGTGTTGTCATATATATTACGTGTTTGCAGTGTCTATGGTATTTTTATTTAACCTGTCTATATTTCTTGTCCTTGTTGCCTTTTTGTGACTGTGTCTGACGAAGTATGAAACCTGAAACGTCCCATGTTTCCTGTGTACCGTTAATGTGTAAAACTGATTCAATACTGTTTTATTTCTGTATATATATATATTCATTTACTAAGGCACCTTTTTATTAAAGCGTCATTTACAGATAAATCTATGACAGCTGTGAACGTGGCAAACTTTCGTCATTTTTTGTCTCCTATTTATATACTGTCCAAAAAAAATTGAAAGGCCCCTTACAAATTCATTTGCAGTTTTAAAAAAAAAAGATACAATTATGAAACTCACATATCATAAACGGTTTTCATTGCACATTACATTGACATTAAAATGAAGAAAAACAAATGATTTCATTAGTAAGAACATCGATGTCAATCGTCTTACCTCCCTTTTTGAAAATTCAGAATCATTAAACAAAAGTTAACATGATTCAAAATCGAGTGTATCCACCATGAGCTTGAATGCATTCACTGCACCTTTGCCTCATTGATAAGACAAGAGTTCTTAGAGTCATTTGTGGGATCGCTTGCCACCCCTGCTCCAGGAAGAGGAACAACTGATTGAGGTCAGTAGCAGGTGGATTATTTTTTTCTAAGTCTACGTCCTAGCACATCCCATGAATGTTCTATCGGACTGAGATCAGGAAAGTAAGCTGGCCAGTCTAAGCGGGTGACATGTTGCTGTTGTAGGAAGTCTTTCACGACCCCAGCTCTATGTGGTCGGGCATTGTCGTCCTGCAGGATAGAATCAGGTCCTAGAGCCTGAAGTGTCGTAAGAGCAAGCGGCTGTAAGATGTTATTTCTGTAGGCCAAACCATTCAACGTACCATGCATTCGATACAAGGGTGTTCTGGAGGTCACACTAATTCCCCCCCCCCCCCCCACACCATTACTGATCCACCGCCATAGCGATCATGTTCAAGGACGTTGGCATCATGATAGCGTTCTCTTGGGCGCCTCCAGGCACGATTTATGCCATCTGTGAATGATCTGGTGAAACGGGATTCATCTGTGAACAGAACTCTGCTCCATTGATGCCTTGTCCAGGTCACATGACGCTGAGCCCAAGCCAGACGAGCTGCGCGATGAGCTGGAGCCAAGACAGGTCGGATGACAGGTCGCCTTGCATGCAGATCTGCATCTCTCAGTCGGTTTCGTATGGTTTGGTCACTGACGATTACGTTGGTGGCTGCTCGCAGTTGCGTTCTGATGGCACTGGCAGTGATTGTTCTTTGTCTGAGAGCCAATACAACAACAAATGTGTCTTGCCGTCTTGTGGTAGACCTTGGACGTCCTGACCTGCGTCTTTCTGCGACACTGCCGGTTGCATTATAACGATCACGCAGAGTTTGTATGACAGAGTGGGCAACTCCTAATCTCCTAGCAACTTCTCGCAGCCCTACATCATCCTGCAGCCTTGACATCGATCTCCATCTGTCAACATTGGTCAAGCGTCTTCGCTGAGCCATGGCTAAAATGGTAAATGTTACAAACATACCCATTGCCCGTTCCTTCCGAAAAGTTGGTGACATGTGTTCACCATAGTCACGACTTGCACTGAAAAGCAAATTTCAGCAATGTTATCAACAGGCTTTGCCATAAGAAGCATTTTCAACCATGCATTATTTCCCTTTCCACCGCGTACATTTGATTGACCTTGGAGGTACACACCCGTAACACAGATTTGATTTATTGTCAGATTAACAAACATTGTTTAAGCATGCAACAAAATGCAGCAAAACTTTTTTGACTGAGTGTTCAGGTTTTTTAAAAAAACAGCTCAGTTGAAATGACCTAAAAATTGAAAGTGGCCTTTAATTATTTTTTGAGCAGAAATCTCCCGTGTTTTTAGTGCATCGCCCATTTGTTAAACTGACTCCATATCATTTTATTTAAAAAATATAAAAATAGAAAGTTCATGACATTGTGACACTTTGGCTCTAACTCAGACAACACTTACAGAGTGGGAAGTCATGAAACCAAAATTAATATCATCAACATTGAAAACTGCAGTGTAGCGAAAAGTTTTTAAGTATATAGTGTCAGTAGCAGTACTGACGAAAACAGAAATATAATTCTGCCAGAAAACAGTGAAGTCCTAGTGTTTGAGAAAATCACTGGTATCACAAGATAGTCACGGCTGTGAATATATCTGCTTCGGAAATTATTTGGAATAAAGTGAGATCATACCTTGCCACCTTGCTATGTGAATACTTGTGATAATTAAATAAATCAGAACAAAAACACTTAACCTCAACAAATACGAGTATAAAGTTAAAAAGTCAGTTGAGTACAATTTCTGAATTTATTATTGACACTATCTACTATTCTTGTGCTGAATTGTGAATGTTGGAGGATGAAATCAATGGATAAGTATTCTACAACATTTGGATGATGGTGAATGTATCTTAACTTAAATAAAAAGCTCTTCTTGGATCTTCCAATAATTTAGAAATAAAAATTCTGAAATGTTCTGTTCTCTAAGTCTCTGTCTGTGCTAAATGTCACTTTTATCATAATTGATGAAGGTATTGGTCCTATAGAATACTCAACTTTCGTGTAAGAACTGTCCGGGGTATAATGACACACACACACACAGTATTCTGAAGATCTTGTGCTCTAGCCCACCCAACACTGAGGGGGTACTAAGGCTGTAGTACATATAAAAATCGATAGGCTCCTGTGAGGTTTCAGGCAGCTTGGACTGAACTGAACTTTAGACCTCAGATTTTGATGACTTATATGAACCTGCAACAATGACAGACATGTGGCTATGGTTATGGAACCACAGGTCTATTTATGCATGAGATGAGTGTGTCTCATATGTTTTCATGTAGGTGAATGAAACATGGCTCAGTATGAGAGCAAGACAAACCAAGTGTGTAACTGAAGAACATTTTATCAAATAATATGATACATGAATAAACTAAATTACATTGTATCCCCATGTATGATGCTACCATTGCCCTTCATATATGGAATGAAAAGTCAGCTCTGAAAATGGTTTCAAGTCAGCTCTGAAAAGGGATGCAAGTCAGCTCTGAAAAGTGCTGTACTTTTTAGTAGGTTATATTAATCATGACAAGGACTGTTGACAGTAGTCACTGTAGGTTATATTGTTGGTTTCCATCTTCAGCAATCATACTAGTAAAATACCATGGATGGGTGTGAAAAAAAATCGAAAAAGGTGATTCGTCTTACGAGGACAAAAGACAAAGAAAATAGTCTACGTTACGGCCACGAGGCCTTCGTCAGGGAAAGGAAAGAAAGCGAAGGCTAGATAGGACACATAAGAACTTAAATAAATATAAAAATAAAACCTAGGTACTTCCCTGAAGGCAAGGCATCGAAATCCTACCACTATCTGCTGTCCGCGAATGGATGCGCGTGGCCGAAAAGGAAGTGACTTCCGCCACCGGATGTACACAATACACACTAAGAAACTAAAAAAAACTAAAATACGAAACTGAACAATAAACTACCCAAATGTAATAAAAGTGGGGACTGGAAATAGAAGAGGACAGAATGAGTTGGAGATAAATAAATATGACATAAAAAATCAAGACATTAAAAACAGTGTATTATATATTCATACATATTAAGGAGGACGGCATAAAAATAGAAGAATAGGATAAGAGTGGAAAGAGTCAAAATAGAGCAAGAGAGGAAAGAGTGACTTCAGACAAAGGTGTGTAAAGTGTTAAGACCAGCTGGTTTTAGACATCCCATGCGGTGGATAAGACGATTCTCAAGCTGTTCTCGGCTAGCAGAGTCAGAGGAGCAGGATCGGATCGCTGTGACCTGGATGTCGATGGGACCATGGTGGTCAGGACCATTAAAGTGTATGGCAACTGGTGTGGATTTTTGCTGGGATATGTCATTTAAGTGCTGGCTGAATCTGTCCCCAAGTCGTTTGCCTGTTTGGCCAATATAGGTTTTGCAGCAACGTTTACATATGATCGTATAAATGACATTGCGCGACTCACACGTGAAGCTACTAGTGATGGTGTACGTAGCCTCAGGAAAAGACACCTTGTGGGTTGAGATGACATATTTGCACGTGTTGCATCGTGTCCGACCACAGGGTAGTGTGCCAAAGTGAGTATCATTCTCCTTTGGGAGACGGCTGTGAACAAGAAGATCCTTCAAGTTTTTGTCGCGTCTATATGCCACCAAAGGTGCTTCACCGAATACTTCTTGGGTCACAGACTCTGCTTGGAGGATAGGGAGGTGGCATAAAGGATCTGTTTGACTGCAAGGTGGTGGGTCAAGATTAATTTGACTCTTTCCGAAGTGGATTTATAGTGAGGTTTGAGGGCCTCCTGACGAGAGATGGGGCGCACACGTTGGAGAGCAGAGGTGAAAACATGTTCCGGATAAAGTCTGCTACGGAAGAAATCCAACATCTCATTGGCTCGGAAGTGGAAGTCATCGTCGTCTAGGCACAAACAACGGAGGCGGAGAAGTTGTGAAAATGGAATGGAGTCACGACAAGCCCGAGGATGAGAAGAGGTATGCAGAAGGTAGCTGGGGGCATCTGTCGGCTTGTAGTATACTGAGGTATTAAGGTCGGAGGGCGTGATAGTAATAGTAATGTCAAGAAAGTTGATAGATACTGTAGAGATGAGGGAAGTGAACTTGATGGTGGGGTGAAAGTGGTTGACAAAGTCGATGAAGTGGTATAAATCAGTCTCCGACATATCTGTGAGACCTATGCCATCATCGATATATCTGCGGTAAAACCCGGGGAAAGAACCGGAGTATTGTTGTCATATATGATGCTCCATGTGGCCCATGAACAGGCAGGCATAGCTAGGACCCATCTTCGTTCCCATGGCATCACCACTAATTTGGTAAAAAAAACTGACCATTGAATTCAAAGGAATTAAGTTGAAGGACCAGTTCGGCAAGACAGAGAAGAGTGTCAGTGGAAATAGAAGGACAAGTGCGCTGGTCAAGAAAAAACCGAAGAGCTCTGAGACCATCAGAGTGGGGAATTGAGGTATACAGAGAACAGACGTCTAACAAGAAAAGACGGTAGGAGCGGTCTGCTGGGAGTCGGATAGAGGAGAAAGTAAGTTGTGAGAGCATGATTAGTGTCTTTGACAAAGGAGGGAAGATTCTCAACGATAGGCTTGAAAATGCTATCGAGGGAGTCAGAAATGTGTTCAGTAGGACAGAAACAGGCTGAGACAATAGGTCTGCCAGGGTTGTCGATTTTGGGGACCATGTAGATTACAGGCTTGCCCAAAGAGCTGTCATGAATCCTAAGATGAGATGCTTGGGGAGGAAGAGCATTACTAGTGATGCGCTGTTTAATAGTGTAGTGTACAATGCGATTGTTAGAGACATTCGCTTCGCTGGTCCTGGGCCTGTAAAAAGAGCCATTGGTCAACTGGTTTTTACCTTCACTTAGGTATAAGTCCTTCTGCCAGACGACAATGGCTCCTCCCTTGTCAGCCGGTTTGATGGCGATTTCGTCTCTACGGCGAAGAAAGGAGAGAGCACGGGACTCTGCCGTATTGAGATTGGAATAATGCAATCTACGAGGGCGGAGCTGCTGAATGTCATGGACGGTGTTTTTTATATACAGGTCCAGGGCATGAGAGGCACCAGGTTTAGGTGTAAAGGGAGGTTTCGTAGAGTCAGAAAAGCGTGCGAAGATGTCGGATTCAGCCTGAGACTGCGGAGTGCTGTCTTCCTGTCTAAAATGAAACTTCAGCCTCAAGCGACGGTGAAACCGATGAACATCCTGAAGGAGATTGTATTGGTCAAGGGTCGAACGAAGAGGAACAAATTTTAGGCCCTTACTAAGAGCAGAGCGCTCTCCCTCAGAGAGGGGTAGATCTGGGGGATGCAGACTACCTGAGTGCATGTTGGGGTGGAGGGTGGAGGGGCAGCTAGTAAAATACCAATATTCTCCATGGTACATTCCTATCCAATAGATGTAAATCAACCAACTAAACTTCTGAAATTAAAAGTGAAATTAATTTCTCAATTATGTATACAGTAATTCTACATACCCTCTAAGATAGATGTTAGTCACAGACTATACTTGAATTAGTGAAGTAAATCTGCACGGCAAGCATACAGCAAAGTAATTAGCCTCGGCAGCTCTCTTCTTCTGTCTATCTCGCTGGCCTGTTTTCTGTTAGTGTGTGTTTTGAATTTTTTTGTTTTTAATAAAATTTTGCCTCGTTTTGACGAGGCGCGACCCGTTCAATATTAGGGCGCATATCCAAATATATAAGACCTTTAGGTCTAGAGAATTAGTTGTGTGTTTTGATTACAGCTCGGCCTCCTTATATAAGTCAGCAGCGAACGTATCGGAGAACACATTCGATTTGCCTATTTCACTTCTTGTAGCGAGATTTGGTTCCACTTGCTTGGTTTGTGAAAATGTGTAGCGCGACACGCACACACACACACACACACACAGCGCAGTAATAACACTCGGCGGAGCTTGCTTTGAAGTTTGAAGACGGCGGAAATGTGAATTACGGTTAAAGCCAGACGGTATTGCTGAAAGTAGGAAATAGCGAATATAGGAATGAATGGCCGACTTTAAAAGTTTGCATTTACTGGACATTAAATTTAAAACTACAAGAAAACGCCTGGTTGGAATAATATTAAATAAAAATAACTCAACAAAGGAGATAGACTAGGAATTATATCCAAAAAGGATATTATTCAAATATAAGTAGTTTTAAAGATAATTAATATTTTTCACCTTCATCACATCTGCTAAAAGTAAGCTAATAATCTTTAAAAATTTATTATGCATACATGCCTAAACGGATGGCAATAAAACTAGGATAGAATGAAAGCCTCATGTGAGGAAAATGAGAGGATACATAGGAAGGAAGGCAGGATATAAGTGTGTAGTGAACATAAGAGAAAACAAGTACAGGAAAAGCACAGATTGCCTCAAATCGCCTCAAACCGAGAGATTAAACGAAAATCTTTTGGGACTTTAGGAGGTGCTTTCTCGAACGGACGAGAGACTGAAATATAAGGACAGAGCGGCGCGTTGAAAATTACACACACCAAATCCAGAAGCCAGAGTGAGAAACTGGAAGACAGCATCCGCAAGAAAAGTTCTTTTTTCACGCTGCATGCAGGGCAGATTAACTTCAACCAGTATAGTCTCACCGTGAGCTTATAAATCCTAAGAGGGTATGTAAGTTTATTAAAGATATATGTATGACCAATATCATTTTATTTCAGATTTTATTTACGATTTTATTGTATCAGGTATAATAAAAAGGGAATGACGCTAACCAGAGATAACCTCCACCGGCATTGTCAGGAAGCATAACCATTAATTGGTTAGCCAAATATATCATGGCTAGTTCTTGCCTGGAAGCTTACGACATACCAGGAAGTACATAAGTGACTTGACATCCATGAGTGGAAGGCAAAGGTTATATCGTACCCATGTATCATAACATGTGATTTATTCATGTATTTTGTTGATTCTGCACAGTAGACATTATCTTATCATGCTATCTCTGTAACATACTACCATGATTCATTCATTTATATACAAACACTGAAGACATGGTCTCATCATGAACAGCAGTTGGTGGTGAGATTGTTGGAACAACATGGCCACCTATTACCTTTTGTTCCAGGTTTTATGATCAATGTTTATGATCATTCCTGATCGAGAAACTAGGGACCTTAAGACGCAGCAATAGAGACCGCAGTCAGCGACTCATAGCTTGACTGCCTGCGTCAGGACCAGCCAACCAGAGCTGGTCAAGACCGCACTCCACCTCCACGTGGTGGTCCTGGAAACAGTCTGCAGCTGTGCAGGCTGCCTGAGCGAGTGTGGATCGAAATGGGAAGGCAAACCCGGTCCTAAAAAATGCCGTGCAGAAGTCGGATGTGTCGACCGAAAGGTGCAGATATCACAGCTACGTTGTAAACAGACACAACGCAACCACCGTCCTTTTCAGGGCGAACGAAGAAGAAGAAGAAGAAGATCGAGAAACTAAAGACTTGAAGACCGTTGATCCTGTTAACTGAAGCCTAGAGGTCAACCAATCTTCAACACCTTAGTCCCCCGTAGTTATAGGGCGGGCTGAAGGACAGTCTGTTTATTCAAGTGTGTCTCAGGAACCTCGAGCAGACGTGGCTAATAACAGATGAGTTTTATGTGTATCCATCCAACAAACACCGTGAGCAGTTTCTAAAACGACTGTCTATGATGAGAACTAGATAGCCAGAGATATCAAAGAGATACTGTGACAAACTTTTTTGTAATTTCAGTGGAAGATAAATCCAAGACTTTTTCTATTAATTATTTTAATTTATAACTATAAATACTCATACATTGTACCATCTTCCACCACCCATTTCTCATTACAAGAATATATATAGATGTACATAATAAATATTGAAATTGTATTCATTTGACTTGGTAAATTTTTAACTCTTAAAATTTGAGTTACTTTTTTCTAATTTAATTATATTATCACATAGGGTTACAATAGCGAAAGTAGCAACTTATACTTCTGAAGCCTAAATCTATTGTCCAGCTCAGAGTATTCACAGCTGTAACTCACTTGTGATACCAGTGTACTTCCCGGGCACTGGAACTTCGTCCTTTCTGGAGAGAGATTCTACTTCTTCTCTACCACTATTATCATACTAGAAAAACCTTTCGCTACATTTCTCAAGGATTTCGTACTTCCTAGTGAATCTGTGCAAGGTACCAAACCCTCCTATACTCCGTCTCACCAAACACTTCTATCCTAAACATTCTGATTGTACCGTCTTTCAATTCCCCTACTGTGAGCTATCTTTCCATATGCCATATACTGTAATTGGGTATGATAGGAAATACTTATAAATTTATAAAATCTTTCGACGCGATAATTTTCAATGTATTGACTCAATCCATCTTGATTTTCTCCACCGGCATTTATTCTATCCACAATTCCTTTTAGATGCATATTCCTGGATGTATCCCACGAAAAACAAAATAACTTATGTAGCTCTAGGATTCTGCACTTGCCTACACTAAATTAAAATCCTTCTAGAACTTCATCCACTGCTTTCGCCATGATAAAACGGCATATTTTAGCGATCGGTCTCTGTCGGTTTCTGCGTTTTGACTGGATGCCGTAGATTTGCTTTCCAAGAATAATTCTACACATACCATACTGTTCTGTCGTTCATGCATTAACTAGGCATGTGTTACAACTTACGCTACGTGCAGTAAGGAGAGCAAATGTGTGCAAGACCCACTTAGAAAAATCTCCCAAACCGATGTTTATACTCGACTTCAAAACTTAAAGAGTAATTTAAAAAATTACCGATATTGCTAATATGATAGGTGAACTGTATGCAACGACAGACATAAGCGAGTTTTAAGATGTGAAGGCGAAATATGGACGTAGACAACGTAACCAAAATTGACAAATATTCATAGTCGTGTGTGATGAAACCCTTTAAAGTCAAAAACACCAAGCGCTGCCAGGTTTAAAATATGTATACGTAAATAAAAGAGAAAACATATACATTGTGAGTTAACCAGATCAGCTTTTTACAGGGAGAAGAAATGTTTCAACAACAATAACACATAAATCATAACGGATATTACCAATGTACAGAACTAAAAATCTAATTGATCAATAATGTATAAACAAGAAGTTATACCCATTATTAAAGGAGATACAGTACAGCCATGTACGGAGTAGACGTAGCCTCAAATTCCAATCGTATACCAGGATAAGATAAAAAAAAGAAAATTAGCTACAAAACCTAATTAGAGTGGTACATTTTTGGAAAATAAGAAAACAAAAGCGACGTATGTTGTCCCAATAATTTAAACAAACCATATGTTTCAACAACTAGAAATGCGAAGCAAGTCTGAATCGTTTAATAACAGAAACCAAATGTTGAGTTAACCATGAGGACAAAGTCTATAGAGAAACTATAAATAAGAATATTAAAAGGGCACCAAGTAGAAGGCTTAGATAACAGAAACCATATAATCAGTTAACCATGTGAACATGGTTGTTGTGTCGTTGATTTAAGTATGTGTTTCGGGTGGTATTTGTTGGCTGACACCACCTACAATGACGTGACACGTAACAGCATCGACGGGTAAGTCAAGCAGGCTGGACTCATAATTAACATTATCGACATCAATTTATTCAGGACGAGACGTAGACGTTCCATATCACAGGCAAGTAGTAATAGTACATGGGATCATAGTTTCATTGCAGAGAAAATGCATTATTATTGATATGACCTTTGACTGACGATGCCAGTTATAATAATGACAAGGTCAAAACGTCCTGACCAATTCGGATAAACTTCATCATTTTAATATATACTACTCGTCAAAAGTCAAGGGCCACTTAGAAAAACCTTGGTTGAAACCATAAAATAAATCTGATATAAACGTAATTGGTATCAGTCAAAACGGCATTTATTGAATACCAAATTGACATGTCACGTAAAGAAATGGAAACACACATTCAAACGCAATGAAGCTGTGAATTGTATCACCCACCTTTTCAAAAGTCACACAATAGATATTGGACAAATAGACATTTCAAATTTGGGTATGACCACCGTTTGCAGCAAGGCATTCAAGACAGCGTAGACGCATCGAGTCCACAAGGGTCCGAAGAGTATCCTGAGGAACAGCTTGCCATTCCTGAAGCAGAAATGCAGTCAGCTGTGCAACATCCATTGGCAGGGGGTGATTTTTGACAATCTTCGACCAAGGACATCCCAGAGGTGCTCAATCGGAGAAAGGTCAGGTGAATGAGCTGGCCACGCTATCCTGATGATCCCATGTTGGTGAATAAACTCATTCACCACACGAGCTCGATGGTGTCGAGCGTTATCATCTTGGAGGATGGCATTACCATCTATGGCCTCCAGAGCAGGCTGAACAATTGGTCTCAAGATTTCGTTCTGGTATCTTGGGCCGGTAAAGTTGCCTGGATGATGTATAGTGGGGTCCTGCCGTGTTTGTAGAAGCCTCCCCAGACCATGACAGAACCCCTACCATAACGATCCACCTCTCGAATTGTGTCATCAGTAAATCGCTCTCCTGGTCGTCTCCAAACTCGAATCCTGTCATCATTGAATGACACAGTGAAGCGAGATTCATCAGTGAAGAGAACTTGACTCCATTGTTCATCGGATGTGCTCGCGACACCAAGCAACACGGGCTCTGCGATGAGCAGGAGTAAGAGGTATTCTGACTGCAGGACGTCGAGCAGCCAGTCCAAATTCATGTAAACGTCTGCGAATGGTGCTTTGACTGACATTAACGTTTACAGTTTGTCTCAGCTGACATCTTAGAGTGGAACAAGTCACTGTTCGATGGCGCAGGGCTGACAACAAGAGGTACCGGTCATCATGTCTATTGGTGCATCTAGGGTGACCTGACCGGTGGCGATCCTCCACACTTCCTGTGGCCTGAAATCTCTCCAAAATTCTTTGGATAGTAGAGTGAGACACTGCAAGCCGTCTAGTAACCTCACGGACAGATAAACCACTTTCAACCCACGCTATAGCCCTCATTCTTTGTAAGGTGTCAAGACTTCTTCTCGGTGGCATGGTTTTTGCAAGTAATGAAACTACCCTAAGTCTGCTGAATGTAAAACAAATTAAGAGTGAACTCTGTTCACGAAAAGTCGCCATTGCACGTGGAATGTCGATCAGCACGATTACTTCACCTGTTTGGTTGTACCGAAGTTTGAAAAAAAAACGGATTAAAAATGTGAATTTATGGTCAGCAAACCAAATTGCACGTGATCACCATGGTTGTCGGTGAGTTGTTTTTATGCTTAACGTGCATAGAGAACTGTCAGAGGAAGATATTGCACCAATTTTTACTAAAAACTTCCTTCATTTAATCATTCTATGCGCTTATATAAAAGTGTATTGAGTAGTATATATATATATATATATATATATATATATATATATATATATATATATATATATATATATATATATATATATATGCTCCTAATGTTCAGAGGGACACACTAGCCATTGATCGTTACAGATGCAATGGAAGTCCTGCCTTGACAATTAGGGCTCTGGGTCATCGAGGCAAGAGATCTTGAAACGTGCCGTTAACTGGCAATAATTATAAAAATGTATACGAATTCCTGGAATAATCCCTCAGGATCCAAAACACTTCCTGAGTACTTCAATATATTCGTAAGTATGGGTCTTCTCTTTACTTTAGAGACAGTACCCAGAAAATATGCGTCCATCAACGAGGACCGAAATATTACAAAGCCTCCAGGACATGATTTGTATAGAAACAAATCGACGCAACAAAAGCGCGCCACCTTCATCCATCGATAATGCAGAAAAGTACGCAAAATTATCTCAAATATATATTTATTTTCAGATGCTCTCACATGTGCGTCTTATCAAAACTAGACTGGCATGTGAAAATCTCACACACTTAACTCTCACGCGTAAAAAGGACTTAACAATGTTCTATAGACAAACAATAAATAACAATGTTAAAAGGGCACCAAGTAGAGAGCGTAGAAAATAAAAGCAATAATAGAAACTCCAAAGCCAAGGTTATGAATAAAACCAAACAATGCAATAATAATACATACGAGCAAATAATAAACTGGCTAAAGATTCAGAGAAAATGTTGGCAAATGAAAATGTAAAGGACCTGTACAACGCTACCAAGGTATTAAGTGGGTCTAATTGATCGTACAGATGCAGGTCCAGATGACGTTTATGTAGATTCCATCACACACACTGGCAGGTGTACACAGCTTACTTGGAAAAATCTGAGAGCACAAGAAATATTAGTAAACTGTAAGGATATATTTATTGTGAAGTTGCCAAGCAAGAGAGATTTAGAGATGTGCATATATTACTATTGGTGCCAGTGCAAATCATTAAACACGATCGCTCTTGAATAGGTCAAATACTTTCAACAGTTCAGGTTTTAGACTCATAATCACCATGGAGAAGACTATTTCTTTACATCATAAATGTGTTGAGGACAACGTATTTTGTGAAATAAGTTAAAATGGCTTACTGATGCCTGGTTGCACTAACCTCTTCTTAATTTTCTTTTATTTCTTTTTTGTATCTTCTTTTTTTTTCTCTCTCTCTCTCTCTCTCTCTCTCTCTCTCTCTCTCTCTCTCTCTCTCTCTCTCTCTCTGTCTCTGTCTCTCTCTCTCTCTCTCTCTCTGACAGAAAACATGTAGTTTCTTACAATAACTCTTGCTCAAACCCAACCGTAATAAATACCGGCGTTCCTCAGGGCTCTATTCTTGGGCCTCTACTTTTTGCCAAATACATTAATGACCTTCCACTGCACGTCGAGCACGCATCCTGTGACCTATTAGCTGATGACTGTACTGTCTACACAAGTGATACAAGTTGCAACACACTCGAACTATCGTTACAAAAAGATACAGACAATCGGATTAAGTGGAGCATCGGAAATCGCGTGCTAATTAATATAATTAAAACAAAGTGCATGTTAATATCAACTAGACAAAAATTACAAAATTCTGAGAAAACAACACTTCAGATCTATATTGGTACCTCACCAATTGAAAACTTTAATGAACATAAAACTCTAGGAATAGTCGGTGACCAGCATCTAAATTGGAACTCACATGTTCATGCATTGACCAAGCAAACGGCACAGAAAGTTTACCAGTTAGCTGAAATCAAACATTTCCTAGATGAAAATGCACGTAAATTGTTCTATATATCTCACATACAAACAAACCTTGACTATTGCTCCGCAATCTGGGATGGTTGTTCTATGTCCAACACAAAAAGACTCCATTCACTACAAAGGCGTGCAGTGCGTCTAGTTTCTGACAACTGCCAAACACAGTGTGTAGATCTATATAAAGATTTCAAAATACTGCCTCTAAGAAAGCGCTTTCTGTTCAACAAAGCTAAATTTGTTCACAAAATCCTGTCACAGAATGCTCCAACATATCTGTGGCCAATGTTCAAATACAGTGAAAGACGCAGTCAACGCCTTAACAAAATACAAGTGCCCAAGCCTAGGCTTGACTTATTCAAGAAAAGCTTAGCTTACTCTGCTGCTCATCTCTGGAACTATCTTCCGCATTATCTGAAAGATAACAACCTCAGTCCCTATTCATACAATCGTAAACTTTTCGAATACTTTATGAGTTCTGATTATCTGCCCCCCTAATGGGATTTTTTTTCCGAACAAATGATATAATATCGAATGTAGGTTTAATGATGATGTTAGTGCTTTTCAACATATTTTGTTTCATGGTAATACTTAGTTTGTACTTTTCAACATATTTTATTTCATGTTTATAATTAGATACTGTGAATGTGAGTATGCTATTATTTTACCTTTACAACGTTGAATTCCTTGATTTGATGGGTAAAATGTATGTGAGAATAAATGAAATCAGTATAAAAGACGAGAGAAAGGAAGGGCAGAATGTCAGACGGGCCTGCGTGCCCAATTCTCAACCCTTTGAAAATAAAGTTCGTTCGTTCGTTCGTTCGTTCTCTCTCTCTCTCTCTCAATCTCTGTGTCCCGCCTCTCTCTCTCTATATCTCTCTCTATCTCACTCTCTGTGTCCCTCTCTTTCTCTCTCTCTCTCTCGTTCTCTCTCTCACACTCTGTGTCCCCCTCTCTTACTCTGTATTTGTATATACATATACATACATCTAATTAACAACTAGGTGAACAGATGTCAAGGAAACTGACTCAATCACAACAAGCCTAGATCTAGGAGACACCGAGCTATCGAAATGATTGTGGATTAAATTGATAGGGAATTTCAATAGTCCAACAAATTCAATGCACCGTACATCTGCTAAATTGAACATTCGAGAAACCAATTTTGAATTTATGTGGAGAGCCTCTATCTTATAATGGGAAAGGAAATTACTTCTTCCTGCTGTTGTAGACATTAGTTCAGTTAACCAGAGTTCGCAGTTGGCTTTTTTTCTTCAAAGTTTGCCATCTTCAATCAGAGAAACAAACAAATTAAAATTTAAAATCTGTTATTAAAAAACACAAAACTAAAAAAAATGTAAATAAATTTCAGTAATTAAATTTTCATATCATGTTTTTGTAAGTTTTTAGTATTTATACTTTTGAAGATATTAAAGATTGAACCTATACTAAAGCGTTTGGAACACCATGTATTTACTGTATATAAACTATTCTTATATTTCATTATATATTTTTGTCAGGGCTTTACAGAACTAAGAATTGATCTTGAATACGAAGGGAGAAAATATTTTGCTGACTACTTCAACTTTAGCCTTGCTAGCGAGTTGTTGAACTACAAACTCACAGTAGGACAGTACACAGGCACAGCTGGTGACAGCTTGAAGTACCACAACGGTGTGTCTTTCACCACCTATGACAGAGATAACGATGTTGCTCGTAACAACTGTGCAACACATTGGCATGGGGCCTGGTGGTATGTAAGTTGCTACCACTCCAATTTAAACGGTGTGTGGGCAGCAGAGGGCTATAAAGGAGTTAACTGGAACAGCATCAATCCTAATAAATCCGTCAGCTTTACCGAGATGAAGGTCAGACATATTTAGGTTACTGAGATGAAGGTCAGACATGTTTAGGTTACTGAGATGGAGGTCAGACATATTTAGGTTACTGAGATGAAGGTCAGATATGTTTAGGTAACTGAGATGGAGGTCAGACATATTTAGGTTACTGAGATGAAGGTCAGACATGTTTAGGTTACTGAGATGGAGGTCAGACATATTTAGTTACTGAGATGGAGGTCAGACATATTTAGTTACTGAGATGGAGGTCAGACATATTTAGGTTACTGAGATGAAGGTCAGATATGTTTAGGTTACTGAGATGAAGGTCAGACATGTTTAGGTTACTGAGATGGAGGTCAGACATGTTTTGATCACTGAGACTAAGAGCATAAACATTTTTGTTAGTTTAGACAGAATTTGATTAGACGACGACGAATTCCAGTTTCCATTTATTTTATGTCAATTAGGTCAGGTGGTTTATATTACAATTACATACTGTATGTTTGAGAACGATACATACAATCTGCAAGTAAGAAATAAAGCGCTGTTTAACGAGTCTTATTATTTTGTCAGAAATATGTTGAGGTTGTGTCTGTGACTGTGAATGTAAGTGTCTGTGATTGTGACTGTAAGTGTCTGTGACTGTAAGTGTCTGTGACTGTAAGTGTTTGTGACTGTGACTGTAAGTGTCTGTGACTGTAAGTGTCTGTGACAGTAAATGTCTGTGACTGTGACAGTAAGTGTCTGTGACTGTAAATGTCTGTGATTTTTTAATTAGTTTTTCCATCCATCTTTATGTCTATACATATGAGCATGAATGAATGTGCATATCTATCATTAGCTTATCTGTGAGAGAATGTCTAATCAATCAATACTCATTTGCTCCCCACAGATTATAGGCCTTCAACAAGCACGTGCAAAGTCCTCCTACTGCACGTGCCATCATCTCAAGTTTCCCTCTTCATTTTCATCTTAGTCTCCAGTTCTCTTCTCCTCTTTTATCTTGTAGATTCCAGAACAAGAACGTCCTTGTAATACTATCATCAGGAGTCTTTACTGGGCGTCCTAACATCGCTAACGTGTTATTCTCACCACTTGTTCCACCGGCACCAATAATTACAAATAATATTATTTAGTCACGTGTAGCACTGCAATGCTCAAAGATGACTGACATATAATTAAAGTTAATGATAATATCTCAGACTGAAGTGGGATTAGAAAATGGCTACAATAGGATCAATGATGTCGTGGAACAATCCCCTAGTGTATCGAGATTATTGGTGTCACGTGGTTACTGTCAACAAGATATGACCAAAACTGAAACTATCAGATCGCAGGCTCCTCATTTAAGAAGACAGAATTATTTGATGTTTCGTAGCAAAGTAAAGGGCAGATGTGACATATAATGTAAATATAGCCTCAGTAATCCGACCACCTTTGCTTCCCCATCTAGTGTTTATAATTTTGCTACGCAAAAATCACGAATTTCGCTGTCTGTCTGACTCATATTTTGAAGCTACGCCTATTTTTCATGTTTTACGTGCGCTGATGAGTGTTTACAGACTTTCGCACCTGGTAGTCTTAACAAAGGGAGCGAACCTGGTTTGTTTACCTGAGTTCTTACGCGAGCTGATCTGTCAATCATTGGTTATTAGACAGACGCACGTGGGGAGAAGACCAGATCCTTGAAGAAATTCAAGGGCGATAATAATACTTCCCGACCACCTTTGATGTCCGTGCGTTTCATGTGACGTAAAGCTTTGATCTGTGGAAATAGACGAAAATCTGAAAAGGGGCCCGTTCGCATGGCCCGTGTCTTTTAATGTGGTTCGGCATCGGGAGTAGAGCGAACAGTAAACTCCTTTATCTCTGAAATAAAGCTCCTTGATTTTCCCTGCTATCCCGAAGGTGAGAAAATTCATTCTCGAGATAATAACACTCAAATCTGTATATACGAGGGCTGTCCGGAAAAGAATCGGCCATAATTAATATTAGAAAAACCATTTGCGCGACATCGATGTAACTTGGCAGCCAAATACAGTGGCCTCTAATGCACATACGTGTGCAATGCTGACGTTGCTACTGTCACGGAGTGTTTTGAGGGTATTTGGCATGTGTGAATGTTCCCATGCTCCAGCGGGAGTTTATTAGTTATGTGAGTTCTTGTGAGTTGTAATATTTTAGTTACAAGCAATGTTGTGAGCAGCGGTTAAGACAAGCTGCTAGCTGTAGCCAGGTATGAATGAAGCTCAGTGGAGCGTGGAAGGTTTTCACGTGTCTGGTGATTGCGAATGAAAGGGGGTCAGTCAGAGAGAGAGAGAGAGAGAAAGAGAGAGAGAGAGAGATGTGTGTTTGGTCAGCAGTGTGTTGAGCTAACAGAGGTTGAGACAGTAGACAGGAGACAGCGAAGAGCATAAAGAGTTGCGAAGGGTGGATGTCTATAGTAGTGCGCGAGTAGAGGGCCAGATTTGTGTAGTAGATGTTGCAGTAGTTATTCATGAAGGAGCCTATTAGTGGCTGTAGTTGTTCCGAGAAGCAGAGTGTGTTCGGATACTCGGGATTTGTGATGTATCTAATATTTGTAATTGCCCTGCGTCCATTGTGACTTACTGTGAATATAATATATTGTTTGGAGATTGATACTGGTGTTGGAGTTGGTGTATTACTCCTTAGACAGTGAGCTAGGACGAGTGGTGTATAAGTGTTGTCCGACTTTCTACATCCATTCACATACACCCTACTCGTCACATTGGGGGCCGTCTATTTGGATATTACAAAGAACCCAGATTTGTACAGCACTGAAGTGATCTGAGGTGATTTGGCCAGCAGCCTACGGTTTCTTTTTCAACGCAGCGAAGTGTGACAACTGTAACGTAACGATTCAATACTGTTCGAATCTGGGTCAGCTGTCAGCTGTAACTGTGCTGACGAGCAAATCGTGTGCTAGGAATGCTGTCTTACAGGTCTGTTTACAATGATTGCTTGCTGCGGCTGTGAAACAGTGTGTTGTGACCAGGAGGCGCAGACTGTGTATCCAGAAGAATCTGTTGTGACCAGAAGAAGTAGAGCTGTGAAGCTGTCGTGTTGCTGTGTTTTTCTACTCGACACAGTGTGAAGTGGAAAACACGAGCTTGGCTTTTCACTGTGTGTGTAGCCGGTGGCGCTACAGAATCTGAACTGAGTGTATTGTGCTGTGCTGTGTGTGGTCCTCATATTTCATCGCCGTGGGACTGGTTGAGAACATTAGAAACAGATCTACACGCTTGGAATTTAAGTATTATGTAATTGTTCTGTGAATATTTAGATGTTGCTCCTTTGTTACTCTTCTCAGCTTCTCAGATGATTACTATGAAACCTAGGTGTGCAGTCTAGGTATTAATAAGGAATCTGATAAATAAGGTACTTACGTAATTTTTTTTCATGCTCTAATATGCTAATGTGCTAGCAGTGTATTTCCTAAGAAATCAGTAGTTTTTCTCGTATACTGATTACTTCTGTTTTCACATGTACCTTCTTCTTTTTAGTTCTGCTACTTTCTTCTTTCAGTAGTATCACTCATTTTCTGCTTCACCTTCAGTGTTGCTGTTCTACTGTCGTTAGTCTTACTCTTTCTTTATGTGATGTAGGTTTGGGTTAGATTGCATTTAGAATTAATTGGATATCTACTTTACCTTTAGCTGTGCTATTCCTATCTACCTTACACATTACTTACATCTACGTTACTTATAACTGTGCTAATCCTATCTGTCACTCTTCTTTTAGTTCTTCTGTTCTATTTTTATGTGGTGTTCTAATAGCTTGAATTAGATACTAAGTGTGTATTAAAATTTTCCTCACAGGAACTGTTGTAGTGTTTGGACTTCTCAAAGTTACTGCTGCAGAGGTGACTTGGAGACAACAGATCAGATCAGTTTATTGCCATTGCCTACCATCCCAGTACACCATAAAAAGCTACGTAACCTTAGTTTGTTTTGATTCATTACTCTAAGGCCATATTTCATTTATTTGTCCAGCTTGATCTATAGGCTTCCATCGGCATTCATTGTTTTAGTGTTGTTGTTGGACTTGACGATTTAGTTATTTATTTGTGTTTTGATTTCATCTGTAAGATTTTGCGATATTTATTCTTTGAAGGGGTCATATCCTGTGGGCAGGATCAGTTGTATTGCCCTTCACGAATAAAGTGTGCATTTTTGCATTAGTTGTTTACGGGAAGTTTGTTCTTGGTTGTGTGGTATATTCCCTCTTTGCCGTTCTGTGTATATGGTATATTCTTCAGTCATGTCCTTCTTACACTATCCTGTAAATACGTTATTTTTTTCAATCTCCTGTTTTCGTGCGTTACAGAGGTCTGGTACTGTATATTTCAATATTACTTCTGTCACACATCTTTCCTTTTTGTGGTTACGGACCTATTAGGTTAATATAAATGGCTATCTTTGCGAATGGACGCAAAGAAATATCAGCTGCTTAAATAGGAGCTTCATGTTTAGGCCTTCTAGTTGCCATACTCTGGCACACTGCGCATGTGCGACTAAAGGATTTAACATCTCTTTTCACACCAGACCAAAAGAAGTGTGACAAAGCTCTTTGTTTTGTCCTTACCACACCCAAATGTCCAGCACACTCAATGTCGTGGGCATGTTGTAACACAAATGGTCGAAAACACGCTGGTACCATAATCAGTTTTTTTTAATGAGTTAGAATCTTGAAAATTTCTAACGAAAATATCATTTTTCAAAGTATACTAGTGTTTGCACCATCATCAAACATTACATCATCTAATCTAGCAATCTGAAAAAAAAATTTTTAAGGAAATATCATCCTTTTGTCTTTGTACACAGGTTTCTTTATCAATAAGTTCCACCTGGAAATTATCATCACCCTCCTAGTTATCATTATTCGTTACCCGAATAGCATCAGTATTTTCATTTGTATCATGGTTTTCATTATCATTATTATACTCTTCTTTATCCATTTCTTCTTCAGTGTCATCTTCATCATTTAAGTTCTCCTGTAACACATTATCATTTTGTATGTGTTGATTCAGTTGAACCACGAGCTTGAGCTCTGGTAGTTACAGCATTTGAACATATGAAATGTTGTTGTTCCCATTTTTCAATATCATCTTTTGTACATTCATGAATGTTAGGAATGTTTCCTAGAATAATTCCAGCAATGGGACTGTTTAAGAGGCACACCAGTGTTCTTCTTGTAAAATATGGAGTATCCAAAAATATTTCCGCTATGGGATAGTACTCCACTGTACCTCCAAATGTAATACATTTCACCTCTTTTCCTGTATAATCTGATTGATCCACCAAAGCTTTTCGTACACCAGTAGTTGTGGCCCATATGTCTCATTAGTGACACTAGCTGATTGTTCACAACACCTTTATTAAGCACTAGGGAACCAGTATTTTCAAATGAGGACATTACTGGCAAAGGATGTCCACATAATAGTCTTGGTACTTCTTGTGGCTGAAATAGAGAATTGCAGTTAGTACAGTTATTATTGTTGGACAGATCAACACTACACGAATTTGCATGTGCTATACCATTATTCTGATCCTGATTATTGTCAACATTATGGACAACAGCATTTTTGTGAGTTCAGGATTTCTAGACTGCCTGACATTATTGTTCTGATAAGTACCTCTGTTGTTGCCATAATGATCATTACCTCTATGAGAAGATCTTTGTCCTCTGCCTGATTTAGGATTATATCCTTCTCTATTTTGCCATTCATTAGATCTGAATGATGACTGTGGATTGTAATATCCTTCACCATATGAGTTTTAATTCATTTGATGTTGTTGGAATTTTTTGTTAAAATTAACTCTACCTCTGTTATTGCCAAAGTTATGTGTATGATTGACTCCATAGTTTTTGTCAATACTATTAGATCTCTGCCTAGCTGTATTATAATTAACAGATCTGGCAGATGCAGCTGGCAGTAAATCATTAATATTATTTCTGCGAAGGATTCTATTTGGATGTGCAACTTGGTATTGTCGACCAAGGGTTTCCAACTTAATTAAATTCTCTGGTTTCCTCTCCTGCAGAAATGACAAAACATCTCCATTAATAGAAGACAATACTTTGTCTCTCAAAATCAAATCAGATAGTCCTTCAAAAGCCTTTTCAATTTTGGATGTCAATCCATCTAGAAAAGTAAAAATTACAAGCTGAAATGAATTCAGTAAAATCGTTACCTGAATCTGGCAACAGTTAATTAAATTTTAACCTCTAACCCTCTTTATCCAATTGATACTTCTTAAGTAGTAAGATTTTTACAGCCACATAGTCCTTTCTAGACTCTTCATTCATGGTACAAACTGCATTACATGCATCACCGACTAGTAGGTTCATGAGCCTACTAGACCAGATAGTTTTATCAATATTAAATTCCTGACAATAGGTCTCGTATCTTTTGAGGAAGTACGAAATATCGTCTATGGACGAGTTGAATTTAGGCAAATTGATCTTAAAACTAGCAGGATGATCTCTATTTCTAACCTGTGTTCGTTGTAGATTTAATTTTTCATGTTCCAATTCTGCCAATCTAAATTCCTGAGCTTGTTGAACTTTTATCTCATCATGAGCTCTAGCATAGGCTAATTTTTCTCTTTGAAGAACCATCTCTTCTGCTCTTCTTTTTTCAGACAATTCTTCTTGTCTTCTTTTTTCAGCCAATTCTTTTTCTCTCTCAATTCTTCCTGTCTTTTTTATTTCTTTGTCTACATAGGTTTGCAAGGCTTCACCCTCCAGACCAAAATCTTTTCCAATCTTCACCAACTCTTTTAATGAAGTCATGATTTGTAATTATTGGGATTACCTATATAAAACAATAATAAAACTTTTATGTATATGAATATGTCAGCAATATATTCAATACTTAATCCACCACTCTCAAATCACTTTCTGTATGCAATGACATATATTAAAGTAGATGTTATATTTATGGAGCAAACAACAAGAAAACCAACAAGGTACAGACAATATGACTGGATACAGTGACAAGAGCTAACTTAAAAGAATTCAAATAGTCAAAAAAGGGAAAAAAAAATAACTTGTAGAACAAATAAATAAAATGTTGCTCTATCACAATTATGACAAAACACTGACAAATTTACATCATTTATGACATCTATTAAATAAATGATAGTAAGGTGAGAATGACAATTTTACAAACAATAATGGAATAAAACTGAAGGCAAAAATACACTGAACAGCACTACAAAAACATACTTTACACTTAACAGTACTAAACGACTAACAAAAAATAGGTCATGTTTATTTCAAAAGCAGCAATAAAACTATCAGCTTTTATACCGGCCCCGCTATTTGAAAAAATCACACACCAAACCCTACAGAACGCTCATGAATTCGTCGATCAGCCGAAGCGATATTCCCAAAACCAACCTCCCACTATTGCATACAAATAGACACAAATAAAAAACACATATGGTTTAAAAAAAAATTCCGGCAAACAGATATCATCAGCACACAAGCTGTATGTAACTAAAAATGAACTTATCTGTTCTGCCAGTACGATTTCCTTCTGGATTCCACTTCACTCCATGCAAGGAACGCTGACAAACTTTCAGAGTAGACCCAGGTTAAACCTAGCACGTTACACAGCTGACATAAAAATACACCGCTCTGGTCCAGCTTTCACGTTACAAATCCGTCATCATCACCAAACAGTGTAGAATTTGCATTTGAACTTCATGAAGAAACGTCTCTTTCTGACTAGAAGACGACCTTGAGGCACAATTGAAGATATTTATTTATGGAATGTTCCTTCCACTCTTCATTTCAGTGCGCAGACGATGATTGACGCCATTTTGAAAAATTTGACTTTCTTTCTTTGACAGGCAAATAATCATCTTTAGACTTTGGCTACTATTGATACGGGCCTCGGGAACACGTCCTCTAGGGTTGATATATTATGCAGCTTAAGCTGAGCTGCTTCTATATATGATACAATTGTATTGTGTGACTTGGCCTTTCTTGTAATATATTCTGGGTTAATGAATTGAGGCCAATTCAGTTCCCGCACGCACACAGTGCACTTGAAAATATGAATTACAGTCCAAAGGCCAGATTGGACAATTGATGACATACTTTATTAAACATATGACATCTGAGAGAGTATTTTAATGCACAGAAGGCATAAATATGACGGTCTATAGCGTCGACGTACAGTCTCGTACTAATGAAACATGTCGAGGACATTTTCATATATTGTATTGAACAATAAGTCACTCACGTAACGATCAGCATCCTCTTTCAAACTTACATAAAATAACTAGCATTACAGCACGGAGTTGTATGCGTAATCTAGTGATGGTACAATATAATGAAGTTAGAGGGAATAACATATAATCTCTGGAGCAGAAATACACACGCGTCTTACACCTAGTGAAACCACACAGTCGAATGCCGGCAGGGCACGCTTTGGCTGGCCGACTTACAAAGTTCACGTCTGCAGAAGTGGCCAGCAGACGTACTGACGTCACTTCCTGAAACCACGACAACGGTCTCCAAACAAATCAATAAGGAAGTGAGTATCGACAACCAATGTTATGAAATTTACACATAACAATTGTCCACGTCTCTTTTTGTCATATTTTTGTAGTACTTATCACCTATTCGTAACTGTGCCTGACAAAGGGCAAAACCGAAACGTCCCTTGTTTCCTGTGTACCGTTAACTTGTAAAACTGATTTCATACCATTTTATACTTTAATGTATATATTTACTTGAAATCTAATAATCAGTGGGTGGTAAAAAGAACCTGGAATACACACCAGTTCCAGTTATGACAACACACTAAGCATGCTGACTTGTAACTGTCAGCGACTCAGCTCACAGACTACACTAACAGGTCTAGCACACAGTTGCAGAAAAAAATCTACCCTAATTTTGAGTGCAATTTTTTCCCCAACTCTTTCTTCGTTGGCACGCGTGCTTTACTCTACAGGGATCACAGTTAGCCTTTGGAGAAATGGTGACCCTTTCTTCTCCCGGGGTAAGTGATAAATAATCCTTGGGAATAAATCTGCACCCTACTATAAATACTGGCAGTTGCAGGGTGAAACACGCAAATAAATTATACGCTTAAAACGAATCCACATCTGGATTGGGCCCACTGCTTTGTTACAGCTCGCAAAACAAGAATGGACGAGGTGCCTTTATGAAAGCTGAGGCCAAGAGAGCAGGGCGCTCCTCTTGCTAATTGACTTTACGAACGGATGCTATTTCCCAAGCACGGGAAATCATCGATGACACGTAATAAGGTGATGAACGGGCACGACTGAAAATACGTGCACCTTGGCTGTAAATGGTTCGTGACTTAAGCCACCTTCCACTGAAGGCGAAGTCTCCACAGAAGGGCGTTAACGACAGAACGCGAGGTCCGGCCTACGGCTCAGTGATTGCCGGAGAAGGCCGAAGTGTGCTGTAAAGAAAACGTAAACAAAATGCTCATATCATTTTGCTAATTAAAATCGTACAACGGCACAACACATAAACAAGATCAAAATAGATACATGTAACCCTACAGTCCTTCCCATCCCTCAGTGGGACAAACAGACCTGGGGGGGGGGGGGAGTTTTTCTCCCTCTCCTCATCTCTACTGTCGTACCGATAGGTTTGGAAGTTATTTATCGTCCCGTCTGAGTAGAGTGGCTGGTTATAAGTACGCGAGAAAAAGGTGTGAGAAATAGATTTCACGGGTGAATAGTTTAAGGAGAAGATATGTCTCTGGAATGAGTAGTTTCTCTAGCCCAGCCTATCTATACGACTACAATTTAGTACAAGACAATCTTTCCCTCCCCATACATATAAATACGAGTTTACTTACACATAATAATAATAATAGCCCCTTCAGTCATAACTGACTATGGGAATGCGCCCCTGAGGTGGCAGCCCTCAGCTGCTTATTTTCCTGGTGCTCCTTTCGACGTTTTCTCCTCACCTCTGCTTCTTGTGTGAGCCTCTCTTCGCCCAATCTGAGGTGGTGCCGTAAATAGCATCGCCACTTAGTGCGATCAGCAGCTTCATCCTCCCATGTTGCTGGATCCATGTCCAGTGCCCTCATATCTCTCTTGCACACATCTTTGAACCTCAGCTGTGGTCGCCCAACTGTTCTCTTGCCATCTGCTAATTGTCCGTAGAAGATATCTTTTGGGATGCGACCATCTTCCATGCGGCGAACATGGCCAAGCCAGCGAAGTCTGCGCTGTCTAAGCAGCGTATACATACTTTGAAGGCCAGCACGTGACAACACCTCGACATTTGTCACTTTATCTTTCCACGAGATGCCGAGGATGCGGCGTAGACACCGCAAATGGAAGGTATTGAGCCTTCTTTCTTGCTTAGCATAGGTCGTCCAGGTCTCGCTGCCATATAGGAGTGTGCTGGTGACGCAGGCATTATATACCGCAGCTTTGGTCTTCATTGTGAGTTTAGAGTTTCCCCAAACACGCGATGTGAGGCGGGCAAAGGTAGCTGCAGCTTTGCCAATGCGGCTGTCGATTTCTGTATCCAGTGAGAGTTTGTCATTGATGGTAGACCCTAGGTATGTGAAGTGGTGCACCACTGCCAATTCATAGTTATCGATAGTGATAACTGGTGCAGCACCCACATCCTGACTCAGCACATTCGTTTTCTTTAGACTTATTGTGAGGCCAAAGTCCTTGCATGCTTTAGTGAAGCGATTCATCAAGCTCTGAAGCTCCTGTTGGCTTTGAGTGACGACTGCAGCATCATCAGCGAACAACAAGTCTCTTATAGTGACCCTTCTGATTTTTGTTTTTGCCTTCAGCCTTGAAAGATTAAACAGACGGCCATCTGACCTAGTGTGAAGGCATATTCCTTCAGTTGCATCTCTGAATGCATGTTTCAAGAGTAAGGCAAAGAAGATTCCGAAGAGGGTCGGAGCCAGAACACAGCCTTGTTTAACGCCACTTCGTATATCAAAGGGCTGTGACGTGCTTCCAGCATATTGGACTGTTCCCTTCATGTCGTCATGGAATGACTTTATCATTTCCAGCATTTTAGAAGGGCAGCCTATTTTCAAGAGGATTTTAAAGAGTCCATCCCTACTAACCAGGTCGAATGCTTTTGTGAGGTCTATAAAGGCGATATATAATGGTCTTTTCTGCTCTCTTGATTTTTCCTGAAGCTGGCGGAGAGAGAAGATCATGTCTGTTGTTGATCTGCCAGCTCGGAATCCACACTGTGCCTCTGGATATATGCGCTCAGCTAACTTGTGTAGTCGCATTAAGATGACTTTGGCAAAAACCTTACCAACAATACTAAGAAGAGAGATGCCTCTGTAGTTATTGCAATCACTTCTGTCTCCTTTATTTTTATACAGTGTTACAATCTTGGCATCTCGCATGTCTTGAGGAATAGTTGTCTCTTCCCAGCACTGGCACAGCATCCTATGCAGGGGATATAATAGCGTGCTCTTACAGCATTTGATTAAATCAGGAGGAATCCCATCACTGCCTGGTGCTTTGCCAGAGGCCAAGCTATCAATGGCCTTACTGAGTTCCTCTAATGTTGGTTCGGCATCCAGCTCCTCCATAGTTGGCAGACTATTGACAGCATCAAGGGCTGCAGGCGTAACGGTATTGTCTCTAGCGTAAAACTCAGAGTAGTGCTCGACCCACCTCTCCATCTGCTTACCCTTATCGGTTAGCTTCTCTCCGCTGATGGTTTTTAGCGGTGCCGTCTTACTTTTATGGGGGCCAAGTGCTTTCTTTATACCGTCATACATTTGTCTAATGTTGCCTGTTTGCGCTGCGATCTGGATGCTCTCACTGAGCTGGAGCCAATAGTCATTTGCACAGCGTCGAGCAGTTTGTTGAACTTTGCTTCTCGTAGCCCTCAGGATCTGTAGGGTTCTGGCACTCGGTGAACGTTTGTATTCATTCATAGCACTGCGCTTAGCTTCAATAACAGGTGCCATCACATCTGATGAAGCGTCAAACCAGTCATTTGACTTTGCTGTTTTCTTACCAAAGGTGGCAAGTGCAGTACTTTGAATGGTGTTCCGTAGATGCTCCCAGTTCTCTGTAATAGTATCACCATGCTGAGGGCTACTGAGCACTTTCTTGAAGGTCGCAGTGAATTGAGCGATCATGAAAGGGTCTGACATCTTGCTGGTATCAATGCGTGGTTTCCCTTCATGTCTGACACGATAGAGTTTTCTTGGTTGTGCTCTGATTTTGCAGCAAACCAAGGAGTGATCTGTGTCACAGTCTGCACTATGGTACGAGCGCGTGGAGAGCACAGACCTGAGGAGTGGCCTTCTGACGAGAATCAGGTCAAGTTGGTGCCAGTGCTTGGATCGTGGGTGTCTCCATGACACCTTATGCTGGGGTTTTGTCTGAAAGTAGGTGTTGGTCACGCAGAGGTCATGGTGGACGCACAACTCTAAGAGCCGTTGTCCATTTTCATTCATCTTGCCAATACCAAACCTGCCCAGACACGAAGGCCATGAAACATTATCGGCACCCACTCTAGCGTTAAAGTCACCAAGGAGAACAAGCTGTTCTTGCCTAGGTATGCTTTTGATTACTGCTGCTAGATTCTCGTAGAACTCATCTTTAGCTTCTGAGGCAGAGTACAGAGTAGGAGCATACACACTGACAAGGGTGATGGGACCTGTGCTAGTTTGCAGGCGGAGCGTTAACAGGCGTTCTGATCCATTCTCGCCTGGTTCAACCATGTTAGTTAGCGATTTTTTGACCGCAAAACCTACTCCGTGTTCTCTAGCTTTATCAAGATCTTTCCCTTGCCAATAAAATGTGTAGTCCTTCTCGCTCACCATTCCAGAGCCCGCCAGGCGCGTTTCCTGAAGTGCAGCTATATCCACCTGAAGTCGTTTAAGCTCATCATTAATTATGGCTGTCTTCCTTACATCGTTTACATCCTGTAGGTTTTCGGATAGTCCAGTCAACATAGTCCGGACGTTCCAGCATCCCAATCTGAGAGTTTGCTTATTTCTATTTTTTCGATAATTGCTTGGTGCAAAATTTTCTGTCCACAGTTCGGGTTTGACCCTAATCCCCATGCACCCAATGGGGAAAGCAGACAGTGGCGGGACAACACCTTATTGACTGGGGGCTGCCCAGCTTGAAGCGGGCGGTAGCTGTCCAGTGAGATCCTAGAACCTCTCCCACTGTCGGAAGTAGCCCCTGGTGCCATGCCCTACGCCAATTGGGCATAATGCTTATAACCGGTAACTGCTACTTCCCGTGTTTTGCCGACACCTATAGGGTGAAGCTGGAGTGTCCTCTCCAGGGCGCGAGCTTGGGCACAGTTATATGGAGATCAAGCTGTTGCCCAAGCAGCATGTTCCCCCTCTCCACACAGCCGGTAGATCCAAAGGAACGGCAGTAGCCGATACAGTTTGGTACCAGCCATGTCGCAGGAGTTGCCAGAATAATGTCGAATCGACATTAGACTGCCTTAGGGACTCCGACTCCGGATTTATCCTCAGGGTTTACTCCCGAAGCCAATTCCACAAATGGATATTCCCGCAAGGCAGCGGTGGTTTGAATTCAGAGTTCCTTCTCTTAGATAAGCTACCAACCAAGGATCACGAGCCCTATCTGCCCGAAGCTGCTGGTTTTAAGGCGCCAGTCGCTCGCCTTTGCCCCTTCTCCCGTCAGTGGAAACAGTTCCGCCGGGCTCAAATTGAGCCACACGTGAAGGCCGGGAGCTGGACTTGGTTGTCAGAGGCTGTTTGAGGAGCGTGCCATAGAAGTATTTTATCTGCAGTGAGAGCTTATCCTCACTACAACTCCCGGCAATAACAACCATTGGAACATATACACACAGCTATGTGACAACCAGTCACACAAACGTTAAAAACTGTGGTTAATTGGGTATGGGTCTGACCAACACCCAAAGTTAAGTTTCTTTTGTCGTTTATTATCATTAAACTTATAAACACCAGGGAGCCGCGATAGCATAGTGGTTAGTGCACTGGCTTCCTAGCTCAGTGGTCTATGGTTCGAAACCCAGATGAGGTGGGATTTTTTTTAGGCCACAAACGTCTCCTGGGTCGACCCAGACCCAAATGGGTACCAGAGCAACTCTGGGAAAGTTAAGGCAGCCGGCGTGATGCTGACCACATCACCCCTAGTGTGCCGACGGTCAAGAAAAAAATGGGCCTAACACCATATTCTCAATATGCCTCAATGGGCGTGTAACGCGGGATCCTTTTTATAAACACCAAATATCTAATGAAATGTCAAATAAAATCAGATTTACACACAAAGGAAAATAACAATGAATGTGCCCTCCCGTTATTGAGAAAATAAACCCAAAATGTTAATAACCCAAAGGTCAAAAGTTAGCACTATGTTACAGAATAGACAGTAAAGAACAAGTTCTTACTATATGCTACCCAGTAAAGTAAACAATTTTTAAGCAAAATCCAGATTGGTACAATTTCTGCAACAAAGAAAAATATTCACTCTCTCTGTCATACATGGCCACTCAATCACTCCTTACATACTCTTGGTGATATCCCTTGGAAATACAATAATCCTGAATATAAAATTTCCAGTGTTTTTATCTTCCAGTTTGGCCCCAGTCCATTCCCTAACAAATAAGATTAAGGAGTTGGACGCCGAATTTGTTGGTTTATTCCTGGATGAACAAATGTCACTTCGAAAATTTACAAACCGAGATCTTGGGGTTCACAGTCTTCTTCTTCTTTGATCCTTAGCCGCCGACCGTCAAAGCAGTCAGTGGCCATCACGCCAGTGGCGTCTTGTAGGGCAACAACAAATTGATTCCACTTTGCTCAATCGGTGGCCATCCTTCGTACAGTGCCACAACTCTGGTTCATTCTTTGCATCTCAGTCTCCACAGTCCTCCGCCAGGTTGTTTTTGGTCAGCCTCTCTTTCGTTTTCCTTCAGGGGTCCAAAGCATAGCTGTTCTTGTGATGGCATCGGAGTCTCTTCTGAGGACATGGCCAACCCAGCTCCAGCGTCTGTCAGCTATGATGGTATGCATGTCCTCTTGCTTGCTACGAGTAAGTAGATCTTGGTTAGTGATGGTATTCGGCCAAAAGATTCGGTGAATTTTTAATAGGCATGTTGTGTGAAAAGAGAACAATTTCGACATTTCCTCCTCTGTAACTCTCCAGCATTCCGCACCATAGAGAAGCACAGAAAGCATATAGCTCTGATATAATCTTAATTTTGTGTTTGTGCTATATTGGGAGGACTTCCAGGTGTTGTTTAGGCTAAATTAGGCTAAAGAAGGCTGTTCTTGCCTTATTCATTCTGATGCTGATGTCTTTGCCTGCCCCGCCGTCTGGTGTTACTATGCTCCTAGGTATGTGAAGGTATCTGTCTGTACCAGTTGCTGATTCCTTACTGATATGGGCTCAGGGTTGCTCACATTGAGCGTCATGACCTCAGACTTCTTTAAATTGATGTTCAAGCCCACCTGCTGGCTAAACATATTAAGTCTATCCGTTTTTTCCTGGATGTGTTGATGTGAATGTGCTAGTAGTGCAATGACATCTGCATATTCCAGAACTTCCAATGTAGAAAATGTAGTCCATCTTATTCCTCTTGGACTGCCCTCTGTTGTCTGGCGCATCACCCAGTCTATGACTGTTAAAAATAGAGTGGTGATAAGGGGCATCCCTGTCGTACTCCTGTCTTCACCTCAAAGGTTAGGTTGCTCTGCCCAACACTACACGTACAGTTGGCATAGAGGCTTTTTATGATTGACACTATGCAGCTTGGAATTCCATAAGCCCTCAGTATTTTCCATAAACTGTCCCTAAGTATGCTGTCAAAAGCCTTTTCAGAATCAACGAAATTAATGTAAAGCTATCTTTGCCATTCTGAGCACTGCTCTATAATGTTCCTGAGAGTGAATATATGACCTACACATCTTCTGTTCTTTATAAATCCTGCTTGTTCTTTCCTCAGTTTGTGGTCTACTGCCTTTGAAATTCTCTGTATAATTATCCTGCCTAGTATTTTGCTGGGAACTGAGAGAAGAGTGATTCCTCTCCAATTATTGCACTCTGCAAGATCTCCCTTCTTGGGCAATTTGACAATTATTCCTTTGTTCGCTCCTCTGATGGTGTTGTCCCCATTTTCCAGACGTGTGCAAATAGTGGTTCTAATAATTCTGCGTCTAGCTCAGGGTCTGTCTTAAATAGCTCTGCATTTAAGTTATCATGACCCGGAGCTTTTCCCTTCTATAACCCTTTGATTGCTGTGATGATTTCTTCTTTTCGTGGAATGTCTGTATTTACATCTAGATCGTTTTCAGCCTCAGGAACATTCAATTGTGTCTCTGGTGGTTCCTTGTTCAGAGTTTCTCTGATGTGCTCTGCCCATCTTGTTTCTTGTCCCTCTGCTGTCGTGATGAGATTACCTTGCTTATTTCTTACTAATGTAATATTGTTTGCCCCTCGGTTTCCGCTGATGAATTTAGTTATTTTGTATACTGTGCTTTGTTCATTTCTCAGTTCTGCCTCCTCTGCCTGTCTTGCAAGATCCTCTAGGAAATTCCTTTTGTTGGCTCGGGTTTGGCGTTTAACTTCCTTGTCCAGCTGACTGTACTGTTCGCTATATAGTTGCTTTAACCTGGGGGACTTCACTTGTTTTCTTTCTTTTCATTTCCTTTCTCATCGTTATGGTGTTTAATGTTTCTGGTGTTATCCAGTCTTGCTTCTTCCTTTTCTGAAATCCCGAGCATGATTTGCTGCTTTCCTTGTATATTGTTGAAATGGTGTTGAAATTCTGGTCTATATCATCAGTCAATGTCATTTCCTGTCTTTTGGCAAATTGATATCGTTTCTTTATATCGGCCGCAAAAGCTTTTCTGGTAAGGGAGTCCTTCAATTTGCTGATGTCAAACTTTTTCTGTGTAGTTACAATTGGTCCCGCCCTTCTTAGTTTCACTCTCAGTTTTGCTACTACTAAATGATGATCACTTCCCACATCTGCACCTCTTCTTACCTTCCCATCTTGTAATGCATGTCTCCATCTACCGTTAACCATGATGTGGTCTATCTGGTTTCTGTCCCGACCATTTGGTGATTCCCATGTTCAATTGTGAATTTCTTTATGTGGGAAAACTGTTCCTCCAATGACCAGGTTGTTAATGCTACAGAAACGTATTCGTTTAACTCCATTTTCGTTTGCTGTTCCGCTGCCGCATTTCCCCGCCGCATTTCCCCATTGTTCTTTCATTATATGTATTGTGTGTACCAACTTTCGCATTGAGGTCTCCCATTGCTATAACAAGATCATATCTAGGTGTGTCTTCCATTTCTTTCTGCAGTTGTTGATAGAATTCATCCTTGACCTCCTCATCGCTATCATTCGTTGGTGCATAACATTGTATTATTGTAGTGTTGGTGAATCTCCTTCTCAATCTTAATCTTATCAGTCTATTGTTGATGGGTTTCCATTCCAGTAATGTCCTTTCTATCCCTTTCTGTAGAATAATGGCTACGCCTTCATTGTGCTGTCCATCCTCTTTTACAGAGTAAAGTACTGTTTCTCCTGTTGCTGTTTTAACTTTTCCTGCCCCTGTCCATCTGCTCTCGCTTATCCCTAGAATGTGTAACCTGTAGTTTCTCATTTCTGCCGTGACCTGTCTTAGTTTACCTGTCTCGTTCATTGTCCTGACATTCCAAAATCCTATTCTTGTATCCTTTTTGGGTTCAGGACATCAGTTTTCATGTCAGTGGCTTCCTTTCGGCTTTCACCACTAACAGTCATACGAGCCACAGACTCCGAATGTCCTTCCCGCAGCAAAGTTTGTTCATTTATTGTTGTTTCCGTAACTTCATTGTTTTTTACATAGATAGGGGTGTCAGCCCTATGCTAAAACCCCCAACCTGGAGGACCAGGGTACCAGCTTTTGTCTGACCCCTACCCACACAGACCAGTCCAGCTTGGTTGAACCTACCAGGATTAAAACTCCCACTGGCATAGCTCTGGGGATTGTCAGGGTACACAAGCTGCCATACCGCTACAAGGTATAGGTACCATTGATGGCAGGGGGTTCACAGTAAACAGAAGAAAATACACCCAGTATTGGGAAACATCTGGATGCAAAAAAATGTTATATGATGATAATGATAATCCTATCGGCGGGCTATATGATGAGTGCCGATTCCAAAACAGAGTAACTCTTCTGGATAAAAAATCCGCGTGGATACGACTGTCAAAAGTCGGAAGTAATGTTATTGGTTTCACAACCCAGTGAGCTGATAAAATTGAGCAACATATTTCTGGGTTTTGTAAGTCCAGTTAAAATGTACTTACTTACTTAGTCGTTCCCCTTCTACCGTGAGGTGTAGAGGTTTGGAAGAGAGAGCGCCAGACTATCCTATCGGCTGTCTTCTTCCTGGCCTGGTTCCATTCTAATCCTCGGTCCTTCAAAGATTGTCTAACGTTGTCCTCCCAGCGGACTATCCGAAAAATTCTGAGTGACAACTGATAGCACGTTTAGAAAAGCACAGTTTATATATCATCATGATTCTATGATCTATAGATGATGCTACTTTTCACGTTACCATGTGTATCGAGAGAATCAAAAACCTGAGTTCCCAGATAAAAGGCTTACGATCGGCCTTTCTCAGGCGTTAGACCGCCATTAAAGACTTAAATCCATGAAACGGGGTTCTCGTAGATTTTGCCCGTATCTGAAGATCAAATAGCTCGGGGTTTGTTCCCTCTGTGTACGAACATCGAAGAGTACTCGGGGAAAGATTTTTTTCCCGTGCGTCTACTTCAAAAGGTCCGGTGTTGTTCACGCGCTGTCTGTCAGGTATCCGATGATTGACAGATCAGCTCGGGTGAGAAACTTAATGAACAAACCCCATTCGCTACCTGTTATGACTTGCAGGTCACGAAAGTATGAAAATCCTTCGTTTGTTTATGTTCAAGGAAAAGAGGCGTGAATGAAAATTAAGCTTGTGTGAGTAAGACAGGCAGAAAAATGCATGGTTTTGCTAACCAATCATAGAACGCTAACGGGATTACAATGCTGTCAGATTACTGTAGGCTATATTTTCATTATACGTCACGTCTACCATCAACCTACACAACGCTCAATGCTGGCTGGCTCACTATACCATTTGCGTAATAATACGCAGTCCCGCGTCTTACCTCTAGGACGGTTCCAGGCGTGTTTACATAATTCTCTACCTTTCTCTTCGCTCTACCTGCTAGACGTGACCATAAAATCAGTCAGGTCAGCTAGCTACATAATTTGCAAGCACATCTAACTTGTCGCATAGGCGTTCGACAAATTAATAATTACATACCACATATAACAACCATAGAAATATTATACATGAATTTTAAACAATCAATTTGTAAATAATAAACATCATGTACCGATGCTTACTCAAGTTCAAGTTACATGGTGTGGACAAGAATTATATTTTGCACCAATCCGCCACTGAGGCCAAAAAAAAGATTACATTTTCTGAGGTTACCCTTATGTGGGTGTTAGTAATTCATGACTTGATTATCACCAAAAAAGGAAACTGGCTATAGCTTTAGGTAGCTAGTTAAATGATTGCAGAAATTACTGCACTACGAGAGTCCTTTACGAAGGCTTACCCTGTCTATCATAAAGCCCTAGCAAAAACTATAATCACCCGTGTGTTACCGGGGCCCGAAAGGGGAGCAAAGAATAGTAACACTGTTCCCTTCCACGCATGTCGTAGAAGGCGACTAAGGAGGGTTGGGCATGGGGCTGGTTACCCCATCCTGTAAAAAATTTAAACCACAAAAACTTCAACAAATATGGACAAGTCAAATAAGAAAAATAAAACACAGCCATCCAAGACAGGGGAAGGTCCTCTCGCAGGGAGGCGTATGACGCAACACAGAGAAAGCCGAAAGGAGTCTGTGTTGCTGACAAACCTTCTTTCTTCTAGGAGAACTTCCAGATTTGGCACCTGGAATGTTCGGACATTAAACGAACAAGGGAAAGTGGCACAAGTAGCAGCAGAAATGAGGGAATATAAAATCGAGGTTCTGGGAATGTGTGAAACAAAGTGGAAGGGGGTAGACAGGAAGAAACTCATCACAGGTGAATTGGTGCTGTCCTAAGGACATGAAGACGAAAGTTCACACCACAGTGAAGGGGTTGCTCTTATGTTATCTACAGAAGCACAGAAAGCACTCATTGAATGGGAAGCCGTTGGACCCAGAATAATAACAGCCACCTTTAAAACAGCTAAAAAGGAAATACGTGTAAATGTCATCCAATGTTATGCGCCAACTAATGACAAAGAAGAGTCAGTGAAAGAAGCATTTTTTACTAGACTACAGAAAATTATGGATAAAGTAAAAAGAAGAGACATCACAATTTTGATGGGTGACATGAATGCAAAGATAGGTACAGTCAATACCGGATTTGAAGAAGTCATGGGAAAACATCTGCTAGGAATAATGAATGAAAATGGGGAACTATTCTCAAACTTCTGTGCTTCAAATCAACTGGCTATAGGAGGAAGCATGTTTCCACATAAGAGAATACACAAGGCAACATGGATATCACCAGACCATAGAACAGAAAATCAGATTGATCATATATGCATAAACAAGAAGTTTAGATCATCATTGCAGGATGTAAAAGTATATAGAGGAGCAGATGTGGCATCAGATCACCACCTTCTGATAGCCAAAGTAAAAATGAAACTCAAGAGATACGCTACAATGCAAAATTATAGACAATAATTTAATGTAGGACATCTAAGAAATCAAGAAACAAGAGACAAATTTGCGGTCACAGTATCCAACAAATTCCAAGTGCTCCAACAGCTGGAAGATGTAGAGAATACAGAATACTATTGGCAGCAGGTCAAAACTGTATGGAAGGAGACATGTGAAGAAATACTGGGGAAAAGGGAAAGACAACAAAAAGCATGGATAACAACAGAAACCATCAAAAAGATAAAAGACAGAAAAAACAAGAAAGCAGATTTAAACACAAGCAAAACCAGAAGTTCCAAAGCCAAGGCTCAAGAAGTGTACACAGAAGCAAACAAAGAAGTAAAAAGAAGTATCAAAAGAGACAAGAGGAAGTATATTGAGGAGTTGGCAGGAGAGGCAGAAGATGCTGCAGCCAAGGGAAATATGAGAGAACTGTATAGCAGCACAAAGAAGCTAACAGGGAAATACAAGCAAACAAGTTGCCTCATAAAAGACAAGAATGGAAAACTGCTCCGCAATATTCAGGAGCAAATGAAGATGTGGACAGAATATTTTGGTGACCTTCTCAATAGACCAGCTCCACAAAATCCCCCGGACATCCAGCCAGCAGAAGAAGAGCTACAAATTAGCGGTGAAAGACCAACGAAGGAAGAAATAAAGAAAGCCATAAAGCTTCTAAGAGATGGAAAAGCGGCTGGACCTGATGGCATTCCAGCAGAGGCCATAAAAGCAGATATAGACACGGCTACAGAGATGTTATATAAATTACTTGGTAAAGTCTGGGAAAAGGAAGAGATACCAGCAGAATGGAAGGAAGGATATCTAGTTAAGTTGCCTAAGAAGGGAAATTTACAAGAGTGCTCAAATTAAAGAGGAATAATGTTACTATCAGTGCCAGGAAAAGTATTAAACAGGATTATTCTTGAGAGATTAAAAGAGTCCATAGACAAGAAACTGAGAGATGAACAAGCAGGTTTTCGACAAAACAGGTCATGTACAGACCAGATTGCCACTTTGAGAATAATAGTTGAACAAAATCTGGAATGGAATTCACCACTATACATTGGATTTGTGGACTACGAAAAGGCATTTGATAGTGTAGACAGAGAATCACTTTGGAAATTGATGAGGCATTATGGAGTTCCCCTGAAGATCATTAATTTAATAACGAAAACATATGAAGACATGACATGCAGAGTTCTTCACGAAGGACAGCTTACAGAACCGTTTGGGATAAGAACAGGAGTCCGACAGGGATGCCTCTTGTCTCCATTTCTTTTCTTACTAGCAATAGACTGGGTTATGAGATCATCGACAACACACAACAGAAATAGAATCCAGTGGACACTGACTAAGCAGTTGGATGATCTGGATTTTGCTGATGACTTGGCTCTTCTGTCCCATAATCGTAATCAGATGCAGGACAAATTGAAAACACTGGATGAGAGGTCACAGCAATTGGGTCTGAAAATACACAGAGAAAAGACAAAAATAATGAGAATAAATGCAGGTAATGATAACAGGGTTGAACTTGAAGAAACACCAATACAAGATGTAGAATCGTACACATATCTTGGCAGTAATATAGATAAAGTTGGAGGGACAGACAGCGATATCAAAATAATAATACAAAAGGCAAGAGGGGTTTTCATTGCATTGGGAAATATATGGAGATCAAGAGAAATCGGATCCAATACGAAAATAAGAATGTTCAACTTAAATGTGAAGTCAGTCCTATTGTATGGCTCTGCGACATGGAGAACAACAAAAACAACAATCAAAAAGCTACAGACTTTTATAAATGGGTGCTTGCGTAGAATAGAGGGATTAAAATGGTATGACAAGGTTACCAACGTGGAACTGATGACAAGAACTAGACAAGTGCCAGTGGAACAAGAGATGAAAAGAAGACGATGGCGATAGATAGGACACACACTGAGGAAACCTGTTGATAGCATTACAAGGCAGTCCTTGTTCTGGAACCCCCAGGGCAAGAGAGGCAGAGGTAGACCAAAAAGCACATGGAGAAGAGAGATGGAAACAGAGAAGAAAATGATGAGGAGAACGTGGAAAGAACTTGAGATGATGGCACGTGACAGGAGGACTTGGCATGTGTTTGTTGAAGGCCTATGCTCCTTTGGGAGTAGAGGGTTATGAATGAATGAATGAAAAACTATAATTCTTGCTAGTAATGCATTTGCTTACCAAACCAAAAGGTCAGAATCTCTCACTATTAATCACCAGCGGGTAAACTGTCTTTACCGTGCTATTCTTCCGGCAAGAATTTCCAAGACTGAAGCAAACTGACAGACAAGGACCTCTTGTATACTTCCATCTTCGGTCGCAGGTGTGCCCCCAGACTTGAACTCGTGCACAGAACCACAGACAAAGACACGCAATACTGATGCGTAGGTGATGCGTAGATAGCAGGGAGGATAGTGTGATTCGCTTTCATAGCTAGGCGGGGTTGTCGCACGGAAGGTCCAGTGTTCAAATCCTGGATAAGCCACTCATGTCTGTTGTTTTTCTGTTGTCTAGTGTTCTACTTTTTTTTTTGTTACGAGTGCCTGAAAGCATAGCTTTATGTTTGTTTCATATTAATTTACACGCAATACTGGACCAGAGCTTTCTGTACAAGACGCAACTACCAAAAGATTTTGCATAACGGGTTGACGGCCATCCCTGTTGAAATCGAAAACAACAACACCTGCACAACCCGTGCTTCTGGTACCATCGTAAGAATAGCGTAAGAGAGGCTCAAGGAAACCTGAAACAAAACGGGGAACGTCATCGATGTCAAAGACCGAGACACGAATGACCGCCCAAGTTTCTACGTCACGTGATGTCCTTCAACAGAGGTTCTGAGACGGGTCTCCTGGAAGAAACTGAACTCAAAGACCAAACCGCCCCTGCAGAAATGCAATACTGGTACTCACGTGGACAGCGAATCTGTGTCTCAAAAGAAAGCTGAAATGGATTACCGCTCGTGTTCAAACATGTTTACGAGCGGCGCAGATTCTCTCCCGCTTGTCCAATGCCAGATGCTCTTACTCATCTTTAAGTTAATCGTTGCTGGACTAATAAATAAGAAATCAAAAGAACCCACACACTCTGCGGGGTGAGTGTCTGACCGAGTAATAACGGGGGTGACTGCCCCATAAAACTACATACTCGTATAAAGAACTAAATACAGACAGCCAGTGACTCTAGAAAAAACTAAAGAGAATTGGCGGGTTGGAAAATAGGAAATAACAGCCATATCGTCTTTTTTTCCGAACCGATTTCCTCCATCTTAGGCTTATTTTACTCATATGAATGAGTAGGTTTATCCATTGAGATATCCTACTTATACTATATCCGACATATCATCGGAGCAGCCGAAACAGCAGGGAAAAACACATCACGGTTCATGCTCACTGTCTTCTATACACAATAATTTCGGCTCTACAACACATCCAGTGACACTATTGCTATCCGCCTTGTAGTGGTGTTTGATGGTATTGTATGATGGTGATATTACTAAATGTAATTGTATGAGGCCAGCTGTGAAGGCTCCTGAGATAAGATGTAGTTGTGAATTGTCAGAAGGCCTTTCTTGCTACCACTACGACCTCACACTATTTTTTTTTTTTTTTTTTTTTAATGAATGTAGCTACGTAAAGTGTCTAGGGTTATGATATGTAGTGTGGTGTAATAGGTTATAGATATACCCACAGATATTTAACAAGACTAATAATATTAATAAATGTTAAAATACACTGAACTAACTCACGTGTGTAAAATTTTTTGATAGAATTATATTACATTTATTTTGTTCTGGATCAATTTTTTAGATTGACCAGAACTTAAAAGGATTTAGAGATTATGAAAGAAATGCATGGAATATTATATCATAAATGCAATAGTGTACATATATATGTACTATACTAGTTAGTTTTATTAAAATGTTCTAGTAGTCATCTACTTGGGAGGATAGTTAATGTTTGTGCTGTTGGGGTGGCCTCATCACACCTGTCTATATTGACTACACAGTGTCCAGAAAATGGTGGGAATTTTATGGGGGTATTAGTAACTACAAAGCGTTGGTGAATGTCCAGCAGACCAGAGGCTCACTCATCTTGTAGTTGTAGCTCTGGTGCTGAAATCTGGTGGTCCCACCTCTCCGTGCTGGCGGGCAATAATGGTGGTCTCTGTCACAAGTACTGCACAGATACACTCGAGTAAAGTCACCAACTGAATAGACACTGCTTTGTTGACAACAGAAACTCACAGCTCTGCAATCAAAGTATGGGCCATGTGTCAAAATCTATTCTCTACCCACGTCTGGACACAACACTGACACAACAACCACATCATACAGACAGGTCAGATCTCTCTGACCAAACAGCACATTTACCATGGTGGTTTTACATCAGATAGATCCTCCCAGACTATAGATTCTGAAAAATATTTATTAGTTTTCTGCCCTAAAAGAGGATAGGTAATATGTTTCATTATTCTCAACACTTGATCTGTCTTTCCTAACCCTTGTTGGAGTTTATGTATATTGTTGGTCCCTAGACCCTGACTAGGGCGGGGGGTCTAGAGCAAATCCCTACTTGTTTGTAAGGCTAGATTATGATATGGCAGTATCAAATCACTCAAACATGAAACAATATTCAAAATATATAAGGAAATAATTTCAATCTTACCAGATTATGAATAAATAACACAGAATTGCTAGCAAAACTCAGCTGAGCTGCTGGCTATAGTATGGCGTCCCTAAACTTCTTTCACTTTCTTTCATATGGAAATCACCACACTTTAAAATCTGTGTCTATCACTGAACAACTATTGAAGACTGGCCCCACTTTCGCGTCTGAGCGCTAATAATATGATTGTCTGTGGCCAATCACTGCCTAGGTTTATTTTAAATTCAAATTTCCTACCCTAAAGTCATTTCAGTCATGCTTCAGTCAAGTATGGATGGTTATCTGTTAGTCTGTCCGTCTCTACTTGTGTTTCTACAAAAATGTACTTGATTTTTGAACCAACCTTTCTCTCCCCTCCAAATTTTTGTCGTTAAAAGTTATATTTAGACACAGCTACCACCAATGTCCCTGTCTTCCATACTACGTAGATTTGAACACCTGCGTCTCGAGGTCGTGTTTTTTTGTGCAAATAGCGACACTTTTAGATTCAATACAGTCTGTCGATGATGTGAACAACACTGTCTTTTGTCATTATCTTCAATATTATCTATCCGTTTGTAAAATTAAGAACATATTAGTTCACTGCTCAGAATGGGCCATCCGGCCAGCTAATTTTTATATTCATAACATTAATATTACGAAAAAGTTACTTTTTAATTTTTGTAATATTCCAAACATCTGTGTTCTGCCGCTGAATTCAAATCAAAGGCTTGGTATCGCAAAAGCGACCAATAAATGACTGTGGCGTAACATATCCAAGGTCCCTTCTGTCGAGTTCCTTACTTTGTGTCAACTTGGAAACGTGACTTTTCTCCGTTTCCCCCCCAATTGCGTCTCCTTAGCCTTTCTAGTCTCACGCAATCTTTCCAGTCATATTTTTTCCTTTTTATCCGCCGTTCCCCTCCTGTCTAGCAAGTCAATTATTATGGAGGATGATGACCCGCGGTCTAGGCGATCATGTACTATTCGCAGCCTACGCATTATGTTTTTATCCTTACATGTTATCTTTGGAGGTATTTTACCGTTGTATCTCTGTTAATTTCACTACACGCCTAAGGTTAATGATCCCTATTATCAAACCGGGTCCTTCCTTAACGAGGTACTCATGTATATTTGACATTGCCTTCCAAAATATTACCAACATCTACACTTTCACTGTTTCCACGTTGAATAGCCTGGCATATCCTCCAACACTACGTGTACTAAGCTGGCGTTTCATTGGTCAGTTACTTCCACGGCGGTTGCGCTGTGTACAATTTTTGAATGATCGCCGAGAAATTGTTTAGACTTCACTACAGCACAGTAAGCTTGGAGGAGTCACTTGAGCCCCAGATGTAATTCTGGCTTTTATCTGGTTGCCTGCATGCAGAAGGATCTCTCTAAGGACCACATGATAGGCAGCGGTAGCTGAGAAGTAGCTCTGTTTAGCACGTGACGATACCGTGGGAGAGCTCAGATCTAGAGCACAATATTTTAGCTCTGCATTTTTTGGAGAGCACCCTTGGATGCCGGAGAATGCACAGTTTGCTACACGCTCACTTCATCCTAGCTTAGAATTAAATGCAATGATCCGTTAAATACAAGTCAAGCTGGAGAACCTGAAGCTCATGACTTCAACTCAACTTGTTTCGGAATGGCAGAAACGCCTAGATATACAGTGTAGATAATACCACGGACAATTCAACTTGGTACTGGCTGCAAAAGACCGAGAAGTTCAACAGTTCTGGTTAAACAACAACAACAACAACAACAACAATACCTGGAGCAATTATAAAGCTCTCATAAATTATACGGTTTTTTTTTTCTATTTTCCAAATTCCAACAAACTATTTTTTTTGTCTTGTTAGCGCAGTTTTGATAACAAATAACCGGAACAATTGTTGCTGTCAATGATATTGTCATATAAAATTATTGTTGCGTTATATACAGCAGCGTGCTCATGAGTTAAAGTAACTATATAATTAGCTATAGATATCCCCACCAGTCATAAAACATTGGAAACGGCCGCTGTGTTTATGTATGTGTATGTATGAATGTCTGTTTTTCCCTTCATATAAAATAGTGTATTATTCAACAAAAAGTAAGCTCCGAAAGTTCAAGTCCGATAGATAAAATAAAATTGTGACCTGCAGCCGGATGCAGATAAAGATTATAAACTGACACCTGTTTGTCTTACACGGCCACGTTACATATCTTTAGGTCACGGTCATTACTTTTGTATTGTCTTTGTATCTCTGTCTGTCCCTAGCTGTCACACTCAAAATGTGTGAAACACACACACAGAAGCAAACCCTAATGCACACATTCATGATTTTAAAAAACTTTCCTTCACTGCTGGACACAAAATAATTCGCGACAGATAATAGTGCTCTCATTAAAATGCACACTAAAATTCCACAGTTTTTAACTTTTTGTTTCACTGAAGGCAAATTTCTTTATTTAGCCAAACAAATGTTAAACATGAGAGAGACGTTTTATAAAGATGACCATGAACAATATTGTGAAAGACCGTTGTCATCCTTGGACATCTTAAGATTCTTCTCATCTGTTGTCTCAAGAGGTTTGGCATAATTATGTCTCTCTATGTTGGAAATTTGACAATATGTCTACTCACGGCATTAGTCTCTCACAAAAAGTCATTTTTTTTTAAAAATACATGTCATTAACTTTTTGCCTGGTTCCATCAAACACGACATTCCAGCCATATTCAGGTGTCCTATAGTTACACTAAAATAATAAGTTTCTGCTTGATTTAAAGGAATATACCCAGGTAAAGATAAATGTAAATTATGTGTGTCAGTTGTTGATTATTGTGTTATTGTAAACATTACGTGGATACAATTGGTGGAGTGTAAATATCGCATTCGCCAAATTGCCACTGCCTTAATTACCTGAACAATGGTTGTATACGGTATAATGGGCGGGACACCAATGATTGCAGCGCTACAGTATAATGGGAATTGCCTATAAAATGTTGTCAAGAAGATCACTAGAAATTACCTTGTTAAGAAAGAAAGGGACCCGTTCGAGATAAGGACGAGAAAAAGAGAAAGCGAATGCTCTCCACTGGATAGTATTTTCTAAAAAAATCATGGATAATTCTCTGTTTCCCTACGATTTGAGCTTCTTTCCCTGATCTCGTTAACAAAATTGCAACCAACCTCCTAACTGAAGTATTTTACTTATATGTACATGCTTAACTCAGACAACACGAGTGATACATTAAATAACTTGGTTATAATCTTCTCGGCTATAACATTTATTAGTTAAATATATATATACATAATGGGTTAGTAGAAAGTAAAAAGGCTCATGATGAAAAACACTTCACATACTGATGAAATGTATACATGTAGTTAATTAAATAGGAGATTGAATCTAGGTAAAAAGTGAAATGATTATGTGAAAAATTAAATTTTACCACACGGATAACCATTCAATACTGGTCATAAATGAAACAAATGTTCTCCACTGCGAGCGTATGCATTGTTATACACCGACTGTCCAATGTAAATGTCTGTGACCACGTGTTGGTTACCTAGAAAACGAGTAATTATAGCTGAAACTCTTACATATCTAGTAGTAAGAACATGTAAGATGTAATGTTCCTCAACGCTTGGAATTCTCACTAGCATCGACAAACCTTTGATATATGGCTCAAGAAAATGGCAACTGTCTGATCTTGAAAATGTCCTGATTAACTAGCGCTCTGCACGAAATAATCTTCTGCTAACACGTGTGCTTTTACACATATAAACACAATTTATACACGCTATATATATATATGTATAAATAATGCTGCGTCACGAACGTGTACAAACGAAGGGATGGAGATCTTTCTTGTAACGTAGGAAATGTATTATATCCTATACTGAGAAGTCTGCTATATGAACGGATGTTTTGCTAGCTTATTTGCGATTAGATGCCAAACACGTAAAGTGTAGACTCAGGTTTCTGCAGGTCTGAAGATACGAAATAGATTCGTAATTTTCACATATAATATGAATAGGTGACTTTCTTTTAAACTTATTGCTCACTATTTCTTCTTCCTTACTGTTAACTCTGGTCTGGATTCTCTTAAAATGATATATGACATGTGGCGCACATGATGCTATTAATTTTAGTGAACATGAAAGCGTTTGCCATTACAATATTTGCAATGACGATCTAATAATCTAGATTAAGGTTAAATATACAAGGGAAGGTCAAAAAGTAATGCCTCCGATTTTTTATGTATGTAAATACTGCATCGGTGCGCAATTTGTAAATTTAGCAGGATTTCTCAAACACTCTTCTGCACTGTATAGCATTACCAACCTGTTTCAGTAACAGGTGGCACCACCGTAACAGTTTAAAAATGGTTGCCACAGACGTTCGGTTAAAACAACGTTATGTCATAGAATTCCTCAATGCTGAAGGCGAGACACCAATTCGCATCCACGAACGTTTGAAGAATGTTTATGGAGGTTCAACAGTGGATATTAGCACTGTCCGACGTTGGGTACATCGTTGTGACGAAGCTGAAGTAGGTCAATCCTCAATGGCTGACGCAAAGCGGACTGGCCGCCCGTCTACTGCAGTGACTCCACACAACATTCATCGAGTTGATGGCATCATTCGTGGTGACCGTCGGGTAACATTGGATGAACTTTCTTCCATGTTGTCCATTAGTAAAGGCAGTGTCCAGAACATCATTAAAGACCTGGGTTATTCAAAAGTTTGTGCACGGTGGTACCCAGAATGTTGACAGACAGACATAAAGAAAAAAGGAAAACCATAGCCATCAACCTCCTGCACCGTTACGAAACTGAAGGAGAAGAGTTTTTATCGAATATTGTGACAGGTGATGAGACTTGGGTTCATTTTTTTTGAACCAGAATCCAAGAGGCAGTCAATGGAATGGCATCACACAACATCGCCGACAAGAAAGAAGTTCAAAAGTTCACCATCTGTAGGGAAAGTTATGGCCTCCGTGTTTTGGGATGAGAAGGCTGTGATTCTTCTCGACTTCTTGCAACAGGAAAACACGGTGAATGCAGACCGTTACATTGAAACTTTGAAGAAGCTTAGAGGTTGTCTTCGGCGACTTTACCCATTAAAAGATCAGAGAACTGCACTACCGTTGCACGATAATGCCACGCCACACACCGCTAAACGCACCATTAATGCGATTGCAGAATTTGGCTGGACATTATTACCACATCCCCCTTACAGTCCCGATCTTGCACCTTCTGACTTCCATCTGTTTGGACCACTGAAAGAAGATCTTCGCATACATCTCTTTGAGGACACCGAGACCCTTAAACGCGCCGTACGCCAGTGGTTTAGGAAAAAGGACACACATTTTTACCGTGCTGGGATATATGCTCTTGTGAGAAGATGGACAAAAACTGTAACAAATAACGGAGACTACATTGAGAAATAAATTTTTGAAGTTCAGACGTGGAGCTACATTTCAATGTGAATTTTATCTGTTTTCTTGCCTATTGAATGAAATTAAAAATTACGAGGCATTACTTTTTGACCGTCCCTCGTATAACTATAAATAACTTTATAATATAAGTTTTAAAGGAAAAAATCTTTTGATTAACCATTAACAAATAGAGATACTTTAAAAAAAACAGTATTTCGCACAAATTAGCTGTAAAGCTAAGTGTGAAAAGAAATAACTAATAATGAAAAATAAAAATTACTAGTAATGTCTCTACCTTTCCAAACAGTTTTTTCCCGCTAATTCCGTAAGAACACATTTGAAAATAATGGAAAGAAATAAAACCCCAATAATGGAAGAGGCTAGGCTCTAGGAATCTCTTCCACTATTCTACGCGGGTGTTGTAAAAACATCCTTAATTCCGAGGAACATGTCGTTATATTTTCTAATTGCGAATGTGTTACAATTCCGAAGCCTCCACTAATTCTTCATCCAGCTTGTCATGCTACCTCTACATGCTTGCGTGCGATTTTAGAGCCCATTAACAACTAAAAGCGGATGGGCTCCAATAAACATTTGCCTCATTGCTGAGTGCTACTTCTTCTTTGATCCATAACCACCAGCAGTCAAAGCAGTCAGCGGCCATCACGCCTGGTGGCGTCTTGTAGGGCAGCAACACATTTATTCCACTTTGCTCGGTCGGCGGCCATCCTTCGTACAGTGCCCCAACTGTGGTTCATTCTTTGCATCTCAGCTTCCACAGTTCTCCGCCAAGTTGTTTTTGGTCGGCCTCTCTTTCGCTTTCCCTCGGGGGTCCATAGCATAGCTGTTCTTGTGATGGTATCAGGGTCCCTTCTGAGGACGTGGCCAACCCAACTCCAGCGTCTGCCAGCTATGATGGTGTGCATGTTCTCCTGGTTACTCCGAATAAGTAGTTCTTGGTTGCTGATGGTGTTTGGCCAAAAGATTCGGAGAATTTTCCTTAGGCAGATTGTGTGGAAGGAGGACAGTTTCGACATTTCCTTCTCTGTTACTCTCCAACATTCCGCACCATAGAGAAGCACAGAAAGTACACAGCTCTCATACAGTCTCAATTTGGTGTTTGTGCAACTGAGTGCTTGGTGAAGAGATAAACGGTGGCTTTTAGTTGGACGCCTGATACGAAATAGTATTTACTACTTTGTTACAGAGTAACTTTCCTGTGCGGCTTCTGCCTGAAACTAAAGCTGGGTGAAACAGTTGACAGCCTGCTAACAACATCCAACATCAAAGTTACTCCCTATTGGATACCATTACACTCCGATACACCAAGCTAACAACATCTAAAATCAGAGTTACTCTATTTTGGATACCACGACACATAGATATACCAGGCTAACACCATCCAACATCATAGTTACTCTCTATTGGATACCACGACACATAGATACACCTGGCTAACAACATCCAACATCAGAGTTACTCTCTATTGGATACCATGACACACAGATATACCAGGCTATCAACAACCAACATCAGAGTTACTCTCTCTTTGATACCATGATACACAGATATACCAGGCTGTCAACATCCAACATCAGAGTTACTCTCTCTTGGTAGCGAAATGTTTTTAAGGGTGTAGTGTCAATAGTAATACTGAAGAAAATAGAAATATAATTATGTATGAAAATTGGGAAGTACCAGTATTGGAGAGAAACACCGGTATCACAAGATAGTCACGGCTGTGAATGTATCTGCTTCAGAACGCATTTAGAGTAAAGTCAAATCATACCTTGCCACCTTGCTAGGTAAATATCTGCGATAACACTGATAAACAACATTTTTCTTTCTTATATAAGAATAAGTGTTCTTAGGTCAGTTTCTTGCGCTGATTTCAAATTTGAAATCCGTTTATCTCTATCACATCGGGTTCTTAAGATATTTGTGAATAAATATATTTTTGGGGAAACCGTTATTTGCTCCGTTTCATTTTTACTATATAACTTATTAAAAATTAATAAAATGCAAAATAATTCTACTTTTTATACTGCTAAAAGATGCATGACACATGTCACGCTATTTTTCAAATTGTTACTGTATTTTGAAATAATTCTGAGCGAAATTCGGCTGATCTGTTCTGTTACGTGTGCGGATATTTTACCGATCGTGTTCACCAGAAAAACTTTATACCATTACTAAAGAAAGCATATGAACTTTATTTCGATTCGAAAGTTGATGATGCAAATAAATCTTGGAAGCCAAATGCAGTTTGTTCGACTTGTGCAAATACATTGGCAGGTTGGTTACGACAATCGCCGAAGCATAAGTCGATGCCTTTTGGAGTGCCAGTAATATGGCGTGAACCGACAAATCACGCTACTGATTGTTACTTCTGCTTGACAAATATCCATGGTTTAACTTTTAAAACTAGAAAGTCTGTGGTTTATCCAAATATTGAATCGGTTTTGAAACCAATGCCTCATGATCCAATCACGTGTCAGATCCCAGTTCCACCAGAACAATATCCGTTGGACTTGAATGAACCATCAGAAAGTGATAGTGTACCTGCTTTAGAAACTAATTCTGACTCGGATTATATACCGGTGAATGATGGTGCTCACTTAATTAACCATTCAGAACTTTCAGATCTAATATGTGATCTCGCTCTTACCAAAGGACATGCGGAATTACTCGGTTCGCGACTCAAAGAATGGAATCTTTTAGCGCCCAATACTCCGATATCTGAATTTCGTCATAGACACAGAGAACTTGTTCAATACTTTGAGATGGATGATGACATATGCTATTGCAAAGATGTAAACGGTCTAATGGTACACCTCGGTCATGAGCACATAGCCAACGAATGGCGACTTTTCATTGACTCTTCCAAGACTAGTCTAAAAGCCGTGTTATTGCATAACGGAAATTTATTTTTATCAATTCCAGTCGCCTACTCTGTTAATATGAAAGAAACTTATGACAATATGGCTATACTTTTGGCAAAAATAAAGTACAATGACTACCAATGGCGGATTTGTGGAGACCTAAAGGTCATTGCAATTCTCACGGGCATGCAGATTGTGTATACTAAATTTTGTTGCTTCCTATGTGAATGGGACAGCTCCAACAGTCAGGAACATTATGCAAGAAAGGTGTGGCCTATCAGGGATCTATGCAGCTCGGGCATAAAAATGAAATACACGAGCCATTAGTTAACAAAGACAGCATCATTTTACCACCGTTATATATAAAGTTGGGGCTCATGAAGAATTTCGTAAAAGCGTTAGATAAAACAAGCTAAGCTTTCACTTATCTTCGAGAAAAGTTTCCGCAAGTTAGCGACGCAAAGATAAAGGAAAGTATCTTTGTTGGACCTCAGATTAGGAAAGTTATTGCAGACAAACAATTTCAGAACTTGTTACATGGTAGTGAACTTCGCGCATGGATGGCATTCAAATCGATCGTCGATAACTTTCTGGGAAATCACAAATCTGCCGACTATGTGCATATTGTTAAGCAGTGCATAGATGCATACAGAATTATGGGCTGTAACATGTCCCTCAAAATCCATTTGCTCGATTCGCATCTTGACTTTTTCTCTGACAACCTTGGCGAAGTCAGCGATGAACATGGAGAACGATTCCATCAAGATATCGCCGTAATGGAGTCACGTTATCAAGGACGGTGGAGTGTGACCATGCTTGCCGATTATTGTTGGATGCTTCATCGCGATGTACCACATGCCATTCATCGACGAAAGTCGACTGCAAGGAAATTCAAGCATACATAACTGTTATACTTCTTGTACGAATGATGTTGTAATACTGTATGTGTTGTTAAAAAACCTCAATTACGTATTTCTAGAGATCCCGACCTGATAGAGAAAAACGGTTTGCAGATTTAAAAACAGCGCATTAAAATTGACCAGAAAAACATAGAAATGTTAGAGAAAGAAAAAAAATTTTTTTGTTGTTGTTAGCCAGTGTAATTAAATAAATCAGAGCAACTCAACTTCAACAATTATAAAATTAATAAGTCAGCTGAGTACAATTTCTGAATTTATTATGTACGTACATCAATCTACTTTTGTGTTGAATTGTGAATGGTGGACGATGGAAATCAATGGATAAATATATTAGAAAATTTGGATGATGGTGAATTTATAATTTAAGTAATTAACTTAAAATAGAAAGTCCTTCCTAGATCTCCCACTTGTATAGAAATAAAAGTTTATCAGCTGTGCTGTAATCACTAGTCTCTGGCTCTGCTAAAAGTCAGTAATTTTCGTCATCGATTTTGACAGCTCACATACACTGCAGGAATTGATTCTATTGTATACTCATCGTTAGAGTAAGGTCTGTTCTTGTTAGAATGACACACAACACTGTTTTCTGAAGATCTTTGCATTATCTCACACAACACTGAGGGACACATATATGCCAGGCTAACAACATCTAACATCCGAGTTACTCTATATTGGATACCACGGCATCCAGATATACCAGGCTAACAACATCCAACATCAGAGTTACTCTCTATTGGATACCACGATAAGGTGGACTGGAATCATTTAATAAAGCTGGACTGGAATGGTCGGGAATGTAATGGCAACATAAGGATTAGTGCTGTCTTTAGGCCATGCAGAAAAAAAGCACGCTAGAATTCAGTACGAGTGATAATTTGACAGGTTACTTGCTCGCATGTGTGATAATTACAATCTGTATTATGTATTGCTCGCTCAAATAATAATGTTTCAAATAATTAACTCTCCTTTAATTGTAAATTTAGGTAATGACCTGCAATAATACTATTTCTTCCTTCAGAGTAGGGACCTCAAGTCAAGTCTAGGTTAAGAATGTAATGTACTAGGTTTGTTTTCCTTTTGCTCCACTTGGTTACCTGCAAACTGAAACAGAATATATTCTTTGAGAGCGCATCGTAATAGAGGTCACATGAATTTTACTTTGTAAATTATGAGCAAATGTAAGGTAAATTAAAAACTGAACTGCATTAGGCTACAATAAGTTGCACGCTTCTATATGGCAACGAGCATAGGCCTTCAACAAACACATGCCAAGCCCTCCTTTCACGTGCCATCATCTCAAGTTCTTTCCACGTTCACCTCATCATTTTTATCTCTGTTTCCAGCTCTCTTCTCCATGTGCTTCTTGGTCTACCTCTGCCTCTCTTGCCCTGGGGGTTCCAGAACACGGATTGCCTTGTAATGCTATCAACAGGTTTACTCAGTGTGTGTCCTATCCATCGCAATCGTCTTCTTCTCATCTCGTGTTCCACGTTGGTAACCTTGTCATACCATTTTAATCCCTCTATTCTACGTAAGCAACCATTTATGAAAGTCTGTAGCTTTTTGGTTGTTGTCTTTGTTGTTCTCCATGTCTCAGAGCCATACAATAGGACTGACTTCACATTTGAGTTGAAGATTCTTATTTTTGAATTGGATCCGATTTCTCATGGTCTCCATATATTTCCCATTGCAATGAAAGCTCCTCTTGCTTTTTGTATTCTTAGTTTGATATCACTGTCTATCCCTCCAACTTTGTCTATATTGACGCCAAGATATGTGTACGATTCTACATCTTGTATTGGTGCTTCTTCAAGTTCAACCCTGTTATCATTACCTGCATTTATTCTCATTATTTTTATCTTTTCCCTGTACATTTTCAGACCCAATTGCTGTGACTTCTCATCGAGTGTTTTCAATTTGTCCTGCATCTGATTACAGTTATGGGACAGAAGAGCCAAGTCATCAGCAAAATCCAGATCATCCAACGGCTTAGTCAGAGTCCACTGGATTCCATTTCAGTTGTGTGTTGTCGATGATCTCATTACCCAGTTTATTGCTAGTAAGAAAAGAAATAGAGACAAGAGGCATCCCTGTCGCACTCCTGTTCATATCCCAAACGGTCTTGTTAGCTGTCCTTCATGAAGAACTCTGCATGTCATCGTATGTTTTCTTTATTAAATTAATGATCTCCAAGGGTACTCCATAATGCCTCATCAATTTCTAAAATGATGTTCCGTCTACACTGTCAAATGCCCCCAGTCCTCAGCTCAAAGTCTTCCTACCACCTGTCATCAGCTCAAAGTCTTCCTACCCCCTGTCATCAGCTCAAAGTCTTACTACCACCTGTCATCAGCTCAAAGTCTTCCTACCCCCTGTCATCAGCTCAAACTCTTCCTACTCCCTGTCATCAGCTCAAAGTCTTCCTACCCCCTGTCATCAGCTCAAAGACTTCCTACACCCTGTCATCAGATCAAAGTCTTCCTACCCCCTGTCATCAGGTCAAAGACTTTGTGCCACCTGTCACCAGATCAAGGTCTTCCTACCCCCTGTCATCGGATCAAAGTCTTCCTACCCCGTGTCATCATCTCAAAGGCTTCCTACCGCCTGTCATCAGCTCAAAGTCTTCCTACCCCCTGTCATCAGATCAAAGGCTTCCTACCCTATGTAATCAGATCAAAGTCTTCCTACTCCCTGTCATAAGATCAAAGTCTTCTGTTACGTGCAGTCTTTGATATCTTACAATATTATACATTGGTATTCTTGTTATCTTCGCAAATATTTTGAAAGCAAAATAGTGCTTAAGGGAAAGTCATTATTGTGTTACTTCCCTTGAAAGTTGTGTCGGCTCTTTCGATCAAACTCCGCGGATAAATCCATTTTACTGCGATTTATTCGTTGTTTGGGTAATAATAGATTGTTCTTGCTTCAGAATATCTATGGCCTGAATTTATGTGTATTGTTTGTCTGAGTAGGACGAGTCTGTCTTATATCTGTATATCTTTACATATCTAAGTCGAACTATATGTTCTGTTGTCTCTAGAGAGGTCGAAGGCTATTCGGCGGATGTGTCGCTAGAGGGTGGTGTGATTTGGCTTCGTCCTGATAGGGACTGTGTTTTTCCATGTCGGCCTGTCGCCGGGGAAAAAGTGATCTCAGTATTTGTGGGGAAGGTGATAGTCGTCTAAACCTATCGTGTATGCTTTACCCCAGTGTTTAGTCGTATTGCCAAGGAATGGCAGTTTCATATTTCCTATACCAAGGTAATCAAAGATACTCTTATGAACTCTCGATCGAAGCCACCATTTTCGATAGTTACGATTTGAATGTCTAAGAGAATATATTTGACTCGATGAAAACGACTTCGATTCCTAGCAGCACTATATCCTGTAGATTGCAGTCAATTGTTCATGATCAAATCTACAGAGCAATGAAATGTTTTATGAATGACTAACTTTAGGACAGATTCATTATCTGTATCCAAACGTGAGTGACAGCTCACGAGTGAAGCCATCTTGGAACCAAAACATGTAGTGACTTTCAAGAAGAGAAAAGGGATGCCCGTATTATCGCTTGATCAGTCCAGAGATCACTGCTACACATGAGAACCCATTGCTAGCGGTTCAATATTATTATATGGAAAAATATGTGCTGAACATTATGTTGAAGAATCGTTGCTAGACGAGATTAGGTTTAGAAGCCATCTGAAATATTGTTTATAAGCTGACGTGCTCAGTCAGTGAAGTCAGATGATACATGTATGGGCGATACTGAGTGCTTGGCTACTGACAGTCCATTATACACTTATTCTACATGAGTGCCCATGTAACATTGCAAGACCATTTATCCACTGTACTATGATGTATTATGGCAACCTGTGATTTGTCACTATCTGTGCTGTCGAGTGTGTACGTCCAATTAAACTTTAGAAAAGGTACACAGTCGTTGGTGTCGATGACTTCCAGCCATACATGAGTGTGAGAAAAGAACATTTTTTGTCAACACCACGAACCTTTATCATCATTCGCACATTATACACTCAATCCATGTCTACACACCACTGCGTAGGTCAAGTTGACATTCCATACACTACAGTGGAGCAAACAACACCATAGAGATCTTATCAACTGATGATGATGATGATGTCTGCTTCCATCCACTTATATCTATCTTTTGGTGGATATCATTAACGGGAATAAAAATCCAACTTTATCAACCTTATCATCTTCCTACCCCCTGTCATCAGATCAAAGACTTCCTGCCACCTGTCATCAGATCAAATACTTCCTACCACCTGTCATCAGATCAAAGTCTTCATACCCCCTGTCATCAGCTCAAAGTCTTAATACCCCTTGTCATAAGATCAAAGACTTCCTACACCCTGTCATCAGCTCAAAGTCTTCCTACCCCCTGTCATCAGCTCAAAATCTTCCTACCCCCTGTCATCAGATCAAAGACGTCCTGCCACCTGTCATCAGCTCAAAGACTTCCTACCCCCTGTCATCAGATCAAAGACGTCCTGCCACCTGTCATCAGCTCAAAGACTTCCTACCCCCTGTCATCAGATCAAAGACTTCCTGCCACCTGTCATCAGCTCAAAGACTTCCTACCCCCTGTCATCAGATCAAAGACTTCCTGCCACCAGTCATCAGCTCAAAGACTTCCTGCCACCAGTCATCATCTCAAAGACTTCCTGCCACCTGTCATCAGATCAAAGACTTCCTGCCACCTCTCATCAGATCAAAGACTTCCTGCCACTTGTCATCAGCTCAAAGACTTCCTACCCCCTGTCATAAGATCAAAGACTTCCTGCCACCAGTCATCAGCTCAAAGACTTCCTGCCACCAGTCATCAGCTCAAAGACTTCCTGCCACCTGTCATCAGATCAAAGACTTCCTGCCACCTGTCATCAGATCAAAGACTTCCTGCCATCTGTCATCAGCTCAAAGGCTTTCTGTCTTCCTCATCCTAATCATATTTGCCTCCAGTTCTATTTTCCGTGTGTTCTTTGTTCTTTCTCTAGCTCTGTTAACCTGGGAGTGACAGAACAGGGAGTGACTGGTAATGCTACCAAAAGTTTTCTCATTTTCTGTCCTATTCATCTCCATCTTCTTCTGGTGATCATTTCTTGTTCCACTGGTGCGTGTCTGGTTCTTGTCATTTTGTTATTTCACGTCAGTCCAACTTTTGTACGCAAGTATTTATCCACGACAGTCTGTAGATAAGCCTGACAGAAACAACATTCTATAAAATGAAAAGTATTTTAGACAACAATTCTTGTCGTGGGAAGTAAGAAAGGGGTTTTCAGTGTTACATAGAGGCCATCCTCAGATATAGAAATAAGCAATGGATAGCTAGTAAACAAGTTGTACAAGCACTAGAGTCCACAGTCATGTGGTTTTACAGAAGACAGTTAAAAGTACCATAGACAACTACAACAAGAATAATGAAGATTTCATGATGATGGTCAATGAAACCTAGGACGCTTATTACTCACGTTTGAAAGAAGCAATCCAGTTTCATCTTGTCTTTTATGAAACGAAAACAGCTGGTATATATACACACGCACACATATACACACACATATATAAACTCTCTGGACACAGAAAATGACAACCGCATAAACAAAGCTGCAGTCACCTTTGCCCGCCTCAGAACGCGTGTTTTGTGTATCTCAGAACGAAAACTAAAACTGCGGTACAAAACGCTTACTTCAGCAAAACGTTTCTATATTGCCGTTCAAAATGGACAGCCTATGATAAGCAAGATGTAAGGCTCAATACCTTCTATCTACAGTGTCTTCGTCACATCCTCAGTATTTTGTGGAAGGATAAAGTGACAAATGTCGAGGTGCTGTTACGTGCTGGCTTCCAAAGCATGTATGCACTGCTTAGACAACGCAGATTACGTTGGCTTGTCCAATTCCGCCGCGTGGAAGTGGTCGTATTCTCATATATATCTTCTTCGGCAAACTGGCAGATGACATAAGAACAGTCGGGCGACCGTAGCTGAGGTTCCAAGTTGTGTGAAGGAGAGACATGAAGGCAGTGACCATAAATCCAGCACCTTAGGAGGATGAAGCTGCCGATCGCAACAAACGGCGATGCTATCTACGGCGACACCTCAGATTCAGCAAAAAGAAGCTCTCACAGTAAGTCAAAGAAAGAAGGAAACGACGAAAGGATTACTCCAAAATAGCAGCGGAGGGTTGTTACCTATATATATAAATGTATATATATATATATATATATATATATATATATATATATATATATATATATATATATATATGTGTGTGTGTGTGTGTGTGTGTGTGTGTGTGTGTGTGTGTGTGTGTGTGTGTGTGACAGATAAATTTCAGCGTCCCTGAACTGTTAGATGATATGGTAGACCCTGGGATAGCATGAGAGCCCTCAATCATTTACGTTGCAATTTTAATCGCCAACGTGGGTCCCACGTTTGCTAACTAGTATGCACCATAGCAGAGTGGATTTTTCACCACGTTTGCTAATTAATATGTAGACAGTTAGCATGCGAGGAACCAGGAGATACGCTTGGTATTTAGTTCAGATTAGCCACGCCTACCGCCTTACCTTAGAGCGATCTAGAATCAACTACCCTCTTCACCTTTCTTTCTTACCGCTCAATAGGCGTTGCCAAAGATCAACGGGGGGGAGAAAGAACGGCCTGAGATCAAAGGCAGTGGTGGTCACAGAAGCAGTTTAACGTCTTCGTTTAGCACCTCAGTGTGAACCAGAGAAGACTCTGGAATCGCTGGCGGACGAACAGACACGGGGGAAATCTAGAAGCTTTGCCCAGCGGCAAGTAACGCAAAAAGTTCCCTGATATCAAAAAAGTTATGCAATTTCGCGTGTCCCCTCGATCCTTCAATCCTTTAATTATATATTGAGACCACTGAAGAATGCGTTTATCATTTGCGCCAGACAGTTTGAAGAAAGTACTAGCTTATAGAACAAGATTTCTCGTGGATATCTTCTATATTGGAGACTAAATTCATTCTGTTTGGGCAGCGGTAATATATTAGTTTCAAGTGATTCAGTGCTCTAGTTCTTTCATTTTATTTCACTGGATTTCGTGTTAATTTAAACCTATTAAATAAACCCATCTCAAAAGTTTCCAGACGTAAATTAAATGATATATCTATCCGTTATTTCCCAAGATAATAGATGCTTAAATTAAATTTAGAAGCCGTTAAGCGATTTATAACAAATTAATACAGTTTAGTTCTATATATATATATATATATATATATATATATATATATATATATATATATATATGTGTGTGTGTGTGTGTGTGTGTGTGTGTTTTTTTTTTTTAACTATTAGACTCACGGAGAGTTTTCTTAATTATATATATAATTGAATACGCGAGTGTATAAAATAGTCTTAACTGTATATTTATCGCGCGTCAGAATATGATTCGTATTGGGTTTATAATTTCATGTTTTTTTTTTTTTTCACATAGGCTGATCATATACATTTGCGACTCAGCAATTATAGAGTCCTCCAGACTCGGCCCTTCTACCTTCAGAGATTTTATAAACATTTAAAATATAATCTTCGTGTTGCGGCCCTGTGCGGTCCCACTCTCTATTTTGTTACATGAGAGGAATCCAACCAAGAACATTTAAATGATAATCTCAATAATTCTGTAAAGTTAACTGGAGAAGAACAATTGCCAGAAGCTATACTATATATTATTAATGCTATGCTGTGGAAAAGAATATATTCTTCATGTACACTGACAGTCACGTTATTTCCACGTGATTTAAACCCCGAAGAAAAACATAACTCACTGATCAGTCTTTGTCATCACTCTGTGTTCATCACGCTATAGCAGTTTTCCACCACCAGCGGTGAAATCCAGGAGACCACAACCTTCTCATAAATATACCTGTGACAGTGCCATCCCATAGAAACTTTAGATAAAATCATAAGGAACACTATGGCTTCACCTTCCAGCGATTACGGGAAAATTAGCTGTACGCAAAACCCGCTAGTCTGGGGCTGGAAAACGAAGGAAGACTCATACATTTGTTGAGTATTTACTAGCTGTTTATGTATTCTATGGAGTGCCAGATTCAACGATCGGTAAGTGTGAAAGTGTGTGATGGCCATCGCTAGCGTGCATGAATGAATGACATTTATTAGACGAACTTATAATTTTCTTTACTTGGTAAACATCCATATACTGTATTCCTTGTATTGTTCTCTCTAAGTGGGGTTGCTTACATTTTCTTATTCCCCCTCCCTTAATCTGCTAAGTCAAGGGATAACTTTGAGAATACTAGGACTCTGTTCCTGCACCCCTACTAAATATTGTAAAACCCCCTTCCAGGATAAATTAATCTATCTTTGGGTTAAATTGTCTCTTTCTGATAACACTTGTCTTTGGACTGGGTTTTTGTCTATACAAGCGGGAAGGGCATATTGGGATAATACCATTCTAAACCCCCCCTTCCCCCCCCCCCTCGTGTTTTATTTGTATTTTTCTGTAACTATGATTTTTTGACTGTACCATGCTAAATGTTGTGATTTTGGTTTAATGATAATAAACACCATAAACCTTAAATTATTGTATTAGCCGACCCATTACTCCATATCTGTTATATGTAGTTTGTATTCATGTCTGTGCGTTTGTAGCACCAAATTGGTGTGTGTACATGAGTGTTTGGTAACTAGCAAAATTGTTTAGCCAAGAGAGATAAAGGAGTCTACAGATAAAAAAGATTGTCGTAAGATAGGCAGATTGGAGAAATTACCCGATTTCAGAGATTGTCCTTTCTCTTTCCAGCACCCTTGTGAATCAACTATCTATTTCTTAACCCTTACTATCACAGAGCCTTCACCATCATTTTTCACTCGGACGGGACCACTATTTCTAAGATCTATCTCAAATAAAATTACGAATATATATATATATATATATATATATATATATATATATATATATATATATATATATATATATATATATATATATATATATATATATATATAAAACAGTGTTGATGTAAAGGAAATAATGAGTCATCCCTTGACACTAATCGACATTCGAATAGATTTCTTAAATTAACTCTTGTAGCCTATGGAAATACCTGATTTTCGAGAAAATACGGAAACGGAGCGCATTTCAAAGTGAAAGTTAAATACCACATCTGTTAAATGAGCACAGTTCTGATTGGTTCTCAGTGTTTGTTTAGAGTGTTAGAAATATTTTCACGAGAAAACTCTATCTAGCGGAGAGTATTCGCCTTCTTTTTTTTTTTTTTTCCTTTTCTCCAATATGTCTCTTTCTTTCTTAAAGAGCCCATTTCTGGAGACCTACTTTACAAAATTCCATAAGCCATCCCCATATACGTCTATTGTTGTAGCTGTCGAGACTATATTGTATTCACATTTCTCAGATCTTTTTACAAGTACACATGGATGTGGGGAGAGGGTAAATTTAAATGAGAGATTAAAGTATGAAGTAGAACTTCATATAAAAAATAGTATTCCAGACTCAGTAAAGAGAACTGGTGTAGGGATGGCCCAGGATAAAGTCGGGCTGGTAAGCTCACAGTCCAGATGTCATAGAAGTAGTAAACAAGTGGCTAAGTTGCCCTTTTGCAGAACCTATCCTATACTTCAAGGGAAAATATAACAGGCTCCAAGATATGTCTTCAAATGACAATTTCATTAACACAAGAAACATTGAAAATAATTCAATAACTTCAGATGTGAAGAAATAAATTATGTTAATGTCTACTTGATTATTGTTTTAAAAAATGTAATTTTCATTTTAAAATCCAGTTTTATATATATCATCATCATCATGTGACGTATTCTTTCCAGAACGTTGTCTCCATTACAGCTGCTCTGAACGCATCACGATTCTGGGCAAGTCGACCTGCATCAGCCAAAATCAAGTTCAGACTCTCTGTGATGTCCTGGGTCCACCGTCGTCTAGGTCGACCCCTTTCCCTTTTTCCAGGGACCATGTCTTCCATCACTGTTTTTTCCAGACTATTATGTCTTTTTATATGACCAAAAAATTTCAGCTTCCTTATTGCGATGGTATTTAGGAGCCAATGTTCCTGTACGTTTAGTGAGTGCAGTACTTCCCTGTTGGTCTTTTTTTCTGTCTAGGGTATTCTCAACATCCTTCTGTAGCATTTCATTTCGAATGATGTAATCTTTTTTGTAACTGTTTTATTGAGTGTCAAAGTCACGCAGCCGTATGTTGCTACTGGGAATATACATGCTCTGATCAGTTGTAACTTTGTTTCTTTGCTTGTGCCTTGCCATAGGTTTTTCATCTGTATTAGTTTATGTGAAGCAATTGCAAGTCTTCTTTTAATTTCTACTGCACAGTCGCCAGAGCTGTTGATGATTGATCCTAAGTATTCGAATTCATTAAATTTTCCAGTTCTTCGTTATCAATTTCAATTTCTGGTTTGGTCTTTACTTTGTCTGTTGTCAATACTTTGGTCTTCTTGGTGTTTAGGTATAGATTCTAAGCCTCGCTGTGTTTTTTGGTGGACAGAATTAATTGTTCAAGTCCTTCTGGGTTGGTCGATAGGAGGACTGTTTCGTCAGCATATCTGATTTCCGGGATCTGGTACCCGCCGATGTTAAATGAGTCAAACTCTGTGTGTTCTTGGTCATCTCTTACGTTTCTCATTATATTCTCGGCATAAATGTTAAACAGGTAAGGGGAAAGGGTACAGCCTTGTCTTACTCCTTTCTGTACTTCAAACCATTCTGATGTTTCCCCCTCTATTCTTACGGCTGCCTGTTGTTCTTATATATATATATATATATATATATATATATATATATATATATATATATATATATATATATATATATATATATATATAGATATATAGATATACATACATACATATACATATGAAAATAATGTTTATTGTGACTGATAAGCTTGTCATGTTATATTTTGAAGTGCTGTGTTTTTATTTTTCATTTTCATTTCACTTTGCACCCTTAATAAAAATGGTCCTTAACTTCTTCATTTTTATTAAGGGTGCAAAGTGAAATAACAATGAAAAATAAAAACACAGCACTTCAAAATATAACATGTCAAGCTTATCAGTGACAATCAACACTATTTTCATGACGGTTGCATTAACGTGTGTAAAATGACAGCACAGCAATCAATACAACCCTCATTTTCAAAATTAATGAGAATAACACCAAAGGTCAACATTGTCAGTAGCGTGTGTGTCCTCCATTATTGGCGATACTTTCAAGGCACCGCTGTCACATATAAATGATGAGCTTGCAAATGAAGCATTGGGGCACTGCCTGTCACTGATGCTGAAGTACCAGAAGCAGTTCATGCAGAGTTGCAGGAGATGGCTGATGTTGCTTAACTCGTCGCCCAAGCTCGTCCCAAAGATGTTCTATGGGATTCAAACCAGGACTGTTTGCAGGCCAATCCATTCTATTGACACCCGCTTCTTGCAGGAAAGCATTTACTGCACGAGAACGGTGTGTTCTTGCATTATCATCTTGAAGGACTGCATTGTGCCCAATAACTTGCAGGGCTGGGATGGCAAGAGGCTGTAGAATCTCGTCACGGTAGCGGTCACCATTCAGATTCCCAATCACATGATGGAGGGTGGTTTGTGGAGTAAACTAATGTCTCCCCACATCATCAATGATCCAGCACTGTCATGAAATATTCTAATCCACATATATAAATTATTAGGTAAATATGAAGCCTAACAAATAAAATTAATAAAGAGAAGAGCAATGGTAAAATAACAGTGCTGTCACAAAGAATGTACTCGAAATTCCCCTTGTTTTCTGCTTCGTCTGCAAATTGTAACGCTTTCACGTTGATATAAAAGCTTACTGTATTATTACCCGCCTTCTTCAATGAAACGTGTGCTGCATTTCTAAGAAAAACATTGAGAGACTGCGTAATGACCTAAATTAATCCTAACATTAATTATATTACGTTACCAAAACGAACGAACAGATGGGCAAAAGGATAAAAAAGAGAAGGGAGAGGCAGAAAGCCGAACACTAAACCCGCGTCGCGCGATACACAATTACTACCATCACGCGTGTAAGTCTACATGCACTAAATTTTTTTTTCAGACGGACAGTGATAAAATACACTACCCTTTCCCAGAGTTAGGTTTATAAATCATAACAAACTCTTATTAGAAAAGATAACATTAGATGGGTTTACGTTTGAACACATAACAGTACCCAGACAGCACATCTTCCAAAAAGGAGGTAGAAGAAATTGCATATTTTGAACGCAGCCACGTAGCTCCTTTAAATTAGTATTTTTGGGTTCCTTAGGGCTTGCTGACAAATAATATGTAAAACGTTACGCAAATAGTCCAGGAATTAATAAATTATACCCAAAATAAAATAGTGAGGCTGCCTGACAGCATGAAATCATTTCTGCTCATAAAATTTTTTTATAACGTGTTTGAAAAAAACCTTACGTTACATAAATAGCCTACCATGTAAACTCCAAATTGATTGGAGCGCAACAAATGAAAGCCTAACCACGATTGGTCGGGCTATAAATACTATCTTGGTTGTTAGGGGAGACGGGAAAAGATAACATTTTTTCAAACACTTGTCGAAACGTGGCTCATTGGCCAGTCTCGCTGATATACACACTTGGGAGCGTTAGTTCGAGACCACTTGTTTAAAATAGCTTGATAAAGCATCAGTGCGTTGAAGCCAGCATATATTTGGCTCAATAAAAGCCTGGAACATAGGCAGATGGAAGTTTGTGCCAGTTTGTGCCAGAATTCATTGCTAATCAACGTATCTGTGTTATTCGTATGAATTGTGGTAAGCTTGAACCATTTAATATCTTTTAATGAAAATTGAATGTGAATTGTTGATTTATGCCTGTATATATATGTGTAGTTCAGTGGCAAACGTGAGGTAAAGCCTAAAATGCTCCAGCCTGAACAGAGGGTGTCGGAGAGAAGTAAAACGGCATGGAATGGCCAAACAGTACACTGACACCTGGATGATTGACTAGAAAGAAATAATGCTGGAAGTGCAGAGGCGTAGTGACCATTAAGGATGGTAATGCTGGTATAAAGTATTTCAGATGAAGCTGACTGTTGGCCTAACGCTCTGAACGCAATGTTTGTGCTGTATTGTGATCAGTGTAAAAGAGAATATAAATTAGTTATGAAGTAGAAGGTACATCCTTCTTGATTTCAGGGACAGTGGTCTTGATGGTACTGAGCAGCACCTGGTCAGAGATTTGCTGAATCCAGAGTCGGACAGCATACTCCTTGGTCTTTTTAGCTATCAGGGAGGTGTCTCCTGAGCCCAGAGGAGAATTCGAGCAGAGGAGTCCTTTCCTGCCGCCATCACTCAAGATAAGCAGAGTTGGCCAGCTGAGCTCAACATTATGTCCCCTCATCTTGAAATAACTTTATAAAAATACTATTCAGAGGGGAATTTACTTATCTTAAAATCAGGAACTGTGAACATCGCCAATAATAGTCCCTAAAGACAAACTATTGAAGTCATGATGACCAATACCAACAGAGCTTGAACAAAACAAAACCAGTATTACCTCATTTTACTACTACACAACTGACACACATAGAACATTTGTACTAATATATGTCACTACAATATTCATATTAAATACATTCTGTACATAACTTGTAATTTAAATTGATTGTGATTCCTGGTTCCCTTGTAGTTGAATCAGGACACATATTCATTCATGCCAGTAATGAATACATATTGTTATTTGAAAGTTTATCAGTGACTCTTTTAAGATATCTTTGTAGAGTGTTATATGTATGTGAGTGTCACAGTGTTGTCAAGAGTAGTGGATTAAATTAAATTGTTTATCTGTCTGTTGTTGTGACTTACACTTCACCATACTCATACCCTAGACACATAACGTAGCATCACACTATTCCAGAATAATTCTGACTGAGATATATAGATATGTGGTAGCAAGTAAGGTTATCTATAATACACTACTCTTAATAGATATAGATACCTTCACAGCTGATCTCAGTCAGTACACTAAGTTCCCTATAAGTATTTATAACATCCCACTTCACCACAAGCACCATATCGGTTACGTTCGAGGACTGCAGCATCACTAAAGCGTTCATCACGACGCCTCCATACTCTGATTTGTCCATCTGTAGGCTCCAAGACAAATCAGGACTCATCCGTGAACATAACGTTAGCCCACTGTGCACGTCGCCACTGCACGTGCTGCAAACACCATGCTAAACGAGCTGCTTTGTGGGCAGCATCAAGTGTGGTCGAATGGCTGGACGACAAGCACGAAGGTTGGCATCGTGAAGGCGATTCCGAATAGTCTGACTACAGTCTTGGTAGCATCTCTGAGGAACTGTCTGATAACATTTGCACTTGCAGTTCTCCGTTGCAGTGCTTGCCTCTGAATTAAGCGATCTTCTCGAGGTTTAGTGACTCTAGGACGACCTGTGCGTTGCCGTTCCTCGACGATTCCAATCTGGGCAAAGCGCTGCTGCAGTCTGACAATAACTGAATGAGATACTGCAAGCCTCTGAGCGACATTTCGGACAGTAAGACCTTCCTGCAACCACGCAATGGCTCTTCCTTTATCCACAACATTCAGCTTTCGTCGTTGAGGCATATTGTTGTGCAATGGTTATGCAGCACTTGTGTTGCTTATAAAGACAATTTTGTGAGTACAGCTCAAGACCAACACTATAGTCTACCATATGCATCACGCATTATTGGAATAGCAGGTATTTTTTTCATGCTCAGACATCATTAAAAACATCCACATTTTGTCGTCTCAGCAGCATTTTTTCAGCGTGCTTGCTGAGCTGAACACTAGCCACACGGTATGCTGGTGGCTCAAGCAGCACGTGTTGAATGTTTGTCGTTCGAGAAAAATCAATGTCAGATTAATTGCTTATGAAATATAATTTTTATAATTTTTATTATTTTTGGGTCATTTTCACCTACTGGTCCTTAACTTCTTTATAGGGTATATACAAATATATATATAGAGACAGAGAGACAGAGAGAGAGATCAGATACAGTCGTGAAGATATAACTGGCACAATAAAACTATTTACGCAAACAAAAGTATCTCTAGTTCTTTTGTCTATTTTCATCACTAGACAATTTTATGTAGTTCGTTTCTTATGGTATCTTTGGCTTCTGGCACCTAACTGATGAGTTGCTCCTGGTCCTTGAAGCAGCAATGCCAAGGCCAGCTAGTAGTCATAGTCCACTGACACACACAGCTGACATCTGGCTACAAGTCTAACCGGCACAACGTGGAGGTCCTATAGCAGTGGTGATCCACGTTAGTAAGGTGGTGTTGACTCCTGGTTCTTGAGATGCAATCATTAAGCTTGGTAACAATGGATCTACTTCCAGACTGAACCTGTAACACGACAAGCACAGTGTATGATATTCGTCAGACAAATGACACATGTCATACTGTCTTGTCTCTGTGTTCCGATGTTATTATTGTTTGCATGTAGTCATATTGCTTGTTTCATCTATTTGTTTAAATAGAATGTGTGATAAACGAGCGCAAAGGCCTTTTTGCTCCATCTTTTCCTACATTTTTCATATTGTATTTTTTCCGACATTTGCTCTTTCATCCCATATTTGCGACCCACATTTGCTATTTCATCGTTGTGATTACTCGCGACCGGTATCTAGAGAACCAAATTTGTTCTTTCATCGGGGGAAATAAAAGTCCTTTGATTGAGTCCCCATGCCTGACATTATCGTTTGAAGCCCACATTGCATCGTGATAAATCTGGTGAAAATACATCTGGTCATCCTAATCAAACATCTGGGCATGCTGTAATTTCTGTGATACCACACTGGACGCCCAGATTGGCCAGGGGAAAACGTCTCATGCTGTAATGGTGTTATCTTTGGTCAGCCGCGGTTCAGACAAGCGTTGGTTTACCACATTGGACGCCCACCTTGGCCAGGTGAACAATAAACAATCAGAGGTCAAACTACACCCACGTTTGGACTGACAGGGGACAAGAGCGATCCTGTGAATGAGTGACCAGAGGGGCCATTAAGGATTGTTGGTATGGGCGGAGCTGTACAAGAAACCCATATTGGACTGGCAGAAATATAATCTACTGCTTAGCTTGCAAGAGGAAGGAGTCCAGTTTTTTACATTGTGAGGAAGAGATTAATCCCAAAAACGCCTAGCCTAATACACGTGTTTATTCAGAGTGGATATAATTCAGTTATGTGATGAATTGTGTTCTTAAAGGATTTTGCGAAGGGAAAAGAAGGTTAGTAGATCTTATACTTATTAATACATTTTCTTATTTTTGTTTATTTTAACCTCACAGCTAAAATGTGCGAAGGATAGAGTTTCAAATAATTCTTGGCATAACTGATTAATAAAATCAGAAGATTTTCCTAGAAGAGGATAGGATGATAGGAGGTAATTAGTAGTTCATATTTCACCTTTATCATCATCACAGTCTCCCATGCGCACACACTCTCATGCACAATAATATTTAACATCATTAGAATTGAACTCAGAGAGAGAGATGAATAATGAGCAGTAGTTTAAATGAAAGTCAACCAGTGATGTTAAATGTGAAAAACTTACGAAGACTTTTGTGTGTCTTCAGTTCATCAGAAGTCTGAGTCTACACGCAACGTGTCTGACGTCTAACCAGAAATAAGTTATCAAAACGGACATCTGGCTAGCAGAATTCGCCATAGGACATCTTTCATTCCTCAATTAAAAAGGAATATTGTCTCACTCACAAGTCAGAAGGTGGACGCAGCATTTTTCGTCACCATATACTGCTTGCTCACAAGTTCAATACAGAGTTATCACAAGTTCAATACATCGTTATCACAAGTTCAATACAGAGTCATCATAAATTCAAATCACTCGTAAGATCATTATTATCTGAAGTCAAGCAAAAGAGCTCAAAAGAGGAATCGCATATTTATAGCAAGGGCAACACCCTCTTAAGGGGGAACACCCACCCAGAAATGGGTTATCTTTTTAAAAAATTAACAGGAAAATAACTAACAAACTTGTTGACATAAAATTTGGCCACATGTTACAAGAGGTATTATATTTTATGATGAACAAAGTTTACTTTATAAATTTTAATGTTTTATGTGAAAATAATTAATTAACATGAAGTGATGAAAAAAATAAGAAAGGAAAACCCCCAGTGCACCTGGGAATGAATTTCACTCACATAAAAGGTGCAAAGAAGGCCAAACCAGCAGATGATGTGCATAACATCCCTACCTATGGCGTGAACCACCCAAAAATGTCTACCCCAATGAGTTTTGTAGATATGGCTCTTGCAATATGACCCTTTTAAATAGCACAAATTTAGAACTTTGTATAGCAATATCTCTGTTTCTATACCATGTAAGAAAAAAGTGGAGGTTCATGCCATAAAGGATAACATGGGCTATAAGTGTGCAAAATTTGAAGGCTATAGCTTTAAAATTGTATAAAATATCACCGGAACTGTGAATCGCAAGCCCTGTTTTCGTTAAAGTTTAGTTTTTAAAATGTTAAAACACTTATCTGATTCTCTTTGAACATTGATAACTCATAAACTATTACAGATAAACACATAATTCAAAAAGAATATCAAAGTAAAAAGGCTTATAAATATTTAAAACACAATTATTATATGAAAATCAAAAATAACCTTTTTTGTCTTTTTCTATGAAGCAGACTATATATATATATATATATATATATATATATATATTATATATATATATATATATATATATATATATATATATATATATATATATATATATATATATATATATATATATATATATATATATATATATAAATATATATATATGTTATGAATCACGACTACATATGCAAGGTTATGAGTCTACATATCACTAACATTTCGTGAAAATATCCAGTCTGGCCAGTACCCTCGGGAGATTAGTCAACAGACCTTTTGTTCATATGACAGCTATTAACTGTTAATCAACACTACAGAGATATACTCAAACAGTGAAGGAATATTCATAGATATCTCGTCAGCGTTCTCCGTACGACAACAATATTCATCAGGACGTTCTCGGCTTAGAGATACCTCACTCGACATAACGTATAACAACTTGGGACATTTTATGCATACATGTGAATCCTCATATCTAGGAGAAGTATTTAGAGACACATGGACTGTGTAGAGTACTCACCATTTTGGTAACACGTATCATATCACATCATCATTTCACTTTACACCAGTTCATTCTTAATTAATTATTACTTAATTAACTGCAATTTTATTATCTCATCTGTGTGTTTTTTTTTGTGAATCGTCTTTCACCATCATCACGTTCTAACCATTACTAACCCTATATGTGTGGATATTTCATTAATAAACCCAACGATTGTTTGATCATTATCTAGTTTGTTAAAGTATCACTCGTGCTGTCGGTGTTACATATTCACCTATAGGAACCTTTCTCTACTCAGATGAGGTTGGGGGCTTTTTCTTTACGGGATCTAAGGGCAGAAGCTAAGGTCGTGGGGAAACAGAACTCTTTCCATAATTAATTAGAAAACAATGTCTAGTGGAAAGCATTCGCATTCCTGTCTTCTTGTCCCTATCTCGAATAGGTCTTTATTCTTTCTTAACGAGCCAATTTCTAGAGACCTTATATCTAATATCTCATAGACTATTCCTGGCAAAAACTACTGTTGTAGTTGCCCCAGTACTCACCACACGACACAATGTCATAAGGTCGTCAAGAATGTATGTCGTACATGATCATTCATCAGTCATATAGACAAAAAAATATTGCCGTACAATACAAAACGACAAACTCTTTGTCCTCAGCCTTACACCTGAGCTCTGAAGATTGCTGATAGCAATTTGTGAATCCTTATTAGTCCTGCAAAGCACTCTGTGCTTCGTCAAGACTGGATAGGATTGTGGTTATATATCAAGCAGACCAATCTTCCTACTGATAATAGAAAGAATAGCGACAATGAGTCATGCACACACATAAAAAAAACACATTGTATGCAAAATTATCCAGTGCAACATATATCAGTTTGCAAACTATAAGCGTAATCTACATACCTTCAGGCTCACAACTACATCGCTGAAAAAGACAGCTGTCTCTAAATAGCAGTCTCTTCGTTCCTTTTTGTGTAGTTTACGCAGCAGTAATTCATGATATCTTCATACTCACGATAAGTAGTACTTCGAACACAAGCCCTAATGGTTCTACTATTATTAATAATAACTATCTACTATCTACTAGCGTTTTATTTGTATAAAGCTGGTGTCAAACCTTTCTCTAAATATGAAGGTGTCAGATAAATAAGTGATGATGGCAAGCACTGATACAGGCCATGGTCTAGACATTATGAAAGAACGAACGAACGAACTTTATTTTCAAAAGGTTGAGAATTTGACATTCTGCCCTTCCTTTCTCTCGTCTTTTATACTGATTTCATTTATTCTCACAAACATTTTACCTATCAATGTAAAAGAATTCAACGTAGTAAAGGTCAAATTATGTAGGTCAATAAAGGTCAAACTCACATTCACAGTATCTAATTATAAACATGAAATAAAAAGTGAGAGAGAAAGAGAGAGAGAGAGAGAATGAATGACAGAAATAATCTTTCTTTTCATTCTTTTTCTTTTTTCTTTAAATAAATAGAGAGAATGGATGAGATAAATAAATAGAGAGAATAAATGAGATAAATAAATAGAGATAATGAATGAGATAAATAAATAGAGATAATGAATGAGATAAATAAATAGAGATAATGAATGAGATAAATAAATAGAGATAATGAATGAGATAAATAAATAGAGAGAATTAATGACAGAAATAAATCGATGGAAGGAAGGAGAGAAATAAATAGAGAGAATGAATGAGATAAATAAAAAGAGACAATAACTGAGAGAAATAAATAGGGAGAAAGAAAGACATAAACAAATAGAGCGAATGAAAGGGAAATGAATAGAGAGATGAATGAGCGAAATAAATAGAGAGAATGAATGAGAGAATAAATAGACAGAATGAATGAGAGAAAATGAGAAACGGGATGGAATAAATGTATAAAAAGAATGAAGAAGTGAGAATGAAAGAGAGAGAATAAAAAAGAGATATTGAAAAAAAAATGTATCAGAAAGAAGGAAAGAGAGAGGAAAAGTGAGTGAAAGAAATAGAACAAAAAAAGAGGGAGAGATTTGAAGACAATGTAACAAGCAGACGACAAGATTGAGAATAAAATAGAAATGAAATAAAATGAGATAGATAGATAGATGAGAGAGAGAGAGAGAAAGAGAGAGAGAGAGAGAGAGAGAGAGCATAACAAAGAGAGAAAGTTCAATACACTTTACATTTAGAATCGTCAGCAAGTGGACGGATCGAGTGGTGCATTCGAGACAAACAGGTGTCTATCTTTATTTCATGTGTTTACCTGATTTCAAGTCACGAATTTATTCTAATTCATCAGTCTTCCAGTATTGCCCATTTTACTGCCCTTTACCTGGCTTATATTACACACACAGACACACACACACTCACATATTATAAAGCAAAGTGTGTATTGCAATTCCCTCTTTTTGTCTGTTTTTCCGCAAAAAATTGTTTGACCACTTCTAGATTACGTAGAAGTCTGTAATTTGGCATGCTAATAGGTCTTAAGATCTGATGTCCTGGACAAATCCGTACAGGGCATGCACACATTCAAAATATTCTGGAACACAACGAGGTCGTCTGTAAACATCCGTATTTAACAGTATAGTAAAAGGAACATTGTTTTCAGAAATTGCAGATAATGGCAAGCATGTTAGCGAAAAAGGGACGACAAAAAAGAAATTGATGACGCTTGAAATTTAACAACCGATGGACGCAAAACGGAAAAATAAGCAAGACTAATTAGAATATGATCTATATTTTGATGTTTTATAGACTGCATTAGGTTATTTAGAAATGGGTTTGTACTGTCACCAGATCTGTTCAATTTGCACATTGAAAACGTTCGGTTGATCAAGTAAGTATACAGGGATCACTTAAGAATACCTTGCTTTCCACATGGACATTTTTTTTTTTTTACTTTGAGTGTTCCAGGTTCTCTTCGTAAATTAATCTGTTTTTATTGGCACCATCAGGCACGACTGGGTGATGCTCCAGACAACAGAGGGTAGTCCAAAAGGAATTAGATGGACAACATTTTCTACACTGGAAGACTTGGAATATGCAGATGACATTGCACTACTTATTCAAGACAAAACCGATAGACTGAATAAGTATGGCAAGCAGGTTCGCCTGAACATCAATCTGAAGAAGACAGAGGTCATGACACTAAATGTGGACAATCCTGAGCCAATAACAGTAAAGAACGAGAAGTTAGAACAGACAGACACATTTACTTACCTAGGATGCATAGTAACACCTGACGGCGGAACAAGCAAGGACATCAACAACGGAATGAATAAAGCGAGAACAGCCTTTGCTGTTCTCAACAACATTTTGGAAGTCTTCCCAGTACAGCACAAACACCAAATTAAGACTGTATGAGAGCTGTGTACTTTCTGTGTTTCTCTATGGTGCGGAATGTTGGAGAGTAACAGAGAAGGAAATATCGAAACTGTTCTCCTTCTGTCGTGTTTTGGTCTGTCTTACACCACGATCATATTTACCGCTCGCAATAATAATAATAGGATAAACGGACCGATTTAACTGGCCAATGAAAACGCTCCTTTTTCTTGTATGTATAAGGAAACCTTGTACGCTTGACATAGAGGCCTATTTTGTATAAATGATCATAAGGAGTTATTTAATTTCTTAAAGACTAAAGATATTTAAACGGAAAGACATAAATAGTTTAATAACGGGGATATTACTTAAGAGGTAGGTGTAAAGACTTCCTCTATTAGTATTTCATTTAAAGAGATAACTCGTTTTAATTTACATTTATACATCAGGGTAGTCCACAATTTAGTTAGTTAAAGACTGCATAGATTTAAACGCATGATGCTAACTAAATCATTTTAGATAGAAAGGTAGAGATAAATTCACGGTTTAATTCTAACTTTAAATGATTAAAATCGGTCCATAAATAAAAGAGATAATAAATATTAAAAATTCTGCACATTGAACGAGAAGGCAGAAAGACGCATTGGTTTAAATTCTTAACACCGCTTTTCCCCCCTGTGATCCGCGAGGTACGATGCGATACTATATAAGACCTTCAACTTGGCGGATTTATGCCACTACATTTTTAAACACGAGCTGAACTGAAAAGAGCGCAAAACGTATGCTGTCAAATACTTTGCCGCTGTATCTAGCAGCAGACCTAGATGCCCATTTAAAGCCTGTATCAGCTTATGTGTATTTAAATCTGTATATAATTATGTTATTTGCCTGTGAATATCCACTTGTGGGTTTGATAGTGTGTTACATGTGTTAAAAGGAAAAACTACAGGACGAGTGTGCTGCCAGCTTGAACGCAAGCATGTGTGATTTTAGAGACGAAGGCCAGCATTAGAAAATGTGTAGAATATTTGTTAATTATGGCACAAATACGACTGGAAGTTTATTAGGGTGCGTGAATGAGTATTTCATACTGGAATGACACACTGTTCACGAACATAAGATAGGATGACAGGATTTGTTAATATGTGTTAATCAAGATGTCACTTAATAGTTTGTACTAAGCCAAATCAATGAACGGAAGCATATTATGGACAGATGGATCGAACTTATGATTTATAATGAAAATTTAATCACATTGAACTGGCTGTGGGTGCTACTGATGTAAAGTGTCCTGTGCAACTGTTAGCACATTGTCTGACTTTGTAACGTTTCTTGTGTGTGTGTGTGGATAGCATAGTGCTGGACCATACAAGGATTGCGATTGTTTGTATTTCCCAGGTTTTATCCTGAAATGATCAAGAGTCTTTGAGACATTCAATTCTGAGGAACTCTAATGATGCAAAACTTTCTCAAGATACTTAGAGCGAGCCATCCTGTTGTTTCCCAACCTGGAGATCCAGACACTGTGTGATCCTGGCTATTTGGAGGCTTCTCCTTTATAAAGATTGGTGGAAACATAATTCCACTTGTCAGAACATCCAGACTCAGTTTTTAAGAAATAAAACGCACCTAAACAAACAGTTTGAGTGATGACCCATAAAGGACCCTAAGAAACCTATAACAACTTTACAGTCCAGTGAAAATAACAACCATTTATGTAAAATAAATAAATTGACAGTTGAAAGATAACTTCACTATACTTACCTATTGTGGAAATGAACATTTGATGCTTATTGTCGTGGTTGAGTTAGAGTGTTAGAGTATTTGTCGAGTTGGACAACATTAGTGAAATCGACAAGGGATAGTGGACTGACAGAGTTATAGATTACACACACAGAAAGGTGTAAATAGGAGATGGACTTGAGACAACCTGGAAGAAGATTTATTCAAATGATCTCTCTCTCCAGGCCTCAACTCACTTATGTCTGTCTAAGCATCTCCGGCTCTCTCTCTTTTCTCTTATCATACATAGAGATTATAGTAAAGAGCTAAAAATACAAATATGGATGGAAAGGTCGTGAACAGCGCATTAATAAATGTGTGAAATTTATTAAAGAAGAAAAGCATGAAAATACTGCATATCATCACAACAACATAAAATTACATCAATAATCAAATATTCATCAATAATCATATACACCAACAACCACACACACAGATCACCATTCATAAAACCTGTAGAACACAAAGAGATAAATAATCGAGTGACAGTCCTTCGGTTTTCGGGGACCAGCTGAAGTAACTCCAGTAAGTGGTGTTTTCGTATATATCCTCCATCGGTGATGGAATTAACCTGAATAACATCACTGTATAGGCGCTATCGTTGGTGACCCCCCCTACTGGCGCGAGTTGGGCCGGGGGACGCTGTTTATCTCCTGCTGACGTGCGAGGTTTTAAGTATCCAGGAAATACACCAGAAGAAGTCACTTGAGGACAAAGAGACCCAGGCGCGCTTATCCGGCGCAAGGCTCCGCTTGGCTGTAAATCCTGGTTTGGCTGTGGTTTGTTGAGTGCCCCGTTTAGGCACAAAAAAGGCGGGTGATATGGAATTCTGCTATAGGCATGCTGAGCGGGTTTGATATTCTGGAAGCCGCAATGCTCTGGCTGGTAATCCAATAGGCGAGTAGAGAACTACTACTGCGTTTGGCGATTCCAGATTTAGCGTTGGCTCCGTTGCACTGCGTGAGCTTAACTTGGCGTTGACAAAAAGGGGTTTTGATTCAGGAACGGGGTTGACGATTCGTTGCTAGATGTATACAGAAACCCTCTAGATCGAAGAGTATATGACTTTCTTCGCCTGACTGAAGTCTGCTCTAGCGATTCGGTCTTCCTGAAACCCGAAAAATGACTAGAACATAGGCAAACACATTCTAGTACTGTGTTAACGTTTGCCTTATCTCATGATGGTCATCTACGGGCCAGGAAAATTTACGAATCTCTTTGTCTATTAAAACCAGTCTACTCTTATAGATCACAAGGGACGCTCCCCCCGAACACCTGGCGTGCGTATTTCTACAGAAGTTCGGCGAAAGACGTAATCTAGAGTAAGACAAAAGAAATCGTGCGAAAGTTCCCCAGGTAGAGAAATGCATAACATTATGCTCTATCTTGTCTAAGGGGCGAAAACCCAAAGATTGACCGCGATTGTTATCTTTCCCTGAAACAGATCACACTCGTTACCCAGGCCTCAAAGGGTACCAGCCGCTCGTCATCAAACGTTTTAAAGCGACCAGAGAAGTTCCCCTGTTGGGACCACAGAGGGTACCCGCCGCTAACGAACCGTTTCTTTCACAGAAACCGTCATTGGCTCGTTCTAACACTTAAAACGGACCCGAGAAATGTTTCTCTGGTCGAACAGGTGCGTTTAGATAACATTACGTCTAGCGTTAGCTGACCGCAGCTGGCCAGCGTAAACAACCTCGGGTGGGGTTGAGAAGGTGAAAAAATGTAGGTAGAATATGAAAGAAACGAAAATACAAAATGTCTCGGAAAACAGAACATTTAAAGGAGTAATAACATTATGGACAAGATGGTAAAATAAATTATCTTTCACGTGACACTTATTTATTTCATTATGTAAATAACCGTTGAATTCCATATTATTTTCCTAACCGAAAAGATAACCGGTATAGGAACAATAAATTGTATATATCTATATACGGGAATTGTTTAGTGAGCCACCCTTGCTGGCATATAGACGGGATAAAAATTTGAGGGATCTCCTAGTCCACAGCCGTTTGAAAACTGTCAACGATGGCCACTTTGGGACCAAGCCATGTAACCGAACTCGATGTAAGACATATCAGTATGTAATCGAAACACGTTCAGTCTCGTTCCCTAACGCCAAGTTCATCATCACCCATGGCTTCACATGTGAGTCACGCAACGTCATTTATGCTATTACAGTAGAACTCCATTTATCCGAACCCCATAAGACCGAGCATCGTTCGGATAATCAAATGTTCGGATAATTGGATTACATGATGTATCGAGTACATGTACACATATTTCTAAAAATAATTAACAATCACAAGGAAAATACACTATAAAACATATTTACTTGTACTGTAATAATAATACCCACACTGTATTAGATCACTGTATCACCAAAATCTTTCATTACACTGCAGTGCATGTACTACTTGTATTAATTATTTTTGTTAAGAAAGAGAAATGTTTTCAAAATAACATTACAAACAATTCAAAACCAGGCGCAACTTACGTATAACATGTACTTGCACAGATGTAGCCCACTATTTAAAATAATGAGGAATCCTCTTTTGCGCCAAACTGGATAGTCTGCTTTTGGCTGCTAAGTCCCGCATTCTCTTCAACAGCAGAAGCTGTGAAGGACAGCTGTCATCTTCTTGCTCGTACCAAGCCATCGCTGTTTCTAGTGCTATAAAGGCCTCTTCAGGACTTGGTCGACGTTTTGGGTTTTCTTCATAATCTACAAGTACATCATGTACTTCTGAGGAGTCTTCATCATCGGTCACTACATGTATTTGGTTTTCTTCTTGCACAAAAGACAAAATTTCTTCGTCATTCAAAAACTGAAAACCAGAATCATTATCATCTTCTAGCCACATGTGTGCATCATCTTTGTCACAGTCCGAAAATCCGGGCATTGCTTGAAACAGTTCCACAACTTCATTTATACAATCATCATTTGTGTCCACTGCAGTAGTTTCATTTCCTCCTTTTTTCCCAAGCAATCTATTCCAAGCCTTGTTGAGATTATCTTGTGACAGGGTGGTCCAAGCATCAGCTTACATATAGCAGCAGTCTTTGAGATTAAGCTTTTTTTTTGAAAACGCCACCACACTTTCTTCATCTTCAGCCAACAATAAACGACGCAGGACTTCCTTCTTGTACATCTTTTTAAGCTTTGCTATAACACCCTGATCCATTGGTTGAATCAGTGCTGTTACATTGGGAAGCAGAAAAATTACTTTAAAATTTGCATCAACTGCATTCAATGTATCCGTCTCTGGATGAGATGGTGCATTGTCCAGTAGAAGAATTACTTTTCCAGTTTTCTTTTCTTGTTCTTTCAACCTCTTCACATTTGGGATGAACTGATTTGTATACCAATCAAGAAATATTTCACTATTCATCCAAGCACTCTTCTGTGCTTTGTAGCACAATGGGAGACATGTCACATTCTTTAAACAACGTGTTTTTTTGGCTTTGCCGATCATTAGCACCGGTAAACGATGACTTCCACTGGCATTCGCGGCTACCAAAATTGTTACTCTCTCTTTGCACTTTTTAAACCCAGGGGCAGCTGCTTCGCGCTGAGATGCAAGTGATTTTTGAGGCAATGATTTCCAGTATAAGCCAGTCTCATCGGCATTATACACATCATCGAGTAAATAACCTTCTTCTTCCAAAAAAGCCAAGAATGTTTCTTTAAAATTTTCAGCGGCAGTTGCATCGCTAGATGAAGATTCCCCTTGAATCTCCAATTCTCGTATGCCATGACGAGATTTAAAGTTTCTTAACCATCCCTGGCTAGCCTTAAAGTCAGGAGGACCGTCAAGTTGACTGTTGAACTGAAGTGCCTTTTCACACAATAGAGAGCCAGAGATAGGTTCCCCTTTGCTTCTTCTTTGCACAAACCATATATACAAAGCCTCTTCCAATTTCAAATCTTTCGCATTTCTCATGGTTTTATGTTTCTTCGACCCATTTTCACTATCCAATTTCGATGCAAAACTCATAATTTTATCCTTGTTACTTTTGATGTCAGAGACGGTAGCTTTCTCAACATTGAAAATCCTCGCAAATGAAGACACAGTTTCACCTTTTCCTAGTCTCTTGATAATTTCTGTTTTCGTTTCAATTGACAAAACATTGCGGTTCCTTTTATATGCTTTAGGCCTACTGGAAGATGCCAGGTCGCACAGAGAAATACGTGTACACCAAAATTATTCTGCTGTAGTAGCAGACACAATTATTTTAAGTTGAACTGTCTGTTTAGCCAGCGTTCTGCCTAGAACTCACACGTACACTGGATTGGTAAACCAGATATTAACGGACTTTATGATCTAACTGACTTCATGTACGTAAGCGACCGTCCATTAGCCCATCTCATTGTCTACAAATTGTTCGCACACATTTGAAGCTTGCCGCATCAAAAGATTCAGAACTGTAGTCTAACGTGACTGGTGGAGACTGATTTTTTTTTTTTCTGGAAAAAGTGTTCGGATAATTGGATGTTCGGATAATTGGGGTTCGGATAAATGGAGTTCTACTGTATATGCAAACGTTGCACCATTACTTACATCGGCCAAACGGGCACACGACTGGGCGACCGATTCTGCAGACACCTCTACGACATCTCTCAGTTCAAATCCACACATGTGGCCATCCACTTCATTGGCCCTGACCACCACGGTGCCACTGACATCCAGGTGACAGCCATCAGGTCCTGTTCCTCGGACGCCAACAGTCGGTTTCGCCAGGAACAACGTCTCATCCTTCTTATGGGTTGCCTTAAACCACACCGTTTGAATACCCAACATTCTTTTGTCTGAGACGCCTTTCTCTATCTAGTCCCTATTGTATTATGACTGTCTACTTTGATGCTATCACCCTTTTTTTAAATATTTTATTTTATTTATTTGATTATTTATTTATTTATTTTTATTTTTTAAATTTTTTTTTTAAATCGCTTTTCCCTCACTTTATATATTTTAATTTTAATATTATTATTATTATTTTTTTTTTTTAAATAATTTTTTTATTTTTTTTTATTTTATTTATTTATTTATTTAATTTTTTTTAATTTTTTCTTTTTTCTCTCACTCTTTTACGGTCCTTGTTTTCATTTTTCTTATTTTTTGTTTTTAATGTACTATTGACTTCCGCTTTTCGGTTTAGTGGCAGCCATCTTGCTTCACCGTGTGACTGGACACAAGGGAGGTTTTTTTTCTCTTATTTTTATAGTTTCATGTTCTCTACTTAATTCTCACTTTCTTTCCCTCCTGTCTCTTGTTTGTCTGTCCCTGACGAAGGCCTTGTGGCCGCAACGTAGGTTTTTCTTGTCCTTTCTCCTTGTAAGACGTATTACTATTTGTGTGTGTGTGTGTTTTTTTCCCATTCAACTATATCTATATTCAGACTTACTTACTTATTCAACTGAGTTAAAGTTCTGTTATGATATATAGATATCGATAGATATTTCATATAAATTAATTTAGTTAATCCCCTAGCAGAATCAATATATCCTAATAATACAATAACCATTATTCAAGGTGGGATATAGAGAGGTAGCACTTAGACCTTCAGTAGCAAACTTGAAATTTACAGCTTGACCCTACCTTTGATTGTCGATACACCTTTACTCTTTTCAGAGAAGGGGGTATTTCTTATAAGACCAGTCTCTTATCTGGCGCTATACTGGTATCCTTTGATACATCTTTTTTGTCTGGGATATCATATATTCTAATAAAATCTGAACCTCTCGCGACACCTTCCACACAATCTCCCTAAGGAAAATTATCCGAATCTGTTGGCCAAACACCATCAGCAACCAACAACTACTTATTCGGAGTAACCAGGAGGACATGCACACCATCATAGCTAGCAGACGCTGGAGTTGGGTTGGCCACGTTCTCAGAAGGGACCCTGATACCATCACAAGAACAGCTATGCTATGGACCCCGAGGGAAAGCGAAAGAGAGGCCGACCAAAAAAGAACTGTGGAAGCTGAGATGCAAAGAATGAACTAGAGTTGGGGCACTGTACGAAGGATGGCCGCCGACCGAGCAAAGTGGAGTCAATTTGTTGCTGTCCTAAAAGACGCCACCAGGCGTGATGGCCGCTGACTGCTTTGACGGTTGGCGGTTATGGATCAAAGAAGGAGAAGAATCAGGCACGACATCAAATATTGTGTGCACGGAAGTTATAACTTAAACTTAAAAAGTGAAATCGGCTTTAAACACGTATAAAGAGTAACTAGTATTTTGACTTTATGTTTTCATTACCGACTTTTCACGTTTCAACACACAGTTTTAAAATGCACCAAAATTAATATTAAAACGAATTTCACGATTTTAATGATTTAAAAATATCAGTGATTTTATATGTTCCCTGTATATATATATATATATATATATGTGTGTGTGTGTGTGTGTGTGTGTGTGTGTGTGTGTTAGCCAATATGCTGTATATACAATCATAAATAACCATCACATAAATACATGCATGTATATGTCACGCTTTGATTGGAATTGTCTGCCCTTTACTCTGAGCTGTGTGCGCTTGTTTCGTTCTAATTTTATCTACGCCTACTTTTCTGTCATTTTTGTTCTTACAGCTTATATTCTCTCTTTGATTCTGTCAATCTGTTTTTTTGTAAATAGGGGACCCGGGGTACTTCCCCCCCCCCCCTTTTTTTTCTTTCGGTTTTATTCCCAAACGTAGAACGATGAAGGTTCTCTACCCTTTTATGTCGTACCGTCTTGAGGAAAACCACAGACGCTCTCTTTGCTGGTCTTACGTCTTCTGTATTTGTTTCATCTCTTGCACGTTTCGGCCACCTGCGACTCTTTCTTACTACTATTTACAATTGCAGGTCTCTATCTCTCTTCACCATTGTTGCTCTAAGGAGTTTATGTTGCCAGAAAGAGTTGATAGAGCTGAAAGCTTATAAACTAGTGTGTGCGGAAATTCATTCCTTGCTGGTAAGCCGATTTGACTAAGTTAATTTATTGGGTTTCTAGATTAAACAATATAGAATCTAGGCCGGTGTTTCTTTTATATTATCTGTTCATATGTATTTCTTAAGTAAAGCAAATTTTGGGGTCACTGTGAGAGCTAATTTAACAATTTTAGTTCCGCGTAAGTAGTATTAAAAACTAAGACATTGAAATACGTTTTCAGACAGAAGAGAGAGAGAGAGAGAGAGAGAGAGAGAGAGAGAGATGAATTTTCAGAAAGACAGGAAAGGCGAGCGGATGTATATTTATTTGACCACTTGTTTTCGCTTTTTAAATATGTGTGGAATGTAATTCTGTATAGAGTTTGTGTTATTCGTTTCTTATTAGCGCACGTCAATTTATTTACATTTTCGTGTATTGAATGACTACCCAGTGTGACGATTCCCTCCCGTGGCTAGGCGGTGAGTGCCGTTCGGAAGGTCCTGGTTCGATCCTGGTAAGCCTATCACTTCTGTTGTTTTTCTGTTGTCTGGTCTTCTACTTGTTTTATTTTCCCACTGAGTGATGATCATACCTTAGTGTCTTGTTTGTTAATTTATTTACTGTTTACAGGCCTCGGGTTTCCCCTCCTTATATGTTTATACGTTTATAAAATACCAGAAACCTACATTCTGTCCTTTACTTATTCTCATTCTTCTATCATTTACTAGACACAGTATTAAGGTCTTTGTCATGTGTAATCTGGCCTATACTGTTGTATAGTGGAACTGCAGCAGTGATTGCGTCTATAATTGGTCTGGGTCGTCCTATGGTACATATCTGGGTCGCATGGGAGTTCGTGCTAGACCTCTGTCGGTGAAGCATTTTATTTGTAACGCTTAGCTGGCAGAGTGGATAGTGACGATTCCCTCCCGTGGCTAGGCGGTGGGTGCCGTTCGGAAGGTTCTGGTTCGATCCCAATAAGCCTATCACTTCTGTTGTTTTTCTGTTGTCTGGTCTTCTACTTCTTTATTTTCCCACTGAGTGCCTGATCATACCTTAGTGTCTTGTTTGTTAATTTATTTAGCCCTGGTCTATAGAAATTGTCTGCAGGTGTGTGTGTGTGTGTGTGTGTGTGTGTGTGTGTGTGTGAACAGCGTGAAGGCAGTTTAAGCTCACGAACGCATCCGTCATGCATGGCTGAATTTACTTGTACGATTATTTAGGTTAACCTGAACAGAAGGGGATGGTATGGCGGTTTGTTGTTATCATTGGATGGAATGTGAGAAGGGCGATGCGAGGTGCGTATGCGAGAGAAAGAACGTGTTTGTTTATAACATTTGAGGTAGATGTAAATGGTTATAATTATTGTTTGACTTGTCTGTCTATTTCAGAGTGGGTCACCCTGTTCTGTGCTCTCTTGACGGGCACTAAACGATTCTCAAGAATTATACTGGGCATTTACAAGATCGTGCCCTTGGATTTATTTCACCTATGCCCAGCATTATCAGCCACCAATATTTCTAGATCGCACAGCCGACCAAACATCCTGTCAGTTATCTAGCTTATTTGCCGGTCATTCTTGGATTATTAGCCACCGCCTACTGCAAGTTACCGGTGACCTTGCCTTCCACAATTCAGGGCTACACTGTCGGACCCATTAGCGTCTGGTCACTGTGGATAATTCTATCGCACTGCCAAGAAGAGAAGAAGCCACCGATTTTTCTAGTCTCGATACCTGTGGGTTCCAGGCTACTTATCTCTTATCAGAAGCGCCTTCTGTGCGACCTGCTAATGGGATTTATTATTTGTGCTTGATAAGTGCACTAGTACTCGGGTCCTTCACCCGTTCGTGGAAAGTGAATGCATGCTGGGATTTTTCTGACACCTGTTTCCACAGGGAGCTTGTCTCCTCCATTAATTGGATAGCAGCATCCAAAGGAACCGTGTTAGATTTCTCGGAGTTTAGGAGTACTTACAAACCAGGATTAATTTTAATACACGACAGGAGAGGCCGTTTTTTTATGACGGAAGAATGGGGGCCCCTATTAGTTAAAAAGCTGGTTGTGTGAGAGACTCTCTGTGTGTTGGTGTGGAGCGAGGCGTGTATGCGATTGAGCGTAGTGATGTGGAAAAGTGGGTTAATGATTTTCAGTGATTGTGGTCCTTTTGTTTTGTTTATTTTTTAACCTTCAGAGATTATGATTTCCATGTTTATGTTATTGTCTTATCTTTTGTTTAATAAACATAAACATATCTACTGTGGTCAGGACCTCTTCTCGTATAACTGTCACTGAATGTCGTAATATATGTTCTAACTGATTTTAGAATCATTGTATTTGTCCAGAGAGAACGGGCAAGAGACTAACCATAGTCACAGAAGGCTGGAGAAATAGTCTTTTTACTCTCCAGAAGTCAGATTTCTTCTCATAATTTTCATAAGTGACTCTATTCTTATCTACTTTCACATTACATATTCATAATCTGTCTGAACTCAGACATAATCTATTCACAATGATATCCTATCTGTGACAGCGTACTCATATGCACGCAGACTTGCATATATCCATTACACTTATTGTGACCAGTCATTGACTAGAAGAAGGGTTTTGACAGAGTTCATCATGAGAAAATAATTGAATGCCTCGAAGACATAGGTATTGATGGAAGAGATATAAGAATACCAGTAACATTTATTGGGAGCAAACTGCTCAGACAAAGTTGTGTGCTGTCCCACTGCCTATTTAATCTATACACCGAAAAAATTGTCAGACAGATAAAGGAAATGCCTGGACTGAATATTAGTGGAAGGTAAATAAACAACCTTAGATAAGCAGATCATACCGTGTTGTTAGCTGACAGTGAACAGGAGTTACACGAACTAGTGAAGCAAGTGAACAGTATAAGTCATGAATATGGACTCGACATTAATATTGAGAAAACAAAAACTATGATAATTAGCAAAACGACCGATAAGACAACATTAAAGAAAAGCATAAATGGGGAAATCCGGGAACAAGTCAAGAGGTTCTCATATCTTGGTCATATAATAAAGAAGATGGCAGTTGTGAAACAGAAATCAAGTAGAGAATAGGAATGGCCAAAGCTACATTCAACAACATGAAACATATACTGATATCTAAACAGTTAACTCACAAATTAAAACTGAGAATCATAAACTGTTATTTATATTCTGCACTGCTGTCTGGTGTAGAAACATGGACAAGGAATAAGCAATTGGAAGAATGAACTGAGACTCTTAAGATGTATACAGTTAAAAAAAAGAGAAGCAACATTATTGCAGTGGTAATGGACACCAAATTTCAAACTTGTACCAAAATTTTATTTTACGTAATTAATGTTTCAATCTTGGTGTGGTAAAGTGGGATGATATAAATATTTATAGGGGACTTGGTGTACTGGCTGAGATCAGCTGTGAAGGTATCTGTATCTAATAAGTGTGGTGTATTACAGATGACCTTACTTTGCTACCACATTTAGACCTCAGTCAGAATTATTCTGGAATATTGTGATGACTACGTTGAATGTCTAGGGTATGATAGGGATGAAGTGTATGTTCACAACAACCACAGACAGAAAAACAATTTAATTTAATCCACAATACTTTACAACACTGTGACACTCACATACGTGGAACACTCTATAAGACTATCTTTATAAGTCAAGTGTAACTTGTAAAATATGTATTAATTCCTGTCAATAATAGATATCCTGATTCAACTACAAAGTGAACCAGGAATCACAATCAAATGTAATTACAAGTTGTATGTACAGAATTTATAGATTTGACCTTTGTATTGACATATATTATTATTATTACAATATGTGTGTAAGTTGTGATGTAGTACTATGAGGTGATACTGGCTTTTTTCAAGCTAGGTGGTTGTTTGTCATCATGACTTCAAGTGTTTGTTTCTGGTGGAAATAGTATTGGAAAAGTTCACAGTTCCTGTCATTTGAAACAATTAATTGTCCCTCTTTATTTAATATACAGTCAATTTTAGAGGGGGGGGGGGGGGTTGCACAAGATTGAGCTGCTCTGGCCAACGAATCTTAACTTCTGTGTGGGCGGCAGGAAACAGTCTCCTCTGCTCGCTTGCTTAACCGTATTCTTGAGAAACAACACTCGTCGCTATCTTGACCAAGGAGTATGCTATCAGCTTCTGGATTCAGCAAAACTCAGACCAGGTGCTGCTTTAATAGTTTAGTACCACTGTCCCTGAAACAAGAAGGTTGTACCTCCCTTCAGAACTAATTTATAATCTATTTCCACACTGAAGCACAATACATAACAAACACCGAGTTCAGCGCTGTAGTCCAACTGCTAGCTTCTCATGAAACAATTTACACCAGTATTCCTCTCCCTAATGGTTACAACGCCTCTGCAATTCCAGCATTATTTCCTTCTATTCAATAAGATAGGTGTCATAGTACTATTTGGCCATCCCATGCAGATATATTCCTCTCCGACAAGTTTTATTCATGGTGGAGCCATATCGAGGTTTTACCTCTGTTTATTGTTACTGAACCACACACATATAGACATAAATTATCAATTCACATTCAATTTTCATCAAAAAGATATCAAATGTCTAGCTTACCACAATTCATGGAAATATTAAACAAATACGTTGACTGGCGATGAGTTATAGCACAATTCCGATCTGCCTCTGTCCCAGGCTTTTATTTAGAAAAATATGAGCTGGATCTCAACGCACTTGCTTTTACAAATTGGATTTTCAAAACGTGGCACTGAACTGACGCTCCTAATTGACTATATTAAATGGTCTAGCCAATGGGACCATGTTTACAAAAGCTTTTGAAAAAAATGTACCCTTCCTATCGTTTCTAGTAACAACCAAAATTAATATTTGCAATCGACTAATCATGTTTAGCCTTACATATTATTCTAGCCAATCAAATCGGATTTAACATGGTGGCCTCATTTTCTTCTAAAACATTGTTCAAACACGCCATTATGAGCAAATATGATCCTGTGTTGTCTGGCAACCTCACCACAGTATCTTGGCTATAATTTGTTAATTATTAAACTAATTGCTTAACACCTAACATATTCTTTGTCAGCAAGTCCTAAGGCACCAAAATATATAAGTTTTAATGAAGCTAAGTGGCTGCGTTCAAAATATGTATTTTCTAGGATAGTCGTGTATTTGTTTTTTTATTTTTTTTATGTTTAGAACCGCCACCTGTCCTGCCTTTTCGACTGTTCTGTCAGTATAAAGTCAGGATTTCAAACAGAAAACAGTATTGTGTCATGTTTCCTAATAAGCATTAAACATGTTTCCAAAACCTGACCGTGTATTGGTAGTGTTTTTTGTCCCTGTTTATTTGAAAAAAAAGCAAGCCTGCGTGGGGTGGCATTAATTGTATATCGCGAGACGGCGTGTTAGTGTGGCATGCGTTCCTCCGTACATCTCTCTCTCTCTCTCTCTCTCTCTCTCTCTCTCTCTCTCTCTCTCTCTATCCTACGTTCGTCTGTCCTTTTAGGTTAACGTAGTGTGTATAATTTAATTAATGCTAGTATTATATCTGGGTCATTAAGCATCTTGCGTATCTCAAGGTTTTCTAAGAAACACAGAACCAGTTTTATTTTTAGAAACGCGTGTATGATGCTGTAGGCTTTACTATCAACGTGAAAGCGCTACAATTATGCAGACGAAGTAGAAAAGGGGGATTTCTTGTTTAACTAGCATGACGTTCTATAACACAGGCGTACGCTATAGTGACGGCACTGTTCTTCATCAGTCTTCTTTCCTTTTATTGAATTAATTCGTTAGGCTTTACATTTACTTTTTAATTTAGATATGTGGATTTAGAATGTTTCACGACACTTGGCATGAAGAAACTTTCAGACATTAACAATGAAATTATGTTCATTAAATTTGGTTTCGATTTTTATTCTTCGCGACTGAGGCCTCCGTTTCAGAAAGGTGTATGGCCTCCTCTGGCCTCTATCAGAGAACGACATCTCCTTGACATGGATCCGATTAGCCGTTGGATCTGTTGTTGTGGGATGGCTGCCCACTCTTCAAGCAGTGCAAGAGACAACTGTCGGAGATTGGCTGGAGCCACGTCTCGCTGGCGGAGTCGTCTGTCGAGTTCATCCCATAAGTGTTCTATGGAATTCATGTCTGATGGGTCTAATTCAGGCAATTCAGATATAAATGTTACTGCCCTCCTTTCTTGCGTGGGTGATGACCGCACTCGCTTTTCCTTGAAGAATCGCCCCATTTTCCAAATGGGCAGTCTATCTCTCAAAGGCCTAAATTCCATTCATCATTTTGCCTAAATTCTGGTTTCTTTTTCATACTTCTTTATTTCTTCCGCCGTCGTTTTTCCGATCTATCTTTTTATGTTTTTGTTTTGTTTCGTTTCGTATCCTTTTTATTTATCGCTATCATATACGTCACTTCCTAGACGCTATCGGACAAGCCATCCTAGTGTATTATTCTAAGAATATAGCCAAGTGACTTTGTTCTTGTATTAATAGTTTTGTTCATTATCTTTTTACGTTTCGTTGATTATTGACTTTCTTGTTTAGATATTTCTTTTAGGTTTTACGATTTTCTTGCATTAGTTTTGTTCTTTTTCTCTCTTCATCGCTGTTGTTTACTTTTTCCATCTGCTTGTATCACACATTTGGTGTATCACTCATTTAGGGGTAACACTCATTTAGTGTATCATCGTATGTTTTTGAAGTACCTCTCGCGTATTCCCAGGATATGTATTTTGTAGTTCCTCATCAATGCTGTTATTTGTCTCAGATTACCTGCCTCAGTCATAGTTCTGGGTTTAAAAACCAATTCTGTTTTCGTGTTTTGCGGTCAGGGCATCCGTTTTCATGCCAATGGCTTCCTTTCGGCTTTCACCACTGTCAGTCATACGAGCCTGAGACTCCGGATGTCCGTCCCGCATCAAAGTTTTTTCATTTGTTGTTGTTTCCGTAACATGTGCGATTTTTTACATAGACACGGGTGTCGGCCCTGTGCTAAAACCCCCAACCTGGTGGACCAGGGTACCAGCTTTTGTCTGACCCCTACCCACGCAGACCAGTCAAGCTTGGTTGAACCTACCAGGAGTAAATCTCCCACTGGCATAGCTCTGAGGATTGTCAGAGTACACAACCTGCCATACCTCTACAAGGTATAGGTACCATTGATGGCAGCACTGTCTTTTAGCTCTGCACATTTGGAGAGCCCTCCTGGATGGCGGGGAATGCACAGTGTGCCACACGCTTCTTTCTCTTTGCTTGGAATCCAGATATGATGAACCATTAAATGGCAGACAAGTTGGAGACCCTGAAGCTCGTGACTTCAACTCAACAAATTTCAGAATGGTAGAAAAGCCACAGGAAAAGCCTAGATCAACAGTGTAGATAATATCAAGGACTCTCCAGCTTGGTATTGCTGCAAACGAACGTAAAGCTCAGTAGTTGGTTCAACAACAACACATTAATGATCATAAGACTGGGTTTTACTACTTGACCACAAAAATAAAAAATTAAGCGTGACAGATAAGATAATTGTGATCTCATTAAAATATGCACTACAAGTCCAACGTTTTTAGTTCTAGATTAGAAATTTCTCACACAAAAAAACCAAAAAAACAATGACGTTTTATTGAGAGAAAAAGAAATGTTAAACACGAACGTACAGATGTTATATAATGGGAACAGAATTGTAACAGGGCTTTGTCTTCCACGGACATCCCAATTTTTCTCATGTATTTTCTCACCACGTCTGACAAAATGATGTCACTCCAGGTTGGATGTTTGATTGTTTGTCTACTCGTGACATTTGTTTGTCACAGTCAAGGTAATCTGTTTTTGATTCGCTTTGTTTGAAATATAACATTATTATTTATTTTCCAGGTCCCTTCAATGCATGCACTTTCTAACGATACCCATGTTTCCTTCAGTTACACTTAGATGATATTCTGTTTTATGTAATTACCTTACCCGGGTAGTAATTAATTCAGGTTGTTTTTGTAAGTGTATTTGTTTCTGTGTTATTCAACACCCTAGATTATTACATCAACGAATGCATTGTTCATTATTTTTTTAGTCAATGATGTTATATTTCATAGACAGAGTGTAAAAATGTAAGTTATTACATTCGCTGTGCCTAAGTTGTTAGAACAATGGAAGTTGTCAACCTGAAACGTCTCATTACTCTGTTTTATTATGTACACATATTTTGTTGTAAACATTATGTTTACTTTGTTTGTAAAGTATTGTTTGTCTTAGATTCTATTTAACTATCAATTTTCCTGGTGTTTTTATCTTTCTTGCAATTTATGCTGAGGTTGTCATAATGATGATGCATGGTTTATGATATATGGTTAGCATGCATGATTCAGTTTTAATAGCAAAGAGTTAAACGAGTTACTGGAAATGATAAACGCAATAGTTGTAGAGAGTAAAACTAAAGGACATCGCTTTCATAGTAAATAGACATAAATAAGTGTCATCTCATTAAAAATTACTTCTTCAGAAGGAATTGTCAAAACAAACGGAACAATTGTAAAACAAGTCATAGATTAAAGGACCTAGGCGCAAACATAATATCAGGTGGCAGATGCATCTCAAAGATGAAGTGTGGTGTATCCCAGGGTCAAGTGTGGTGCATCCCAGGGTCACGTATGGTGTATCCCAGGGTCACGAAACATTTAATGAAATGAAAATATTTTATGCAACAACACGTTGTCAATGCAAGAGTTCCTAAGTGTTATATTAGTGTTCCTGACATAAGGAAGTCAGTCTTAGACAAGTATTAAACACACGGGAAACACTATAGATCGAAAATACAGAAGTCCAGATTTATAGAAGAATGTTAAAAGAAAAACTTGACAACAAAAAAAAAAAAAAAAAATAAGGGTAATGAGAATATGACGAAAGATGCCAATTTACAAAGCAACCTTATTACTGATGTCAGAGCCAACAATACACTTTCACTAAGCATGCCAGGACAAGAAGAAAATCGGCTTTCCATATTAATGAAACTAGAGTTTTCCTGGGATACAAGTCCACAAAATGCTCAAACACAGGAATCCTAGGAACCTGAACTCTAACCAGAATGGGCCTCTGTTGTAAAGTAACACCCCAGACCACATGTAAGAGGCATCTTAAACAAGTTACCTTAACTATTTTTCTACGTAAGGGTTACTTTTACAATTGCCTCCAGCTTGAAGGATATAGGAGTGAAATTAAATGCTGCAACCAAGTTGGAGTGGGTTCAATTTTCTGCACATTACAAAAGGAAGCTGACACTTGAGAGTCATGGCCCAAATGGGCCCAACCCACTTAAAGTGTGAAGAAGATAACGGGGCCGAAACACTTGGTCGAGGGGGTGACAACTTTTGATGATCAGATTGCCTACTGTTATATCACTCTGTACAGAGTTTCCTATCCTATCTCTTAGTCAGAAGTCTGTACGTATTCACAAAGACATGAGGGTTAAGTTGTAATTTTTAAATTCTATATTTTACATTTATTAACATGTGAAAATTGCTAGTGGATGTCCAAGTCATACGAGGCTGGCAACCTCAGTATATAGTATGATCGTTTCATGAACACCCACTGCAAAAGTTGGTGATTGCTTTATACGGGTTTCTCATAGAGATCTAAAAGCAGAGGTAGTCCTAAGTTCCATATGGAGCAGGGAGTGGATGATGCTAGAACTGGTGTTATATGTATTATTTTAACCTTTTCAACCAATGCATCTGCAAATGTAAACATGTTTTATATAAATACAGTGAATGCTTTCCGCTCACTGGGATTAATGTTAATGCTCAGAGAGGGTAACGTTTTGAGGCACTTGGGATAGAGGAAAGAAAAGTGAGGTGCGATAACTTATTTTATGTCAGGAAACCCAGTACTAATGAGGGTATTTGTTACTCTCTATTTCATGATATATATACATATATATACGAGTATATATATATATATATACTACTGGATAAAATTTAAGGGCCACGAAGAAAAAAAGTCCTCTATGGACCATTTAAATGCAACCAGGTGTAAACAATTTATTACTTAATAAAGTTGATTCATCCGTGGAAAAGATCAGTCAAGTGTTTTGTAATGATGTGTGACTTACTAACAAAAAGAAATTCAACTCACGTTTTCACCTTTTGAACTAGTGGGGCGTGTTGCAAAAACCACGAGTTTTTGCAGCAACAATGGCAATTTTCACGTGCGGGTTAAAGTGACCCAGTTTTTGGACATTAAAAAAAAATTAACCTAGTGCACACATAAAACATTTCTGTGTAAATTGGCATCTTTTGTGATATTCTCACTACTTCTCTGTCTACCAGTGAGAAGAAGAGAGAGCGGGTGATACATACGTGAATAAAACAAATGTGAGTTGTGGTGTTTTGAAATAGAGATAGCTATAATAGATTATTTCACTTACATTTTCTTACTCAAAAAATTAGGTGCAAATCACAACTAACGACATCTACTCTTCTTTTTCTTCGATCCTTAACCACCGACCGTCAAAGCAGTCAGTGGCCATCACGCCTAGTGGCGTCTTGTAGGACAACAACAAATTGATTCCACTTTGCACGGTCGGTGGCCATCCTTCGTACAGTGCCCCAACTCTGGTTCATTCTTTGCATCTCAGCCTCCACATCTACTCGTCATACCTTAATGGTTATAAGAACTTTACCGGTCAAACAAACAAAAACAAAAAGATTCATGGTGAAGTCCAGTCAATGACACCCAGTTTAGAAGATAGAATGAATATGTATTGACTCGTCCAAGAACGTTTTTTTCAAGCCGGAGCTAAGCTACAAACAACGTAATAGTTAATGCTTATATACTACGAAGTATTTTAGACTGTGTTCATATGTGTAAACTAGTTATTATTTAAAAATTTCAACGTTAAACTTACGCAGCATCCAGTACTCTATGTAACTTGGATTTATTAAACGATACAAAATTACGTTAACAAGGTATCAACTTAACAGACTCATTTATTTTACCTCCAGGTCTTTACGTTTCTATGGTCAGGACTCCAGATGATGTTTATTGTGGACACCTTCACTGTTCGATCGACATCAACCAGACTGACAGTCATATTTTGTTTATTATTGGGTTGACCATTTTTGACGTCACACTTGACATTTCTCCTGTCAAAGTGGCGTCGTTATCAGTGTATGCTCCAGATCCTCAAGTAGAACCAATCAAAATCAAGTCAATAAACGCCACTGGCAGCGTGACCAGAAACCATGCAGATCTAACTTTAAGTTTCTTGACGGAAACTGACTGTCTGCAAGGATCATTTCTGTGTGAGCTGGACTTTGTGAATGTAAGCGGCCAGCCTGATATAATCACAGAGGTCGTGACTCCTGAAAGCAACGGAAACTGCCGTAAGATCACATAAATGTTATGTCTATTAAATATAAATAGAAGCAAATAAATATATAGCCACAAATGATGACTAGAACCACATATATTAGGAAATACTAGCAACAACCCGCCAAAACTAGCAGGTTGTTAATCATAGTGTGTTGTTTCTGTTACACGTATTACATTGCTGCTTCTTCTATAGTCTCGCTTGCTGTGAATGACGCGATCGTCTTTTCATTTTAGCCATCTTATCATTGTGATCCATATTCCCAATATGCCTCAATGAGCGTGTAATGGGTTCCTTTACCTATTTTTTTTTTTTTTTTTTTTACAAATTAAAAACTACTGTTATTTATGTTATTTAGATCAGCTAATTCTTGCATTTTTTGTAACTTTACACTCAAGTCATAAATAAGCTAACGGGAGCAGTGTGTTGTACTTTAGGTGGGGTGATGTTTACACTAACGGGTGCAGCATGTTTTTATTTAGACAAGGTGATGTTTACACTTAATGGTACACCATGGGTAACTTTAAAGATTGATCATACTAGACCTAAATGTTTTACTGTGTTCCAGCGTATAATGGAGGGAGATGTAAGCTAGGTACTTTAAACACGGTGTGATGAATTTACCATGATACAACGTTAAAATATCTCCTAATTTAACGATAAAATGTAGGGTTAAAAATAATGCGTAAGATACTAGGAGACATGCTCGCCCATGCTAGCCTTTCCCACCGCCATTTAAAACTAACGAGTTAGACGTGCAGACGAAACGTTTACCCTTTGTAGACGGGAGAGAACGGAGGACACCAAAAGGAAAAATATGACTGAACACGTGTTTGAAGATCGCAAGGCTAAAAGACGCAATTGGTAAGAAAAAAGAAAAAAATTCACGTCACTAGTTGACAGAGGGTAAGGAAATGGACAAAAAAAACGACTTTAGCTCGTGTCAGAAACAGTCATTTCTTGGACTTTTACGATACTTGATTGTTATTTGAATTCAGCGGCAATACGCCGTGGAGAAGGTTCTCGAACATATTTAAAAAAAAAAACTAACCTTGAAAAAGTAACTTTTTCTTAATAATAATGTTAGGAATATAAAACCTAGCTAGTTTGATAGCCCGTCTTGAGCAGAGAAATAATATACTTTAAATTATACAGACGGATAGATAATAATGAAGATATTGACAAAAGACTGTGTTGTTCATATCAGACGAGCGACTGCACTGTTAAAAAATGTCACTAAATTTTCAAAATTTGCGGCCTTGAGACTCAAGTGCTAAAATCGAGCTGTAATTAAAGAGAGGTGAAATGGTGGAGAATTGTGGCTAAAAATAACTTCGGAGTCAGAAGTGTGTAGGATACTGCATGGAGGGGTCCAAGAACCAAGCGTGTTTTTTGTATGAAAAACAAGTAGAGACAGACGGACCAACAGACAGTAATACATACTTGACTGAGAGCTGACTGAAATTTGACTTTTGGTTGTAGATTTGAAAGTTAGGGGGGGGGGGAGTCGGTGATTGGAGGAATGAAATCATATTAGCAGGACAGAGATGCGCATTTTTGCCATTCACTACAAAACTGTCCAGAGACACAGTGGTGTAGTACCTGTGGTGTTGTTTCCAGAAGATAATACATAATTTTTTAGTGGGACGCCATCAGATACACAGCAGCTCAGCTGAGTTTTGCTAGCATTTAACTGTGTTCTCAATTCTGAATTCTGGTAAGAATGAAAGCAATTCTTTTGTACATTTTAATATTTCGAGTGATTGATACTGCCATATCATATAAAATGATTACGACAAGTAAGTGCTCGCTCTAGATCCCCAGCCCAAGTTCAGGGTCTAGAGACAAACAAAATATATGGACGCCTACTAAAACTATGAAGGTGGATCTATTGTTGAGATCAGTGGAACATATCACCTATCCTATTGACTAGAAGAAAACTATTGAACATATCTCAGATGCAAGGTAGTCTTGGGGAACTAGTACTATATGAAAACAACTAGGTAAGATGTACTGTGTGGTCAGAGAGATTTGACCCAGTCTGTGTGGTGTTGTTGTGTAGTGTTGTGTGCAGACGTGGCTCAGTTGGTAGAGTTCTGACACATGCCACAAAACTTTTATTTCAGAATTGTGAGTTTCTGTTTGGCTCTGAAGAGGTGCCGAATGTTGTTGTAATATACACAAGCGTGGACCAGTGCAGTCTAACATTGTGTCAGAGCAGCCGTATATTATCCCCCAGCACGGAGAGGAGGGGCCACCAGACTCTTGTACAAGATCGACGCAGTCGAGATAAGTGAGATCTGGCCTGCTGGAAGTTCACCAACTGATTTACCAACGAATTTATCAACTAATTTATCAACTAATTCACCATCAAATAAAGACATACCATTGTGGGAAAATAAACCATGTATTCATCCCATAAGTCAATGGACAATGTTTGGTAGTCATAGACTGGGCGTGATGATACCACCCCAACAGTACATTCAGTAATAGTCTCCTGGGACAATCTAATATAATTAATATTAACTAGACTTATAACATACCTTTGTAATCACATTCCATTTTATTATGTCATATAATTATGCATTCCATTTATAACTCCATAATATTTCATATGTTCTGACCAACAAACGTTTGGATCAGAACAAATAAATTTACCAAAAGATTTAATATTTAAAACTAAAACAGCCTGAGTTAGTTCAGTGTGTTATACATTATATTATTATTATTATTAGACTTATTAAATATCTCTCTGTGTGTGGGTAATCTACTACAACACATTACATTACAGTACCCTAGACTTTTAACGTAGCTACATTCATTAGAAAAAAAGATATGTTTGAGGTCGTAAGTGGTAGTAAGAAGGGCCTTCTGTAATTCGCATCAACATTTATCACAGGAGCCTTCACAACTGACCTCATTCGTTACACTAGGTAACATCACCACCATACAATACCATCAAAACCACTACAATATTGGGGGTCTTGTCCAGGGATAATTAGATAATCATAAATATTAGAATCTCCTGGTGGGAGAACTAAACTAGTGGGGACAAATTGTCAAAATTTAAAAGAGTCCCTTAAAATAAAAGTGAAAAATCAAAGTTGGTGAATCTTCACAGCGAGTTAGTTAATTAATTAATTAATTAGAATTACCTGTCATTAAGCAATTAGATTTACCCTGGTCAGTGTTATTTTGTGTGATGACTGAGCTGGCAAAGTTCAGATCAGCTGCTGTGCTAACGGCGAAGGAAATGGTAATGGATGGTCAGGTTTTAATTCAGTATGTAACGGCTGAATGTGACAAGTATATTGAAAGGGAAGATAGGAGGTTAGCTGAAGAGAAGAGGTTACAAATTGAGGCTGATAGAGAACTTAAGAGGCTGCAGATTGAGGCAGAAGATAAGAGAAGGGAAGCAGAAGAAAAAAGGTTGACTGCCGAAAGGGAGGCAGAAGATAGAAGGTTGCAAAGGGAGGCAGAAGATAAGAGAAGGGAAGCAGAAGAAAAAAGGTTGACTGCCGAAAGGGAGGCAGAAGATAGAAGGTTGCAAAGGGAGGCAGAAGATAGAAGGTTGCAAAGGGAGCATGAATTACGACTAAGGGAGCTGGAATTACAAGGCCATGCTCCTGAAAATGGTGCCAGCCCTTTTGCCTCAGATGCTGCAGCTAGTCAGGGAGTCTCAAACTCGGCTATGGGGTTTCATTTAGACCATTTTGTTGAGAAAGACGATGACATCGAGGGGTACCTCAGTCGTTTTGAGTTATTAGCTACTACATATGGGTTAGAGGAAGTACATAATGACGAGTGTTCCTTAAATTCTGTTGAAAGGGAGCATTCTGAGAAAGACCACCTAAAAACTAGTAGGAGAAGCCTAAAAATAGGAACATGGAATGTTAGAACTCTAAACGGAGAAGGAAAGCTTGACAATCTTATATTAGAGGCAACAGACATGAAACTCGATATACTGGGAGTTGCAGAGGCAAGACTTTTGGATACAGGCTACATAAAAAGAGACCAGTACACGCTTATACACTCAGGAGGAGAAAAACATGAAAGAGGGGTAGGAATGTTGATAAAGAAGGAGTTAGAAAAATATGTATGTGGATACTGGACACACAATGACAGAATGATGTTACTAAAGATGAGAGCAAAGCCATTCGACATATCAATCTTCAAACATATGCACCAACTAAAGATCATAGCGAGGAAGAAATAGAAGAATACTATGAAGAGCTACAAAACACACTTAAACCAGTCAAATCTACAGATGTGTTGATAGTAATGGGTGATATGAATGCAAAAATAGGAAAAGGAAAATACAAGAAAATAGTAGGACAGTATGGATTAGGGACAAGAAATGATAGAGGAGACAGACTTATCCAGTTCTGTGAAGAAAACCAGCTGGTCATATGTAACACCTTTTTTGAACACCACCCAAGGAAATTATACACATGGAAAAGCCCAGGAGATGTAACACGAAATCAAATCGACTATATCATGATAAAACATAGATTTAAGAACAGTGTCACAAGTGCAAAGACACATCCTGGCGCCGACATAAATTCAGATCACAATCCAGTCGTCATCAAAGTAAATATAAAGCTGAAAAGAGCAGGAAACAGAAGACAGGAGGAACCTCAGATAGAAATATCAGCGCTGAAACAACCAGATATAAAACAGAAGTATTTAATCGACGTCAAAAATAAATATCAACAGTTATTGACAGAAAGCATGGAGCAGTATAGAAGAGAAAACCCAGAAGAAAAAGCAACCGCAAAATGGGAATGCTTAAAAACAAGCATACAATCAGCAAATGCAAATTTACCTAAAAAGGAGTCTAAGAAAAATCAAATTTGGATGACAGATGACATCTTGAATAAAATGGCAGAAAGAAAGAAAGCAAAAAACACTCCAGAATATAAAACAATAGACAATGACATACGTACTATGTGTAGAGAAGCAAAAGAACGGTGGATAGAAACAAAATGCAAGGAAATAGAAGACTTGGAAGCAAAGCACATGACAAGAGATATGCATGAAGAAATAAAGAAATTATCAAATCGGTCGCGGTTTGCACAAGGAGGAAGCTGTATCAAGAACAAAAATGGTGTAATATTACTTGATGAGAAAGACATATCAAACAGATGGGCAGAATACGTAAAAGAACTATTCGAGGACAACGAGGTAAAAAACCATCACCAGATTCCAACGAAGGCCCAAACATTCTCAGATCAGACGTAGAGAATGCCATTCATATGATACAAAAAGGAAAATCAGCAGGCATGGATAACATAAAAATTGAAATGATAGAAGCTCTGGAGAGCTTTGGTATAGATACAATCACAGAAATATGCAACGATATATACAATACAGGATATATACCACACGACATGAAGACATCAGTTTTTATAACATTGCCCAAAAAAACCAAATGCAACAGAATGTTCAGACTTCAGAACAATCAGCCTGATGAGTCATGCAATTAAGATACTGCTCAAAATCATACAGGAAAGAATAAAAAGTAAAGTAGACAGCGAAATCCAAGAAGAACAGTTTGGTTTTAGACGGAACAGTGGAACAAGAGAGGCAATATTTTGCCTTAGAATATTAGCAGAAAAATATACAGAGGTCCAAAAAAGTATGTATATGTGCTTCATTGACTATAAGAAGGCTTTTGACAGAATGCATCATGAGAAAATAATTGAATGCCTCAAAGACATAGGTATTGATGGAAAAGATATAAGAATACTCAGTAACCTTTATTGGGAGCAAACTGCCACAGTAAGATCTGGAAGGAATTATTCACCATACATAGACATAAAAAGAGGTGTCAGACAAGGTTGTGTGCTGTCCCCTTGCCTATTTAATTTATACACCGAAAAAATTTTTAAACAGATACAGGAAATACCAGGACTGAACATCAGTGGAAGGTCAATAAACAACCTTAGATATGCAGATGATACCGTGTTGTTAGCTGAAAGCGAACAGGAGTTACAAGAACTAGTGAAGCAAGTGAACAGCATAAGTCATGAATATGGACTCGACATTAATATTGAGAAAACAAAAACTATGATAATTAGCAAAACAAACGAAAAACCCACATTAAAGATAAGCGTAAATGGGAAAATCCTGGAACAAGTCAAGAGCTACGTATATCTTGGTCATATAATAACAGAAGATGGCAGATGTGAAACAGAAATCAAGAAGAGAATAGGAATGGCCAAAGCTACATTCAACAACATGAAACATATACTGACATCCAAACAGTTATCTCACAAATTAAAACTGAGAATCATAAAGTGTTATATATATTCTGCATTTCTGTATGGTGCAGAAACATGGACGATGAATAAGCATTTGGAAGAAAGAATTGAGGCTCTTGAAATGTGGATATATAGAAGAATGGGGCGTATCTCATGGAAAGAGATGAAAACAAATAAGGAGGTCCTAGAAAATCTAGGTATGAAAAGAGAACTAATGAGGGAGGTCAAAGTTCGGCAGTTAAAATACTTTGGCCACATAAAAAGGCATAACACCTTGCAGAAGACCATAAAAGAAGGGAGAGTTGAAGGCAAACGTGCAAGGGGAAGACAACGCTATAAGTGGGAAGATAACATCAAGAGATGGCCAGGAAAGAGTCTATCAGAGTGCACCACCAAGACAAGAGACAGAAGACGTTGGAGATCCATTACAGCCAACCTTCGTTGTGGAGATGGCAACTGATGATGATGATGGGTTAGAGAGAGAGAGGTGGAGTTTAAAGTCATCACAGGGATTGAGAGGTACTTCTTATGAAGTTTTCGCAAAAATGAACAGAGAAGACCAAGACAATTATGACATGCTAAAGCAGGCTTTGTTATTAAGATACGAAAAAAATGGTGAATTTTACCGTAAGAAATTTAGAAATGCCAAACTGTTGTCTGGGGAGACATACCACCAATTCTCTGCCAGACTGGAAACCTATTTGGAGAAATGGACTGCTCTGGGGAAGACCCAAGATCTTAAAGAAATGATCATGATAGAGCAATTAAGAGAGTCCATGGCTCCAGACTTGAGAAAATTTCTCATGGAACAAGGTGCAGAGAGGTTGGGGGAGGTTTTAAATGTCGCTGAGAGGTATCAGGCAGCCCAGGCAGAGGTAAGTGGCACTAAAAAGAAGCACATAGAAAATTTTAAAGCTCCACAGCAATTTAATAAATTTGATAACCGAGAACAGGGTAATAAAGGCAGGACAAACTTTGATAGGCCAAGAAATGACTATCGTGACAGAAACTCACAGTTCAATGACCAAAAATATAATGAAAGAAAACCGTTAAACCAAGGAAAAAAATGGTGCAAATGGTGTAAGAAAGACAACCATAACACCGAATTTTGTAGAAGGAAACCTTCAAACATTGCTGCAATGAAGTCGGGGACTCAAAGATTAAAGGTTAATCCTAATGGACAGCAGGAACCTTATCACCCCCCAGTTTGTGAGGATGTTATTTGTAATGGGGTCACCATAAGGTGCCTTTATGATACAGGTTTGGATTATGATTCAGTTGTGAAGTCTAGCCTAGTGGACCCAAGTCAGTATACCACAGAAACAGTGGAAATACAAGGGGCGACTAAGGACATACCACTCATGACACTTCCCATCGCAAGGATAACGGTGAAAACTCGCTATGTGGAAGGAGAAATCAGAGCAGCAGTGATAGATGAACCAATCTACCCTCTGATATTGGGGTGTAGGTACGTCTTCTTGGGGAATCCCGAGAGACCTGTGATCATGGCGACAGTGCAGACCAGGTCACAGAAAAAGGAAGAAGAAGGTGAACCTATAAATGCTCATCCGGAGGAGATGAGGAAGGCGCAGGCTGAGGATAGGACACTCAAGCCATGTTTTAAAAAATTGCCCAAATGCCACACACCTCCAAGCAAGGGGGAATATTTTATGAAGGACAGATTATTGTATAGGAAGACAGGAACTAGATCTACTGGTCACGGACAGTTGGTTCTTCCCAAGGTATATAGGGCAAATTTAATAAGGAGCTTACATGTTGGAAAAGATGGTGACCATGAGAAAGTCGGTACCATCTGCCAAAAAGTTGCTCGAAAATACTATTGGCCCGACGTAAATGTCGATATTGAAAACTTTGTAGAAGCATGTGGCGTATTTCATGAGGGAACACCCACAAAGGGAAATTATGTGCAGGACCTAGAAACGCCACGGGGCAAACTTAGGCCTGGAAGGAAAAATTATTATAAGCAGGTAGACAAACTGCAATGGGAGCCCCCTTTTCACACCCAGTCTTCACTTAACTGCATTAACATGGCCACTATGCGAAGAGTACATAGAGGAAATTTACCCCAGAATAAGCGGACAATCCCTCGGTCAACCTTATATCAACTGGAGGAAACTAAAAGAGAGCGAAGATCTCTCACAAGAAATCTAAGGTGGGGAGACAAACCCAAGGAGAAAATTGGTAGTGGTCGATTTGTGAGTGATGATTCTAGGAAGAAAAGTCCTCATTATAAGGCTTCCAATGGAAGGGACCCGACGGGTTCCATGAAAAATAAGTATGAAAAATTAAAAGTCCAGATGTAGCCTTATTAAGGACCTGGACAGATGAGAAGGCAGAAGAGACTGTTACCTCATCTTATCAATATGTGAACGAACTGACCACTCGTCTGAAAGCTGGATGGAAACTGGCAAATGATAATTTGAGGCAAGCCAGGAAGAAACATGCAGCATATTTTAATAGGAAGGCAAAGGACAGAGAATTAGCTGTGGGAGAGAATGTGCTTCTTCTACTACCCGGCAGCCAGAATAAATTACAAATTGGATGGCAAGGTCCATATACGGTTCTAGAGAAGGTGTCTAGAACAAACTATAAAATTGACAAAAAGGGGAAGGAGAAAGTTTATCATGTAAACCTGTTAAAGAAGTATCTGGACAGACCACTCCAGGAAAGCACCCCCTTACTGACCTTGGCTATCGCAACTCAAATGCAAAAGGAACCACTCACCTCACATGAATACCCATTACATCCTTGTGAAACAGCGGCACAAGTAAAAGTCAGTAAGCACCTGACTAAAAATCAGAGGGAGAGAGTTCAACAGGTTCTAGAGGAACATACAGATGTCTTAACAGATAAACCAGGACATACAAATTTGCTACAGTATGACATGAAACTGGTAGACTCAAACCCAATCTGTATGAGAGCCTATTCTATTCCGTTCGCGAAGGAGAAGGCATTGAAAGAAGAAATAGAATATTTGTTGAAGGAGGGGATTATTTCACACAGTGAATCATCTTTTAGCTCCAGTGTAGTTTTGTTGAGGAAACCGTCTGGGGAACACAGACTGTGCATAGATTACAGGAAACTGAATGCTGTCACAGAAGGACACGTGGATCCATTACCAGACACAAAACAGTTATTTGCCAGATTAAACAAGGCAAAATACTTTTCAAAGGTGGATCTTAGTAAAGGCTATTACCAGATTCCAGTGAAGCCTGAAGTGAGACCTTATTTAGCGTTTAGCACCTCGGAAGGACATTATGAATTCAATATGCTACCATTCGGATTGAAAAATGCTCCGAGTGTATTTTCAAGGATGATGCGCAAATTGTTGGATCCCTTGAATAACCCATGTATCACGAATTTCATGGATGATATTCTCGTCGCCACAGAGACATTTGAAGAACACATTAACTCTCTGAAAATGTTATTTGATAGGTTTAGGGAGGCGATCTTAACTGCTAGGCCAACAAAATGTTGTATTGGATGCAAAGAGTTGGAATTCTTGGGACACACTGTATATCAGGGTAACATGACCCCTGACCCCAAGAACGTGGAAAAACTGCAGAGAGCACCTAGACCACAAACAAAAAAGGACGTGCGATCATTCGTGTCGTTATGTGGATTTTACCAAAAATATATCAAAAATTTTAACTCTATTTGTGCTCCTCTGACTGATCTGACTCGCAAGGGACTTCCAGATAAAATTGTTTGGACTGCGCAATGTGAAGTAGCTTTTCAAGAGTTAAAGGATAAACTCACTAGCAAGCCTATTCTCAAATTGCCTGATTTGACACAGGACTTCGTGGTGAGAACAGATGCAAGTAATGTAGGCCTCGGGGCGGCTTTGTTGCAAAGGTCATCTTCACCCGATGGGGAACTGAACCCAGTCGCTTATGCAAGCCGCAAATTGAATAAAGCGGAGCAAGGATATTCCACAAGCGAAAAAGAATGTTTAGCGTTAATCTGGGCGATAAAAAAGTTTCAAATCTATCTGTATGGTAGGACTTTTGTGGTCCAGACGGATCATCAGCCCCTGGTATTCTTATCTCAGGCTAAGCATGAAAACGCAAGATTGTTGAGGTGGTCTTTATTACTGCAACCTTATCAGTTTATTATCGAATACATCCCAGGGTCATTGAATGTCGGTGCAGATTTCCTCAGTCGGCACCCCTGTGATCAAGATTAGAGTAGTGGCAGGCGTGAGGAGTAATTTTATCTATGTGTATCACTGGTTTTGGAACTTGCCGTAGTGCATGTTCTCAGGTGGGGAGATGTGTGATGAATTTACCATGATACAACGTTAAAATATCTCCAAATTTAACGATAAAATGTAGGGTTAAAAATAATGCGTAAGATACTAGGAGACATGCTCGCCCATGCCAGCCTTTCCCACCGCCATTTAAAACTAACGAGTTAGACGTGCAGACGAAACGTTTACCCTTTGTAGACGGGAGAGAACGGAGGACACCAAAAGGAAAAATATGACTGAACACGTGTTTGAAGATCGCAAGGCTAAAAGACGCAATTGGTAAGAAAAAAGAAAAAAATTCACGTCACTAGTTGACAGAGGGTAAGGAAATGGACAAAAAAAAAAACGACTTTAGCTCGTGTCAGAAACAGTCATTTCTTGGACTTTTACGATACTTGATTGTTATTTGAATTCAGCGGCAATACGCCGTGGAGAAGGTTCTCGAACATATTTCAAAAAAACAACTAACCTTGAAAAAGTAACTTTTTCTTAATAATAATGTTAGGAATATAAAACCTAGCTAGTTTGATAGCCCGTCTTGAGCAGAGAAATAATATACTTTAAATTATACAGACGGATAGATAATAATGAAGATATTGACAAAAGACTGTGTTGTTCATATCAGACGAGCGACTGCACTGTTAAAAAATGTCACTAAATTTTCAAAATTTGCGGCCTTGAGACTCAAGTGCTAAAATCGAGCTGTAATTAAAGAGAGGGGAAATGGTGGAGAATTGTGGCTAAAAATAACTTCGGAGGCAGAAGTGTGTAGGGTACTGCATGGAGGGGTCCAAGAACCAAGCGTGTTTTTTGTATGAAAAACAAGTAGAGACAGACGGACCAACAGACAGTAATACATACTTGACTGAGAGCTGACTGAAATTTGACTTTTGGTTGTAGATTTGAAAGTTAGGGGGGGGGGGGGAGTCGGTGATTGGATGAATGAAATCATATTGGCAGGACAGAGATGCGCATTTTTGCCATTCGTTACAAAACTGTCCAGAGACACAGTGGTGTAGTACCTGTGGTGTTGTTTCCAGAAGATAATACATAATTTTTTAGTGGGACGCCATCAGATACACAGCAGCTCAGCTGAGTTTTGCTAGCATTTAACTGTGTTCTCAATTCTGAATTCTGGTAAGAATGAAAGCAATTCTTTTGTACATTTTAATATTTCGAGTGATTGATACTGCCATATCATATAAAATGATTACGACAAGTAAGTGCTCGCTCTAGATCCCCAGCCCAAGTTCAGGGTCTAGAGACAAACAAAATATATGGACGCCTACTAAAACTATGAAGGCGGATCTATTGTTGAGATCAGTGGAACATATCACCTATCCTATTGACTAGAAGGAAACTATTGAACATATCTCAGATGCAAGGTAGTCTTGGGGAACTAGTACTATATGAAAACAACTAGGTAAGATGTACTGTGTGGTCAGAGAGATCTGACCCAGTCTGTGTGGTGTTGTTGTGTAGTGTTGTGTGCAGAAGTGGCTCAGTTGGTAGAGTTCTGACACATGCCACAAAACTTTTATTTCAGAATTGTGAGTTTCTGTTTGGCACCGAAGAGGTGCCGAATGCTGTTGTAATATACACAAGCGTGGACCAGTGCAGTCTAACATTGTGTCAGAGCAGCCGTATATTATCCCCCAGCACGGAGAGGAGGGGCCACCAGACTCTTGTACAAGATCGACGCAGTCGAGATAAGTGAGATCTGGCCTGCTGGAAGTTCACCAACTGATTTACCAACGAATTTATCAACTAATTTATCAACTAATTCACCATCAAATAAAGACATACCATTGTGGGAAAATAAACCATGTATTCATCCCATAAGTCAATGGACAATGTTTGGTAGTCATAGACTGGGCGTGATGATACCACCCCAACAGTACATTCAGTAATAGTCTCCTGGGACAATCTAATATAATTAATATTAACTAGGCTTATAACATACCTTTGTAATCACATTCCATTTTATTATGTCATATAATTATGCATTCCATTTATAACTCCAAAATATTTCATATGTTCTGACCAACAAACGTTTGGATCAGAACAAATAAATTTACCAAAAGATTTAATATTTAAAACTAAAACAGCCTGAGTTAGTTCAGTGTGTTATACATTATATTATTATTATTAGACTTATTAAATATCTGTGTGTGTGTGGGTAATCTACTACAACACATTACATTTCAGTACCCTAGACTTTTAACGTAGCTACATTCATTAGAAAAAAAGATATGTTTGAGGTCGTAAGTGGTAGTAAGAAGGGCCTTCTGTAATTCGCATCAACATTTATCTCAGGAGCCTTCACAACTGACCTCATTCATTACACTAGGTAACATCACCACCATACAATACCATCAAAACCACTACACACGGGCAGTAACACAAACAGAAAGAAAGGTATTAATGCACCTTGTCTGTTTGAAACAGATAGTTAGCTCGGAAGGCGATAGTGGCCACATCAGAAGGTGTCTAAACGGGTATAGCTGTTGTTGTTTTCATTGATCCAGCGACGCTAGGGTTCCCGCTCTTCGGTCCAAGGCCATGTAGTGATATCTGCATGTTTTCACAAGTTGTTTTATTTCTCCGTACAAGGTCTTCCACTTATCTGGCCTCGGAGGAATCAGCATTTTCCTAAGATCATCGAGTTCTGGGCACTCACAGAGTTGGTGGTCAATAGTGTTGTAGGGGTAGTAACACAGCTGGCAATCTGGAGTGTTGTGGTTGGATTATGTTCAAGTAACTGTTGAGTTATATATGTTGTTTTCTGTGTCAAACAAAATGGTGCTATGATCCGTCTTTTTAAGTTGGCCAATGTTATCATTAATATCAGGATCGGCCATATGTCTGTAAACCTCTCTCCCAGTGTTTCCCATGGCCCATCTTTACAGCCAGGCTTCTTTGTTTATTGTTTGTATGAGTGATTTGGTTGTGTGGAAAGTTGCTGCTGTGAGTGGTTGTTCTGATCGTGTTCCCTTCTTTGCTAATCTGTCTACTATGTGACTACCTGATGTATGTTAGTGACCACGGATCCACCACATTACTATTCGGATACCATATATACAGCATAGATATCTGTATTTTATTCGTTTTTCTTTGGAGGTGATTGGAAAGGCGGGGGAGGTGGGGGAGGGGGGCCTCAGAACAAAACATATGACGTCATCAATGTCAGTTCCGTCTTGTTTCCCATAATTATTCATCAGTTCCAGTAGCAACTATCTTCATATTTAATTCTCTCGCTCTTGTCTCCACTCACTTCTAATAAGAATATTGCATTATTTACAGCAACTCCATATAACACAGTCATCTGTTAAGCAGATATCTACTGTCAGACTCTACATAACACAGTCATCTTTTAGGCAGAAATCTACTGTCAGACTCCACATCACACAGTCGTCTATTAGGCAGAAATCTACTGCCAAACTCCACATAACACAGTCATCTATTAGGCAGAGATCTACTGTCAGACTCCACATAAATGTAACAAGACATTTTTACCGTTGATTTAATAATTGGGGCTTTATTCTGTCACTCTGGTCTCTATTCGCTGTCTTTTGCTTACAGCGACATCTTTGCTGTTATTATCAGAATTAATGCCTCTTGTCTTGTTTTTTTTTAAAATGTCAGCATTAGTCGCATGCTGTTGACAGTTTTAGAACAATAAAACTGTAGTTCTACTAAACCTTCATGTTCAAACGTGTGATGTATAGTATGTCAATACAATACAAATACATCTTCAGTCACCATTATTATATTATAAAGAGGAATTAGAACAACTCTCTCTGCAGCTCATTCATTTAGCAGAACAATGTTGGTGGAGTAGGTCAGACTCGTACGTTCGGTTCGCATTAACTGAACACCCTGAACTATACGTGGAACCAAATATCTACCTATTTCTACTCCTGGACTATCAGCAGGTGGTTATCAAGCAGTGGCATGTGCTTCCACCTGACTGCGTTACGCGCATCCCGTTTATTCACGAATGTAACTCTTGCTACCTATATATTGTACCGCAACGACAACACATCCACGAACTTCAGCGGTGCGACCTTATTTAACACTCGTCTCAGCGTGCGCCAACTAGCACTCAGAGGGACATTACGGACCCATATCATGTGATCACAAGCTGTCAGACCCTCATACACACCTCTACGGTTTCTATTCTTGCGCCTTGGCACAGGACTCTAAATATTGGTGGATGCCTGCCCCGCATCCAATCGTTGATATACTTTCCTATCAGATGGTGATAGCGTGATCATCTGACCTTCAGCCACAGGAACATGAGGTAGCTGGGACACCGCTTTAACATCTTCCATAACGTCATGCAGTCCTCGTACATTACCGACGATCAATAAGGCGACAGGACTTTCAAGGACAAAAGCATTCCCTCTACCCGACAGAAACGAGATGTCCACATTAATGTACTCCTGATGGGAAGACTCGACTTTGCCCCCAAATGTGGTACACTTTACAGTTTTGCCTGTGAGGCAGGATTCGTCGATGCAAGAACGACGAACCCCTGTAGTACATCCTCTATCTCTCATCACCGAAACTGGTTTCTTTTCCACCACACCTTTGTGGAGCACTAGTTTGACAGTATCGTGGACTGCAGACAGACACGGTTATGCATGTCCACACCGTAAAACTTTCCTCTCGTCAGAATGAAACAGCGTATGGCACCCCAAACAGTCCTCGCTATTGACTGTGTCTGACACATACGCGGAATTCGCAAGTTCGATAGAGGTAGGACACACGTCTGAATCACGTCCCTGCCAATACAAATGGAATATAGGCGTTTCATTTTATATTCGCAACATGTACTCTAGCAAAGACTGCTAACCGGTGACGATCTTGATTCACCATCTGAATCCCGCATACTCGCCCGATAGTCTTTTCGATTCCTATGGACCGAGCGAGCGTATGATCGGATTCTTGGCTCTCTGAGGATTCACTTCTTTGTCTGCTGGATTTCCTTCGATACCATCCATTATCCGAAGCGCAAGAATCGCTGAAGTGAACGTGTTTCTGCGACTTTCTCTCGTCTTCGTCACTATCACTTATAGCCGTACTTTTGTTCCATCTATGCTGGTAACTCCGGCGAGTTCGAAAGTTATCATAATCGCCTTTCGACGGATCATTACGGTGGAACGGAATATCAACCTTATACTTTCGAAACCTAACGGCGCTATTCAATCGATGCTGCCGAGACGGTTGCTCTAAGATCTGCACAATGTACAAGATAGCCACATAAGGAATGCTGGAATTATGGATGGGCTTAAGCGGATGCATAGTGGTTAGTGCACTGGCTTCCTGGCTCAGTGGTCTATAGTTTGATACCCAGATGTGGTGGGAATTTTTTATTCCAAACGGCTCCTGGGTCGACCCAGCCCAAATTGGGTGCAAGACCAACCCTGGGAAGGGTAAAGCGGCCGGCGTGATGCTGACCACATTACCCCTAATGTGCCGATGGTCAAGAAAATAAGGGCCTAACACCACATTCCTAATATGTCTCAATGGCCGTGTAACTGAATCCTTTACCTTTTTACCCGGATGGGCCGTAACGTAATGATGGCCGAACTGTAACATGGAATCGATGTCGTTAGGCCTACGTTCTTGGAAAATAGAAACTAGCTCTGCTGAGCACGAGAACAAGACCTTGTCATGTAGCATGAGATCAACCATGCAATCGTAGTCTTTAACGATACCATCCATCTCAATCCATCTGTTAAACAAAAGCTTAATCTTCGAGATAAAATCTTCGTTTCGGAAGCGCATCCGGTACCCGTCTGCTGTCAGGCGGAATTTCCAGAGCAACCTTTCCTTCACGACATCATAAATTGCCCTATCTACAAGAGGGAGGCTATAAAAGTCTCCATCGCTGGCTCAGATAACAAAGTTGACAGCTCAGATGGCCTTTCACCTCTGTTAGCATTCCAGACTAGGGATACGATCTCGAATCTTTCAAAACAGAAGTCTATACTGTCAACTTTGTCATTGAAATTAGGTAGTCGCAGCCTAAAGTGACGGTGGACCTCCCTAGGAGTCGAGTTCTGACCACTCGTACTTATTTCTAACCTTTATAATGTCTTCTTTAGCTTTTTCTATTTGTAGTTTCTCTTTATCTGCTTCTATTTTCAGTTGCTCTTTTTCAATGTCTGCTTTAATCTTCTTCTCTTCTAACTCTCTGAGTTGTATTCCGCCTTAGCAAAATCCATTAATTCCTTACCAGTTTAACCACACTCCTTCCCTAACTGAACAAAATGTTGAATCTGAATGATATAAAGTATCAACATATAATCAATAGTACACTTGAAAATACCTCTGAAATACACATTCTAATATTCTCACACTAAGAACACTTAGCAACTGGACTTTTATTCACTTAGTCGACGTTTGATGGACTCAGAAATCGGTCCTACCACTCAAACAGTATCTCTTATACTCACAATAATGTAGGTACTCCAAATCTCAATAACTAAATACTCGGTACAGTACACGTAATGAAAAATAGTTTATGGACCTGTACAAAGATAATCAAACAACACCTAATCAGTCGTAAACGTGAGGCACTCTGTAATGATTCCGCAACGAGAATCCTTACACTAAGCTAATAGCTCATGTTCACTTACTTCGTCGTAGATGAACTAAACAATAAGTCCTATTACTTAGTCAAAATCAAAAGCATTCTGAAATTGTGTTCCCGTACATAAAACTTAACACAGGTAAATTTCATCTGTGTTTTTCAATAACAATAAATCAATCAATGTAGCATAGATACATCAATGGAAATGATGGACACACACAATAACACAAACAAAAACCAACAGTCATGCGAGAAATGACAACAAATTGGAAGTCAGAAGAAGTATGCTGCTACATATAGTACGTGACTGTTAACAACAAAATGACAATGAACCGATGACGGCTTCTACACAAACTAGCGGCAAGGCAGACCAGTCCAAACAAAAGTAAGAAAATGAAACATTGAATGTTAATTTCTATACTAAGGTAAAAAATGGAAATACTAAAGCATATATAAGAATACCGTGAAAGTGAAAAATATGTAAACTAATTGCAAGTGATACAGGCTATAAGACTGAAAAATCAAGAAAGTAGGTACAGGAATAATCTCCCTAGGATGTAAAAGTATTAAGACAATTTACCAATTGAAGAAATCTTTAAAAGAACTATAGTGAAATAAGACCGAAGAAAGAAAAGTCTTTTTACAACACTATAAGAATAAAATATGAAAGATCATGGACATAAACGTGAAACAGATGATAGATAGGAAGAACAAAATGAAGGAAATATATAACTGAAAATGTATATAGTCTACAGAATATATTTTTAAAAATACAATTCAAAATATCATGACATATGTGACTTATCTGACAATCTGGCGCTGACACGACAAACGAAGCTCCAATGAAGCTCCTCGCTCGTAGATGATGAAAATGATTACTGATGAACAAAGTCACTCACAAAGTACATAAATGTCCTATAAAGATTCGTCACAGCGCGTGACGCATCACAGGAGTGCGACAGGGATGCCTCTTGTCTCCATTTCTTTTCTTACTAGCAATAGACTGGGTTACGAGAACATCGACAACACACAACAGAAATTGAATCCAGTGGACTCTGACTAAGCAGTTTCATGATCTGGAGTTTGCTGATGACTTAGCTCTTCTGTCTCATAACCGTAATAAGATGCAAGACAAATTGAAAACACTCGATGAGAGGTCACAGCAATTTTGTCTGAAAATACACACGGAAAAGACAAAAATAATGATAATAAATGCAGGTAATGATAACAGGGTTGAACTTGAAGAAACACCAATACAAGATGTAGAATCGTACACATATCTTGCCAGCAATATAGACAAAGTTGGAGGGACAGACAGTGATATCAAAATAAGAATACAAAAAGCAAGAGGAGCTTTCATTGCATTGAGAAATATATGGAGATCAAGAGAAATCGGATCCAACACGAAAATAAGAATCTTCAACTCAAATGTGAAGTCAGTCCTATTGTATGGCCCTGAGACACGGAGAACAACAAAGACAACTACCAAAAAGCTACAGACTTTCATAAATGGGTGCTTGTGTAGAATATAGGGATTAAAATGGTATGACAAGGTTACCAACGTGGAACTGATGACAAGAACTAGACAAGTGCCAGTGGAACAAGAGATGAGAAGAAGACGATGGCGATGGATAGGGCACACACTGAGGAAATCTGTTGATAGCATTACAAGGCAGTCATTGTTCTGGAATCCCCAGGGCAAGAGAAGCAGAGGTAGACCAAGAAGCACATGGAGAAGAGAGCTGGAAACAGAGGTGAAAATGATAAGAAGAACGTGGAAAGAACTTGAGATGATGGCACGTGACAAGAGGACTTGGCATGTGTTTGTTGAAGGCCTATGCTCCTTTGGGAGTGGAGGGTTATGAATGAATGAGTGTATGAAAGTCACTCCCAAAGTACGTAAATGTTCTACAAAGATTCATCACAGCGCGTGACGCATCACAATCCACCAGCCGGAGGGATAAACACTGCACAGGTAAATCACACACTGAAGCAGGTAGCACAAGTCCTGGAACTAAAGTCTCACTGACTGGTATAAGTGTATAAGAAAGATGAACAGTCACTCGGCTTGGTTAGCACAGTCACAAAAGACTCAAATAGCCACAAGGGATGGACCTCGATACCAAGACTAACTCTTCACAGCAACAGCAGCACAGAGCAGGATTCCTGTGGCACTGGACACCACGGCGGAGGAGGATAAATCAACTGCTTCCCAACAAGCAAGTCCCAGCACACAGGACAAAATGCTTCAACCACAACACAGGCTGGCTGCAATACATGGACACAGTATATTGCTACAGCACGGAATGGCTGCAGTGCAGGAACACAGTATATTGCTAAAGCACGGGTTTGCTGCAGTGTTCAAACACAGGCTATTGCTACAGCATGGATTGGCTGCAGCGCAGGAACATAGTATATTGCTACAGCACGGGTTGGCTGCAGCGCAGGAAAATATTATTTCACTACAGCTCGTATGGGCTGCAGCGCATGAACTCACGACGTCGCTACAGCACGGGTTGGAACGAAGTCATCTCCCCGCCCTGTTGAACTCGTAACATTACTCCGCAGAGAGCACACGAATGTTACCAAGAAACAGCGAAGTATACGTCGTAATATGTCTACTTATTCAGCCCAACAATTCATCAATGACTGAACTAATGAACGAGAATAATAACCACAACACTGCACTTTTCCAAGCTGTCAAAAACACGTGACCTACCAAAATATTTAATTCTAGCAGCAACAAATAAACAAAACTTGAAGGGAACCGTGACCTATTTCCGTATAAAGATTACTCACATCAACAAAATTGACCAGCCTGGCTTGAACGCTGACCTCGTTACCGATCGCTGTGCAGTGAACTGAATATTGACACAGGCATACCGATCATACACTACCGTAAACCGTCAAGTATTTTAGCACCAGCAGAATACTTTATAACAATTCTGCAAGAAATCAAGATATCCGAACAACGGAAAAATGCAATAAATCTATATAGCCACAAGGACATAGAACGCGCCCCAAGACGTCAAAGAAGAGGACGATTGACCCCAGATGCCAAACGTGTGATGTATAATATGTCAACCCAAGACAAATACATACACGACCACTGCACGTATGAACTTCATGCAGGACGGGAACAATAAGGCTCGTACACGCTAAAGGCTTTACGAATAGTGGTAACACTAATAAAGGCGAGCTAAAATAGAATTGTACCTTTATTTACTGAACAATAACTTGGCCAAAAGTTGCCAGAATGAGATAAAAAATATACATGTGCTACTACTACAAAAGTACTGAAGATATTAACTAACCGATCGGCCTCGTAGTCAAGTCTTACCATTACTCAGTATAATGAGCGACGAGGCGAACTACAGTGTAACATTCTCATATAAATATCAAACACCATGCAAGAATGATAATAACAGCAAATACAGCTGACAACTTCGTAGAGCAAAATAGTTCTTAACCAGAACAAATACACCAGTACTATACTAACAATGGCAACTACACACTGTTCCGCCATAGGCTGAAATACGGTATTACAACCGACTTTCCAAAACACACGTCTCTACGAGATGGCTCCCAAGACTCTAATCATCTATACCTTCTTTTACGGCAATATTCAACCTTGTCAAGTGACATCACATGACGAGTTGTTTGCACCGGAACTCAAACAATTCGAGTTTTGTTTATGGCCCAGGAAAACCTAGCTTGGCTTACAACGTGCCGTGACAGTAGATGTTTCTGGCTTCTCTGTCATATAATTAATTTCGTAGAATTGCCTCGTGTATAGTTCTCGAGATCTTCTAAGAACAACCGTTACGTGTGCAGTCTTATATTCCAGTTTAAAGTTCGCTTTTTTATCTTACACCTTTGGCTCCATTACACAGTAGTGTATTAGGGAGAGATCTACTGTCAGACTCTACACCACAAGGAAATGTATTAGGCAGAGATCTACTCTCGGACTCCTCATCACACAGCCATGTATTAGGCAGAAATCTACTGCCAAACTCCACATAACACAGTCATCTTTTAGGCAGAGATCTACTCTCAGACTCCACATCACACAGCCATGTATTAGGCAGAAATCTACTGCCAGACTCCACATAACACAGTCATCTATTAGGCAGAGATCTACTGTCAGACTCTACATAACACAGCCATGTATTAGGCAGAGATCTACTGTCAGACTCCACATAACACAGTCATCTATTAGGCAGAGATCTATTGTCAGACTCCACATAACACAGTCATCTATTAGGCAGAGATCTTCTGTCAGACTCCACATATCATCATCATGTAGCATGTCCTTTGCAGAACGTCGCTCTCATCACAGCCCGCCTAAAAGATTCTCGATCTCTAGCCAGCCCTCCTGCCTCCTCCAATGTCATGTTCAAGGTGTCTTCGATGTCCTGTGTCCACCGTCGTCTTGGTCGGCCCCTGCCTCGCCTTCCAGGAACCATACCCTCCATCACTGCTCTCTCTAAGCCACTATGACGTTTAATGTGGCCAAAATATTTCAATTTCCGGGACATGATATTGTTTATGAGCCAGTTTTCATCGATGTTCAGGTCGTGTAGGATGTCTATATTTTTCTTTTTCTTGGTCCAAGATTTTCTGAGAATTTTTCTGTAATACTTTGCTTCGAAAGATTCGATTTTTTTCTTTAATGGTTGAGTAATGGGCCATGATTCACATCCATATGTTGCTACCGGAAAGATGCACGTTCTCAGAGGTTTTACTTTTATTAATTTAATAACACAGTCATCTATTACTCAGAAATCTACTGCCCAACTCCACATAACACAGTCATCTATGAGGCAGAAATCTACTGCCAAACTCCATATAACACAGTCATCTATTAGGCAGAGAGCTACTGTCAGACTCCACATAACACAGTCATCTATTAGGCAGAGATCTACTGTCAGACTCCACATTACAGAGTCGCCTATTAGGCAGAAATCTACTGCCAAACTCCACATAACACAGTCATCTATTTGGCAGATATCTACTGCTAAACTCCACATAACACAGTCATCTATTAGGCAGAGATCTACTGTCAGACTCCACATAACACAGTCATCTATTAGGTAGAGATCTACTGTCAGACTCCACATCACACAGTCGTCTATTAGGCAGAAATCTACTGCCAAACTCCACATAACACAGTCATCTATTAGGCAGAGATCTACTGTCAGACTCCACATAACACAGTTACCTATTAGGCAGAGATCTTCTGCTAAACTCCATATAACACAGTCATCTGTTAGGCAGAGATCTACTGTCAGACTCTACATAACACCGTCATCTTTTAGGCAGAAATCTACTGTCAGACTCCACATCACACAGTCGTCTATTAGGCAGAAATCTACTGCCAAACTCCACATAACACAGTCATCTATTAGGCAGAGATCTACTGTCAGACTCCACATAACACAGTCACTTATTAGGCAGAGATCTACTGCCAAACTCCATATAACACAGTCATCTGTTAGGCAGAGATCTACTGTCAGACTCTACATAACACAGTCATCTATTAGGCAGAGATCTACTGCCAAACTCCATATAACACAGTAATCTGTTAGGCAGATATCTACTGTCAGACTCCACATAACACAGTCATCTATTAGGCAGAGATCTACTGCCAAACTCCATATAACCCAGTCATCTGTTAGGCAGAGATCTACTGTCAGACTCCACATAACACAGTCATCCATATTTCTGTCCTGAATGTGACATAATTCTCATTATCTATATCATATTTATAGCAACATTCATGAAAGCGACAGATGTCACATTATCTATAACGTATTATTTACAACAACGATCAATAATTTAAAACATTTATCATCATCTATAACGTATTATTTACAACAACCATTATGAAAGTTACACATTTCTTATCATCTATAATGTAATCTTTACAGCAATGATCATGAATGTGACACATTTCCCCAACATCTATAACGTATTATACTAACGATCATGAATGTGACACATTTTGTATCATCTATAACGTTTTTTTACAGAAACAATCATGAATGTGACACATCTCTCAGACAATATAACGTAATATTTACAGCAAGGATCATGAATGTTACACATTTCTCATCATCTATAACGTAATATTTACAGCAACGATCATGAACCAGTTACTGGAGATGGCCACACAAATAAAAACATATTCTGACGTCACTAACAGCAAACTGACTGCTATGAAAACTGAAATAGAGACACTTATTCAAGGACAACTTACTGAGCTGAGAACTGATGTGGAGACATTGTTTAACAATGTGTTAGGGCAACTCTCAAGGCTAGAGACAGTTCTTAACTCATCATTAATCACCGTTCCGGTTGATACAGTTCAGGTGAGATACTTTGATTTGTTCTAATATGTGGCAGCCCGTGGTTGTATTAATGCTCTTCTGTGTGACCACCTGCCTGCCCAGGTTCTTTTACCTCTTTAATTAGCAATGACATGCTGTTTAATTATAACAGTCACACACACACACACACACACACACAGCACGTGATGCGATAACGCCATAGTAATTGAAATACTGTTTATTTACACTTGAGTGGATCGTTGCTGTCTGCTTTGACCTCCACATCTGGTCCATCACAGAATATACAATGTGTAAGTTCTTTCTTAATATTTATTCCTTCCCTCTCTCTCTCTCTCTCTCTCTCTTTCCCTCTCTCTCTCTCTCTCTCTCTCTCTCTCTCTCAGTATCGAATCTACACCTTCTGATCTTAAACCATAGATGATCACTCAGGTGCTATAGTCTCTATTTCTGTTCTTTCTTCCTTACAATTTCTTAGATTATTGTTATATATATATCCTCTCAGTGTTCAGGTTATCTATTGGTAGACCGGACCTCTCCGGGGTTGTTCTTTTCCCTTTCATCACTGAAGTATAGAACTACTGTCTATGTATGTATCCAATTTCACTCTACATACCTTTTCCTTTTCTGAATAAAATCTAACTCACACCGTTTCTCCTTCTAGACAAGAGGTCTCACTATTCAATATTTCGGGTTAATCATTACCCAAAACTACTTCTTGTCCGTGAAATATTCATCACCTAAACTACTTGAATACTGCCTTCAACATGGCCACTAGCGTACGTGCTATTTGCACTCTCTAACGTACGCCTCTGGACTGCTGCTGAGAAAAACGTGCTTCACTGGATTTCTGTTCACCTCTTCTCATGCGCACTATTGTTTGTGCATCCCCTTTTTATACTCTATCTGAACTTTTCCTATATTTGATTCTCATGATTCGTTCCCTTACTGCAAAACTTATATGCGTCATATAATTTAGACGCTTACAGCAAATGTAGAAAAATGTTTTATTAAATTTATATATATATCATCATCATCATCATCATCATGTGACGTATTCTTTCCAGAACGTTGTCTCCATTACAACTGCTCTGAACGCATCACGATTCTGGGCAAGTCGACCTGCTTCAGCAAAAGACAAGTTCAGACTCTCTGTGATGTCCTGGGTCCACCGTCGTCTAGGTCGACCCCTACCCCTTTTTCCAGGGACCATGCCTTCCATCACTATTTTCTTCCAGTCTATTATATCTTTTTATATGACCGAAGCATTTCAGCTTCCTTATTGCGATGGTATTTAGGAGCCAATTTTCCTGTACGTTTAGTGAGTGCGGTACTTCGCTGTTGGTCTTTTTTTCTGTCCAGGGTATTCTCAACATCCTTCTGTAGCATTTCATTTCAAATGATGTAACCTTTTTTGCAACTGTTTTATTGAGTGTCCATGTCTCGCAGCCGTATGTTGCTACTGGGAATATACATGCTCTGATCAGTTGTAACTTTGCTTCTTTGCTTGTGCCTTGCCATAGGTTTTTCATCTGTATTAGTTTATGTGAAGCAATTACAAGTCGTCTTTTAATTTCTACTGCACAGTCGCCAGAGCTGTTGATGATTGATCCTAAGTATTCGAATTCATTAACACTTTCCAGTTCTTTGTTACCAATTTCAATTTGTGGTTTGGTCTTTACTTTGTCTGTTGTCAATACTTTGGTCTTCTTGGTGTTTAGGAATAGATTTTGGGCATCGCTGTGTTTTTTGGTGGACAGAATTAATTGTTCAAGTCCTTCTGGGTTGGTCGATAGGAGGATTGGATTTCTTGACATTGTACATTCAGTAGTTTGCCATTGCTTTCAGGTTTTTCTTGTCCTTTCTCCTTGTAAGACGTATTACTATTTGTGTGTGTTTTTTTTCCATTCAATTGCTTTCTGGATGGTTCTGGCCGCTTACCCTTACAGTACATGGTGCACCCTCAGCCCAATCCCAGGCTTTTCCAACTCCTGCCCTAGAAGCCGTTGTCAATGTATTATTGATCATTCGCCCGTTCGGCCAGCAGTTGTGTGTACTATTTTAGGGGGAACGTCCCTTTTTCAATTTACTCACGTAGTTCTGCCGGCCAGTCAAAGCCGTTGCCAGGGGTGGCGCTGCCGTACACAAGCAGACTCGATGAGCCGTACGTGAGCTGAACTGGAGTGGGGGAACCAAATAGGATCCAGGTGTCGTGAGAAATTCTAATCCACATATATAAATTAAAAAGTAAATGTAAAGCCTAACAAATAACTTCAATAAAAGGAAAGAAGAATGGTAAAGAACAGTGCTGTCACAATGACTGTACTCGAAATCCCCCTTGTTTTCTAAGTCGTCTGCAAATTATAACGTTTCACGTTGATAGTAAAAGCCTTCTGCAACATACACGCGTTTCCACAACACAGTAAAACGTGTACTCCCTTTCTAAGAAAAACCTTGAGATACGCAAGCTGACCTATATTTAATATTCCATTCATGTCATTTTATACACTACGTTACCAAAAACGAACAGACAGATGAACTTAGGATAGAAAGAAGGGAGGGCTGAAAGCAGGAACGCATGCAACACTAAACACGCGTCTCGCTATACAATTAATGACATCACGCGTGTAAGGCCACAAGCACTAGCTTTTTTCAAATCGACAGTGATAAAAAAACACTACCCATACGAGAGTTAGGTTTTAAAAACTTACAAAACGCTTATTAAGAAACCTGACATTCTACTGTTTTATGTCTGAAATCCTGACATTAGTATGACAGTACCCAGACACCATAAAGTTTGGAAGTGAGGAGGTGGCAACAGCACGACTATCCTAGAAGAAAATGCATATTTTGAACGCAGCCACTTGGCTCCTTTAAATTTGTATATTTGGGTTCCTTAGGACTTGCTGACAAAGAATATGTTAAACGTTACGCAAATAGTCTAGGAATTAACAAATTATAGCCAAAAGAAATAGTGAGGGTGTCAGACAACCCCAAAATCAGAATCGCTCAGTGGCAGATTTTGACACCACCACTGTACGGGAAATGGGTCTCCATGTTAAATCCGATTTGATTGGAGCGCAATAAATGTAAGGCTAAACACCATTAGTCGGGCTATAAATACTATCTTTTGTTGTTAGGGGAGACGGAAGGAAGGGTACTTTTTTTTTGAAAAGCTGTGTAAACATGGCACGATTGGTTAGACCCGCCAATATAGTCAATCAGAGGCGTCAGGTCACCACCACATTTTCAAATAAACTTACTAAAGAACCAGTGCGTTGAGCGCCAGTGCATATTTTTCTAAATAAAAGCCTGGGACATCGACAGATCGAAATTGTGCTATATTCATTGCCAGTCAACGTAACTGTGTATTATTCCATGAATTGTGGTAAGCTTGATATATTCACTATCTTTTTAATGAAAATTGAATGTAAATTGATAATTTATGTCTGTATATGTGTGTGGTTCAGTAGCGAACATGAGGCAAAGCCTATATAGTGCTCCAACCTGAACAGAAGGTGTCGGGGAAAAGTAAAACTACATGGAATTGCCAAACAGTACACTGACACCTATCTTATTGACTAGAAAGAAATAATGCTGGAATTGCAGAGGCGTAGTAACCATTAGGGAGGAGTATACTGGTGTCAATTGTTTCAGATGAAGATAGCAATTGGCCTACCGCTCTGAACTCAGTGTTTGTTATGTATTGTGTTCAGTCTGGACATAGATTATAGATTAGTTCTGAAATAGGAGGTACAACCTTCTTGTTTCAGGGACTGTGGTCCTAAAGTTATTGAGTAGCACCTTGTCTGAGCTTTGCTGAAACTGGAGGCTGACAGCTTACTCCTGGGTCCAGATAGCGACTAGTGAGGTGTCCCCAGAACACAGGGGAGCAATCGAGCAGAGGAGTCTTTTCCTGCCGCCATCACGAAAGCCTCTGTGGCCAGTGGAGCTCAACATTATGGGTCCCCTCAAAAAATGGACTTTTTAGTAAAAAAGAGGGACAATACCTTGTTTAAATTGACAGGAACTGTGATCTTTTCCTCCATACTATTTCCCAGATAAACAAACACTTGAAGTCATGATGACCAATAACAACATAGCTTAAAAAAACAAAACCAGTATTACCTCATAGTACTACTACACAACTGACACACATAGGATAATATTAATAAAATATGTCACTACAAGGTTCATATTTATAAATTATGTATATATAAATTGTGATTACATTTGATTGTGATTCCTGGTTCACTTTGTAGTTGAATCAGGACATATAATAGTGAAAGTACTTAATACATATATATTTGAAACTTTACCAGTGACTTATTTAAGATAGTCTTATAGAGTGTTACATGTGTGTGAGTGTCACAGTGTTGTCAAGTGTGGTGGAATAAATTAAATTGTTTATCTGTCTGTTGTTGTTGTGACTTACACTTCATCATTCACATAACCCTAGACATTTAACGTAGTCATCACCCTATTCCAGAATAATTCTGACTGAGGTATAATGTGGTAGCAAGTAAGGTTATCTGTAAAACACTACACCTATTAGATACAGATACCTCCACAGCTGATCTCAGTCAGTACACTAAGTCCCCTATAAATATTTATATCATCCCACTTTACCACACCAGGCCTTCCTCAAAAAGAGGAAGTGACTGCCTCTCACCTTGAGGTACTATCTCTTACACACTCCAGTTCTACCCCTATATATGTATATACCCCTATATATATATATATACAACTTATTCCAGCTGAACGTGAGAATAAAACTCCAATATTTCATATAGATGCAATCTTTCTTTGATGTTGGCAAAACAATAATATGTAAAACATATAGTAGCCAAGGACAGTTATTGTTAAAATAATAGTTACTAAATTTTTCTATTACAGCAGGTACTAAACGTTTGAGAAATACTCTACTAGCGCGCAAATAGCAACAGACTGACCTCGACATACGACCACAAATACTTAGGACGGTCACCTCCTGTATCCTCTCCCTTTACATTGGATTAGTTTTGCCGTCCGTGGTGAAAGATTCCAATGGTGACCACACCGTTTGCGTTACGGTAACATCGGCTGGGCATGGTACCGCAATGCAGCCAAGTTTGTTATTGTTACGTCTAAGTCTCAAACTGTGTGGTCCAGGCAGACGAGGACAAGCTATGTATGTGAAAAATGATTTCCTTCATGTGTGGCTAGATATAAGTGTCCATTCTAATGAGGATACAGAATTGCATGGGATTGCACTGCATATAAGTGGTCAAGAATGGTAAATCTTCAATTTATATGCTCATGTGGATCGCATTCCGGAAGAGGGTAGCTTGGAGTTCCTGACTAAATTGTCCGAAGAACCTAACAAGATGTGCTTAACTGCCGACGATTTTAATGCTAGATCTATGAAGTAGGAAAACTCTACGGAAAATAGACAATATAACTAAAAATAAGGATATCACTACATATCGGACAATAAGAAATAAAGTACAATACTTAATTCGCAGAGAAAAGAAAAACTACTTTAGAAATTTAGTTCAGAGTAAAACAAACAGTAAAGAGATATGGAAGGCAATCAACACTTTAGTGAACAAACGAAAATTTCCAGACCCACATACTCCCAATACGCCCCTTACTTGTACTGACTTCAGCAATCATTTTCAGGCAGACATCAACAATATAAAATCCACCATTCCGTCTCCCCCTTGTGACTTAAGCAAATTATCAACGTTCTGCGAGAACAAATGTACTAACACAATTCCACCCGACATCCCTTTTATAACAGTTAACGAAGTTTACAACTATATTACTGGCCTTAAAGATAATAACTCATCGGGACCTGATGGAATCAGTAATCGAATACTGCGTTTTGCCGCACCTGCTATTAGCGATTCACTGACATACATATATAATCAATGTATCGCAAGGAGTTACTTTCCATCCGCTTTTAAAAGCGCTAAAGTATACCCACTTCTCAAACCAGGTTCATCTGATAGTAGCAATCTTAGTAACTATAGGCCCATTTCTCTTATATCGTCGCTGTCCAAACCACTGGAAAAACACATCCACAAATCAACACTACAACACCTAGTAGATAACGACCTGCTAATCGACAGTCAGTCGGGGTTTAGACCAAAGCATTCATGCCACACAGCCTTAACAAAGATGATAGACAATTGGCACCTAAACATCAATAACGATAATATATGTGGAGCAATATTTGTAGACTTCAAAAAAGCATTTGATATGATAGATCACTTTATTTTAATCAGAAAATTAGAAACAATGAAAGTAAATATTAAGCTGGTAAAGTTAATTAAATCGTTCCTGTCAGACAGACAACAAATAGTCTCTTACAATAATTCCTTGTCGAACCCAACCGTTGTCCATACAGGTGTTCCTCAGGGCTCTATTCTCGGCCCTCTTCTATTTACCGTATACATTAATGATCTTCCTCTATATTTCAAACACTCATCATGTGACCTTTTTGCCGATGACTGTACTGTCTATACTAGTGATAAATGTTGCACCACACTAGAACAATCTTTACAAAACGATACACATAATCTTATTACGTGGAGCAACGAGAATCGCATGCAAATAAATATTAGTAAAACAAAATGTATGTTAATATCAACCAGACAAAAACTACAAAACTTGCAGAAAACAACACTTCAGCTCTTCATTGGAACATCACTAATTGAAAACGTAAATGAACACAGAACTCTAGGTATCACTGTTGACCAACACCTAAGTTGGAACTCACATGTACATGCACTCACAAAACAAACAGCACAAAAAGTTTACCAATTAGCCAAAATTAAAACATTTCCTGGATGAAGAGGCAAGGAAAATGTTCTACATATCTCATATACAAACGCATCTAGACTATTGTTCCACAATCTGGGATGGTTGTTCTGTCTCCAACACAAGAAGGCTCCACTCGCTTCAAAAACGCGCAATGCGCCTTGTTGCTGATAAACACCAATCACATTGTATAGATTTATATAATTATCTTCAAATATTACCCCTCAGGAAGCGCTTCCTCTTTAACAAAGGGAAATTTATTCACAAAATCCTGTCACAGAATGCTCCAAAGTATCTTTGGCCGCTTTTAAAATACAATGACAGACGTAGTCAGCGCTTAAATAAATTACAGGTACCCAAGCCCAGGCTTGACCTATTTAAAACTAGTTTGGCTTACTCAGCTGCTCATCTTTGGAACAATCTTCCCAATGACCTGAAAAAACATGCACAGTCCTTACTCATACAATCGTATACTATTCAAATACTTTATGAGTGCTGATTATATGCCACCCTAACTGATTGTGTTGTACTTTTATCTAATATACTGTATGGAGGCTCTGATGATCTAGTTTTCATTACAATATACTTATTCTTAATATTATATTCTTAATAACTTATATTCTTAATTTTATGATCAGGTACTGTTAATGTATGCTGTTATACTTCCTTGTAATGTTGCACTGTCCTTAAATTAATACTTTTTTTAGTACGCTGGAGAATGTTGAGTAACAGTAATAAAAGATGAGCAAGAGGATGGAAGAATGCAAGAGGGGACTGTGTCCGATTTTCAACCCTTGGCAAATTAATTGCTTTCGTATATGTCTATCTAACTATCTACCTAGTCTGATTCTGGTCTTGAGTTTGGGACGCAAAGGAAATGGAAAGGACAATGGAAAGTAACTGTCTACCCACCTCATCTTGATGAACCTAAAAAAAAAAAAAAAAAGTCCCTGAGTCATTCAGTTGAACACCGTATGAACATTTTACAAGTTCTCATAACATACCTCTAAATATGTCTCAAATCACTAATTTACAGTACGAAGAATTCGATTTTTTTTTTTTTTTTTTTTTTTTTTTTTTTTAATTTATTTTTTTAAATTTATTTATTTATTTATTTTTCAAATTCATTATTACTATTATTTTTTTATTATTATTATTTTATTTTATTTTAAAAACACTTTAATTATGATGATTATTGCAAATGTAATATTACTTTTATAATGATAAATGCCTTAATAATGCTTAAAGTAAATGTGAGGATGAAAGGATATTAGTATACATGATGAGAGAGAGAGGAAGTAAAGGAAATGAGAATATATGCCCAATTCTTAACCCTTTGAAAATAAAGTTCGTTCGTTCGTTCGTTCGTTGTATCAAGCTTTACTCAGCTCAACCCTATTCATTTAAAATGATGGTCGGCCAACAAGACTGGCTATAACACTAGGGTGACCATACATCCGGAATTGGCCGGATGTGTCCGATTTTTCATGCATAAACTATGTGTTCGGACAGATTTTTTTTTTAATTGAAATATTCGGCGTTTTTACAATTTACTAAATTATAACACAGTCACACATTTCAAGAATTTCCAATTTTAATTTTATTTCCAACCCTCAGAAACCACAAGAAATGGTTATGTCTACGCGCTAAGCTTTCAACTTAAATTCTGACTGACACTGATGATTAGGTTAAAGAAAACAGCAATGTATATATCATTGGATTTATTTCATTTCTAATGTCGTTATATCGCACTACTCTGTGGTACGAAAATTCAGAAGCGAAAAATGAAAGTTCAAAGGCGTTCGTCTCGGTCTTTCCACCGGTTCTCCTCTAGAGTGGTGACCGACATCAAAAGACTTTCTGCTCTTCTAGTGGTTTTACCTGTAGAATGCTCTTGTTCCGAGATCAAAGGATATTAGGGATTTTTAGATTTTTCCTGAGCAAACTTCAAAGAGTCAGTTCCGCCTTTCTCACGTGCTATCTGTCTGTCAAGTATTATATGATTGACAGATGAGGTCGCGTGAGTGGAAACGAGCAAAACCAAACCGTGATTTGTTTTCTGTTATGACTGACAGGTCACGAAGATTGTAAACACTGCGTTACCTGGTGTTTAAAGAAAAGAGGGCGGGGATAAAAGGGTGAGGTGCCGAAATAGACAGTTGGTTTAATACATGTTTAGCTAGCAAATCAGAGAGCAGCTTTTAGGTTACAATAAGCTGTCAGATTACTGTAGGCTCTTTTCCAGTACTGTCACATAACTATAAAATGAATAGTTACTGAGTCACCTTCAGCTGGGGGGCTCAAAAACTTACCTCATAGAAGGTGTGGGAGAATATTTAAGTTCATGACAGCTTAGATGATCTCAGTTATTGTGCTTGCTTTTCTTTAACAACCTATGAGGTCCCCTTAAATAGAAGCAGCATTCTTCTATTTATATCTCTGTAAAAAGTAATCTTGAGCAAACGTTGATGCCTTTAAATATCCTCATCATTATACTCTAAGTTTGGTCATTGTTGGACCACTACTGTGGTGTAGGGGAGACGATCCACGGCTCAGTCTTGTAGGCCAGTAACAAACTGTCTCCGTTTTTCTCGGTCAACTACCATCTTTCATGCGATGTCCTAGCTCTAGTTTATACTTAACATCTCTGCCTCCACAGTTCTCCGCCAGATGGATTTTGGTTGTCTTTTATTTTGCTTTCTTTCTTTAGTCCAAAGCATGGCATTTCTGTTGATGGTGTCAAGGTCTCTTCTGAGGATGTAGCCAACCCAATGCTATCGTCTACCCGCTATGATGGTGCGCATGTCCTCTTGTTGGCTCCGAGTTAGCAGTTCCTGGCTGGTGATGGTGTTCGGCAAGAAAATATGAAGAATTTTCACTAAGCAGGTTGCGTGGAAATAGGACAGTTTGGACATTTCTTTTTTCAGAGTTCTCTGAATAATGACTTCCTTGTGAGGTTATCATCCGGTTTTGGACCAAGTGTTACTGAGTTCTCTGACTAATGACTTCCTTGTGATGTTATCATCCGGTTTTGGACCAAGTGTTACTGAGTTCTCTGACTAATGACTTCCTTGTGATGCCCAACATGTCATGAATAGCGACTAAGAACGGGGGTATAAAACCGGCGCCTTCATCCAGTATAAGTTTTAAGCCCTAAAATATCATGAACAAACTTCCACTTATGCAGTTCTTCTCATTTCTATACCTGTCCTCTAATTCTGTACGTTACTTCTATTTCTATTCTTTTGATCTATTTCTATAAGATTCATCAAGTACAATATCTTTCTTTTATTTCTATACATTTAATCTATTTCTATAAGTTTGCTTTATTTATATCCGCTTCATTTCCTCCTATATGTTTCCTCTGTTAATATTCTTTTCCTATATGTGTCCTCGATTTATATACGTTTGCTCTATTTTTTATAAGTTTCTTCTATTCTATACATTTACTCTGTTCCTTTACATTTCCTTTACTTCTATACGTGTCCTCTATTCCTTTATGCTTAGGCTAATTAGATACGTTACTTCTATTTCTGTCCTGTATATTTTACAGTACAAGTAAAACCCAAATTACTTGAGTCAGATAAGAAAGCCCATGACTCATAACAGGTGATGACGGCCAGGCATTACTAAAATTTGAAGACACATTATATTATTCAACTCAACATATATTTTTAATATGAAACATGCTGCTCTGTAATATGTATATATACATTACATTCACGTCGATTATCCTGGTTGCTACAGGTGACATTGTTGTTGTTCGTCCATCACAAGTGATGAAGACCACTCTGTTCATCCAATTATTAGGATGTTACGATAGTCTATGAGTACGACGGTGACTGATGAGCCCGATGCGGGCCTGGAAGGATCTCGGACAGTGTGGGCAGGGAATGTTTGCTTCATGTGAAGGTTTTATTACACGGTCCTTTCTAGCTTGTCTCCGCTGTTCCGCTGCTGCTCTTCTGGATGATTCGCATGCTGCTGCACCTTTACGAAGAGATGTGCGCCAGGCAGTTCGGTCTTGCGCAGCAGCTTCCCATGTGTCTGGGTTTATGTCAAAGGTTTTTAATGAAGCCTTAAGCGTGTCTTTGAAGCGCTTTTTCTGGCCACCATGGGAGCGTCTACCCTTCTGCATCTCACCATAAAAGAGTATCTTTGGCAGTCGATGGTCTAGCATGCGGACTACATGACCTGCCCAGCGGATCTGTGACTGCATCAGAATAGTATCGATGCTAGGGATACCAGCTCTGTCAAGAACGGCGGTATCTGGGATCTTGTCTTGCCATTTGATGTTCATTATCTTCCTGAGACAGACTGTATGGAAGTGGTTGAGCTTTTTTACGTGGCGCCTGTATACAGTCCATGTTTCACATGCATAAAGCAGCACTGGAAGCACCGCAGCTCTGTATACCTTCAGCTTTGTCTGTAGACTAATGCCACATCGATGCCAAATGTTGGTGTATAGTCTGCCAAATGTGCTGCTGGCTTTGGAGATCCTGGTGTTCACCTCATCATCAATGACAAATCCTTTCTTTTTCTTATGCGTCGCCCGCTGAAGTAGGGTACCCACCAACCGCGGTAAGCTGGTTAGGTAATGGTGGAGCAGGCAATATTTAGGGCACCTTTTCTAGCCCCTTCCTCATGCCCTGGAGGTGAGCAGTGCTTTCCTAAAGAGGGCTGCTCAGTCACTCAGGGGGCTGCCGAATCCCACTGCTGCTCCGATCAGTGGAAGACGACCATATGGCCTGAGCCGCCTGTGTGTAGGTCTGCGACTACGACTGCCAGCGCACCCACGCCTGCCGCTTCGCCGCTCGCCCATCGCCACAGGACTTGTTGTGAGTGGATGGATGAGTGGATGAGTGGATGAAAGAGTGACTTGCGCAGTGATTTGGTTTAAAGTGAGGAAGAGTTGCGCAATTCGTCGACCTCACTCTCTCGCCTGGGTCCATCTTAATCCAGTGGCAAGACAAGTCAAGACGACTGGAGATGAAGTCAGGTGCAGTGGATGACCATGGCTTTCTACGTGCCTCGCCATGCTCCTTACGCTCCACAGCGCGTTGCTGGTAATCGCCGTCATGCCCGTTGAACCAACAGGTGGTTTCTTCCGCGCAGTCTACCGAATCCAGTCTTAGGTGACATTACTACAGTAATGCTGCTGCTAACATCACTTACATTGATTCGTGTGCGACAGTTGTTTTGATAACATAATTTAGAATATTTGAGCAAGTATTTAAGCAACATAAAAATGTAAATAAGCTATATTTATTATTTAACTTCGTTAACCTATACACAATTCTCCAAATTTTAGTTCGCGATTGTTCGTTAAACTTCTACACACACCACCCGAGCTCCTTTCAGACAATAATTTATATTTTCTCTAACCAATTGTAAGACTTCTAAACATCAATACACAGGGCAAATGTGGGAGAGGAATGTCAAGCTCTCAGCCTAGACAGAAATTCTTGATGTGGGGACATATCGAGGCTCTGTGTGATACACAAACTGATGGTGGGGGCTGGATAGTTATACAGGTGATTTGTTATTTGTCTCTTTTAGATGATCCATCTATCTATCTATCTATCTATCTATCTATCTATCTATCTATCTATCTATCTATCTATCTATCTATCTATCTATCTATCTATCTATCTATCTATCTATCTATCTATCTGTCTGTCTGTCTGTCTGTCTGTCTATCTATCTATCTATCTATCTATCTATCTATCTATCTATCTATCTATCTATCTATCTATCTATCTATCTATCTATCTATCTATCTATCTATTTCTCCATCTATATATCTACCTACATACCTATCTATCTATCTATCTATCTATCTATCTATCTATCTATCTATCTATCAGTCTATCTATCTATCTATCTATCAAGCTATCTATTTCTCCATCTATATATCTACCTACATATCTATCTATCTATCTATCTATCTATCTATCTATCTATCTATCTATCTATCTATCTATCTATTTCTCCATCTATATATCTATCTACATACCTACCTACCTATCTATCTATCTATCTATCTATCTATCTATCTATCTATCTATCTATCTATCTATCTATCTATCTATCTATCTATCTATCTATCTATCAGTCTATCTATCTATCTATCTATCTATCTATCTATCTATCTATCTATCTATCTATCTATCTATCTATCTATCTATCTATCTAGCTAGCTAGCTATCTATTTCTCCATCTATATATCTACCTACATACCTACCTATCTATCTATCTATCTATCTATCTATCTATCTATCTATCTATCTATCTATCTATCTATCTATCTATCTATCTATCTATCTATCTATCTATCTGTCTAATATGTCGGTACCTTTGTCTTTGCAGAGCTCTTTCTTACTTTCTCTGTCTGTCTACGTACCTGCTAACATGTCTACCGATTTATCAATGTATCTACCAGAGACGTACAAAAGGTGACGTAGACTTTTATAGAGGCTGGAATGCTTACAAGAACGGGTTTGGAACTCTTGATACAGATTTCTGGATTGGAAATGAAGTTATTCACAATCTTACTTCACAAGTAAGTATTACATAAACTCAAATTGCTTGCTGATCACGTTCTTCTTGATAAACGGGTATAAACATGTAAGGAGTTGTCTATGTGGCGAGGTAGATCTTGAATTGTTGAGATAGTAAAGTAGCGGTGAACTAGTGGTAATAGTAGCACAAGATAATGTCAAGTAATCAACTTCACAGTTCAGCTGGACAGAAGAAAAAAACAGGCAGGTAAATCAAGTTCTCGCTGCACCTGTCATATGCTCTAGGGGATGTGAATGTCGCTCAGAATTAATTCCTGCCGCTTAAAGACTACTTTGAAATACTGAAAATTGAAAATAAATTTAATAAAGTCTGGTTAAATCGGGGTACTTAAACGATTAATGAAATAAATTCAAGATGTAAAGGCATCTGGTGCATTTTAAAACATAATTGTACACTGGGATTTTAGTAAAGGAGTTTGTGTCATCATACACATATTTTTGTTTTGGTGGTAGGTCATCACGTCAGTGGGCTTAGCTGATTATCACGTAAAAAAGTCTCCTAGTTCTCGAGGTCACAAGGCTGAGGCCAGCTAGCAGTGATGGTCCACTATTTCACGATCCACACGTTTCTAATGTCGTGTCACGTGTTAGAGACCTGTTGAACCTAGAACAAAATGAGATCAGTAAATGGCTACTATGATCAGAATCCTCATTATTGACAACACTGTCATGAGCTTGTGGTATATCAGTCAAGATAGTTACGTCCTACATGATAAAACACATTCAAATACATTCCCCCCCCCCCCCCCCCTTCTACCACAAAAAGCAAAAGGTGCCCCGTGAATAAAGGAAGAAGAAAAACAAAATGAAGATCTCTTGGACCCAACATTAAAAGTCAAGCTCTGAAAACAGGCTGGGACAGCCAATGGAAAATATTGAGGGTTTATGGGATTCCCAGCTTCATGGTTTCCATTATAAAAATTCTCTATTCTAACTTTACATGCCGTGTTGGATTCAGTAGTCTAACTTTTGAAGTAAAAACAGGAGTACGACAGGGATGCCCCTTTATCAACATTATTTTTGACAGCTATAGATTGGGTGATGCGCCAGACAACAGACGATGGTCCATGACGGCTCGATGACGGGTCATTAGTTTTTTTATGATGCCTAGATGGCAAGAAGGATAGTGTGATTCGCCTGCATGGCTGGGCGTGGTTGTCGCGCGGTGGGTAATGGGTTCAAGTCCTGGGTAGGCTACTCACGTCTGTTGTTTTTCAGTTGTCTAGTGTTCTACTTCTTTATTTCGTACGAGTGCCTGAAAACATACCTTTATGTTTGTCTAATATGTATTTACTGTTTACAGGCCTCGGGTTTACCTTAATCATGTGTTATAAATGAGGCCAGGTAACAATGATGGTCTACTGTTTCACGAACCACCCTATTCTAGTATCACATGCTACAGACCGGTTGAACCTGAAACAAAATAAGCCCAGTGTATGGTATATGTTTCAGTGTATGGTATCTGAAGACTGGCCACTGCGATCGGAATCCACATTTTCAACAACACTGTCATGAGATCGTGGTATGTTAGCCAAGAAAGTTACGTCGTACATAACAACACACCTTAAAATACATTTCTCTCTTTCCACCACATAGACAAAAAGATGCCCAGTGAATAAAGAAATGAGAAGAAGGAATGGGCGAACTCTTGGGCGCATCATTAAAAACCAAGCTCTGAAAAGGGCAGATAGCTTCATTTGCTAATAAATACCAGTCCTGACAATGACTCTAGCTACGCCTATGCTGTATGACATTGTGGTTATATCTGGGCGAAGTCAATCTTTATACGGGCATAGAGCAAAAATATTGACATGAAAAAGCAAACACAAAATTGACATCAATTTGCAAAGTTACATTAATTTTCAAAACACGAATGTATTTAGCAAGCCCAACTTTCATAGACATACCCTCTGACACGTGGTACTACACCGACGGCAGCTGTTATGAAGCTTAATTGCATACAATGGCAGTATTTCTTCTCTCTCGTATTACGGTCTGGTGGTTTTTTTGATGACAATCAATACGATCTCAGCTCTTCTCGACTCACTGGATACTTTTGACAGCTTTGTAGACCAGTTTTATAAAGTGTGTACTATTTCACACCTCAGCGGTCTTATATAGTCGACTTCCCTACGTATCGAAGACATGCACACATAATTTCTACCGTCAACCCAATTTTTACCGAGATTCCGCTGAGTTGTGCTTATTTTGCGTCAAACATTTCAGTATCTTAAACATAAAACTGCTTAGCTATTTCCAACTGTTATTTATGGATGTATTAGTGGGTGTAGTTTATATTGTTCTAATATGATCCGATTCCAAGCAATTACCACCAAGATAATTCAAATATACTTGATAAATAGATTTCGTCGAACATGGACCAAATAAGAAAATTCTCGATAAGGCGAAACGTAAGTCGATCGTGTTTTCCCATGGTTTCCGTGTTTCCTCGACAAGCGAAGTGAGGTAAGTATCAACAGAAAAGAGGGTGCCATAAATCAACAGAGTATGTTGCCGATAATATCATGACAGTCCACACATGACGTCACACAATTTTTACCATTTTTTAACCACCTTGCCCCTTGTCACATTTTGTCCCAAAAAACTAAACCCCTGCTTATGTGACGTCACAAATTTCATACCCCTTATTTTAGTCCATATTTTTGTAATACTGAAAAGAAACGAAATAATCGAATGTGAATTAGTTAACTAGTCATCATCATCATCATCATCACATTAGTCATCATCCTCATCACCCTCATCATTATCATCACATTCATCTTCATCACCATCATCCTCATCATCATCACATACATAATCATCATCACATTCATCATCATCATCATTAAATTTCTAAGAAACATTTACTTTAAGCCGAGTTTTTGTGCCATGCGTCATCAGCTCAAGGGTCTTCCAAATCTTCTTCATCTTCTTCACGTCTGTCGTTAGTTCTCTTGGTTGTTCTTCCTCTGTCTCTACTACCTTGTGGATTCTAGAACACGAACTGTCGTTAGTTCTCTGTCCTCTACTTCCTTGTGGATTCTAGAACACGAACTGTCGTTAGTTCTCTTGGTTGTTCTTCCTCTGTCTCTACTACCTTGTGGATTCTAGAACACGAACTGTCGTTAGTTCTCTTGGTTGTTCTTCCTCTGTCTCTACTACCTTGTGGATTCTAGAACACGAACTGTCGTTAGTTCTCTTGGTGTTCTTCCTCTGTCTCTACTACCTTGTGGATTCTAGAACACGAACTGTCGTTAGTTCTCTTGGTTGTTCTTCCTCTGTCTCTACTACCTTGTGGATTCTAGAACACGAACTGTCGTTAGTTCTCTTGGTTGTTCTTCCTCTGTCTCTACTACCTTGTGGATTCTAGAACACGAACTGTCGTTAGTTCTCTTGGTTGTTCTTCCTCTGTCTCTACTACCTTGTGGATTCTAGAACACGAACTGTCGTTAGTTCTCTTGGTTGTTCTTCCTCTGTCTCTACTACCTTGTGGATTCTAGAACACGAACTGTCGTTAGTTCTCTTGGTTGTTCTTCCTCTGTCTCTACTTCTAGAACACGAACTGTGGTTCTCTTGGTTGTTCTTTCTAGAACACGAACTGTCGTTAGTTCTCTTGGTTGTTCTTCCTCTGTCTCTACTACCTTGTGGATTCTAGAACACGAACTGTCGTTAGTTCTCTTGGTTGGTCTACCTCTGTCTCTACTACCTTGTGGATTCTAGAACACGAACTGTCGTTAGTTCTCTTGGTTGTTCTTCCTCTGTCTCTACTACCTTGTGGATTCTAGAACACGAACTGTCGTTAGTTCTCTTGGTTGTTCTTCCTCTGTCTCTACTAACTTGTGGATTCTAGAACACGAACTGTCGTTAGTTCTCTTGGTTGTTCTTCCTCTGTCTCTACTAACTTGTGGATTCTAGAACACGAACTGTCGTTAGTTCTCTTGGTTGTTCTTCCTCTGTCTCTACTGTCTCTTGGTTGGTCTTCCTCTGTCTCTACTAACTTGTGGATTCTAGAACACGAACTGTCGTTAGTTCTCTTGGTTGTTCTTCCTCTGTCTCTACTACCTTGTGGATTCTAGAACACGAACTGTCGTTAGTTCTCTTGGTTGTTCTTCCTCTGTCTCTACTAACTTGTGGATTCTAGAACACGAACTGTCGTTAGTTCTCTTGGTTGTTCTTCCTCTGTCTCTACTACCTTGTGGATTCTAGAACACGAACTGTCGTTAGTTCTCTTGGTTGGTCTTCCTCTGTCTCTACTAACTTGTGCATTCTAGAACACGAACTGTCGTTAGTTCTCTTGGTTGTTCTTCCTCTGTCTCTATTAACTTGTGGATTCCAGAACACGTACTGTCGTTAGTTCTCTTGGTTATTCTTCCTCTGTCTCTACTAACTTGTGGATTCTAGAACACGAACTGTCGTTAGTTCTCTTGATTGGTCTACTTCTGTCTCTACTACCTTGTGGATTCTAGAACACGAACTGTTGTTAGTTCTCTTGATTGGCCTACCTCTGCCTCTACTAACTTGTGGATTCTAGAACACGAACTGTTTTTAGTTCTCTTGATTGGTCTACCTCTGTCTCTACTAACTTGTGGATTCTAGAACACGAACTGTCGTTAGTTCTCTTGGTTGTTCTTCCTCTGTCTCTACTAACTTGTGGATTCTAGAACACGAACTGTCGTTAGTTCTCTTGGTTGTTCTTCCTCTGTCTCTACTACCTTGTGGATTCTAGAACACGAACTGTCGTTAGTTCTCTTGGTTGTTCTTCCTCTGTCTCTACTAACTTGTGGATTCTAGAACACGAACTGTCGTTAGTTCTCTTGGTTGTTCTTCCTCTGTCTCTACTAACTTGTGGATTCTAGAACAAAAAATGTCTGGTGAAGCTATGAACAAACTTGTCAATGTGTGTCCTTTCTAGTCCAGCGTTTTCGTCTGATGTCTCTAACTCCTGGCACTTGTCTGGTTCGTGTCATCAGTTCTACATTCATGATCTTGTCATACCACTACAGTCCTTTTATTTTAGACAAGCACCAATTTATGACAGCGTCTGTGATTAGAGAGTAGGTCTCTTGCGGCAAAAGGTAGCGTGGTGGAAACACGGTGTTGTCTTGCTATAGTCTACCCAGCTGTACATGGGTAACTGACTCTGTCTTTGGTTAGGAAAGGTAAAGGCAGCCAGGAAAACTGGTTACCCAACTTCTGAAAGCGTCACGTGATATTGTCAAGTGTTTAACACATCCAGGGTGTACGGGAGGGTCAGGGCGGGGTAGTACCTCTGATGGGGAGGCATGACATATCTCCGATGGAGGTAGCTCTCCCATCACTGGTCCCTAACTGTCACTCAGCTCTCACCTGTGGCTCCAATTAACTGTATCATGCGCAGCTGCCACACCCCGGTACACCGCCTAGACTGTAGGGCTAAACCAGGTGAGGATAGCCGGAGGTTCTCCTTCGGTGAACACGGGTCTGTCTAACCAAGCATGTTAAGACTGATCCTGGCGGATTGGGCGAAAAAGACCACTATTGAGTCCAACGACGATACCTGGCAGGCCTTGCAGAAGGCTAAGAGCATGGCGAGATACTGAAGAAGCCTTGGTCATCTGCTGCATCCAGATCCTTCACTAGTCATCTTGACATTGTCCTGCCACGAGACCATGTCAGGCATGGAGGAGAGAGTGAGGCTGACTCGGCGCAAATCTCCCTCACTTTAATCCACGCGCAAGTCACGACATCATCTCATTACATAACCTCGAAAGTCCTATTGCGACGGGAGAGTGGCGAAGCAGCAGATTAACCCATCACTCCCCTCACGGCAGTATCTACTATGAGACTGCCTTTTTTAACCCATGTACGATAGTCTGAGGTTTTCTCATTATTATTTTTTTGTTCTCCATGTTCAGAGTTATACAATAGGACTGACTTGACATTTGAATTGAAGAATCTGATTTTTTTAAAGGAGTTGACTTATTTTGATCTCAATATGTTTTCTCATTACAATGAAAGTTACTCTAGCCTGATGTAGTCTTGTTCTTTTCATAAGAAAAATTCTTTGTACTGTTTTACTCCAAGCACTGTGTCAGACGCTAGCTATTGTCCTCAGCCCCGAAGGTATGCTTTGGACATGTATGGATGAGATAAATCTTGTGTAGTGGCCACCGACCGTGCAAAGTGGAATCAATTTGTTGTTGCCCTACAAGACGCCACTAGGCGTGATGGCCACTGACTGCTTTGACGGTCGGTGGTTAAGGATCGAAGAAGAAGAAGAAGATGTTTTCCCATTACAATGAAAGTTACTCTAGCCTGATGTAGTCTTGTTGTTTTATATCTTTGTCTGTTTCTCCAACTTTGTCTATATGTCCAGGTACCACTTGTAGTCATGTTTCTTTAGCTGGTGACTGCGTGTTCTCCCTGTGTATTGTCAGACCCACTAGCGGTGACCTCTCATTAATTATTTGCATTTTGTCTTACATCTGATTACGGTTATGTACAGAAGAGCCAGTTTGTTAGCAAAATTGTTAACTGTGAGTTAACTGGTGCAGACAAAATGGTTAACTGTTAGTTAACTAGTGCAGACAAAATTGTTAACTGTGCGTTAACTAGTGCAGACAAAATAATATGTTAAGTAAAATAGTGTTTCATTAATCTTTTATAAAAATCGTCCATTTTAAGTGTTGAGTCACAGAACGATACAGTTCCCAAATTTTGCAGTAGTCAAATACAGAGAGAATTGCACTTTATTCCCCCATCCCTACCCCTACCCAACACACACACAAACACACAGTTGATTCAACTAACTATAAGTTTGGGTCCTGATCTTATCAGACTGTTGTTGCAATGGTGATAACTTAGTACTGTTGTGTCAATCTAACTTTACACCGTACAGTTTATTTGGCATGATTTTTTTATATTTTCTTATGGTGTGTGTTAACAGTATTTGAAAAGGTAATCTCCAAGAGAACGTTGCCAATCGTTCCACACAGAATATTCACTTGGAGTGATTTCCCTTTAGCACTGGTTCGTGGCCTATCACACTATTTGTCAAACGTTCTTTTTTGGAGATTAATTTAAACCAGCTAAAGCTTATAACAATGAACCGTTATTTCAGCTGAGATCACAATAATAATATTTGTTTAACTATTGCGGATAAAAGTTAACATGTGTGGATTGTTGTTGTTGTTTAAGTAGGGCTGCTGAGCTTCTCACTCTTTAGCAGTCAATACCGAGTTGAAGACTCCTTGGTATTATCTACACTGTAGATCTAGGCCTTTTATGTGGCATTTCTGCCATTCCGAAACATGTTGAGTTGAAGTCATGAGCTCCAGTGTCTCCAGCTTGGTTTGCATTTAAAGGATCGTCACATCTGGTCCTAAGCTAGGACTATTGCTAATAAAAGCAGGAACATCATTTATGAAAGAAGGGAGTGTGAAGCAAGTTTCCTCAGACAGAGTGGCAACATTTTGAATGACGTCATAAGTGGACGACCTCTAACTTTTGATTCGCGTCACGATCGTTTTGCCACAGGAATGTGAGTATTTAAAGACTGCGTAATAGAAAACCACTTTATAATGTGACTTAATATGACGGCATTAAATTGTTTCACATACACTCACAAACTGACATAATAACATCATTATTTAGTAAACTCTGAAACAGCGCCTCTGATTGCAAAAGCAGCATTGTAGTCGTAATAGTTGTAGTAGTAGGACCCTTCAGCCATAATTGACATTAGGAATGCGCCCTTGAGGTGATAGCTTTCAGCTGCTTTTTTTTTTTTGTGCGTGGTGTATTTATCGACGTGTTCTTTTCTCTTCTGCCTTGTTGTGAGAACCTCTTTTCTCTTCTGCCTTGTTGTGAGAACCTATTTTCTCTTCTGCCTTGTTGTGAGAACCTCTTTTCTCTTCTGCCTTGTTGTGAGAACCTCTTTTCTCTTCTGCCTTGTTGTGAGAACCTCTTTTCTCTTCTGCATTGTTGTGAGAACCTCTTTTCTCTTCTGCCTTGTTGTGAGAACCTCTTTTCTCTTCTGCATTGTTGTGAGAACCTCTTTTCTCTTCTGCCTTGTTGTGAGAACCTCTTTGCTCTTCTGCATTGTTGTGAGAACCTCTTTTCTCTTCTGCCTTGTTGTGAGAACCTCTTTTCTCTTCTGCCTTGTTGTGAGAACCTCTTTTCTCTTCTGCATTGTTGTGAGAACCTCTTTTCTCTTCTGCATTGTTGTGAGAACCTCTTTTCTCTTCTGCATTGTTGTGAGAACCTCTTTTCTCTTCTGCATTGTTGTGAGAACCTCTTTTCTCTTCTGCGTTGTTGTGAGAACCTCTTTTCTCTTCTGCATTGTTGTGAGAACCTCTTTTCTCATCTGCATTGTTGTGAGAACCTCTTTTCTCTTCTGCATTGTTGTGAGAACCTCTTTTCTCTTCTGCATTGTTGTGAGAACCTCTTTTCTCTTCTGCCTTGTTGTGAGAACCTCTTTTCTCTTCTGCATTGTTGTGAGAACCTCTTTTCTCTTCTGCATTGTTGTGAGAACCTCTTTTCTCTTCTGCATTGTTGTGAGAACCTCTTTTCTCTTCTGCATTGTTGTGAGAACCTCTTTTCTCTTCTGCTTGGTTGTGAGAACCTCTTTTCGCTCAGTCTCAGGTGGTTCAGTAGATAGCATCGCTACTTGATGTCATCTGCAGCTTTAACGTGCCAGGTTGCTGGATTTATGGTCAGTGCACTCATGCCTCTCTTGCACACATATTTGAACCTTAGCTGCTGTCACCCAGCCGCTCTTTTGCCATCTGCCAGTTGTCTGTAAAAATGTCTGCGGGCATGTGACCCTCTTCCATGCAGTGGACATTCTTTGAAGGCCAGCACGTGACAGCTAAACACAGTATAATCTGGTACACATACATACAGAGTACGTACCATTAAGTTAATTAAATACAAAATTATACCTGCATACAGCAGTGTTAGTTGTCTGTCAAAGTCCCTTGTTGAGGATCGTCATGTTTATTGATGAAAGTGCGTAGTGTTGACTATTTTTGTTTTTCCTAACCAGCGGCACCTGGGCTTCAGCACTTCGGCCCAATGACATGAAACAAATTTAATGACAATGCGAGGCTGGGGAGGCTGTGGGCTTTCCTTCTAACCCGGTCTGGAGCTTCGCTCCTTTCCATCCACAGAGGGTTTGTGCTCAGGAGCCGCTGGGGTCATTCTAGTCCCCTGGTCGAAGGCACTCCTAAAATGTCTTCGCCAGGACTCGAATTAATTCAGTCCAAGTCCCGGTCGAAGACACTGCCTAATTTGGGAACCGCGCTGGTGTAATGGTTACAACGTTGCGCTAGCGACCAGGTTTTCAAGGTTCAAGCCCGAGCGCGGTCATTTGTAGGAGTGTCATCGACCGGGATTTTGACTGAATAACCTGAACGGCTCCTGAGATAAACCCTCTGTGGATGGGAAGGAGCGAAGCTCCTGACCGGGTTGGAAGGAAAGTCCACAGGTTCCCCAGCCTCGCAATGACATGTCATTGGGCCGAAGGGCTGACAGCCCAATTGCCGCTGGTTAAGGAAAGAAAAAAAAAGACACTGCCTCACATGTACTCGCCTCGCCAGGGCGCGAACCTGGATCACCCGATCACCTGCACAGTGTGGTAACCATTACGCCAGCGCGGCACCGTGAGCCTGTCTATAAATAGGGGCGAACTTTGCGCCTCTTTCTCTTACGCGCCATGTAATTCAGTGAGACAGTAAGATAATCTCAGACCTAAGGGTATTTTATATTTGGACATGCGCCCTAATATAGCCGACTAGTTTGAATGGGGCTCGCGTCGCCAAGACGAGGCAAAACTGTATTTTTTTTTTTTAAGTGAGACAGTAGTACAGCGGTGTTCGGCAACGTTATCAACATCGTCGAAGTGGTCGTCTGAGGTTTTCAAGACATACAAGTGCGTGAGAGAACAGAAGATGCTTGAGGAAATGAGCGTCAATGTGTCACCAGAGTGGTGATCTGCAAATTCTTGACAATGATTCTTGTACGCAGAGTGTAATAGCTAGACATGTAACCACGCGAAGAAGTGGAATCTGGTCGTGGGTAGATAAGTCACGTGCTATGGGAGTGACATTATTGAATGAGATATTTTAAAAGTATTGATAAAGAGTAATATTCAAGCTAAATTACCTCATCCCTGGAGGTGTCCAGTGGAACTGACTGTAACCTGGACGATGAAATGTTTTAGAACTGAACAGCCACGTATCAGTTAAAAGTAGAGCAAGCAAAGAGAATCAAGAAGCTTCCATGACCAGCGTAGAAGAATTATGTATATGAGAACAATGTTATAAGCAGGATGAATTATACGCAACAGAAGCACATGCTGTTACTTCTTCATTTTAACCCCATGTATATAATGTTCATAAACATTTAGCACCACTGCACGTCTTGGGGTAAGTCGTCAAGCTACTGCTAGCTCATGAGTTTATGTGTTCACGTGCAATCATCATCAGCGTCAAGAACCTGTCACTAAGATCACGTAAGCTGGTAAGCTTAATATGCGACCAACCTGCCAGAAGGTACATCACTGCCACGCATGTAACATTAATTGCCTCAAAATCACCGCTGTACGTAGCATGTGTACGCTTGGTGAAGGTTCCCGGAGACAAACTGCAATCTTGACTCTATGTACCTTAGGGAGCATATGAGTCAGTGCGGGCTCTCTAGGAACATGAGTCAGTGCGGGCTCTCTATGAATATGAGTCAGTGCTGGCTCTCGAGGAACAACGGCAGTGTGGGTCTCTATGAACAACTACAGTGTGGGTCTTTAGGAACAACGGCAGTGTGGGTCTCTAGGAACAACGACAGTGTGGGTCTCTAGGAACAACGTCAGTGCGGGTCTCTAGGAAAAACGACAGTGTGGGTCTCTAGGAACACCGACAGTGTGGGTCTCTAGGAACAACGTCAGTGCGGGTCTCTAGGAACAACGGCAGTGTGGGTCTCTAGGAACAACAACAGTGTGGGTCTCTAGGAACAACGGCAGGGTGGGTCTTTAGGAACAACGACAGTGTGGGTCTCTAGGAACAACGACAGTGTGGGTCTCTAGGAACAACTACAGTGTGGGTATCTAGGAACAACGACAGTGTGGGTCTTTAGGAACAACGACAGTGTGGGTCTCTAGGAACAACGACAGTGCGGGTCTCTAGGAACAACGACAGTGCGGGTCTCTAGGAACAACGACAGTGTGGGTCTCTAGGAACAACGACAGTGTGGGTCTCTAGGAACAACGACAGTGTGGGTCTCTAGGAACAACGACAGTGTGGGTCTCTAGGAACAACGACAGTGTGGGTCTCTAGGAACAACGACAGTGTGGGTCTTTAGGAACAACTACAGTGCCAGCTCTCTATGAACATGAGTCACTGCTTGCTCTCTAGGAACACGAGTGAGTGCGGGCTCTCTAGAAATAAGAGTCAGTGCTAGCTCTCTAGAAATAAGAGTCAGTGCTGGCTCTCTAGGAAAATGAGTCACTGCTGACTCTCTAGGAATATGAGTTAGTGCTAGCTCTCTAGGAACATGAGTCAGTACTGGCTCTCTAGGATCACGAGTGAGTGCGGGCTCTCTAGGAAAATGAGTCAGTGCTGACTCTCTAGGAATATGAGTTAGTGCTAGCTCTCTAGGAACATGAGTCAGTACTGGCTCTCTTGGATCACGAGTGAGTGCGGGCTCTCTAGAAATAAGAGTCAGTGCTGGCTCTCTAGGAAAATGAGTCAGTGCTGACTCTCTAGGAATATGAGTTAGTTCCAGCTCTCTAGGAACATAAGTCAGTACTGGCTCTCTAGGAACACTAGTGAGTGCGGGCTCTCTATGAACATGAGTCAGTGCTAGCTCTCTAGGAATATGAGTCAGTGCTTGCTCTCTAAGAACATGAGTCAGTGCTGGCTCTCTTGGAATATGACTCAATGCTGGCTCTCTAGGAACATGAGTCAGTGCTAGCTCTCTAGAAATAGGAGTCAGTGCTGACTCTCTAGGAATATGAGATAGTGCTAGCTCTCTAGGAGCATGAGTCAGTACTAGCTCTCTAGGATCACGAGTGAGTGCGGGCTCTCTAGGAACGTGAGTCAGTGCTAGCTCTCTAGGAATAAGAGTCAGTGCTGGCTCTCTAGAAACATGAGTCAGTGCTGGCTCTCTATGAACATTAGTCAGTGCGGGCTCTCTAGGAACAACTACAGTGTGGGTCTCTAGGAACATTAGTCAATGCGGGCTCTTTAGGAATATGAGTCAGTGCTGGCTCTCTAGGAACACGAGTGAGTGCGGGCTCTGTAGGAACACGAGTCAGTGCTGGCTCTCTATGAACATTAGTCAGTGCGGGCTCTCTAGGAACATGAGTCAGTGCTGGCTCTCTAGGAACACGAGTGAGTGCGGGCTCTCTAGGAACATGAGTCAGTGCTGGCTCTCTAGGAACATGAGTCAGTGCGGGCTCTCTAGGAACATGAGTCAGTGCTGGCTCTCTAGGAACACGAGTGAGTGCGGACTCTGTAGGAACACGAGTCAGTGCTGGCTCTCTATGAACATTAGTCAGTGCGGGCTCTCTAGGAACATGAGTGAGTGCGGGCTCTGTAGGAACATGAGTCAGTGCTGGCTCTCAGGAACATGAGTCAGTGCGGGCTCTCTAGGAACATGAGTGAGTGCGGGCTCTGTGTAGGAACAGGAGTCCGTGCTGGCTCTCTATGAACATTAGTCAGTGCGGGCTCTCTAGGAACATGAGTCAGTGCGGGCTCTCTAGGAACATGAGTCAGTGATGGCTCTCTAGGAACATGAGTCAGTGCGGGCTCTCTAGGAACATGAGTCAGTGCTGGCTCTCTAGGAACACGAGTGAATGCGGGCTCTCTAGGAACATGAGTCAGTGCTGGCTCTCTAGGAACACGAGTGAAAACTTCTCTGTAGGAACATGAGTCAGTGCTGGCTCTCTATGAACATTAGTCAGTGCGGGCTCTCTAGGAACATGAGTCAGTGTGGGCTCTCTAGGAACATGAGTCAGTGCTGGCTCTCTAGGAACACGAGTGAGTGCGGGCTCTGTAGGAACATGAGTCAGTGCTGGCTCTCTATGAACATTAGTCAGTGCTGGCCCTCTATGAACATTAGTCAGTGCGGGCTCTTTAGGAACATGAGTCAGTGTTGGCTCTCTAGAAACACGAGTGAGTGCGGGTTCTCTAGGAACTTGAGTCAGATGGGCTCTCTAGGAACTTGAGTCAGTGCTGGCTCTCTAAGATTTTGAGTCAGTGTGGACTCTATGTCTGCTTCCCAGGCTTTGCAGTAGTGGTCCACCAGTTGCCAAAACTCAAAAGTGTCGTCAAAGGTGTCTTCCTTCGCGCAAGATTACTCTTGGCAGAGACGTAGAAAGAAGGGTAATAACGCTTCTATCTCAAGGTGTCCCTCTAGGAACAACGACAGTGTGGGTCTCTAGAAACAATGAGAGTGTGGGTCTCTAGGAACAACTACTAGATTACTCTTGGCAGAGATTACTCTTAACTCCGCCAATGCCGGTCCCAAGCCCGGATGAAAAAGGAGGAGGGCGGCCTGCATGGAGGCCGTAAGGAGGCAGCCCCTCCACCATGCAAAGGCACAACAGGCCAATCACCTGTTTGCTTTAAATCATGATTACGCGAACTAACCGGACTGATTCTAAAGGCGACGAACTGGAACGGACTACGGACTACGACTTATGGAACTTGGAACACAAGAAGTATAAATGGGAAGGAAGAGGAGCTGGTGGAAGAGATGAGGAAAGCAAAACTAGAAATCATGGCTATAACGAGTCAAGGAGTCATGGATCTCGATGGCAACACGTTGCTCTACAGTGGTGTACCCATATCTGAAAGAGCTAAAGGGGGCGTGGGTTGCATTGTGGCCCAAAATCAAAAAGATAGTATCAAGGGATGGAACTTTGTCTCGGAGCGCATTATGGTTGTAAAACTAAAAGAAGGAGAAACCATAGTCAACCTGGTCATAGTGTATGGGCCAAATGAGGATGAGAAAGCAGAGGTCAAGGAGGAATTCTTCGAGCTGCTTCAAAGGACAGTGGATGACTGCCTAGATGAAGTTATTATGCTCGGAGATTTTAATGCCAGAGTTGGAAATGACCATGCTAGATGGGGTGGAGTTATCGGAAGATATGGAGAAGATACTCTCAATGACAATGGAAAGCGACTCCTTAGATTCTGCAGTGAGCAGAATCTGATCATTACAAACACAAAGTTCCCCCATAAGCGCATACATGCATACACTAGATGTGAACCAACCAAGAATGAGAAGTCAGTGATCGACTATGCCATTGTTCGGAGAAGCTCAGTCAGATATGTCCGAGATGCAAGAGTCTGGAGGGGGCCAGAGATTGGAAGTGATCACTACCTGCTAATCAATCAAACGAACAACTGAAAGAGTTGCTCAGCCTAGGAACTGCCCAACATCACGCAAGAAACCAAGTAAACGAGCAGGAGAAATGAGCATTAGGACCTACAAGCTGAGAGAGCCAGAAATTAAGACCAGATATCAGGGGCTTATTGCTAAGCATGAGCAACACAGAAGAACGACCTGATGACTTGGAAACCCTCTGGAATAAATTCAAGGATATCATAAAGACAGCTGCTGCAGAAGCATGCGGTGAAGTCCGACTTGGGAACCAGAGAAAGAGGACACCTTGGTGGACAGAGGATGTCAAAGAGAAAATAAGAGAGAAGAAAATGGCATGGAAACAATACTTAGGAGCTAAAAACACAACAGGACAAATGGAAAATATAGAGAATATGTGACACTCAGAACAGAAGCAAAGAACAAAGTGCTAGCAGCAAAACAGAAGTCCTGGGAAGAATTTGGAGAAAAGCTAGAAAAAGATGCACAAGAAAACCAGAAATTGTTCTATAAGACCCTAAAGAACATGAGGAAAGAAAAACAATGCCCTCTCAAATTTATAAAGGACAAGCAAGGCAAATTGCTTACTGCCCCGAAGGAAGTAATGGAAAGATGGAAAGAATATTTCTCAGAACTCCTGGATGGTGAGCATGATGAAGCATCAGAAATGATAACCACTGACACAGAAGAGGAAACCAATGATGGTGAAGATGACATAAAGATGGAAGAACTGAAGGCAGCACTAGAGAAAATCAAGATGGGCAAAGCAGCAGGGCATGATGGTATAACACCAGAAATGGTTAAGTACATGGGAGCATCAGGCGACATATTACTCTTAAAGGTCCTACAGGCAGCATGGTGCAACAAGACCATACCAAAGGATTGGGAGATTGCCATCATAACACCAATTTTCAAAAAGGGTGACAATCGACAATGTGGAAACAATAGAGGCATATCCCTTCTCAGTGTCCCTGGTAAAATCTACTCTAGAATCCTAGAGCAGAGACTTAGCTGAGCAGGATGAGGTTGCGGATTCCGAGCAAACTACTGACCTAATCTTCACACTCAGACAGCTGAGTGAAAAGGCCCTTGAGTATAAGAGTGAGATCCATCTTTGTTTCATAGATCTGGAAAAGGTTTGACAGGGTCCCCTGGAGCAAACTTTGGGACTGTTTGGCAAGGAAGAATATTCCAGCACCTCTGATTCATGCTATACAGAGCTTCTACAAGGCTTGCAGAAATTATGTGAGGACAGCAAACCATAAGTCAGAAGAGTTCAGGACCACCACTGGTGCAAGACAAGGCGATATCCTGTCACCTTACCTCTTCATACTCCTTATGGACGATGTCATCAAGGCATGTAAGGAGAGAACAAGAAAGTATTCAGTGGGGTACTGGAAGATGAGACAGGTCTATAGTTCAGAGCTGGCATTTGCTGATGATGTTGCCCTGATTGCTAAATCAGAGGCACATCTCCAATCCAACCTGCAAGTCTGGAAGGAAGAGCTGGAGAAGAGAGGGATGGTCATAAGCAGCTCTAAAACAAAATCCATGGTGATATCACGAGAAGAAAGAAGACATCAGATTAAGTTGGGAGAACAGGTCCTGGAGCAGGTCGACCACTTTAAATATCTCGGAGCTATTATAGACCGAAAGGGAGGCATCAAAGAAGAGTTGGCCACTCGAAAAGCAGCAGGTGGGAGACTTTTTCAGGCCATAAATCGTGGATTCCTCAGCAAGAAAGAGGTTGGTAAGAAAACGAAGATGGCTGTATACCGCTCCACCTATGTCCCAGTCTTGACATATGGATGCGAGTCGTGGGCAATGACTACAACCCACAAAAGCCAGATCCAAACCTCAGAAATGAGGTATCTGAGGAAAGTGGTTGAAGTAACAAGAAGAGACATGGTCCGCAACCAGACGATCCGTCAAGGCCTAAAATTCCATCCGCTGCAGACCCAAATAGAACAGTCCCAACTAAGATGGTTTGGCCATGTCTGCAGAATGGGAGAAGATCGGCTACCACGACAAGCATGGGAAACAAAGAGCCAGGGATCCAGACCTCCAGGACGACCCAGAGTCCGCTGGGAGGACAACATTAGACAATCTTTGAAGGACCGAGGACTAGAATGGAACCAGGCCAGGAAGAAGACAGCTGATAGAATGGTCTGGCGCTCTCTCTTCCAAACCTCTACACCTCATGGTAGAAGGGGAACGACTAAGTAAGTAAGTAAGTAAGAGATTACTCTTGGCAGAGACGTAGAAAGAAGGGTAATAACGCTTATATCTCAAGGTGTCACAAGATAATTCAGAAGTCAAGAACAATGCTGCATAGGGCCCAGCAATTATTAACTTATATCTGTCCGTCGCCTTTTGTGAAGAATTAAGCAATGGTTTTAGCCCGTACAATGCCCTTATGGTGTAAATCCAGCGAAAGGTCTTTATAAGTATTAGCTCTATATATGTAAAAATTTGTCTAGAGGTATGTGTGTTAAAGAATCTTGCTCATACGTTTGCTTTCACACTTATAATAACTGAATCAACTATGAACGTTTTGTTTTAACATAACATGTAAGAATTTAATAAATCAATTAGTTGTAACAGTTCAAAATAATGATGAAAGGATGATGCTTTTTAGGTATAAATCAAATGCGTCTTCACGGAGACTTGGTTTGAGGATTTTATCTTAAAATAAAAAATCTGTCCTTTTTCTGGTGCCATTTACAAGCACTTAACTTGAGTAAGTGAATCCTGCAGCCGTGGTGTCGTCAATTCTTCTGTGATGCAGGCTCTTCACAGCCTGATAGCTTTCTTCTACTAACAGTCTGAAAGCTTCGTTCCTTCAACAGTCCGATAGCTTCGTTCCACGAACCGTCTGATAGCTTAGTACCACGTTCTTTTAGATAAAATAAAAACAAATGCCTCCACTAAGTACATTTGTGGACTGCAAATTAACAGGCGCATTGTCTCGCTATCCACCCACCAACGTTAGTCTCTCTGAATAATTATTCTTGAGTAGATACAGCGTAACTCGGGGAAGATAATTAGAAATCACCAATATTCTCCTGGGTATTAAACTGGGAATAAATGAACTTGGACTGTGCGAAATCTAGAATTTGCCTGAATTACAATTAACAAGGTAAATGTATCTCACAAAATGATATTATGCACTTTAGGCACATGTGATGTAATCATCACTCATCACTGCTCCAGTCGGAGTCTGGGTCGCCTCTGCAGCTCTTCACACCCTGATAGCTTCGTTCTACGAACAGTCTGAAAGCTTCGTTCTTTCAACAGTCTAAAAGCTTCGTTCCACGAACCGTCTGATAGCTTAGTACCCCGTTCTTTTAGACAAAATAAAAACAATTGCCTCCACTAAGTACATTTGTGTACTGCAAATTAACAGGCACATTGTCTCGCTGTCCACCCACCAAGTTAGTCTCTCTGAATAATTATTCTTGAGTAGATGCAGCGTAACTCAGGGAAGAAAATTAGAAATCACCAATATTCTTCTGGATATTAAACTGGGAAAATATGTGCTTGGACAGCGCGAAATCGAGGATTTGCATGAGTTACAATTAACAAGGTACATGTATCTCACAAAATGATATTATTCACTTGAGGCACATGTGATGTAATCATCACTCATCACTGCTCCAGTCGGAGTCCTGGGTCGCCTCGGCTGCTTTCGCGTATCTGAGGGCAATAGCCAAATACAAACACCAGCGCTTGCTGTAGAGGTTTATGAATATCATATCTAGAGGTTGCCATCATCCGATATAACCACGTAACAAGGCAAACATGTCAAATTCACATTTGTAAAATACATGTTTACACTTACCACAAAGTAGCTTTTGTGAACGCAGTCTCCGGGCACTGTGTAGAATGGACGTTAGCAACGTATGTTTAGCTGCTTTCGAATCACTTGGTCTGTGAAAGTTTAGTATCCTCTTATGACGGGTCATTTGATTCTTAAGGTCTCCAAAATCTGTATTTAAATATGTGTGTTTATTTTTAAGTCTCAAAGTTTCCCAAATACTTTTTTGTCCTATTCCTTTAAGTTTGCAGTCTATGTATTTTAATATGCGGGTTTATTTTTTTAAGTTTTAACGTTGACCAAATACTTTCGATCATTCACTTTTAATTTTGGAGTCCTTTGTCCTATCCTTCTCTCGTTGGCTTTAGTGAAATGCTGGCTTGACGTGGCCATGCAGTATGATCTGTGACTCAGATTTCGCTTGATTATATTTCCAATTCTCAGGTCAAAATCCCAGATTGTACTTCCGACGATTTTTCCAATGAAATCCAATGTCCATTCCAGCTCTCAAATCAAACCAATGGTGAGCTCTTTGGCACTACCTAGGTAGAGGAGTTTAAATTCATAATCTCCCCAGCGTGTTTTAAAATATTAAATTTAAAATTCCAACGCGTGTCCTCTTTTCAGATGGTTTGGCCATGTCTGCAGAATGGGAGAAGATCGGATACCACGACAAGCATGGGAAACAAAGAGCCAAGGATCCAGACCCCGAGGACGACCCAGAGTCCGCTGGGAGGACAACATTAGACAATCTTTGAAGGATCGAGGACTAGAATGGAACCAGGCCAGGAGGAAGACAGCCGATAGGATAGTCTGGCGCTCTCTCTTCCAAACCTCTACACCTCACGGTAGAAGGGGAACGACTAAGTAAGTAAGTCCTCTTTTCAGATATGCCGTAATACTTCCGCTTGTATCTTTATGCTAAACTCATAAACACCATCTATGAACTATATTCCTGCCCAGATGCTAACTTCCACTATTGTCAAACCCAGACAGGTTATCTGTAATAATTGACCTGGATGGTCCGACGGAAGCTATTATCTCATTGTAACCTTTGTCTGCTTAACTTCCCCATACGGATTTCTTAGAGACAGACAACATTGGCTTCCTTTGAATCGATCGTGCGCGACCAGCTTGAGTCAATAGAGATCGACTAATATCAAAGGTGGCCAGACGCCTAAGGTAGTAAACGCATTACGGCTGACCGTTCTAATTAACATTATATTATTGTAAATCACATGGCGAAATGTAAGTCTGGATGCGGCGAAAGAGCAATAATGTAGGTGCATAAAATATGCCAAATAATAGGACGATGAGCGAATAAAATGAAGAAATGAAGTGATACTTCTGGAGGGGGCGACAGTTATAAAAAGTGCACGACTGATTTCGTCCCACTCTCTTGTCAGTGCGGGTTCTCTAGGAACATGAGTCAGTGCGGGCTCGCTGGGAACTTGAGTCAGTACAGGCTCTTTATGAACAACGACAGTGCTGACGAGGAGAGAAAAGAAGAGAAGAAGAACAAAGATTCAGGGATGACGTGGCATTATTTTCAAATGAGGGGTTCTGCTCCAAGTAATGGCTAATCTGGCAGAACTCTTCGGTGAGGTTTACCTTGACTGGAAACGTGTCGCAGATAGCTTGGTTTCTGTTTTCTCTTATAGAAAGCTCTGTACCCTGTCTTTCTCCCCCTCCAACATACACAAACAGACACACGAACAGACACAAGAACAAACACACACACACATGTATATATATATATATATATATATATATATATATATATATATATATATATATATATATATATATATATATATATATATATATATATATATATATATATATATATTAACATGACTACAGTTTTATTGATCAAATCTGTTGTTGACCACTTTCCACGCCATGATTTCAAACTGTCCAGAATCTTTACTCTTTGTCGTCCACTATCTATTTTTCTTTCTATCTTTCCTTTTGTCTCGATATACTCCAGCGTCCATCTTCTCATAAGATGACCAAAAGAAAGTGGATTACTTCTTTCTAACCTGAGAAATACAATTCTTTTGTACATTGTCATCTGTCAAGACATCCCTATTGTAGCTGTCCATGTTAACATTCTTCTGTAAAACCACATCTCTGCGGTGAATAGTGCTTTTCCTACTTGTTTACTAATTGTCTCTTCCGCATATCAGGATTGATCCTATATAACTCTGAAGAGCTCTCTTTCTTACTTCCACCAAACAAAGAGTTGTTGCATAAAATGCTTGTCATTTTAAATAGAATGCTACTTTTACTTGGTCTATTCTACACATCCTGTAGCACGCTGGTTTTACATACGACCGGATGCATCCTCTCTCACGTCCATTTCTGATAGTCCCACGTATGATGTCAAACTCCAACAGTCGCAGCCTTGTTGTTTCATCCATTGCTGTGTCATTATCCAGCAGGCGATCATTAATAGCCCTTACTATCTCTTCCTTATCCATGTCCAGTGTCCCCACTATGGGTGCTCTCAAGGTCAGTCTGTCAGCTCTCTCATTGCCACGTACTCCTGCATGACCAGGACAGTAGACCCATACCAGTTCTTCAAGACTTGCGGATTCTATTCATGTTTTCCATTCCTGCCGCAGCCATCCGTTCTGAAATCTCCCGAAGGATGGCTTGGGATTCTGACAATATAAAAGCCCTGGTTGATGGAGTTTCAGACAGCTACCTCAGTGCTGCAGTAACTGCCTCTACCTCCATTCTCATGCTGGAGGTTGTTGTCATGTAGGCTCCACTGTGTTCAGCAAGGACCCTGCCCTTTATTCTCGCGAAGAAGCCCTATTCTGATTTCTCACCATGCACTACAGACCCAACAGCATATACAATGGCGTCATCATCCCCAGCATGATCACTTATCAGCTGATTAATCTCCAGCTTCTCCAGTGCCCCAAGATCTACACTCTCTGCCAAGGCTAATGATAACCTGGTGGTAGTTTATCCAGTTCTCTGCCAAGGCTAATGATAACCTGGTGGTAGCTTAACCAGTTCTCCTCAGACGTATTCCACTCGTTCCATTTGGATACATTTTAAACACTGGTCAGCAGATCAATCGTTGCCTCTACCTATGCCATCAATGACCCCCCCCCCATGTTCTTGCTCCTCTGATGACAGCTGCTTTTTACTGTACAGGGGTGCCTTTTGTCGGTGGTTACTCGCATATATGCTGTTGTCTGGGCTATCGCATATCTGGATCTAATCGTCAGCAATCCGAGAATGTATCACACTGTCACAATGGGGGTATCAGGTGTACAACCCAAAACTAATCGCATCCCTTCATGTTGAATGCGTTCAGCCGTTCATATTGTAACACTGACAGCTTGAGTATTCCTAGCCTGTACTCAATTACTGAAATCACGAGCTGACAATACAGGAGAAACAACAGCCTTTGTTCCAAGCGCGCAGCACTTCTGTATAATCATGGTACTTGAACGAGAGCCCACGATCAAACGTTTCTCACAGATACTTCAGCTTGAATTGCCTTTCAATGTTCTGCTCATTGAAAGTGATTTCTACGATAGCGCAGCTCTAATCGTCCAAGAACAGTTACCTCACGGAGTTAAGGGGAATAGCTAAGGAGTTAGACTTTGGCAGGATCTAAGGCTTTATCTGATGAACAAGTCTAAAAGGAAATCCAATCACTGACGGTCCGCAAAGTTATGAGTGGAATTAGAGTCGAATGGAATGAGATAGGAGAGGTCACTAATTAAGTTAGCATAAAGAAATAAGGGCATATACAACAGAATGGGGCCAATCAAAGGGGAGTGGGGGGTGCTAGAACTACAGACAAGAAATCTGCGTCTTTCTACCGGCAAGATCGATACTAAAATTCTGAACCAAGTCATCACAGACGTATGTATGATGATATAACCAAACATAACAGGGCGATTTGCAAGTGTGCACATATTACAGAGGAAAAATGTTGTTATCGGTTACAGATTACATATTAATCAGAATAACCGTTAAAATAGAATAAATGAGGACACAGACAGACAAGTAAGTAGAAAACATACAAGTTTTAGACAAACGACAAGACAGCCTACTGCACACATTAAGAGACAAATTTGAACCAAACTTGCTACTTTACCTGTAGTTGAAAGCTTTCACAAAACCAAAGACTGTAAAGAATGTAGGAAGATAATCATTCTGAAGGTGGAAATGTCTTTAATGAGCTCCCCGTGTATCAGTAACGTTTTTAACCAAAGCGTGTTATGATGAAATGCATAATGCTTTACGGAGGACAGCGTATACTGAGATTAAAATTAGAATGTCATCTATCTATCTATCTATCTATCTATCTATCTATCTATCTATCTATCTATCTATCTATCTATCTATCTATCTATCTATCTATCTATCTATCTATCTATCTATCTATCTATCTACCTACCTACCTACCTACCTATCTATCTATCTATCTATCTATCTATCTATATATATATATATATATATATATATATATATATATATATATATATATATATATATATATCTTCTTCTTCTTCTTCCGTCCTTAGCCAAAGACCGTCAAAGCAGTCAGTATACGTTTTCATAAAAAAATTTCAGGGCTACACAGAACTCAGAGTTGACCTAGAACTCCAAGGGTCTCACACGTTTGCTCGCTACACAAATTTTGTTCTTGGTGACGAGAGGTCCAATTACAAGCTGACAGTGAGTGGGTATAATGGAACAGCCGGGGACGCCTTGTTGTACCACAATGGCAAGTCTTTCTCCACCTACGACAGAGATAACGATCTTGCTGTTCAAAACAGTGCGGCAGTATACCGCGGAGCTTGGTGGTATGATAGTAATTACGACTCCAACTTGAACGGTTTGTGGGCAACACATAACAAAAGCGGTGTGGTCTGGTATGTTAGTCCCGCCAATTTTACTGAGATGAAGATAAGACATGTTTAGCTTAATGAATCTGTCAGCAAAAAATGTTTTTAGTTAAACAGGATTTGATTAGACTACACGTGCCAGTTGTCTGTCAGTTTAGTCAGGTAGTTTATACCAATATAATTTTGGGTTTATACTGTTATAATTCTCATTACCTGTAAGCACAGAAAATAAGATTATTATTATCCAGTGCCCTTGTTTCGTTAGTGTATTATGACTGTCTACTTTGTTGCGATCACGGTTTTTTTTTTTTTTTTTATTAAATCGCTTTTCCCTCACTTTCTATATATATATATATATATCTTCTTCTTCTTCTTTGATCCTTATCCGCCGACCGTCAAAGCAGTCAGTGGCCATCACGCCTAGTGGCGTCTTGTAGGGCAACAACAAATTGATTCCACTTTGCTCGGTCGGTGGCCATCCTTCGTACAGTGCCCCAACTCTGGTTCATTCTTTGCATCTCAGCCTCCACAGTCCTCTGCCAGGTTGTTTTTGGTCGGCCTCTTTTTCGTTTTCCTTCAGGGGTCCAAAGCATAGCTGTTCTTGTGATGGCATCGGGGTCTCTTCTGAGGACATGACCAACCCAGCTCCAGCGTCTGCCAGCTATGATGGTGTGCATGTCCTCTTGTTTGCTACGAGTAAGCAGATCTTGGTTAGTGCTGGTATTTGGCCAAAAGATTCGGTGAATTTTTCTTAGGCATGTTGTGTGAAAAGAGGACAATTTCGACATTTCCTTCTCTGTAACTCTCCAGCATTCCGCACCATAGAGAAACACAGAAAGCACACAGCTCTGATATAATCTTAATTTTGTGGTTGTGCTGTATTGGGAGGACTTCCAGATGTTGTTTAGGCTAAAGAAGGTTGTTCTTGCCTTATTCATTCTGATGTTGATGTCTTTGCCTGCCCCGCCGTCTGGTGTTACTATGCTTCCTAGGTATGTGAAGGTATCTGTCTGTACCAATTGCTGATTCCTTACTGATATGGGCTCAGGGTTGCTCACATTCAGCGTCATTACCTCAGACTTCTTTAAATTGATATTCAAGCCCATCTGCTGGCTAAACTTATTAAGTCTATTCGTTTTTTCCTGGATGTGTTGATGTGAATATGCTAGTAGTGCAATGTCATCTGCATATTCCAGATCTTCCAAAGTAGAAAATGTTGTCCATTTTATTCCTCTTGGACTGCCCTCTGTTGTCTGGCGCATCACCCAGTCTATGACTGTTAAAAATAGAGTGGTTGATAAGGGGCATCCCTGTCGTACTCCTGTTTTCACCTCAAAGGTTAGGTTACTCTGCCCAACACTACACGTAAATTTGGCATAGAGGCTTTTTATGATTGACACTATACAGCTTGGAATTCCATAAGCCCTCAGTATTTTCCATAAACTGTCCCTATGTATGCTGTCGAAAGCCTTTTCAAAATCAACAAAATTATAGTAAAGCTGTCTTTGCCATTCTGAGCACTGCTCTATAATGTTCCTGTGAGTGAATATATGATCTACACATCTCCTGTTCTTTCTAAATCCTGCTTGTTCTTTCCTCAATTTGTGGTCTACTGCCTTTGAAATTCTCTGTATAATTATCCTGCCTAGTATTTTGCTGGGAACTGAGAGAAGAGTTATTCCTCTCCAATTATTGCAGTCTGCAAGATCTCCCTTCTTGGGCAATTTGACAATTATTCCTTTGTTCCACTCTGATGGTTTTGTCCCAGTTTTCCAGACTTGTGCAAATAGTGGTTCTAATAGTTCTGCTGCTAGCTCATGGTCTGTCTTAAATAGCTCTGCATTTAAGTTATCATGGCCCAGAGCTTTGCCGTTCTTTAACCCTTTGATTGCTGTGATGATTTCTTCTTTGCGTGGAATGTCTGTATTCACATCTAGATCGTTTTCAGCTTCAGGAACATTCAATTGTGTCTCTGGTGGTTCCTTGTTCAGAGTTTCTCTGAAGTGCTCTGCCCATCTTTTTTCCCGTCCATCTGCTGTCGTGATTAGATTACCTTGCTTATCTCTTACTAATGTAATATTGTTTGCACCTCGTTTTCCGCTGATGAATTCAGTTATTTTGTATACTGTGCTTTGTTCATTTCTCAGTGCTGCCTCCTCTGCCTGTATTGCAAGATCGTCTAGGAAATTCCTTTTGTTGGCTCGGGTTTGGCGTTTAACTTCCTTGTCCAACTGACTGTACTGTTCGCTATATAGCTGCTTTAACCTGGAGGACTTCGCTTCTGTTTTCTTTCTTTTCATTTCCTTTCTCATCGTTATGGTGTTTAATGTTTCTAGTGTTATCCAGTCTTGCTTCTTCCTTTCCTGGAATCCCAAGCATGATTTGCTGCTTTCATTGTATATTGTTGAAATGGTGTTGAAATTCTGGTCTATATCATCAGTCAATGTCTTTTCCTGACTTTTATCAAATTGATATCGTTTCTTTATGTCGGCCGCAAAAGCTTTTCTGGTAAGGGAGTCCTTCAATTTGCTGATGTCAAACCTTTTCTGTGTACTTACAGTTGGTGCAGCCCTTCTTAGTTTCACTTTCAGTTTTGCTACTACTAAATGGTGATCACTTCCCACATCTGCACCTCTTCTTACCTTCACATCTTGTAATGCATGTCTCCATCTACCGTTAACCATGATGTGGTCTATCTGGTTTCTGTCCTGACCATTTGGTGATTCCCATGTTAATTTGTGAATTTCTTTATGTGGGAAGAGTGTTCCTCCAATGACCAGGTTGTTAATACTACAGAAACTTATTAGTTTATCCCCATTTTCGTTTGCTGTTCCGCTGCCGCATTTCCCCATTGTTCTTTCATTATATGTATTGTGTGTACCAACTTTCGCATTGAGGTCTCCCATTACTATAACAAGATCATATCTAGGTGTGTCTTCCATTTCTTTCTGCAGTTGTTGATAGAATTCATCCTTGACCTCCTCATCGCTATCATTCGTTGGTGCGTAGCATTGTATTATTGTAGTGTTGGTGAATCTCCCTCTCAATCTTTTCTTATCAGTCTGTTGTTGATGGGTTTCCATTCCAGTAATGTCCTTTCTATTCCTTTCTGTAGAATAATGGCTACGCCTTCATTGTGCTGTCCGTCCTCTCTTCCAGAGTAAAGTACTGTTTCTCATGTTGCTGTTTTAATTTTTCCTGCCCCTGTCCATCTGCTCTCGCTTATCCCTAGAATGTGTAACCTATAGTTTCTCATTTCTGCCGTGACCTGTCTTAGTTTACCTGTCTCGTTCATTGTCCTGACATTCCAAAAACCTATTCTTGTATCATGTTTTGCGGTCAGGACATCCGTTTTCATGTCAGTGGCTTCCCTTCGGCTTTCACCACTGACAGTCATACGAGCCACAGACTCCGAATGTCCATCCCGCAGCAAAGTTTGTTCATTTATTGTTGTTTCCGTAACTTCATTGTTTTTTTTACACAGACAGGGGTGTCAGCCCTATGCTAAAACCCCCAACCTGGAGGACCAGGGTACCAGCTTTTGTCTGACCCCTACCCACACGGATATATATATATATATATATATATATTTTTTTTTTAATTACCATTTTGTTAATGTAAAAATTTTTTTATTTTATTTATTTTTTTAAATTTATTTATTTACTTATTATTATTATTATTATTATTATTTTATTTATTTATTTTTTAATTTGTTTATTTATTTATTTTATTTTTATTTTTATTTTTATTTTACTTATTTATTTATTTTTTATTTTTATTTATTTATTTATTTATTTATTTTTTAATTTATTTTATTATTATTATTATTATTATTATTTATTTATTATTATTTTTTTTTATTTTTTTTTTCAATTTATTTATTTATTTTTTTTCCTTACTCTTTTCCAGTCCTTGTTTTAATTATTTCTTATTTTTTGTTTTTAATGTACTATCGACTTCCTCTTTCCGGTTTAGTGGCATCCATCTTGCTTCACATGTGACTGGACACAAGGGAGTTTATTCTCTTATTTTTATAGTTTTATGTTCTCTACTTAATTCTCATTTTCTTTCCCTCCTGTCTCTTGTTTGTCTGTCCCTAACGAAGGCCTTGTGGCCGCAACGTAGGTTTTCTCCTTGTAAGACGTATTACTATTTGTGTGTGTGTTTTTTTTTTTTGTTTTTTTTTCCCCATTCAACTGTTTTACCCCCGTCTTACGGCAGTTCTCCTCATATAATTATATATTACCCCATAACTGACTGCATTGTCTACCTGTTTGCTCACTTTTCACTTTTATCTGCTCTCTTACTTTCGATCTATTTACCTACTTTCATTGTTTTTTATTTTTTTATTTATTCTTTATAACTATTAATTATTTTTATATTTTATTTTTAGTTATTTTTGTATGTGTGTGGTCTCACTCGATTTGCCACTATGCCTTCACTGAAACACTTCATTAATTCACTTCGGTCTTCTATTACCACCTCATTCAGCCTCTTACCACCTGATATATCTCGCACTGCAATTGATTTTGCATTTGCTACATTCAAGAAAACTAGATTCACTTGCCATCTCCACTTTATCTGCACCTGCCTCCGCCTTAAAGTTCTCCCTCATGGCTTCACTTCTCACTTCAACCCCTCCGCTGGCCAAATTTACCCTCGTGAACATCGCCTCTTACAGCGCATGTGAAACCACGTGTGGGTTCCACCGTATGCGAGCTGTCGCAGCTATCCATTTCCGCCTCCTGGCAGATATCAGTGCCCAGCAGTCTCAGCTTCTACTCCGCTTACGTAGTCTCACCCCCAGCTACTTTCCTGCCTTCCCCATTATCCGCAGTATTATCCATACCCTCAACCGGCAATTGTATGATTTTTTATCCGCCCAGAAAAAGGACAAACTTTCCTGCCTTTGTCCTACCCCTGAGACTGTCCCTGCCTCCTCTACTCCATCTCGTTCCCAGGTTGTTTGTATTCCCTCTGATCTTGCGCTCTCTGAGGGGGAGCTTTCGGTCCTCAGCAAGGGCTCGCACTTTGTCCCTCTCCAACCATCCTCTGATCAGTACAATCTCAATCAAGATGTCCATCGGTTTCATCGCCGTCTGCGACTTCAGTTCCATTTCCGCAACAGTGATGTTCCTCAGAGATCGCAGGCTGAATCAGATGATGCCTTTGCACGCTTCGCTCCTCCCAAGAATAAACATTTTACACCCTCTCCTGGGGCTTCCCACGCTCTGGATTTATACATTCAGAATACCCTCCACGACATTCAGCAGCTCCAACCTCAACGACTGCGTTATTCAAACCTTTTTTCTGATGAGTCTCATGCCGTCTCAAAGCTCCGCCGCAGAGATGACATTGTTATCAAACCGGCTGACAAAGGAGGTGCCATTGTGGTATGGCGCAAGGACCTGTACCTCCAAGAAGGTAATAAGCAGCTCACTAACAGCTCCTTCTACCAGCGCCGTGACAATGATGCGACAGTCCTCAACAATCGTCTGGTCCATGACACCATCATAAGTCTTATCGCCAACAAGTCCTTACCTTCTAGCGCTTCTCATCTCCGTATTGACAATAGTTGTCTGAGCAAGCCTGTGTTTTATATGCTTCCCAAAATTCATAAACCCTCCAACCCTGGAAGACCCATTGTCTCTGCCTGTGCCTGCCCTACCGAACGTATATCAGACTTCCTAGACGGCATCTTCCAGCCTATTGTAGAGCAGCTTCCTTCCTTCTTAAAGGACACAAACCATGCTCTTACTACTTTTTCTTCTATCCAGCTTTCTCCAGACCGTACCTACCGTTTATTTCTGTTAGATGTTTGCTCACTTTACACTTCCATTCTTCACTCTGATGGTCTCCGAGCTCTCCGGTTTTTCCTGGACCAGCGCACGCACCCCTCTATCGCTACAGAGACTCTCCTGCGCCTTGCAGAACTTGTCCTCCGACTCAATTCCTTTGAGTTCAATGGACAGTTCTTTAACAAAATAAGTGGAGTTGCCATGGGCACCAAGATGGGTCCCAGTTATGCCTGCCTCTTCATGGGCTACCTGGAGTATCAGGTGTGGCAGCAGTATCCTGGACCTTTTCCATTGATATATCATAGATACATCGATGATGGCATAGGTCTCACCGATATGCTAGAGGTTGACCTATCTAGGTTCATTAATTTCATTAACAACTTCCACCCTGCGATCCAATTCACCTCTCACATCTCCACTGTCTCTGTTAATTTACTTGACATTGTTGTCACCCTCACTCCCCCCCCCCCCCTCCCCCCACCTCACCACTTCGGTGTACTACAAACCCACCGATGCACACAGTTACCTCCTTTATACTTCCTCTCATCCTCCGGCTTGTCGGGACTCCTTGCCTTTCTCACATCTTCTCCGCCTCCGTCGGTTATGCCAAGATGGTGACAACTTTCTATGCAGCGCACAAGAAATGTTGGACTTCTTCCGTAACAGACAGTATCCAGAAGATGTTCTTACCTCTGCCTTAGAGCGTGTTCTCCCTATCTCACGTCTAGAGGCCCTCCAACCCCGCCAAAAAACCTCCTCTGATAGAGTCAAGTTAATAATGATCTATCACCCTCACAGCACTGCTGTCAAAAGGATCCTGTTTCGCCACCTACCTCTCCTCCAAGCTGACCCAGCGGCGCGGGAAGCGTTTAGTGAGCCACCCTTGCTGGCATATAGACGGGATACAAATTTGAGGGACCTCCTAGTCCACAGCCGTTTGAAAACTGTCAACGATGGCCACTTTGGAACCAAGCCATGTAACCGTACACGATGTAAGACATGTCAGTACGTAATCGAAACACGTTCAGTCTCGTTCCCTAACGCCAAGTTCACCATCACCCATGGCTTCACATGTGAGTCACGCAACGTCATTTATGCTATTATATGCAAACGTTGCAACATTACTTACATCCGCCAAACGGGCACACAACTGGGCGACGGATTCTGCAGACACCTCTACGACATCTCTCAGATTAAATCCACACCTGAGGCCATCCACATCAATGGCCCTGACCACCACGGTGCCACTGACATCCATTTGACAGCCATCAGATCCTGTTCCTCGGACGCCAACAGTCGGTTTCGCCAGGAACAACGCCTCATCCATCTTATGGGTTGCCTCAAACCACACGGTTTGAATACCCAACATTCTTTTGTCTGAGACGCCTATTTCTATCGAGTCCCAGTTGTATTATGACTGTCTACTTTGATGCAATCACGCTTTTTTTTTTCTTTTCTTTTTTTAAATCGCTTTTCCCTCACTTTATATATATATATATATATATATATATATATATATATATATATATATATATATATATATATATATATATATATATATATATATATATATATATATATATATATATATATATATATATATATATATATATATATATAATATTTGTTTTGTTTTTTTTATTACCATTTTGTTAATGTAAAATTTTTTTTATTTTATTTTCTTTTTAAAAATTTATTTATTTACTTATTATTATTATTATTATTATTTTTTAATTTGTTTATTTGTTTATTTTATTTTATTTTTATTTTATTTATTTTTTTATTTTTTATTTTTATTTATTTATTTATTTACTTATTTATTTATTTTATTTTTTTTTAAATTTATTTCATTATTATTATTTTACTATTTATAGCCGATTATTAACTTTAATTGTTCTCAGTATTTTCTCCCTTATCCATATCCAGTGTCCTCACTGTGGATGCTCTTGATGCTAGTCTGTCAGTTCTTTCATTACCGCCTACTCCTGCATGACTAGGACTGTGCATTCACACCAGCTGCTATGAATGTTTTCCATTCATCCATTAGCCAACCATTTTAAACCTTTCGAAGCATGGATTGAGTCTGACACAATGACTGTCTTTGTTACTAAAGTTTCAGTTAGCCACCTTAAGACTGCAGTAGCAGCCTCTATATCCATTCTCATGCTAAAAGTTGTTATCTTGTAAGCCCCGTTATGTTCGGCTACGATTAATCATACAGTAAATTTTCATGAATGTGCAAGAGAGTATAGGTATGTGTTGTTTCTACTTATTTGACTACAGCCATGACTGTTTGTGTGTGTCTGATATTTTTTGTCGACGTCTACGTATGTCTCTGACCATGTTTATCACTGCCTGTGTGTATATCTCACCTTGTATACCTACACCTATGCGTATCAATGTTTCATACCTGTGTCAAATGAGACACATTAAACTAAAAATGTACTCTTTCACTATGTTAGGATAATATTGTGGTTTTGCTCGTAGACAGACAGATATACCTAGACTGGACTGAGAATAAAAGATGAATGTCAAACTGAAATTTGACAATTAATAGAATAAAAGGAAGAATACAACTCATACAAAGACTGAATACACAAATTGTAAGAAAATGTTAATACAAAAAGTTTCATCTAAAACCTTAAAGACCACTTGAGCCAAATGACTTTGTTTCTGTCAACAATAACGACAATGTCGACAAACTTCTAAATTTCAGCGTAAGTGCCCTCAAGGATTTATAGAGTTCTCATAAAATGTCATTTTTTCAATGTTTTTTCCGGTAGTGATGGTTGACAGACCATCATCTGCTCTGATGTCTTGAGGACACACATGCAGACTAAGCATCTCCGCTTGAATGTTCAAAGACACATATTGGCCTTGATAGAAAACGGCTCGTACAATGAGAACCTACTTACGATAGTGAAGATGAGTATGGATTTTGGGCATCCCCAGTCCGAGCGCTGAACTCGAAGAAATTCTGAGAATGAACCCGTATATTTTCGACAGGGTCATTAAGATCAGTTTTGGCCCTGTCTGAATAGGACTAGAACAAGACCCCAAGATGCAGCAATAGTGAATGCAGTCAGCGACCCATAGCTTGACTGCTTGCATCAGGATCAGTGAACCAGAGCTGATCAAGACCGTACTCCACCTCCACGTGGTGGTCCTGGAAACAGTCTGCAGCAGTGCAGTCTGGCTGAGCGAGTACGGATCGAAATGGGAAGGCAAACCCGGTCCCTAAAAAATGCCGTGCAGAAGTCGGATGTGTCGACCGAAAGGTGCAGATATCACAGCTTAGGCGAAAACAGACACAACACAACCACCGTCCTTTTCAGGGCGAACGAGGAAGAAGAAGAAGGACTAGAACAGGTGATAGCTCAGTGAGAGATAAGGTAAAGAAATAGATTTTCGCAAGTGAAATGGTGAAAGGTAAAAATCTGTCCCTGGATTTGAGAGATAATCAATCCAGCCTATAGATCACGACTAAGATTTTCAGATCAGACAGTTTCCCTATAAATATATATATATATATATATATATATATATATATATATATATATATATATATATATATATATATATATATATATATATATATATATATATATTCAACCACTCACATCTACACACACACACATACGTGACGACAGTTAGACGCACATACGTGAAAACTATATCTATGGAATAGGGATCTTTTTGGGAACAAGCTGACCGACACACGTAAATAATGTTTATGTAAATTTTATTTATCGTAAAGAAACTTTACAACGACAATATTGAATATCAAATCAAATGCAATAAACAAAGGTAAAAGAATTAATTAAAGAGTTAGACTCATAGGTTTGATCCTCCCTCCCTCTATTGAGACAAAATTCGGTTAGAAGAAAAGTGGGAGAAGATCGGCTACCACGACAAGCATGGGAAACAAAGAGCCAGGGATCCAGACCCCCAGGACGACCCAGAGTCCGCTGGGAGGACAACATTAGACAATCTTAGAAGGACCGAGGACTAGAATGGAACCAGGCCAGGAGGAAGACAGCAGATAGGATAGTCTGGCGCTCTCTCTTCCAAACCTCTAAACCTCACGGTAGAAGGGGAACGACTAAGTAAGTAAGTAAGTAAGAAAAGTTATTAACCCCCAAAAGAGTCAAAAGTTTTTACGCTGTGGTCTAGAAATTTCCTCTACAGTAAAGAACAGAGTTTATACGTTAATCTATTCTAAGAGATGGGACAGCATTTGCAAAACTTGCATAAAAAATACAGAGTTAGTACATGGGTTATACAATGAAAGAATTATTCATCCCTGCATTCTTTCGCTCTGACGAACCTGTGATCATAAATCAGTCTCTCTTACCTAAAAGGTGCTTTCACAACATCTGGACTTTACAACACAGTGGTCGTTATTCAGGTAATGTCAATGTTTGATTAAGTCACTTCAAATTCTGAATGTATATGAACCTGGGAAAAGAAATCTGGATATCTATGAATCCAGTTACAATTTATTCTTAATATTCTTTTGCTTGGTACTCTGTCTCTTTCTGGGTGTAAACCACGAGGCCAGACAAGTCACCTTGAAAACCCGATATTTATATCAGAATGTTCTTTTGTAAAGTTAATCTCAGTTTCATATGAAAGCCGCTGGTAAGGTTTAGGGTTTAACCCAAATACTGTATAGGGAGAAAAATACAAATACTTAGCATAACATAGTATTATTCACAATCCTATCCTTACACCGCGTAACATAGAATATTATTTATCCACTTCGGTTATTTAAAATTAAATTAGAAACTATAAGCTTAGAGCGTGTCTCCTAGTTTAAAACTTCCGTGGAATAAATTCTAGTCCTTTAAAAAAATCAATCATCAACAATTAGAAATAAATACATATTTCGTCAATATTCATGATGAATCAGTGCATTTAATTAGTTGGTTAAAATATTCTCTGACTGGTTACTAGAAGTTAATGAAATTTATATTATAGCTGGACGAGTTTAGATAGAAATTATACTGTTCAAAAAAAGAAACGCATAGCTACTGAAGGCACACACCTAGCCATAATTTTGACATTCAATATATTTTTTAATTTAATGATTGTTCAAATTGCACACAAGAATACCTTAGGGTTGAACCAATCAATTGACAGTTGTTTTGCATCTGGGTCACGATAGCTTTTTGGCGTACGGGCTTTCCCGTTAGTATGGTGTGTGGCCTCCTCTTTCATCGATCAGCGACTGGCATCTCCTGGGCATGGATGCGATCAGACGTCTGATGTGGGCCTGTGGGATGGCTGCCCACTCTTCCTGGAGTGCCTGGAACATATCACGACGATTGGCTGGAGCAACGTCTCGGCGACAAACACTTCTATGCAGCTCATCCCACAGGTGCTCAATCGGACTCATGTCTGGAGACAGGGATAGCCAGGGAAGGGTGAGAATGTTGTTGGCAGTCTGGAACTGCGTGGTCAACCGAGCACAATGGGGTCTGGCGTTGTCCTTTTGAAACACAGACCTTTGGGCAGCCAAAAGTAGAAGAACATGGGGTCAATGTGCACCAATTGACTCCTTCCGTTGTAACTGATCATTCCCCACACCATTGCACCTCCACCACCGTTCGGCAGAGCTTCATCAACGCAATTTTGGGCAAAACGTTCATTTCGCCTACGGTAGACCCTACTCCGTGTATCATGACGCTGCAACAAAAAGAAAGACTCGTCACTAAATCAGACACGTCTCCATTGATTGTCAGCTGCTCAGGGACGATGCTGGTTGGCCCAAAGAAGTAGATTTTGGCGATGGCGGCGCGTAATGAAAAGTCCTCGGTAAGGTCGATGTGCCCAAGATCCAGCGTCATGCAGTCTATTTCGGACAGTTTGATCAGACACATGACGTCCTGCAGGCAATGACTGGTATGGGGTTTCAGTTGCGTAGTCAGTGAATAGTGTTCACCCCAAATTTTGTTGCTTTTACGTGCGCGCAACATGAGCTGTGATCAAAAATTGCGTAATAAACACTATTGACCACTGCGTTTTAACGATTACAAAAACGAATGCAATTCAGGTCAACACATGCATTTGACACTGTAAAGAACATTTGAGGCTGGTTTGTATATACCTTAGCACCAAATGTTACTTACAAACACATAAAAACGCGCCCTCGGATAGCTACGCTTTTTTTTTAACAGTATATTATTTATTCTGCTATCCGCTGTAACACAGTAAAACTTAGAGAATAATCAATGACGGACCTATCTAGTAAATCACTCTGCACAAAATCTTAGAGAAATATAATTGCTGATATACCACTTTAATCACTCAACACTACTAGTATAGTATTTACCTTCACACAAACTTCTAAGATTATTCTACAACGAAAAACTAAGACTCTAATCTATGCGAGTGATTCTAGAAAACGAAGCTAGATGTCTTCTAAAGCTGTGGCAGTACTGGATAAATCTGAGTTAGATTTCTGGGGTATATATATATTAGAGATGAAAGTGAATTGTTTCATTGTTTCCGAAAGCCAGACTATCTGCCAGATCTTAACACCAACGGGAAATTCTCTACTCAAATCTGCAAATCAAAGATCTTTCACACACTAAAGCTGAAAAACCAGACTCACGCTCTCTCTCTCTCTCGTTTAGATCGGGCACCACGTAATTTGCTAATCAGTGCAAATTTTCACGTCTCTGCTCGTGTGGCCAATCCAGCGAGCAGTGTCTTTTGATCTGGTAATTTCGCCGTGTATAATTACTTTCTAGCGAGCAGATCACAAGGGGAGTAATAAAATTTTGTCTCCCTTGGTTCTCAATTTATTTAAATTTATTTCCCCCTGGTCTCTGCCTGATCTCTTACAACGATTTTTCAATCGTTGTCGTAAAATTTAGCCCCCACTCCCTAGCTATCAGAATACATAATTTCCGCCGTAAGAACTTGGCCGTTCGGTCGGTCAATCTGTAACATTTTAAACACCGTCATTTGTGCACTTTTGTCTATTTTCGAGGGAGTGCATTAACTTTCAAGCACAGCTAAGGGGGTGCAACTGTGACAATAATTGTCTTGTTTCTCCTTATACGTACTTTCGCCAAAATAGAAAAAGATGTGCGCAAATGAAGGTTTGCATGAACATTTTGAAAGACAGTTTGTTGGCTTCCAACAACACAATTGATAAACAGTACATGAACTGGAGTTTCATGAAACTTCAAACGTTGTTCTCAGAGGCAGTAAGTCGACCAAGGCTTCTCAGAGGCGGTAAGTCGATCAGGGGAAGATTTTAAAAGATACACGAACAATTACGAGACATGCTGTCATAAAATAAATGTTAGTTATTTAGTCAATTTACGGTCCATTAGACCATTATCACTGCTCTACATGTCATTTAGGTTGGGTTACTCATGTCTTCATATTTAATACATCTATAACATTTTCACTACAAATACCTAAAAACGGTCGTCTGCAATGAAATGACCACGGTAGTGACAGTACCATCTGTGATACATGAAGCAGAATCAACACACTGTAATTAAAAACCTGCCAATTTTGGCGGGTTGTTGCTAGTATAGGAAGAATTGTTAACAGACGTACAATAACGACAGCATGAGTGCAGTAAATGTACAACACTAAATGCTTCCCTTTATTGTACAACAGTTAGGTAAAACAGAACAGGTATGAAAAGAATAATAACACATAAGGAAGGGAAACCCGAGGCCTGTAAACAGTAGCTAGGTGGTGTTGTCGTACGGTAGGTACGGGGTTCGAACCCTGGGTAAGCCACTCACGTCTGTTGTTTTTCTGTTGTCTAAGTGTTCTATTTCTTTATTTCTTACGAGTGCCTGAAATTATACCTTTATGTTTGTCTAATATTAATATGAAAAGAATAACACAAAGCACAGTAATAAATAATGATATGAAATAATACTTAACTAATTAACGAGTAGGCCCACTCTTAACTAAACTAAAGTAACGTGCGTGTCTAGTGTTCCTTCTGATAAATGTTAGGAGCTCGTTGGCGAGCTGGTTTTAGTTCCACTTAATGTGACGACCAGTGTCCTAATTGTTCCATTTATTGGTACAATGTTGCAAGCCCAAACAGCTCCACATGTATTATGTGACTTGAATGTGGCATTAGTGTGATATTGAGATATACTTATGTGCCGATGAGAAATGTGTATGTACACACTGAGGGATCTTGCTGTAAGTAATTATGTGTTACCGTACAGGTCTGTTGGTCACCGTTATGAGGTATTGATGCCAGTCACGATGACTTCCTGCCATCAATGGTACCTATACCTTGTAGCGGTATGACAGCTTGTGTGCCATGACAATCCCCAGAGCTATGCCAGTGCGCGTTTTACTCCTGGTAGGTTCAACCAAGCTGGACTGGTCTGTGTGGGTAGGGGTCAGACAAAAGCTGGTACCCTGGTCCTCCAGGTTGGGGGTTTTAGCACAGGGTTGACACCCCTGTCTATGTAAAAAATCGCACATGTTACGGAAACGGCAATAAATGAAAAAACTTTGATGCGGGACGGACATCCGGAGTCTCAGACTCGTATGACTGACAGTGGTGAAAGCCGAATGGAAGCCACTGGCATGAAAACGGATGCCCAGACCGCAAAACACGAAACCAGAATTGGTTTTTGGAATGTCAGAACCATGAATGAGGCAGGAAAGCCGAGACAGATCACAGCAGAGATGAGGAATTACAAACTACATATCCTGGGAATAAGCGAGAGCAGATGGACAGGGATGGGGAGAATAAAAACAGCTACAGGGGAAACAGTACTTTATTCTGATAGAGATGATGGTCAGCACAACGAAGGTGTAGCCATTATCCTGAAGAAAGGAATGGAAAGGTCTTTACTGGAATGGAAACCCATTAACAACAGACTAATAAGAGCAGGACTGAGAGGGAGATTCACCAAAACCACAATTATACAATTCTATTCACCAACAAACGACAGCGATGAAGAGATCAAGGACGAGTTCTATCAACAGGTACAAAAGGAAATGGAAACTGAACCCAGGTACGATTTTATTATAGTAATGGGAGACCTAAATGCGAAAGTTGGAACACACAATAATTATAACGAAAGAGTAATGGGGAAATGCGGCAGTGGAACAGTAAATGAGAATGGGGACAAATTAATAAGCTTCTGCAGTATTAACAACCTGGTCATTGGAGGAACACTTTTTCAACACAAAGAAGTGCACAGGTTAACATGGGAATCACCAAACGGACGAGACAAAAACCAGATAGATTACATAATGATCAATGTCAGATGGAGACATGCACTACAAGACGTGAAAGTAAGAAGAGGCGCAGATGTGGGAAGTGATCATCACCTAGTAGTAGCAAGACTGAAAGTGAAACTCAGAGCTGCTGGACCAGTTGCAGTCAAACAGAAAAGATACAACATCACGAAACTCAAGGACCCCCTCACCAGAAAATCGTTCGTGCTTGACGTAAAGAGACGATATCTGATTACCAAAAGCCAGGAAAGAACAGAGACCGACGATGTCGACCAGAAATTCAGCACCATCTCAACAATATACAAAGAAAGCAGCAAGTCATGCTTGGGATTCCAGGAAAGAAAGAGCCAAGACTGGATAACACCACAAACGCTAAACACCATAGCGAAGAGAAAGGAAATGAAAAGAAAGAAAACAGAAGCTAAGTCTCCCAGGTTAAAGACAATATATAGTGAACAGTACAGTCAGCTGGACAAGGAAGTAAAACGTCAAACCCGTGCTAACAAAAGGACATTTCTGGATGACCTTGCAAGACAGGCAGAAGAGGCAGCACTGAGAAATGAACAAAACACAGTCTATAAAATAACTAAAGCTATCAGTGAAAAACGAGGTGCAAACAACATAACGTTAGTAAGAGACAAGCAAGGAAATCTCATCACCACAGCACAGGGGCAGGAAACAAGATGGGCCCAGCACTTCAGAGAAACACTGAATAATCAACCCCCAGAGACTCAGCTGAATGTTCCTGAGGCTGAAAGTGACTTAGATGTAAATACAGACATTCCACGAAAAGAAGAAATCATCACAGCTATCAAAGGGTTAAAAAATGGAAAAGCACCTGTCAAGACAACCTAAATATTGAGCTATTCAAGACAGACCCTGAACTAGCAGCAGAACTATTAGAACCACTTTTTGCACAAGTCTGGGAAACTGAGACAACACCAACAGAGTGGAGTAAAGGAATAATTGTCAAATTGCCCAAGAAGGGTGACCTTGCAGACTGCAAAAGCACAGATGACATTGCACTACTCGCGCATTCACATCAACACATTCAAGACAAAACCAATAGACTGAATAAGTATGTGTCGTAAATTTATTTTGAGAGAAAGAGTCTTAGAAATAGTAGTCCGGTTTAGAGTGTAGAATGATGGTGAAAAAAAACTCAGTGATAGAAATGTAGAGATTAAATATGATGCTCCACAGAGTGCTGGAGGAGAGTAAAGACAGACTTATTTACGACAAATCGTTTCTCTCAATCTTCTCTTCCACTCTCCTGGTCAAACAATTATTTGCCAGTTTTCCAGACACACATCTGCTCCTCACACCGATTTGGTGCTTCAAACACACCGACGACGTGGATACAACTATCTTAAACAAATAGGGGAAATTTTCTGGGCTTTGGGTAGTCCAACACCGTAACGATTAAGTTTATGTTGTTTATTAAAGTTAAAAAGACAATCACTAAAATAATCAATTGTTTACAACAAGAATTATCAAAATTTACAGAAAATTGCAAATAACAAGGTAGGGAGAGGGGTGAAGAAGATTGGTATCGACTAAGCCCGTCCCGCTTATTAGACAAAGATAAACCCAGTCCAAAGATAGATAGTTATCAGGAACGTAGGTAAGTTAACCTAACAGTAAAGTTAATTACTCTGAAAAGAGGTGTTACAAAATTAGGTATAGGTGGTAGAAAGAAATCCTGTTCTTCCCAATTGTTCTTCCCTTTACTAAGCAAATGAAAAGGAGGGGTTTTTAAACAGAGTTAACAAACTATCAACTATCCCACTTAAAGGAACAATGTAGGGTATACAGAAAAGATATATATTACTAGGTAAGCAAGTTAACAAAATGGTTACAAAAAAAGATTTAATTTCTTGTCATTCATGCACGCGCGTGAGGATCCACACTCATACACAAACACACACACTTACCGATTGCGGCATCAGACAATCCATAGAATTATATAAACAACAATTACTCTTGACACGTGAAAATGTCTAGTACTTCGATGTCCCGCCCCAGATGTAGCGAGATTTGCTGATAGAGAATATTCCCACTAATCGCCGGACTTGAAGACTCAGAGTTATTATGTTTTATTATATGAAAAGGAGTCTATGGATGGCACTGACACAATTCAATACAGGGATGAAAATGAGGTCTCTTTAATTTCGCTGCTGGAGGTAAAATTCCTTCAAGGCGTGATGATAGCAACTGACCGGTATGGTTTAAATCCAGTGAGGAAAAATTAGGCTCAGTCACAGTCAGGTAAATAGGTATTCTCTCACAGCAGAGCCGTAAATAAGTTATCGCTACTGGCACTGTTCATCTTCCAGTTTATATTACAGATTGTAATTAAATTTGATGAGTTATTTAAAAAAAGTTCTTGGGGGTGCTTTCTTTCATGTAATTGATAGCTAGGTCGCATCGGACCGCCACAAGAATTATATTTAAAAATGTTCCATCAATATTTCTGGAAGTTAAGAACCGAGTCTGATAAGGACTCTGTATGATTTCTCTATTGCTTTCTTTATGCTGGGTTCGACAGGTTACGATCACTCTGTATGAAAGAAAAAAAGACATGTAATATACCGAAAACAAATAACCTTCTAAAGCGCGATGAATTTCCCGTTAAGACTATTTTATATACGCTCGCGTATTTAATTATGTATTTAATAAAACACTGCGCGAGTTTTATTGGTTAAAACACACTCTTATAAATATATGACTTAACTAAATTTATTAATTATAAATTCCTTCGCGACTTTAAAAGTTAATTTAAGCATTTAACATCTATTATCTTTTGGAAATAATATAGCAGGTATATCATTACATTTACAACTGGAACTATTGAGACGGTTTAATTTTATAGATTTAAATTAACACAAAATCCAGTGAAATAGAATGACTGAACTAGACCACTGATCACTTTACACAATATTTATATATTACCGCTTTGCACAGAATAGAATTCACTGCAAATATGTATAAAATCCATGGGATAATCTAGCAAGATTTCAAATATAGCTAGTGCTTCTGTTAAGTTCTGGCCAGCGAGTGATAAAGTGTATTTCTACGAGGTCTGTATATATCTAGAATGAAATGAAAGATGAGTGGGACATGAGAAACTTTACAGCTTTTTTTTATCTCAGAAGACTTTTGGGGATCTGACCGCCAGACCAAAGAGAGAAGCCGCCCCTGGCCTCTCGTATCTTCGCTCGCTGCTTGCGTCGGCTTTCCCCGTTCGCTCCCACTGCGATCGGTTCCGTGTTTAACACCGAGATGCGAAATCGTTTCAGGGACCACTACTGTCTTTGATAGCATGCCGCCCGTCCTTCCTGAGATCTCCCCCAGTGTCTTTCTTCTGACCGCTCTGGTCCATCTTGCGAGCGGTTTAGTGTTCGCGCGGAGATGATAAATACCTGCGAGAAACTAGCTTCTCTGCTCGGGGATCGTCTCAGTGTCTTTAGATCTCATGCCGCATACTAAATGAGTCCCGGTGGAATCGGTTCGCTCTGGCGAAACCAAAAAGTTACAACAAATGTTCAGGGGTTCTAATGTTATGAAAAGCTAAAGTCCCTTTAATCATCCATCAAATCAGGAAAAATTCACTTGTCGAACTAGACGTACGTCAAAGTATGGCCAGCAGGTTGGCCTGACTATCAATTTGAAGAAGACAGAGGTCATGACACTAAATGTGGGCAATCCTGAGCCAATAACACTAAGGAACCAGAAGTTAGAACAGACAGACACATTTACTTACTTAGGATGCATAGTAACACCTGACGGCGGAACAAGCAAGGACATTAACAACAGAATGAATAAAGCGAGAACAGCCTTTGCTGTTCTCAACAACATTTGGAAGTCTTCCCAGTACAGCACAAACACCAAATTAAGACTGTATGAGAACTGTGTACTTTCTGTGCTTCTCTATGGTGCGGAATGTTGGAGAGTAACAGAGAAGGAAATGTCGAAACTGTCCTCCTTCCACACAATATGCCTAAGGAAAATTCTCCGAATCTTTTGGCCAAACACCATCAGCAACCAAGAACTACTTATTCGGAGTAACCAGGAGGATATGCACACCATCATAGCTGGCAGACGCTGGAGTTGGGTTGGCCACGTCCTCAGAAGAGACCCTGATACCATCACAAGAACAGGTATGCTATGGACCCCCGAGGGAAAGCGAAAGAGATGCCGACCAAAAACAACTTGGCGGAGAACTGTGGAAGCCGAAATGCAAAGAATGAACCACAGATGGGGCACTGTACGAAGGATGGCCGCCGACCGAGCAAAGTGGAATCAATTTGTTGCTGCCCTACAAGACGCCACAAGGCGTGATGGTCGCTGACTGCTTTGACGGTTGGTGGTTATGGATCAAAGAAGAAGAAGACGATGACTTCAAGAATTTGACTATATCCCCCGTGCTGTCACCACCAGGTTGGGACACCATACGAATAGGCACTTCAGTAGACGGTTAAGTACAAAACCTGTTGACTGACGTTTCCTCTTTCAGTCAAGCGCATAGGTCAGGAGACGAAGCTCTACCTTGCTCAGGGTCTTCTGCAATAGAACCTTGCACGCAGCAAACTAAACACTAGGGAAATTAAATTCACGGTTTAAAATAGCTGTCTGGAGTTTACAACCGGTCACTTGAAGGCATGTATCTCGAATAGCGCTGGGTTAGAGTCTCTTTCTTTGTTTTCGAGCTATCGAGATTTTGTCCGTGCCTGGTACGGTTTGTTTGCGCCAATCATGTTTTGGAAGGTCGAGCGCTGGGTTGGGTGTGTGTGACCAAACGACAGTAAATTATAATAAAACTGGAAAATAATGATGAAGTATGGCGATGCTGTGTAAATGATGATAACTGTCGTACAGATAGGTTGAGAGTTATTTTTGTCCCGTCTGAGTAGATTTGATGGTGATAGATACGTGAGAAAAAGGTATGAGAAATAGATTTCACGGGTGATAGTTTAAAGATCAAAATTTATCTATGGAATGAGTAAGTTTCTCTGTTCCTGCCTATCTATAGGTCTATAATTTAGTACAAGACAACCTTGCCCTCCTCACACATATTAATTGTAAGTTTAACTACACACACACACACACAGCTATGTGACAACAAGACGCACAAACGTGAAAAACTACGGTTAATTGGGTATGGGTCTGACCAACACACAAAGTTAAGTTTCTTTTGTTGTTTATTGTCATTTAAACTTGACAACATCAAATACCTAAAGGAAGATCAAATTTAAAAAAATTACATACATATGAAAAAAACAGAATAAATGTGGCCTACCATTCTGGAGAAAAAGAACCCAAGAAGTTAATAACCCAAAGGTCAACGGTTAGTACAATGATACAGAGTAGACAGTAAATACTCGGGTTCCTACTATGGCTACCCAGTAAATTTAACAAGTTTAAGCGAATCCAGTTTTGGTAAAGTCCCTGTAACAAAGAAAAATATTCACTCTCTCTTTCATACAGTGGCCACCTCAATCATGCTAACCTACTCTTGGTGATTACTCTTGGACATACAATTATCCTGAATATAAAAACGGTCATGTTTATTTTCCAAATTGGCCCCAGTCCATCCTCTAACAATAAAGACTAGTGAAGTGAACGCCGAATCTGGTGTGGGTTTTTCCTGGATGAACAATATGTCACCGAACATAGTTGATGTAGAATCGTGATCTTGAGGTTCACGGTAAAAGAGGAAAATACTTCCAGTCTTGGGAAACATCTTGTTGCTAAAAATGTAACATATGATAAATGATGATAATCCTATCGGCTGGCGCTGTCGTAGAGTGCCGATTCTGAAAGAGCGTAAATACTGGGTGCTACGCTTGAATACGACTTTCAGAAGTCGTGAATGAATATTATTTTTTTCACCACCCCAGTGGGCTGATAAATTGACAAAACTTGCTGGGTTTTGTATGTCCAGTTAAATTTTTCTCGTTAAAATGTTTCTCATGTATCATTAGCAAATGCTTGCTCACCAATGGGATTATAGACGCACAAGCCAAGAAAAGACAACATTAACCAATCAGTAAAAAAAAAGAAAAGACCAAAAGACCGCTGGACGCCCTTGATCAGGTCTGCTAGAAATATAAGAGAAACATTTATGGAAAAATGCTACTATTCTATATAGCTACATATATGCACACAGACGGTGACAAGGCGATCTCTTATCCACTCCGTCAGTCCTGATTAAATTTAAAAGCCACACGGTGTTTTTAGCCTACCCTAACGCCCGTCGCTAGCGCTGAGTTTTCAGGTCGGATAAGTAATGCGACTCTCCTCCTTCTTGCTGTCGTTTAACGATCAGCGTACAATGTCAATTATTTTTCAATTATCCATTCGCGCTTTTACATAAATATTGCCTGTCGTTAATAGCTATAAAATTGTCGCGTCTGTTAGTTATTGTATGGTATTAAATAATAGGCACTTATAATAAATACGCACAATGAAATAAAACGTGAATTCGTTTCTGTCACTATCAATCGCGCCTAGCATTTAACCCAGTCAATTAAAACCGTGTCTTCTTGGGTGAGAAAGCGTATGGTGAAAATTAACATTATAACTGAACATCTGGTATGAAATAGTTACGCATTATTTTATTTCACTAGTTTTACCAGCTAGAAAATCTAAGTGAATTATAATGGTAAAGCTAACACTATACATCGGATTTGTGGACCACGAAAAGGCATTTGACAGTGTAGACTGAGAATCACTTTGGAAATTGATGAGACATTATAGAGTTCCTCTGAAGATCATTAATTTAATAAAGAAAACACATAAAGACATGACTTGCAGAGTTCTTCACGAAGGATATCTTACAGAACCGTTTGGGATAAGAACAGGAGTGCGACAGGGATGCCTCTTGTCTCCATTTCTTTTCTCACTAGCAATAGACTGGGTTATGAGATCATCGACAACACACAACATAAATTGAATCCAGTGGACTCTGAGTAAGCAGTTGGATTATCTGGATTTTGCTGATTACTTGGCTCTTCTGTCCCATAACCGTAATCAGATGCCGGACAAATTGAAAACACTCGATGAGAGGTCACAGCAATTGGGTCTGAAAATACACAGGGAAAAGACAAAAATAATGAGAATAAATGCAGGTAATGATAACAGGGTTGAACTTGAAGAAACACCAATACAAGATGTAGAATCGTACACATATCTTGGTAGTAATATAGACAAAGTTGGAGGGACAGACTGTGATATCAAAATAAGAATACAAATGGCAAGAGGAGCTTTCATTGCATTGAGAAATATATGGAGATCAAGAGAAATCGGATCCAACACGAAAATAAGAATCTTCAACTCAAATGTGAAGTCAGTCCTATTGTATGGCTCTGAGACATGGAGAACAACAAAGACAGCAACCAAAAAGCTACAGACTTTCATAACTGGATGCTTGCATATAATGGAGGGATTAAAATGGTATGACAAGGTTACCAACGTGGAACTGATGACAAGAACTAGACAAGTGCCAGTGGAAAAAAGATGAGAAGAAGACGACGGCGATGGATTGGACACACACTGAGGATACCTGCTGATAGCATTGCAAGGCAGTCCTTGTTCTGGAACCTCAGCGCAAGAGAGGCAGAGGTAGACCAAGAAGCATATGGGAAGGAGGGCTGGAAGCAGAGGTGAAAATGATGAGAACGTGGAAAGAACTTGAGATGATGGCACGTGACAGGAGAACTTGGCATGTGTTTGTTGAAGGCCTATGCTCCTTTTGGAGTGGAGGGTTATGAATGAAATATCACTCTTAACACATAAGCACTAATTTCTATTACCAAAAATCAGAGTGAAATATCCACACGAATGCCGATAACACATTTAGCAAAATGGTTCTAGAACTGCGTGCTTAGACTATCCAAAAATTCTGAGTGACATCTGATACCAGGTTTAAGCAAACACAGTTTATATATCATTATGCTTCTCTGATCTATAGATGATGTTACTTTTCTCACTATGGTGTGAGTTATAGAGAATCAGAACAGAGTTTCCCAGATAAATGTTTACGTTCGGCCTTCTGGCGAGGTTTCAACCTTCATCAAAAGATTTTAATCCGTGTAACTGGGTTCTCGACGATTTTCACCCGTGATCGACATCAAAGTTTCCAGGGGTTTTTCTGACTCCCCTGAGTACGAACGTCAAAGGATCTGTGGTTTTTCACGTGTGATCTGTCAGGTATCGTATGATTGACAGATAAGCTCGCTTGAGAAAACTAGGTAAACAAACCTGATTCGCTACCTGTTATGACTGACCGATCACGACAGTTTGTAAACTTCGTTTGATTATGTTCAAAGAAATGAGGCGTGGGTGAAAAAGGGAATAATCACAGGCTGTAAATGGCTGGTTTTGCTAGCAAATCATAGAAAGCTACGAGGTCACACCTGTCAGATTACTGTAGGTTCTCGTTCCATTATACGTCATAATAACGTTGAAGAAGAATGACCCGTACTTTACGACATCGCTCCCCCTTAAGTTGGATGTTCGTCAAATCCACAGGGTTAGCTCTTTTTGTACGTTTTGATTCGGTTAATCATCATCACATTCTTCGCTGTTGGTATGTTATTAATCACCATGTTGGCTTGGTCGATCTATTGGTACAGGATGGCGACTCAAGAAGTTTGCTTCAACATTGTCTTTTCCCTTTATTTATTCTACTTGGAAGGTGTACGGCTGAAGCACATGAGACCACCTCATTAATCTGTCGTTTAGTTTGTTTGTCGACGCTGCAAGGAAAGTGAAAGCCTGCTGGTCACTCTGAATGGTGAATTTCTCAGACCCCGCATTCCAGATTCTTTTTTCTGTAAACTGCCAAATATACACATAGCACTGTGTTATGATTAAAATTCATAACGATTGTGTAGCTCAACTGGGCTCCTTGTTTGTTTATTTTTTGTGGAGTCATTTATTAATACAGGTAGTGTTGCTATGCCGATATGGTTGTTTGGCAGAGGTGAAACTAAAATTGCAGAAGAGAGGAAATCGTCTGCTAGAAAATTATTCGATTGTATGTCATGGCGAGTGGACGCATGTGTTTGAGCTCATGTATTTCAGGATATATCACTGTGTTATTCCATCACGAATACATCAAGATCTTTTGTGAGGTGTATCTAGTTATCTACATTTACAAGAGGTTTATCTTCTCAATGTCGATTGTGAATATATATTAAAAATGTTAAAAATGAAAAGGACAGCATTCCAGACATGAACGTACTGCCTACAGTTATACGATGACTGCATATTGCACTTGTATATGCCATTTGTATACCGGCCTGTACTATATTGAACTTGGAGCAAAGTGAAATTTTAATAAAAATGTATACCGTCCACTTCGCCCATTGTGGCTCAAATAAGGGTGTTTGATGTTGTTTGTTGCGGTGTATGATACGTTTGCTACCCTAGAAGTGAACTTGGCCGACAGGAACCACCCTGTGACTAAATATTAACATTCATACGATAGAAGACACGTAACAGCAATAAATTGGAGCCTCAAGCCGGGACTTGGTAACGTTTCCAACATTTTTCAAGTCGGTGGGTACCTTTCTTGCATGTGCAGAATATTTTTTTCAAGACGGCGGTGTCGGTCAGCTGCAAGCCGGAATTCTAGGACTAACCCTATCCACTGCACTGAATTTGAATCATCGTTTCCTGAGGCAGAGGCTGATGCCAGGAGAATTTTTTGCATGAAAAGGCAGATAAGTAAGTGTATTGATTCATGCAGTGTTAGGCTTGAAGAATCTCTTTTGACAGAGTTCTTTCTTTTACCTGTTATATGTATTTCTATATCTAAATGTTTGTGTGATAGGCGGGTTGATTGGTGAGGGAACCATTAGTTCACAATACCAATCCCATGGTCGTGAATTATTAGTTGTTCTTTAGGGTTTGGTGCATGGTTTTCTCAGATAGTGGGGCCGGAATTACAAAGCTGTGTGTTCACTGCACCTACTGAGCTTACCATTACCATTTCTGTTAGCTGTTTTACCCTGTTTGTTTGTAAATTTGTATTTGTTGTCAGGTTCACTGTATTTTATTTGGTTTATTCTTCATTTTTGTTTGTAAATTTGTTCATCTCATCTTGCTATCCGTCATTTATTATTTGTATTATATGTTGTGACATTGTTTTTGTTTTGTCACAATTTTTTTCATTTGTCTAGAATTCATACATTTCTGCCTTGGTTTATTCATTACTATTTTCTTCCATTGGTTTTTTCTACTGTTATATTGTAAACTTGTTTGTATCTCTGTTTTTTTGCTCCTAAAATATCATCTATAATTTCATGCAGTTTATTGATGTTGAGTGGTGAAATAATTGTTGCTGATATTGCTCACATAATATATATATATATATATATATATATATATATATATATATATATATATATATATATATATATATATATATATATATATATATATAATTTGAATTATTATTAGACAATTTGGAGTCACAATAATAGTAAATTATGGCTACCATGGAATATTTTACCAAGCTTGAAAAGGAGTTTGGTATGGAGGGTGGGGCTTTAAAACATATGCATCCGCTGAGTATGCAAAAGAAATAAAGAGGTTAGAAGACGTGGCAAGAGATCAAAGAATCTTGGCTAGGGAGAAGAGAGATGAAGATTTAGCTGAGAAAACTCAAATAGCCTATAAAGAATAGACGATATTCCATGTTTCTTAAATAGATATAAGACAAATTGCCAAGAGTTTAAGATTGATAGAGCCACATGGCCTAGCAGGTTGATGAGTTTGTTGGTGGGTGAGGCTCTTACTTCAGTCTGCACCATGGATGATCATATTGGAAATGATTATGATGCTGGGAAGGCTTTATTGCTAAAAAAGTATGAACTGGAGGAAAATGGTTACAGATTGAAACTGAAATCATTGTTGCCCGATTCAGCTAAGGATTTTGCTGAATTTGTTTCATCAGTTAAGCTTTGCTTTTCTAGATAAGTTGATTTGTAAAAAATTGATAACACTTTTGAAGGGCTGGCTGACTTAACTTTAAGAGACAAAGTGCTTTCTTCAGTCAGTGGTGATGTTTTGTCCTTTTTGCAGGAAAGAAAGCCTGAAACGTTGGCTGCTGTAGAAAGTCTTGGACAACAATATCAAATTGCACATCCGGGAAGAAATCTTAGCAGGAATAACATAAAGGATTCATTGCCAATGGCATTAGCTGAAACTATGATGTGCAATCCACCCAGACAAAGATCATATAGCGTGGACAGAAATTTTAGATTAAATCGAGATAATAATACTGGATCTTTCAGAGGGAGGTATAGTTTTAATAATAGGTCACAACAACCTCAAAGAAATTTTATTCATATGGTGATGGATATATGCCTGAACAATCATCTTTTAGACATGACAGGGATTGGAACAGAGGTGGATATAATTTCCAGTCAAACAGAGGCCAAAGGTCATTTTATGGAAACCATGTATATAATTCTAACAACATAAGTTCTCAACAGAACAATAACTCTCAATGTTCTAGAGATCCTGAACGTTCCAATACAATGGTGCATCAAAGTGATAATAATACAGACCAAAATATCAATGTTGTTTCTCATGTAAATGCATGCAGTGTGGACTTATCCAATAGTACTAATTGTTCTGAATGTAATTCTTTGTTTCAGATACAGGGAGTTCCCAGGCTTCTGTGTGGATATCCTTTGCCAGTCATGCCCTCTTATGATGAGACAAGTTCACTAGTGTTTGATATGGGTTTTGTAAACAACCAACTTGTTTCAGTGCTCAGGGACACTGGGTGCAGTACTGTTGGGGTGCGAAAGTCATTAGTGGATTAATCTGATTACACAAGCAAAGAAGTCCAGTGCATTACATTCGGGGGCACTGTGTAATATTATCCGATTGCGGAAGTTTTCTTAGATACCCCTTTTTTTACCGGGAGGACTCTTGTGTGCCTGTTAAACAAACCAATTGCTGGGATAACCATGGGAAAAATTCCTGGACTTCACGAATGCACTAATGATGATATTTTAAAATAGGAACAGCAACATTTGCTTCTGGCAAATGCTGTCACGACTAGAGCTCAGTCTCGTGCAGAAGTAAATGAACATGTCCAAATTGAAAATGTTGCAGAAGAGATGATGAATGATGAGATGGTGACTGAGGAGGTGGTGACTGATGAGGTGATAAATGATAAGGAGGTGGCAGATGAGAATGATTTACATGATGAACTTATTGACAAAGAATCATTCATACATATGCAGAATGATGATGATTCTTTAAAAAAAATTGTTCATGTTGCCAAATCTGATGATGTGGTATTTAATGATAATTCTGTACACTGGTACACAATAAAGAATTGAATCTTGATTCGGAATTTCCAAGATTCCACGTCAAAAAATAAAAAATCTTTTGTCGCCCGTGCACAATTTGCCAAGATGTGGCAGTTAAACGCCTCAAGCATAATGCGCATATCCAGGCGTCAGACATATCATTGCGTCCTTTCGCAAAAAATGGCAATCGACCGTATTGGTCCACTACCAGTCACGCCAGCTAGAGGTCATCGTTTTGTGATAACATGCATTGAACGAACGAACGAACGAACAAACGAACTTTATTTTCGAAGGGTAAAGAATTGGGAGCGCAGGCCCGTCTAACATTCTGCCCTTCCACTCTCATTTATCTTGCATACTTTATCCTTTCATTCTCAAATGATATTTTAAGCATTAATTTAAAGGCATGCAACATTATAAAGTTACAATAACGGCATTCATTTACAGTATGCAATCATAATAAAAAATGAGTAGGTTTTTTTTTTTGAAACAAACAAGATAGTAATTGGGGAAAAAAAGTAATAATAAAATAAAATAAATAAAACAATAAATAAAAATAAATACATTCTGTATACCGACACTCACATTCTGCAGCCTACCGTCTAAAAAAAAAAAAATAAATAAATTATGTAAAATCTGCTTATTCTCATATACATCATTCCATTTAAGCAAACGAAAACATTCACATTTCTAATGTGCAGTGTACTGCGAGTACATTCTCACGACTCGCATTTCTAAAGTACAGTATTATGTGGGTACATTCTCACAGACATTACATTATATAATAATATTTAAAGTGAATATAATAATAATATAATAATATTACATGGATGTAAATCAAATTATTAACAAAAAACGAGCGGAAGAGGAACAGAAATGTTGACCTATGGATAAGATGTTGACAGGTAAATGCTGTTTCTATGGGGGTAGATAATCAGTGATGAGAAAGTGTTTGAAAAGTGCTTTGTTAGAAGAATATTGTGTAGGTAGGCTTTTTAGGTGGTGTGGAAGGCTGTTCCATAAGTAGGCTCCAGAGTAGGCTAGACTGTTTTTGAATAAGTCCAGAGAGTATCAGAAAATCTCGGAAACGGCCGGATATAGTGCTTCATTCTTCAGCAACGCTTCAGGTCATACTGATTGAAGTGACAGTGCAATTTGAATCCAGATTGGACGAGCAACATTCGTTCAAAGCGGCCAAGTTTAGTGATCTGGCCGCGGATCTGAGACACGATGGGTTCACTGCAAGGGTCATGGTTGTTGAAGTGGGCGCAAGAGGGCTTGTGGCTGCGTCAGTGTATGATTTATTGAAACTGTTGTGGCTGAGGGGACAGTCGAGAACAAGGGCACTGAAGAGGCTTAGTGAAACTGCCGAAAAGGCATCAGGCTGGCTGTGGAACAACCGCAATGGGCAATGGAAATCGTGACAATTAACGCTGCGGTACAGAAAACAGCAAAAAGTTTTCTAAGTCCACAATACGCTGAGTTTTTTTTGGTGTACTAGTGAAAGGGCTGTCACTGAGGGGCAACAGGCGGCATATATTATAAGAGGTGTCAGGCACAGAATTTCAGTGGCTAGCGCGCAGTGGCTAGACTCGTCGGCTTTGCGCAGGTGTCTCAGTGTGTGTCCTTAGTTGTGATGTGCGACGGAATGAACGGAATAATTTCTCTTCTTTTTGTTATTTTCACAATTGCCTCCACGGCTGGCGGAGTTGTGGATTTTAAAGTTGCTACCATAAGAGAAATGGGTTCATTTTCGATACAAGACAACAGGAGGCTGAGACGCTTGGGAGTCATGACCCAAGTGGGCCCACCCCCCTTTAGAGTGTAAATGAGTATATCGGGCCGAAACACCTGTCGGACGGGGGGACTGCTTCTGATGATCAGATTGCTTCTTGTTGTATCGCTCTGTAAAGAGTTTCCTATCATCATGGCTGGCTGCATGTCGGAGGATCTCTCTAAGGACCTCATGATAGAATGGGGTAGCTGAAAAGTGACTCTGTTTAGCACGTGACGATACCGTGGGAGAGCCCAGAACTAGATAACAGTATGTTAGGTCTGCATTTTTTTGGAGAGCCCCCTTGGATGACGGAGAATACACAGTATGCCACATGGTCCTTATTCCTAGCTTAGAATTAAATGCAATGATCCTTTAAATACAAGGCAAGCAGGAGAAATTGGAGCTCATGTCTTCAAGTCAACACGTTTTGGAATGGCAGAAAAGCCTAGATCTACAGTGTAGATAATACAACGGACAATTCAACTTGGTGCTGGCTGCTAAAGAGCGAGAAGCTCAACAGTTCTGGTTAAACAACAACAACAACAACAACAATACCTCGAGCAATTATAGAGTTCTCATCAATTATAATGTTTTTTTGTTTTTTTTTTCTATTTGTCAAAGTCCAACAAACTCAACCTTTGTCTTGTTAGTGCAATTTTGATAACAAATAACCGGAACAATTGTTGTTGTGAATGATATTGTCATATAAAAATTGTGTTGCGTTATATGCAGCATCGTGCTCATGAGCTAAAGTAACTTTACAGTTAGCTATAGATATCCCCACCAGTCATAAAACACTGGAAACGGCCGCTGTGTTTATGTATGTGTATTTATGAATGACTGTTTTTCCCTTCAGATAAAATAGTGTATTATTCAACAAACTTTCAGCGCCGAAAGACAAAGATCGACAGATAAAATAAAATTGAGACCTGCAGCCGAATGCAGATAAAGATTATAAACAGACACCTGTTTGTCTTACATGGCCACGTGAAATATCTTTATGTCATGGTCGTTACTGTTGTATTGTCTTTACATCTCTGTCTGTCCTTATCGTTCACACTCGTAATGTGTAAAAACACACAACAGAAGCAAAACCTATTGCACACATTCGTGATTAAAAAATCTTTCCTTCACTGCTGGACACAAAACAAGTCGCGACAGATAATTGTGGTCTCACTAAAATACACAATAACATTCCACAGTGTTTACTTCTAGATTCACAAAAACGAGACGTTATATAAAGATGACCATAAAAATATTGTGACAGACCGTTGTCGTCCTTGGACATCACACGATTCTTCTCATCTGTTGTCTCAAGAGGCTTGGCCTAATTATGTCCCTCTATGTTGGAAGTTTGACACTACTTTGTCTGCTCATGACACTTTGTCTACTCATGACATTTGTCTCTCACAGTCACGGTAATTATCTTTTTTTAAAATTAATGTCAATAACTGAGTCATGCTACACAGAGCTTCTACAAGTCTTGCAGGAATTATGTGAGGACGGCAAACCATAGGTCAGAAGAGTTCAGGACCACCACTGGTGTAAGACAAGGTGATATCCTGTCACCTTGTCTTTTCATACTCCTCATGGACGATGTTATCAAATCATGTAAGGAGAGAACAAGAAAGTATTCAGTGGGGTACTGGAAGATGAGACAGGTATATATTTCAGAGCTAGCATTTGCTGATGATGTTGCCCTGATTGCTAAATCAGAGGCACATCTCCAATCCAACCTGCAAGTCTGGAAGGAAGAGCTGGAGAAGAGAGGGATGGTCATAAGTAGCTCTAAAACAAAATCGATGGTGATATCACGAGAAGAAAGAAGACATCAGATTAAGCTGGGAGAACAGGTCCTGGAGCGGGTCGACCACTTTAAATATTTTGGAGCTATTACAGACCGAAAGGGAGGCTTCAAAGAAGAGTTGGCCACTCGAAAAGTAGCAGCTGGGAGAGTTTTTCAGGCCATAAATCGAGGATTCCTCAGCAAGAGAGAGGTTGGTAAGAAAACGAAGATGGCTGTATACCGCTCCACCTATGTCCCAGTCTTGACATTTGGATGCGAGTCATGGGCAATGAATACAACTCACAAAAGCCAGATCCAAACCTCAGAAATGAGGTATCTGAGGAAGGTGGTTGAAGTAACAAGAAGAGACATGGTCCGCAACTAGACGATACGCCAAGGCCTAAAATGTCACCCCCTGCAGACCAAGCAGAACAGTCCCAACTAAGATGGTTTGGCCATGTCGGCATAATGGGAGAAGATCGGCTACCATGACAAGCATGGGAAACAAAGAGCCATTGATCCAGACCCCAAGGACGATCCAGAGTCCGCTGGGAGGACAACATTAAACACTCTTTGAAGGACCGAGGACTAGAATGGAACCAGGCCAGGAGGAAGACAGCCGATAGGATAGTCTGGCGCTCTCTCTTCCAAACCTCTACACCTCACGGTAGAAGTGGAACGACTAAGTAAGTAACTGTTTGCCCGGTTCCATCAAGGTACGACATTCCAGCAATATGCAGGTGTCCTATAGTTACACTAAAATATCCAGTGTCTGCTTGATGTAAAGAAATATTTCCACGTAGTGATTAATGTAGATTATGTGTGTAAGTTGTTGATTATTGTGTTATTGTAAACCTAACGTGGATACAATGGGTGGTGTGCAAATATTGCATTCGCCAAATTGCCACTGCTTTAGTTACTTGAGCAATTGTCGTATATGCTACAATGGGCGGAGCACCAATTGTCGCCTGCTACAGTATGATGGAAATGGCCTATTAAATGTTGTCAAGATGGTCCAGAAATGGGCTCGGTAAGAAATAAAGAGACCCAGTCGAGATAAGGACGAGAAGAAGAGAAGGCGAATGCTCTCCACTAGATAGTGTTTTCTAATAAATCTTGGAAAATTTGCTGTATCCCTACGACATTACCTTCTTTCCTCGATCTCGATAATGAAATTACCCCCAACTTCCTAAATGAAGGATGTTACCTATATGTAAATACTGAAAGCAAAGAATGAACCAGAGTTGGGGCACTGTACGAAGTATGGCCGACGACCGAACAAAGTTGAAGCAATTTATTGCTGCCCTACAAGACACCATGTGGCGTGATGACCACTGACTGCTTTAACAGTCAGCTGCTAAGGATCAAAGAAGAAGAAGACATGTGTTAGTAGAAAGGTACACTGCTCATTATGAAAAATAATTCACACACTGATGAAATGTAAAAATGTAGTTAATTAAATATAAGAATTAATCTAGGTAAATAGGGAAATGATGATGTGATATAAGAAGTGCTACATCATGGATGATTTTCAATACTTATCATAAGTCATGCCAATGTTCTCCATTGTATGCAAATGCACAATTATACATCGACTGTCCTTGACTTCATATGGTTTATCTAAAAGACGAGTAATTATAGCTGACACTCCTCCACATCTAGTATTAAGAACGTGTAAGATGTAATGAATGATTTTGAAAATGCCCTGATAACCTAGCGCTTTTCCCGAAATAATCTTCTGCTAATACTTGTGCTTTGTATACTGTTACGGTATATGATATTAACGCCGTCTGCTAAAGGTTATCAGACGTGCAATTGTAAAGGTTAAGGCATTTAATATATTGCGATAGATGTTTCAATTATTGAACGCTCCATACACGATCGATTATGACGTGTATAGCGTTGTTTGGGTCACAGTCGGTAACTAAGAAACGCTACCCTTTGTTACTTGACCGCCAAGCTGAATAGCTGCGTTTTTCTAACCTTCCAATTCAATGGCATGATATAGCCATATATATGCATTTTTTGATGGACCAGGGTCAGTCCTAGAACTCTATATGAGAGGAAAATTTATGGAGGTTAGTAATTAACTAGAATCCTCAGAAGGATGAGAATAATCGTCAAATTCATATGAAATATTCAGACTCGCAGTCTCACTGTCGGCAGGTAGCCATGTCTAGCTGCGCGTGCATATAGCTGTGATGTTCTGACGACAATACTGCATTGTATCCTTAAACGGACATTGACACGTAAACCAGCAGTCTCCGTTATTGATTAAATTATGCATGACTTATATGGACTTATGCTCTACTCCTATTTGAAATGATCATCCTGTGTGTACAACTGTGAATTAAATGTATGGACTCAATGAAATGACTTATCAAATCAATCGTATTCCAAGGTTCAAGTATTGTTCGGAATCTTCCACCCCCGCATTCGCTTAATCTTCCATCGAAGGCACGATGCACTATCACTGAATAAAAAAACTAACATATCAAAGAAAAAACAATGGCCAGAAATTTATAATTGTTTTATTCATATCACATGGAACATTGTTCAGAGCAAGCCACCACGCAACATATACACACACACACCTACACCTACACACACTGACAAATATATATATATATATATATATATATATATATATATATATATATATATATATATATATGACAGTTATCTACCCTTCCAAGATGGAGGTGAAATTCTTTTCTCATCTTAGACGCCGAAATAAAAACATCAGGAATGTGTATATTTCGATGGATAGTACCATGTTATGTTAAATTATAGAATAAAAGATACATCAGAGTATCTAGTGGTGTAGATATTTTCCTATAACTGACCTCAAAACCCTCGAATCGGTCGGTTGGATAGGAGGATTGATCAGAGAGTTAACAAGTCACTATCGTAAAACAAGCGATTGTTACCGAAACAGAACTAGGCTCGACAGTAAACATGACTCATTCTAATATCTTGGGGGCTAAGGAGATTTTTAAAATTGGATACTGGAATGTAAGAACTATGTATCAAGACGGAAAATTGGAAGAAGTAATTAAAGAAATGGATAATTATAAGTTGGACATATTGGGTGTCAGCGAGTGTAGATGGATGGGTAAGGGCATAAAATATATTTCAGAAGAAAAAAAGCAAATTATATACTCTGGTAGTAATGATAATCGTCACACAGAGGGAGTAGCCATCTTAATGACACAGAAAGCAGCAGCATCGCTTATCAGCTGGGTACTATTAATGAGAGGCTAATATTAGCTAGATTTCAGACAAGATTTTTCAAGCTCTCAATTGTACAATGTTATGCACCAACTAACGACGCTCTTGATACCACAAAAGATGACTTCTATGAAGCACTTCTAAGTACCATCAACACAATACCCAAGCATGACATAATAGCAGTCATGGGCGATTTTAACGCCAAAGTAGGTGACAACAACGATGGAGTACAAATATATCTCGGCACTCATGACATAGGCTGTATGAATCAAAATGGCGAAAGACTTCTAGAACTTTGTGAAATATCAAACCTCGTTGTGGCAGACACCATCTTTCCACATAAGAATATCCACAAGATAACATGGAATTCACCTGATGGCAGAAGTAAGAACCAGATAGATCACTTCTGCATAAGCGCAAAATTTCGCTCATCAGTTCAAGACGTCAGAGCATATAGAGGTGCAGAGATCGGAAGTGATCATAACCTCTGCATAGCTAAACTGAGAATTAAACTGAAGAAGTGATACCAACCGAATAAAAATAGAATAGATGTACACAGACTGCAATCAAATGATATAAAGGAGGAATATAATGTCAAAATGAACAACTATTTCGATGCTTTAGGCAAAATTGACAACGATATCACCACCAAGACAATCGATACTAAATGGGAACAACTGAGAACAGCAATGACAGAAGCAGCTGTAGCGACCACCGGATACCTAGTACATAAAAAGAAAAAATGGATGAGAGAAGATACTTGGGATAAAATACAAGAAAGGAAAACAGCAAAACTTAAACTATTAGCGGCAAGTACACATAATGCAGTTGAATCTTGCAAACTAACTTATAACTTGTTAAATAAAGAAGTGAAGACAAAAACTCGAAGAGATAAAAGACATTTCATCAATGAACTGGCCGTAGAAGCTGAAAATGCTGCAAGAACTGGTAATAGTAGGTGCCTTTATCAAATTACAAAACAACTATGTCACCAGCCTACTGCTATGGAAACACCTGTTAAAGGTAAATTAGGGAATTCAATACCAACAGAAAAAGAACAAATGAAGAGATGGGCTGAGCACTTCATGGAGGTGCTAAACAGACCACCACCAACAGTAACACCTGATTTTAATAATGAAACACCCACAACCACCTTGCCAATAACTTGCGATGAATTCACGCTGGACGAGATCAAACAAGCCGTTAAAAGATTAAAAAATTTTAAAGCTGCTGGAGTTGACGAAATTTCAGGGGAAATGATTAAAGCAGTTAATGACAACAACCTCTTGAGAATTTTAGATATTATAAATGAAGTATGGAGAGAAGAACAACCACCACAACAAATGAAAGACAGTATTATTGTAAAGTTACCGAAGAAAGGTGATCTATCAGACTGTAATAACTGGCGTGGTATATCTCTATTATCAGTACCTGGAAAATTATTATGTTGCATGATGTTAGAAAGACTTAAATTGCATGCTGACGAAAAGATCAGAGAAGAACAAGCGGGTTTCAGGCCGAAACGATCATGTATTGATCAAATATTCACACTAAGAACAATTATAAAAGAATCAGTGGAAATGCAATCGCCACTTATTATCACCTTCGTCGATTTTCAAAAAGCCTTTGATAGTCTACACCGCCCATCATTGTGGAAAATACTTACAATCTATGGTTTTCCAACAAAATATGTGAATATAATCAAAGCGCTATATGACAATGCAAGATGTTGTGTTAGAACAAATAAAGGGCATACAGAATGGTTTACAGTAGAAACAGGGGTAAAACATGGCTGTATTATGTCACAACTACTTTTTGGAATAGCTATTGATTGGGTTATGAGAAACTATACCCACAATGAACAATTAGGTATAAAATGGACAACTGGAAAATTCCTGGGGGACCTGGATTTCGCAGATGATTTAGCATTCTTAAGTTCAACACCCAGACAATCCCAAGAACCAGTAAATAATTTGTGTCATCTCTCGGTTAAAATAGGTCTCTGTCGTGAAATATTCTAATCCACATATATAAATTAAAACGTAAATGCAAAGCCTAACAAATAAATTTAATAAAAGGAAGAAGAATGGTAAAGAACAGTGCTGTCACAATGACTGTACTCGAAATCCCCCTTGTTTTCTACTTCGTCGGCAAATTGTAACGCTTTCACGTTGATAGTAAAAGCCTACCGTATTATTACCCGCTTTCTTCAATGAAACGTGTGCTGTATTTCTTGGAAAAACATTGAGAGGCACACTGCGTAATGACCTAATTTTAATATTTCATTCATTCCATTTTATACACGGCGTAACTAAAGACAGATGGACTAAAGGATAGAGAGAAGGGAGAGGCATAAAGCCGAACACGTGCAACACTAAACACGCGTCGCGCGATACACAATTACTACTATCACGCGTGTAAGGCCACATGCACTAACTTTTTTTCGGACGGACAGTGATAAAAACACTAACCTTCCCAGAGTTAGGTTTTAAAATCCTGAAAAACGCTTATTAGAAAAGATAACATTAGATGGGTTTACGTTTGAAAACATTACAGTACCCAGACAGCACATCTTCGAAACAGGAGGTAGAAGAAATTGCATATTTTGAACGCAGCCACTTAGCTCTTTTAAATTTGTATATTTGGGTTCCTTAGGGCTTGATGACAAAGAATATGTTAAGTGGTATGCAAATAGTCTAGGAATTAACAAGTTATAGCCAAAATAAAATGATGGTGCTGTCAGACAACACCCAAAATCAGAATCGCTCAGTGGTAGATTTTTTAAACCACCATTGTACGGAAAATGGGCCACAAGTTACATTTGAACTGATTGGCTGGAATGATATGTAAGGCTAAACACGATTAGTCGGACTATAAATGCTATCCTTGGTTGTTAGGGGAGACGTAGGAAGGTAAAATTTTTTCAAACACTTGTCGAAACGTGGCTCCATTGGCCAGACTCGCTGATATAATCACTTAGGAGCGTTAGTTCGAGACCACTAGTTCAAATAAGCTTGATAAAGCAACAGTGCGTTGAAGCCAGCTCATATTTTTGCTAAATAAAAGCCTGGAACATAAGCAGATGGGAATTTGTGCCAGTATTTGTGCCAGAATTCATTGCTAGTCAACGTATCTGTGTTTATTTCCATGAATTGTGGGACTGTGGTCTTAACGTTATTGAGCAGCACCTGGTCAGAGCTTTGCTGAATCCAGAGTCGGACAGCATACTCCTTGGTCCATTTAGCTATCAGTGAGGTGTCTCCAGAGCCCAGGGGAGAAATCGAGCAGAGGAGTCTTTTCCTGCCGCCATCACGCAAGATAAGCTGATGTGGCCAGCTGAGCTCAACATTATGTACCCCATCTTAAAATGACAGTGTAAAATACAATTAAGAGGGGAATTTAATTGTTTTAATATCAGGAACTGAGAACATCTCCAATACTAGTTCCAATAAAGACAAACTATTGAAGTCATGATGACAAATACCAACAGAGCTTGAACAAAACAAAACCAGTATTACCTCATATTACTACTACACCACTGACACACATAGGATACTATTAAAAATACATGTCACTACAAGATTCATATTGAGAAATTCTGTACATATAACTTGTAATTAAAATTGATTGTGATTCCTGGTTCCCTTTGTATTTGAATCAGGACACATATACATTCATGACAGCAATGAATACATATTGTTATTTGAAAAGTTATCAGTGACTCCTTTAAGATATCCTTTAGAGTGTTTTATGTATGTGAGTGTCACAGTGTTGTCAAGTGTAGTGGAATAAATTAAATTGTTTATCTGTCTGTTGTTGTTATGACTTACACTTCATCATACACATACCCTAGACATATAACGTAATCATCACACTACTCCAGAATAATTCTGACTGAGATATAAATATATGTGGCAGCAAGTAAGGTTATCTATAATACACTACTCCTATTAGATATAGATACCTTCACAGCTGATCTCAGTCAGTACACTAAGTCCCCTATAAATATTTATAACATCCCACTTTACCACATATATTGGGGGCTCGCTCTTGGGATTTTGAATCTTTACCTATTAAAAATAGTGGGGGTAATTCACTTCAGGGAATATAAGAATTAAAAGGTATCCTTGGGTGGAATTAAATAAGGTTGAGCTCACGGTGCCTGTGTTGTCCATTAGATATATATTTAGAGATTGAATTGTTGGTTAGACATTGTATAAATTTACCTGATAGACAATGGCGGACCTGGCCAAATTTCGATCTGCTGCTGTTCAGACTGCAAAAGAGTTAGGATTAGATGGGCAAGTTATGGTTGCCTATGTCACTACGGAATGTGACAAATTTATTGAACGCGAAGAAAGAAGGTTTGAAGCCGAAAGAAAGTTAGAGGCTGAAAGGGAAATTAAGAAGTTACAATTTGAGGCTGAGGCTGAGACTAAGAGGTTGCAGATTGAGGCTGAAGCTAAGAAATTGGAAGCAGAAGAAAGAAGATTGACTGCAGAAAGGGAAGAGAAGAAATTAGCTGCAGAAAGGGAAGAGAAGAAATTAGCTGCAGAAAGGGAAGAGAAGAAATTAGCTGCAGAAAGGGAAGAGAAGAAATTAGCTGCAGAAAGGGAAGAGAAGAAATTAGCTGCAGAAAGGGAAGCAGAAGAAAGAAGATTGACTGCAGAGAGGGAAGCAGAAAAGGAGGAGAAGAGATTACAAAGGGAACATGAGTTACGACTAAGGGAGTTTGAGTTTCAAGGCCATACTCCTGAAAATGGTGCCAGTCCCTTTGCCTCTGATGCCACTGCTAGCCAAGGAGCCTCAACCTCAGCTATGAATTTTCATTTAGATCATTTTGTTGAGAAAGACGACGATATAGAGAGCTACCTAAATAGGTATGAACTATTAGCTACCACGTATGGGTTAGAGAGAGAAAGGTGGAGCTTAAAGTTATCTCAGGGACTTCGTGGGGCAGCTTATGAAGTTTTTGCAAAAATGAGCAGAGGTTATCAGGAAAATTATGACATGCTAAAGCAGGCTCTTTTGTTAAGATATGAAAAGAATGCAGAATTTTATAGAAAAAAATTTAGGAATGCTAAACTACTGTCAGGTGAAACCTATCACCAGTTTTCTGCACGAATAGAGACATACTTGGAGAAATGGACTTCTCTGGGGAAAACCCAAGATCTTAAGGAAATGGTCCTTATAGAGCAATTAAGAGAGTCCATGGCTCCAGACCTGAGAAAGTTTCTCATGGAACAAGGTGCAGAGAGGCTGGGTGAGTTGCTAAATGTTGCTGAAAGGTATCAAGCAGCTCAAGCAGAGGTAACAGGTAATAAAAAGAAACAAGTGGATAACTTTAGGGCACCACAGAACTTTAATCAATTTGATCCTAGAGATCAAAACAAAAGTAAGCACCAGTTTGATAGGCCACGGTATGAAAATAAAAATAAATTCCCACAATTCGATGAAAGGAAATATGATGAAAGAAAATCTTTCAACCAAGGAAAAAGGTGGTGTAAGAATTGTCAGATGGACAATCATGACACTGACCGTTGCAGAAGGAAACCTGTGTATATGGCAACCCTTCAGGTCAGGTCGACCTCAAGACAGGAGGAGGATATTATGTTGGATACCACTCCAGAAGAGATGAGGAAGGCACAGGCTGGGGATAAAACACTCAAGCCTTGTTTCAGAAAATTGTCAACTTGTCATACACCTCCAGGCAAGGGAGAGTTTTATATGAAGAACAAACTGATATATAGGAAGGCTGGATCTGAATCCAATGGTCACGGACAGCTGGTTCTTCCCACTTCATATAGGACTAAAGTGTTGGAACTAGGGCATGCGATTCCCTTCAGTGGTCATATGGGAATCAGCGCAACAGGACAGCGAATAGCTTGTCACTATTTCTGGCCAGGAATAACTGAAGATATCAAACGATATGTAAAATCCTGTCCAGAGTGCCAACGAGTAGCACCTAAATATTGGACTGCACCAGCAACTCTGGGGGAAATGCCCATAGTGGGAACACCCTTTGAGAGAGTTGCCGTGGATCTTGTGGGACCTCTCACCCGAACCAAGAGAAGGAACAGCTACATTCTGACTCTGGTGGACACTTGTTCTATGTGGGGAGAGGCGGTAGCCCTGTCATCGATTGATTCTAAACATGTGGCAGAGGCATTGCTCACAATTTTCACAAGGTTAGGCTTTCCCAATCAAATCTTGACTGATAATGGCTCTCAGTTCAAGGGGAAACTAACTGAAGAAGTTTTCAGGATCTTCCAGGCCAAACACTTCCATTGTAGTGTGTATCATCCCCAAGGGACGGCCAAGTGGAAAGATTTAACGGCACGTTGATGTCGATCCTGAGAAAGTTGGCACACGAAAAACCAGATACATGGGACCAGTACCTGCACGCCGCCCTCTTTGCTTATAGGGAGGTACCCCATAGTTCAACCGGTATGGCCCCGGCAACATTATTGTTTGGAAGGCCAATAAAAGGTCCACTCGAAGCTTTGTTAAGAACGTGGACTGATGAAAAGGCAGAGGAAAACATTACATCTTCATACCAATATGTGAATGAGCTGACCACTCGTTTAAAAACTGGCTGGAAACTTGCCAATGAAAATTTGAAACAAGCCAGGAAGAAACATGCTGCCTAGTATAACAGGAAGGCGAAAGACAGAAATTTGGCTGTGGGAGAGAAAGTACTGCTTCTTTTGCCCGGGAGTCAGAATAAGTTACAAATTGGATGGCAGGGTCCATATACAGTTTTAGAGAAGGTGTCTAGAACAAATTATAATATAGATAAGAAGGGGAAAGAAAAAATCTATCATGTGAATCTCCTGAAGAAATATTTGGAAAGAGAACATCAGGAAGAGACACACTTGTTGACCTTGTCCATCGCCATGGAGATGAAAAAGGAACCACTTTCATCATTTGAATATCCATTACACCCCTGTGAGACAGCAGCACAGGTGAAAATAAGTACACATTTAACGAAAACTCAGAAAGAGAGAGTGCAACAGGTTCTAAATAATCATGCAGAGGTGTTAACAGACCGACCAGGGCATACAAACCTATTGGAATATGATATGAAACTGATAGACTCCACACCTGTCTGTATGAAACCATATTCGATTCCGTTTGCTAAGGAGAAAGCTTTGAAGGAAGAGATAGACTATCTATTGAAGGAAGGAATTATTTCGCACAGTGAATCTTCGTATAGTTCCGGTGTTGTACTCTTAAGGAAGCCCTCTGGAGAACATAGACTCTGTATAGATTACAGGAGACTGAATGCTATTACAGAAGGACAGGTGGATCCATTGCCGGATACAAATCAGCTGTTTGCCAGACTAAATAAAGCTAAATATTTCTCAAAAGTGGATCTGAGTAAAGGATACTATCAGATTCCAGTAAAGCCTGAGGTTAGACCATACCTAGCTTTTAGTACCTCAGAAGGACACTATGAGTTTAATAGATTGCCATTTGGATTGAAGAATGCGCCTAGTGGCTTCTCTAGAATGATGAGAAAATTGTTGGATGTAAACATTTCGGAGGAACGTAATGAATCCCTGAGTTGCCTCTTTGATTGAGGATATTCCGAATGTTTCATACAGGATAATAAGAAGATTATGGGATCCACTACGAAAACTCTGCTATCACCAGGTATATGTTATCTCCTCATAACGTACATTTTGAGGGAAATATAATGTTCTCTGGACATGTCATTGCGCAGACTCAGAGAAGAGAAATGGTGAATACGGGTTGCGAAGCAGCATTAAGACAAGCACTCACACTTGCGGCTGTTCAGTAACATAACCGAAATATATTATTGGTTGTAGAAGTCTGAGGCAGATTTCATGAGTAGTGCCTACTCTGAATGGACCCAACTACATAAAACCATGATAGCACCACAGCAGAGTAAAGTCAAGTTGACTTACATTTATCTATGTGTATATAGAATAAAGGACTGACATGGGATGTCTGTTTTAAGAGGGGAGGTGTCGTGAAATATTCTAATCCACATATATAAATTAAAACGTAAATGCAAAGCCTAACAAATAAATTTAATAAAAGGAAGAAGAATGGTAAAGAACAGTGCTGTCACAATGACTGCACTCGAAATCCCCCTTGTTTTCTACTTCGTCGGCAAATTGTAACGCTTTCACGTTGATAGTAAAAGCCTACCGTATTATTACCCGCTTTCTTCAATGAAACGTGTGCTGTATTTCTTGAAAAAAACCTTGAGAGGCACACTGCGTAATGACCTAATTTTAATATTTCATTCATTCCATTTTATACACGGCGTAACTAAAGACAGATGGACTAAAGGATAGAGAGAAGGGAGAGGCATAAAGCCGAACACGTGCAACACTAAACACGCGTCGCGCGATACACAATTACTACTATCACGCGTGTAAGGCTACATGCACTAACTTTTTTTCGGACGGACAGTGATAAAAACACTAACCTTCCCAGAGTTAGGTTTTAAAATCCTGAAAAACGCTTATTAGAAAAGATAACATTAGATGGGTTTACGTTTGAAAACATTACAGTACCCAGACAGCACATCTTCGAAACAGGAGGTAGAAGAAATTGCATATTTTGAACGCAGCCACTTAGCTCTTTTAAATTTGTATATTTGGGTTCCTTAGGGCTTGATGACAAAGAATATGTTAAGTGGTATGCAAATAGTCTAGGAATTAACAAGTTATAGCCAAAATAAAATGATGGTGCTGTCAGACAACACCCAAAATCAGAATCGCTCAGTGGTAGATTTTTTAAACCACCATTGTACGGGAAATGGGCCACAAGTTACATTTGAACTGATTGGCTGGAATGATATGTAAGGCTAAACACGATTAGTCGGACTATAAATGCTATCCTTGGTTGTTAGGGGAGACGTAGGAAGGTAAAATTTTTTCAAACACTTGTCGAAACGTGGCTCCATTGGCCAGACTCGCTGATATAATCACTTAGGAGCGTTAGTTCGAGACCACTAGTTCAAATAAGCTTGATAAAGCAACAGTGCGTTGAAGCCAGCTCATATTTTTGCTAAATAAAAGCCTGGAACATAAGCAGATGGGAATTTGTGCCAGTATTTGTGCCAGAATTCATTGCTAGTCAACGTATCTGTGTTTATTTCCATGAATTGTGGGACTGTGGTCTTAACGTTATTGAGCAGCACCTGGTCAGAGCTTTGCTGAATCCAGAGTCGGACAGCATACTCCTTGGTCCATTTAGCTATCAGTGAGGTGTCTCCAGAGCCCAGGGGAGAAATCGAGCAGAGGAGTCTTTTCCTGCCGCCATCACGCAAGATAAGCTGATGTGGCCAGCTGAGCTCAACATTATGTACCCCATCTTAAAATGACAGTGTAAAATACAATTAAGAGGGGAATTTAATTGTTTTAATATCAGGAACTGAGAACATCTCCAATACTAGTTCCAATAAAGACAAACTATTGAAGTCATGATGACAAATACCAACAGAGCTTGAACAAAACAAAACCAGTATTACCTCATATTACTACTACACCACTGACACACATAGGATACTATTAAAAATACATGTCACTACAAGATTCATATTGAGAAATTCTGTACATATAACTTGTAATTAAAATTGATTGTGATTCCTGGTTCCCTTTGTATTTGAATCAGGACACATATACATTCATGACAGCAATGAATACATATTGTTATTTGAAAAGTTATCAGTGACTCCTTTAAGATATCCTTTAGAGTGTTATATGTGTGTGAGTGTCACAGTGTTGTTAAGTGTGGTGGAATAAATTAAATTGTTTATCTGTCTGTTGTTGTTATGACTTACACTTCATCATACACATACCCTAGACATATAACGTAATCATCACACTACTCCAGAATAATTCTGACTGAGATATAAATATATGTGGCAGCAAGTAAGGTTATCTATAATACACTACTCCTATTAGATATAGATACCTTCACAGCTGATCTCAGTCAGTACACTAAGTCCCCTATAAATATTTATAACATCCCACTTTACCACAGTCTCCAAATAAATGCCTCTAAAACTAAAGCTATGAACTTTTCTAACGAGACCTTTGATATCATCTTGAACGGGGAAAAACTACAGAAAGTTGAAAGTTTCTATTATTTAGGCAGTAAAATGACTCAGGATGGTGACACAACAAGAGAAATCCATACTAGAATTGCTTTGGCAGCTAGCGCCTTCAATAGATTATCTAACATTTGGAAATTACGATCATTGAATATACATACCAAGCTTCGTCTGTTTAATTCAAATGTTATATCAGTGTTAACATACGGCTGTGAGAGTTGAAAAATAACAAAATCATTGGAGAACAAGCTGAATACATTCGAGAACAAATGTCTTAGAAAACTCATGAACATCAGTTGGAAAGAATTCAAGACTAATCGACAAATAAGACAAGACTCTAGGCAGAAATATGTCTCCGACTATATAAGGAAAAGACGATGGTCATATATCGGTCATGTCCTACGAATGCAAAACAGCAGAATACCACTACAGGCGCTCACTTGGGTTCCTGAGGGTAAGAGGAAAATAAAGAGGCCAAAAGAAACACTCAGAAGAACAATAATAAGAGAAGGAAGAACGTTGGGCCTAAATAATATGCAAGAGCTAAGAGGAGTGGCGTCACAACGAACAACCTGGAGAGCACTGGTTTCTGCCTTAATGCTCCGTGTTTGGTGCTTAAAGAATTTATTATTATTATTATTATTATTATATATATATATATATATATATATATATATATATATATATATATATATATATATATATATATATATATATATATATATATATATATATAATATATACTACTCGTCAAAAGTCAAGGGCCACCCTATTATTTTTAATACACTTTTATATAAGCGCATAGAATTATTAAATGAAGGAAGTTTTTAGTAAAGATGGGTGCAATATCATCCTCTGACAGTCCTCTATGCACGTTAAGCATAAAACAACTCACCGACAACCATGGTGATCACGTGCAATTTGGTTTGCTGACCATAAATTCACATTTTTAATCCGTTTTTTTTTTCAAACTTCCGTACAACCAAACAGGTGAAGTAATCGTGCTGATTGACATTCCACGTGCAATGGCGACTTTTCGTGAACAGAGTTTACTCTTAATTTGTTTTACAATCAGCAGATTTAGGGTAGTTTCATCACTTGCAAAAACCATGCCACCGAGAAGAAGTCTTGACACCTTACAAAGAATGAGGGCTATAGCGTGGGTTGAAAGTGGTTTATCTGTCCGTGAGGTTTCTAGACGGCTTGCAGTGTCACACTCTACTATCCAAAGAATTTTGGAGAGATTTCAGGCCACAGGAAGTGTGGAGGATCGCCACCGGCCAGGTCGCCCTAGATGCACCAATAGACATGATGACCGGTACCTTTTGTTGTCAGCCCTGCGCTATCGAACAGTGACTTGTTCCACTCTAAGATGTCAGCTGAGATAAACTGTAAACGTTAATGTCAGTCAAAACACCATTCGCAGACGTTTACTTGAATTTGGACTGGCTGCTCGACGTTCTGCAGTCAGAATCCCTCTTACTCCTGCTCATCGCAGAGCCCGTGTTGCTTGGTGTCGCGAGCACATCCGATGAACAAGGCAACAATGGAGTCAATTTCTCTTCACTGATGAATCTCGCTTCACTGTGTCATTCAATGATGACAGGATTCGAGTTTGGAGACGACCAGGAGAGCGATTTACTGATGACACAATTCAAGAGGTGGATCGTTACGCTAGGGGTTCTGTCATGGTCTAGGGAGGCTTCTACAGACACAGCAGGACCCCACTCTACATCATCCAAGGCAACTTGACCGGCCCAAGATACCAGAACGAAATCGTGAGACCAATTGTTCAGCCTGCTCTGGAGGCCATAGGTGGTAATGCCATCCTCCAAGATAACTGTCACGAAGTGTATTCGCCTTCTTTTCTCTCTGTCAATCGTTTCTCATACCAAAACATTCCTTCTCTCTAAATTCTCTAGAATCTCTACCACTCATAAATACACATCAGGAGATCTCCCATTTGCTTCGGGAAATAAATTCCTTTTTCTTTAATCGAGGTTACCAGCAAACCACTGTGACCTTTTACCGCTGTGAACTTCCGCGCCCTGAATAATTACAGTTAAGCCAATGGGATAGGCAGCCGTATATTGTCTTTTGACCTTTGACCCCAGAAACCAAACAGAACCGGAATTTTAGCGGGATCCTCGAAGCGCACAATTCTCATAGTGCAGGATTCACAAAGCATCAGCCTAGACAGGCAGACCGGCTGAAAATGGTTGCTCCTAAGAAAGACAGAGGGGCCCGATCATTTAAACAGCAATGAATCTTGCCTGAGCGAGTAAGTGATCTATATTGTTATTTGAATACATGAATAATAATCATATGTTTATCTACAACATATCATGTCAGTATCTTTTGTTTTTCACTGTAACAGAAATTAATATCCTTGATTTTGTACAGGAGACAACAACATTATGTATACTGAAAGTTTCATGTATGAACTACCCTTGTCCTGTTTTATACTGAATGATTTCTACTAATTCTACTGTATGATTTCAGCCATGATTATCCTTGTCATATTTTAATCCTGAACTGATTTCTGCAAATATCCTTATTAATTATATTTTAATGTGTTAATGTGCATGTATCCTATGTTATGATGGTATTATCAAGGTATATGAATGCCTATCACATAAACACAGAAGTATGTAATGAATGGGCAACAGCACTAGCCAATTTTATAAATGAATATGTTGACTGACTTGTAATTCAGTGGTTCTCAAACCTTAGCAGCAATGACACCCAAACATGTTACAGAAGAATAGAAAATCTATTACCCAGTGGTTCTCAAACCATTGTTGACAGTGACCCCAAATTGATTTTATTGCTCTATGGGCACAAGGTAGACCAGCGGTTCTCAAACTTTTGATGACCACAGCCCCAAACTTCACAGTGGGTGAAGCTAACGGCCCATATGTTGAAAATCACTGCGGTAAACAAGCTGGAAGCCAGATATAGGTTTAGATCCACCTGTTTGCTTATAACATCAGTTATGCTATAGAACTTTATAGATAATAAATAGTACTTTGTTATTGATGTTAGCTATGAATGTTTGTTAGATTTCTGATGGACGATTAGCGTGTAGCAGAAATGGGAAATGACTTCTCTGGCATGATTACTAATGGAGCTTCGATTGTTTGTCAATCCAGTCCTACCAGGTTGTCATACCAGAAGACTAAACCATAAGCAGTGTTCTCAAGGGGCAGACTTAATCCATCCCAGCTGGTGATGCGCCCTGAGTCAAGACGGAGAAGAAGCAACTTGCCCTCCTCTGAAACCCTAAAAAGACCTTGCTGGACCTGGAGTGCTTTGACATATTGAACCTTGGCAACAAGACTACATAAATTCAGCATCTGAGATGAGTATCTGAACATGCCAGCAGAACCACTAAAGAATATTCCCTTTGTCCAGTGATGACAAATTAATTCTAACATGGTTCAGAACCATTCATAGATTAGGGAACATATCATATAGTTGTATATTTGAATATATTGTGAGATTCTATTTTCATTTTTGTAAACTTTACATAACCGAGTCTGTTGTTATTTTCTTTGCAATATTTAAATGGGTTGTATAGTTTTAGTAACATAAATCTACACCCTGGGGGCAGAGCCAAAATTAATAAACACTATTGGGTCAGGATATTTTTAATGTGGCTGGGCACCAAATCTCTTATTCATCTATATGTACTATACATAGTCCTTTGTAGGATATCGGATAAAGAATTTATCGCCTAGAGAATATCCTGTTTAGTTTCACCAGAATTCTCTTAGACAGGTTTTTGAGTGGACTAATCCCCGAGGAGAGACTGTGCATTCAACCTGCAGTCTGGAAGAGTTTCCTCTAGAGATTATCTTTTATTCATTCTTCCATCAAGTCTGTCATACTTACACTTTCTCCCCTAAAAACAAAAACCATTTCGCGACAATAACAACGCTCGACCCCATCGAGCTCGTGTAGTGAATGAGTTTATTCAGCAACATAGGATCATCAGGATGGCGTGGCCAGGTCATTCACCTAACTTTTCTCCGATTGAGCACCTCTGGGATGTCATTGGCCGAAGATTGTCAACAAATTACCCCCTGCCAATGAATGTTGCACAGCTGACTGCATTTCTGCTTCAGGAATGGCAAGCTGTTCCTCAGGATACTCTTCGGACCCTTGTGGACTCGATGTGTCTACGCTGTCTTGCATGCCTTGCTGCAAACGGTGGTCATACCCGATTTTGAAATGTCTATTTGTCCAATTTCTATTGTGTGACTTTTGAAAAGGTGGGTGACACATTTCACAGCTTCATTGCATTTGAATGTGTGTTTCCATTTCTTTACGTGACATGTCAGTTTGGTATTCAATAAATGCCGTTTTGACTGATACCAATTACGTTTATGTCAGATTTGTTTTATGGTTTCAACCAAGGTTTTTCTAAGTGGCCCTTGACTTTTGACGAGTAGTATATATATATATATATATATATATATATATATATATATATATATATATATATATATATATATATATATATATATATATATATATATATATAATGCTGGGCCACGAACGTGTACAAACGCTGTCGTGGAGATCTCCCTTGTAACGTAGGAAATGTATGATGTCATGTCCTATGGAATCTGCTATATGGACGTTTACTTTGCTAGCTTCATTCCGATTAGACGCCAAACACGTAAAGTGTAGACTCAGGTTCCTGCAGGAATAGACACGAAATTGATTCGTAAGTTTCACATCTAATATCAAAAGCTGACTTTCTTTTTAATTTATTCATCACTATTTCTTCATCATTACAGTTAACTCTGGTCTTAATTCTCTTAATATGATATATGACGTATGTCGCAGATGATGCTATTAATAATAGTGAAAATAAAAGCATTTTCCCATTACAATCTGCAATGACGATCTAATAATTAAGGTGAAGGTTAAATATATATTTATGAATTACTTCTTTATAAAATAAGTCCTTCAGGAAAAATCTGTTGATTAACCATTAACGAATAGAAGTACTTAAAAACAGTCGGTCGCTCACATTAGCTGTGAAGCTAAGTGTAAAAAGAAATTAATAATAATGAAAAACAAAAATTATTAGTAATATCAAGCAGTTTTTGCCGCCAAATCCGTAAGAACACTTTTTACATTAAATTCCACTGGAATGAAATAAAAACCTAATAATGGATCAGGCTAAGCTCTGGGAATCTCTTCCAGTATTCTACGCGGGTGTTGCAAAAACGTCCTTAATTCCGGCGAACATGTTGTTATACTTCTGGATTGTGAATGTGTGACAATTCTGAGTCCTATGACTCCGCCTCGGAATCCAGTTATTCGTCTTCAACCTTGCCATCCGACCTCTTCATTCTCGCGTGCTATTTTAGAACCAATCAATCGCTAAAATTGAATGGATTCTAGTAACCAACTCTTTGCTTCACTGCTGGTTGTTACCGGTTACTTCTACGTCTCTAAAGTGTCTTTGAAATTGACTGGTCTATAGGGCCTGATAATGTGGCCGACATACTTTTAGATGATGCGAATATATTGTGGGCCGCAACTTCTGTCGTATGATGGTGATCTGGTTAATACCAATGAAGCTCGGTAACGATTTTTGATGGGTCAAGACAGTATGACTAAACTGAGAACGAATAGATGCTGGACTCATTGTAAAAAGTTAGTGACGAAACATATTTTATTGAAGACGATACTTGGACATCAGTAGATCAGACATTTTTCATCAGCATGGTCATGGCTAACATATACATAGTAAAAAACAGTCACTACGGATGTTGACAGACCGCATTAGCCGCTATCACATCAATGTTAGCGGAAGCTCTATGGCAACGGATTGGTAGGATGCATGGATTTACAAAAATGACCATGTTAGTAGCTTGAGCATATAAATATTCAATCACGATACGTAATATCTCCAAGCGTTAACTGAACGCACTAGCAGCCGAAATAGTTGGTCATTCAGATCCTCTGCTGTAACGGTATAGGAGCATATGTATCTGAGGCTAGATACTTCAACAAGCCGGTTCTGGCTAAATATTGGTGTTGCTGTCATTTTCGACGGAGTCATCTGTCAAGTTATTTGCTTATGTTTGTATCATAAGTATAATTGTGTCTTTACCTGCGATGTCAGGTTGATTAGGGGTTGTCTTCCCTTGTTTATTCATCATTTGTGTTTGACAGGGTCAGAGGTTGTCATTCGGGCGTAGGCCTACGGGAAGGTTTTTAAGCAGTGAGATATACTAGCCGGGAGGTCCTGTTTTTCTGAAGGGACCAAGAGTCCATTGTTTTTCGGGGAGAATCTTCGAAGTAACTGCTATGGCAGTTTTCCCCAGTGAATCTCTGTGCGTCGGGATGACGACAGAATTCCTTGTGATGTTCTGAGCCAGGTAATACCACCTTTATGCATTATTACGTTTTCGGTGGCGACATGTAAAAAATTACTATGAACAGCAGCTCACGATCCCCATTTCAGTAATATACTTGGCTCGAGGTAGCATCCAAGGATGTAGTCTTATATTGTCCAGAAATCCAGTGACGAAGATATATTGTGGGAGCCGCAGATTGGCGGAACTTCTATCTACAATAAGTATTACTGCAGGGTTGATGATAACCTATTTAACAGAAGTACACGGCCAACGTCAGAACGAGGCCTGTGCTTTCGGCTATTATACTACAGCCTGATATGTGCAATTGGCGGGGAGTGCCAAGTTGCGCCTGTGTGTCATAGTAACTAAGGCATCTGACGCGTTTAGTCAGAGACGCCAAGGGCGACGCTACGAACTGTCATTATTGAAGAACTTTGCTATTGACCATGCACGTCTATTCTGATGTTTACCTTTTTGAATGCCAAATGTATACCTATCGATGTCAGGTCAGCATGACCTTGTTACACTGACTGTTCCTGTTGATACTATGTGTGTTCTCGTAAATAAATGTCTTGAAACATGCCTGCAGTGTCAAAGCATCCTTGATTACTGCATGTGAGAGTATGGGTTGCAGGATCTACATCTATACGAGCCTAAACACATTCGCGTCTTCATTGGCACCCACACTCAATTCATCATACGCTCGCACTACACATCTAACAACATGTATACTGTCTTGGGCCGGTGATCACATCAACAAGAAAAAAAAGACAGTTACAATTGGCGATACATGATTCTTATCATAACTCGCTCAAGAATAATAACATCATCTCTAAGATGATCATAGTTAACATCAAAGCCGTGTCTTCCCACTTGGGGTAAGGCGACGGAAAAAAATAACGTCTACTCACGACGAGTAATTACTGGACCTGCCTCAAGGACATTGATTGTATCTAAACACATCTATGCGTCATACCGCGCATGCTTACATTATTACTGGTGCATGGTCATACGCAAATAACATTCCAAAAATATCAATGGTGCGCTCAGATGCACGACTGAAAATCCAAGGCGTACATATAAGAACTTTAAACATATATCTGACCCTCAATGAATATAAAGTATTCAACACTGGGTGCTCGGTGAAAAGATAAAGGTGGTGTGTAGTTGGACGCCTGATACAAAAGTTTATTTACTCCACTAGTAGATGAAGGTATTACGGACCGTGCCTTGTATCAAGAAATTGTTGAACTAGTGGTCGAAGGTACTACTGACCGTGCCTTGTATCAAGAAATTGTTGAACTAGTGGACGAAGGTACTACTGACCGTGTCTTTATCAAGAAATTGTTGAACAAGTGGACGAAGGTACTACTGACCGTGTCTTTATCAAGAAATTGTTGAACAACTGGACGAAGGTACTACTGACTGTGCAATGTATCAAGAAATTGTTGAAATAGTGGACGAAAGTACTACTGACCGTGCCTTGTATTAAGAACATGTTGAACTAGTGGACGAAGGTACTACTGACCGTTTCTTTATCAAGAAATTCTTGAACAAGTGGACGAAGGTAATACTGACCGTGCCTTGTATCAAGATATTGTTGAACAAGTGGACGAAGGTACTACTGATCGTGCCTTGTATCAAGAAATTCTTTAACTAGTGGACGAAGGTACTACTGACCGTGCCTTGTATCAAGATATTGTTGAACAAGTGGACGAAGGTACTACTGATCGTGCCTTGTATCAAGAAATTCTTTAACTAGTGGACGAAGGTACTACTGATCGTGCCTTGTATCAAGAAATTCTTTAACTAGTGGACGAAGGTACTACTGATCGTGCCTTGTATCAAGAAATTCTTTAACTAGTGAACGAAGGTACTACTGATCGTGCCTTATATCAAGAAATTCTTTAACTAGTGGACGAAGGTACAACTGATCGTGCCTTGTATCAAGAAATTCTTTAACTAGTGGACGAAGGTACTACTGATCGTGCCTTGTATCAAGAAATTCTTTAACTAGTGGACGAAGGTACTACTGACCGTGCCTTGTATCAAAACATTGTTGAACGAGTGAACGAAGGTACTACTTATCGTGCCTTGTATCAAGAAATTCTTTAACTAATGGACGAAGGTACTACTGACCGTGCCTTGTATCAAGAAATTCTTTAACTAATGGACGAAGGTACTATTGACCGTGCCTTGTATCAAGAAATTCTTTAACTAATGGACGAAGGTACTACTGACCGTGCCTTGTATCAAGAAATTGTTGAACGAGTGAACGAAGGTACTACTGATCGTGCCTTGTATTAAGAAATTGTTGAAATAGTGGCCGAAGGTACTACTGACCGTGCCTTGTATCAAGAAATTGTTGAACGAGTGAACGAAGGTACTACTGATCGTGCCTTGTATCAAGAAATTGTTGAACGAGTGAACGAAGGTACTACTGATCGTGCCTTGTATCAAGAAATTGTTGAAATAGTGGACGAAGGTACTACTGACCGTGCCTTGTATCAAGAAATTGTTGAAATAGTGGACGAAGGTACTACTGACCGTGCCTTGTATCAAGAAATTGTTGAAATAGTGGACGAAGGTACTACTGACCGTGCCTTGTATCAAGAAATTGTTGAAATAGTGGACGAAGGTACTACTGACCGTGCCTTGTATCAAGAAATTGTTGAAATAGTGGACGAAGGTACTACTGATCGTGCCTTGTATCAAGAAATTGTTGAAATAGTGGACGAAGGTACTACTGACCGTGCCTTGTATCAAGAAATTGTTGAAATAGTGGACGAAGGTACTACTGACCGTGCCGTGTATCAAGGAATTGTTGAACGAGTGAACGAAGGTACTTCTGATCGTGCCTTGTATCAAGAAATTGTTGAAATAGTGGACAAAGGTACTACTGACCGTGCCTTGTATCAAAAAATTGTTGAACAAGTGGACGAAGGTACTACTGACCGTGCCTTGTATCAAGAAATCGTTGAACGAGTGAACGAAGGTACTACTGATCGTGCCTTGTATCAAGAAATTGTTGAACTAGTGGACGAAGGTATTACTGATCGTGCCTTGTATCAAGAAATTGTTGAAATAGTGGCCGAAGGTACTACTGACCGTGCCTTGTATTAAGAAATTGTTGAAAAAGTGGCCGTAGGTACTACTGATCGTGCCTTGTATCAAGAAATTGTTGAACTAGTGGACGAAGGTACTACTGACCGTGCCTTGTATCAAGAAATTGTTGAACTAGTGGACGAAGGTACTACTGACCGTGCCTTGTATTAAGAAATTGTTGAAATAGTGGACGAAAGTACTACTGACCGTGCCTTGTATCAAAAATTTGTTGAACTAGTGGACGAAGGTACTACTGACCGTGCCTTGTATCATGAAATTGTTGAACTAACGGACGAAGGTACTACTGACCGTGTCCTGTATCAAGAAATTGTAGAACTTGTGGACGAATGTACTACTGACCGTGCCTTGTATCACAAAATTGTTGAACTAGTGGACGAAGGTACTACTGATCGTGCATTGTATCATGAAATTGTTGAACTAATGGACGAAGGTACTACTGACCGTGCATTGTATCATGAAATAGTTGAACTAATGGACGAAGGTACTACTGACCGTGCATTGTATCAAGAAATTGTTTAACTAGTGGACGAAGGGACTACTGGTCGTGCCTTGTATCAAAAAACTGTTGAACTAGTGAACAAAGGGACTACTGACCGTGCGTTGTATCATGAAATTGTTGAACTAGTGGACGAAGGGACTACTGACCGTGCCTGGTATCAAGAAAAGACCCAACCCAATAAAATGGACAACATTAACAGCCTACGACGTGAGAAGCAGAGTACAATCTCTCAGCTTAGAACAGCTTTTAATCTTTCAGCTTAGAACAGAGTACAATATCTCATCTTAGAACAGAGTACAATCTCTCAGCTTAGAATAGAGTACAATCTTTCAGCTTAGAACAGAGTTCAATCTCTCATATTAGAACATAGTACAATCTCTCAGCTTAGAACAGAGTACAATCTCTCAGCTTAGAACAGAGTAGGGAGCCGCGCTAGCGTAATGGTTACCACACCGCTCTGGCGACCGGGTGATCCAGGATCAAACCCGAGATACGGCATTTGAGGATTTTTCGTCGACCGGGATTTGGACTGGATTAACTCGAGACCTGGCGAGGACATTTGAAGGAGTGTCGTCGACCAGGGAGTGGCGGCTCCTGAGCCGACCCAGCTGTAATGGGTACCTCTGAAATCGGAGAGTATTTGCCTGAATGGCGAGGGTCACCTGTCTCCGTACAAGAAAAAGGGATACTCACGTAAAATCAATGTCAGGTTAGACATAAAATAATAACCTGAGATTTCGCCTACGACGTGAGAAGCAGAGTACAATCTCTCAGCTTAGAACAGACTACAATCTCTCAGCTTAGAACATATAACAATCTCTCAGCTTAGAACAGAGTACAATCTCTCATCTTAGAACAGACTACAATCTCTCAGCTTAGAACATATTACAGTCTCTCAGCTTAGAACAAAGTACAATCTCTCAGCTTAGAACAGAGTACAATCTCTCAACTTAAAACTGAGTACAATCTCTTAGCTTAGAACAGAGTACAATCTCTCAGCTTAGAACAGAGTAAAATCTCTCATCTTAGAACATAGTACAATCTCTCAGCTTAGAACAGAGTACAATCTCTCAGCTTAGAACAGAGTACAATCTCTCAGCTTAGAATAGAGTACAATCTCTCAGCTTAGAATAGAGTACAATCTACAGCTTAGAACAGAGTACAATCTCTCAACTCTGAGCAGAGTACAATCTCTCAGCTTAGAACAGAGTATAATTTCTCAGCTTAGAACAGAGTACAATCTCTTAGCTTCGAGCAGAGTACAATCTCTCAACTTAAAACTGAGTACAATCTCTTAGAGAGGTATAGAGATATTGAAAAACATAGGCGCAAAACTACGGGAGAAAGAAATACAAGTGATAAACTTTACATGGAAAGATCGTTGCACGGAAGGCACAGGACAAGAGGCCTTAACATTCATGTGTTTAAGGTGTAAACTCAATGATAAGCTAACGGGTAATGAATTTATGAACTCAGCCATCAAAGACAGAAGGTCCTCTGTTTGTTTACCTGGAACGGTTAGTAGTAGTAGTAGCCACCTTCAGTCATAACTAACTATGGGAATGCGCACCTGAGGTGATTGACCTAAGCTACTTTTTTCGGTGTGGTCTTTTCTCTTCTGCTTGTTGTGAGAGCTTCTCATTAGCCTAATCTGAAGTGGCGCGATAGGGAACATTGCTCCTTGGCATGTTCGTCCCCTCAGGTTGCTAGTACATTAATCAAATAAGGTATAACTGCACAGTGGGCAGCAGAATTGAGAAAATGTATAAGTCGCATCACGGAAGTGTGCGACACAAATTAGAAGGGAGATTATAAAATAAGATACAGACCACAGGAGTAATGATGTTATTTCCAGGACACGAGCAAGAACGCTAACTCAGCAGTAAAAGTGTTAACGTAATGCAGTCAAAGGAAACTCAGAAAGCTCACATATTTTGGGAAGACCCATAATATAGCAACATTTTAACCGGCATAAGGAATTAACTTTAAATGTCCGCAAAAACGGATATAACTATAAATGTCAAGTGCTAAAGTTGTGTTAGCACAATGACATACATTGTGACATTACACTTTGAGCAACGAACATGGCTCGTTATTCACATATAATAGTAGCTCAATAGACCCGAACACGCAAGTATAATATCCGATGCCTTTATATCACAAATCTTCAGCACAACAGAAATAACATCAGCAGACTGCTACTTTGGCTGTGAATCTCAAAAATACCACAGTGCATCATGTACATCATCGAAACAATATTCTCATGGACAAATCTCGCTATATCTCAACCTGCATTATCTACTTTCCATAATACAATTCGCCTTCTCACTCAACGTAACCTTCACTAGCTCGAATCGAAATGATTTTATTTTGGTTGCAATATTCTGTAAGGAAACTTTCCCTATATCTTTAGTTTGTATTAGCGTTTTATGTTTTTATACCACGTAAAGTAATATACAGAAAGTATCAGAAGATCTCAAAGATAGCAAAAGATGGTTACACTACTCATCATTGCACAAGATTATAATGATTGAGCTGACCGTGCCGTTTAAATCCAGATTGGACGAGCGACACCCGTTCAAAGTGGTCTAATATAATGATCTGGTCACGGCATTGAACGAACGAAATCTTTTTTTCATCAGGGTAAAGAAATAGGCATAATTGCCTTTTTACATTTCTGCCCCGCAATACAATTTTCAGCGTTCTACGATTTAAAATTAAAATACTAACAACTTCAAACATGATTAATTAATATTATCATCACAATCAGAAACTGAACATTACGCAAGTACATTTATTCACAGTCATTCACGCACATAGAGAGAGGGGGAGAGAGAGAAAAGAGAGGGAGAAAGAGAGAGACAGAGAGAGAGACAGAGAGAGAGACAGAGAGAGGGGTCAAGCAATAAAGCTACTTAATATTCAAAATTCTTTTTAAAATGAAAATATTACAATGACAGTTAAATGCACATGGACACGTTGAAATGAGAAGGAAAGTTTCCTCCCCTTTATAGCCTGTCTATAACAATTCCACAACTAATCAATGGTAATCTTACCTGGGGTCAGCCATGTGTGCTGACCATATGCACCAAACCCTATATTTCCTTGACTACACTCAGTCCTGTGCTTTCATTCTTTTTTTTAATATGGCATTTAAGCCACTATCCCTTTAGCATTGCTTGTCTTCCACATAATCAGCAGGGGTGTACAAATATATCTTGTGACCTGTTAATGACTTCTTTCAAACATTCTATGTATTGTGTCACATGTTATTTGAACATTGTGTCACTCCAGAAACCACTACCAATTTATTTTCTCCTGGACTTACAGTCGCAAAATTGTATGGCAAACTTACAAACACCTTTATTTTCACTTCCCAATGGCAATATCAATTTTATTACCACGGCACTATGGCACAAAATTTGTAAGGCCAATAGCAAAACATTTTTTACCATTTCACTCCGAAAAAGACTGCATTCCTACCTAGGTCGTCGTAAACTGAACCATCTCCCAATTAGCAGTATCGAAATAAAATGTATCGGCATACCTATATAGCCTGATACTTGCTAAGGAAATATACAAATAAAAGCATCTATCTTACCTCAAGTAAAGAATAATAACACATGCACAAAGTTGACTAGCAGTAAATGAGTTTTCGGACTGCTTTCTTGTCCAGACGGCAAAAAGCTTGGTCACAAGGCTTTTCCCGCTGATCTCAACTTGCGATGGCTTTCAAATTCAAATGGCCTGATCTTACAAGGGGGTGTTAATTTTTATTACCCTACCCTCCAACCAATCAAAAAGCGAGTCAAAATTTTAACTATTTTTGGACTAAAAACTTTGAGCAATCGTAAGTGTGTTCGTTCGTCTGATTATCTTTGTGTAACTTATATCTACCTCTACACCTCACGGTAGAAGGGGAACGACTAAGTAAGTATCTTATATCTCAGTTATTTATGGACCGATTTCCAATATTAAAAGTGATAATTACACGGTCAACTGACCTCTATCGTTATATATACTTTTCCTTTGTTTATTCCTTAACAGTTTCATATGGGTAATTTTTTTTGTAATTAATAGTAGTTCTAACCTGATCTAAAATATCAGTAAATTAAATTTTTCTAAGTCTAGATAATTTTATTAAGTGGGAATCTTTAGGTTAATATATTAATCAATATCAGCGCTATAATTCAACATATCCCTTTCTTTCTAACTCCCTTTAGTTATTGAGAAATAAATTATTTAATTTTTGTCAAAAACACAGAATCGGCATTTTTGCCACTACAACCAAGTTTTTTTCTCAACTCTACAAAACGAGGTACCAATTTGATTGGTTGTTAAATTGTATCATGTCCGTTAATAAATATTGGGAGGGGTAGCGTGTTTTTTGGGGGTAGTAACTTTAAACGGGTGGTAGTAGAAAAATTCAAATTCTCTAGTTAAATTTTTAGCGGTAACTTTGATTGTGCCATTCAGACAAATTCAAATATTTGTGGTTATTTATAGATTGTAAAAATACGTTAACTAGGTTATTAAGCGGGAAAATTTTTGAACGTGTTGTCATTCAGATCTACGTTACGACAACACCGCAAGCTTTTGTATCAGCAACGAGTGGTCAATTGTGTCAAATGCTTTGTAAAGGTCGATTAATAATACTCCATTTATTTTTTCGCAGTTGATATTAGAATGCCAGATTTCGGTAACCTTATTCAACAAGGATTGACAAGAGTGTATGGGTCGAAATCCAGATTGGTTTTCATGTATAAGATTGTATCTGTTCAGTGAAGAACGAATATGTTTATACACGTGTCGTTCAAGAGGCTTAGTTATGACTGATAGTAAAGAAATCGGCCGGTAGTTTGTGACGACATTAATATCACCTTTTTTATGTACTGGTACCACTAAGCCTGTTTTCAGTCGTTGAGGAAACACTTTCTTTGTGAGGCACAGTTTGTAAATGTAAGTGAGCGAGTCGCATACAACAGGCTCTGCAAGCTGAAGTATCCTTGAAGAAATTCCACCTTCACCGCACGATTTCTTGTGAGGTAATGATTTAATTAAAATAGAAACCTCCGAGATTGACAGTAAAGGTAATTCAGGAAGGTGGGCTTCGTTTAACCTCGATTGAACGAAATCAAAAAGAGCAGTACAATTTAGTTGCTGATGATTTATCCCTGATGATCGTGCGATCGACGAGAAGAACTGGCAAAATTCATCAGCATTAATGTTTGTAGCTTGCTGTCGGAGGTTATGCCGTGAGAAGGTTAACAGCGCTCCAGATTTTAGATGAGGTCCGGCTGTCGTCAATAATGGACCTGGGATGCTGTCTTTTAGCCTTCCTTAAAATGTACTGCGCTAAGTTTCTATATTTTCTATAGCTTGCATGGTCTCCAATCTTCTTGAAATAGTCTCGCTGTTGCCTAGTTTTCAGGTATTCCAAATTTATCCGTGAAGGCATAATTTTTTATTTGACACGTTTTATACGCACAGAAGCATGTTTGTTAAGAACTGAAGTGAATGCTGTCAGCCATATTTCAAGGGCTTCAGTAGGATCAGATACTTCATAGACATTATCAAAAGGTGTCGCTAAGAGATCAGTCAAGAACTTGGAGCTATCAAAATTCTTAAATATTCGTGCTTGTACATCCTGGTGACAGAGTTTAGGAATTCGAACTCCCTTTTTGGTCCAGGTGCAACATATGGGGTAGTGATCGCTAACACCACATACGGGAACGCAGACTTCGATGATGTGAGCAGTGTTAGTAACATACAGATGATCTATGCAGGGTGATGACTTGTCTGTGACTCGGGTTGGTAGCGATATAAACTGGTTCAGGTTGTAAAGGGCATACAAATTATCCCAATTAACGTTTCGCTTCAATGCATCAATATTGAAGTCTCCCATTATCAATAGTTCCAAAGAAGTTATCCAGACTTTGTCCATCATGTCCGAGAACTGATCTAGCCATTCCATTCTGGTATCCGAATTGCGGTATATAAAGCCAATTAATATAGATGTAGTGTGTGGGAGGCGGGCTTCCAGCCACTTGCATTCAACTTTAGGACATTCGAGATCAACGCGTCTTATAGCTTTGATGCTTGTGTGCACATAGGCAGCCATACCATTTTAAAACTTAATTGATGGATCCCGATGGAAAATTTCATAATTTGCAATTTGCAGTTCTTGGTTAGAAATGTGTTCATTAAGTCTGGTTTCTGTTAGTCCAAAAATACGAAAGTATGCATTTTTATTATAGAGTATGGAAGTAATTTCAGCCAATTTACTCACATTGTAGAGATGACAAACATTCAGATGTCACAACCTGAGTCCCTGACGATTTGGGAATTCCTTTGCGATTGTGGGAGTTATATTTTGTGAAATTGACGATCACTAAAATGTCATTGATAACAGGGCTGTTGAAAGTATAAATGTGGTAGATTAGGACGTGAATGATGATGCATGGGGTAGAATGTGGTTGTGGGATATTCATGTGTTCTTATTGTGGGATGGGAGTATGCTGACCAGTATGATCTCCCGGCAGAAGGTAAATAGTCCAAGAGTCTTTGTTGTAGCGAGAAATTAAGAAAGGTTGGGCACAGATGTTGATACATAGGAAGATGGTACAAATGCGGTGACGGGGGGTAGGCTTCTTGTGTCTGTGACATTGATGGTTGGAGTGTATCAAGACATAAAGACTGAGTTTGTTGAGTTGCCTCATTTGTACACTTTTGAGGATAGAGTCTATCACATCGTTCCTGTTGAGTAAGTGCAGAAAATGTAGGTGGTTGTTGCTGTAGGGAAACATCACAAGCTGCTCCCTGCACTTCGCGATTTATAAGAACAGATGTAATTTGATGTTCCTGCTTTTGAGATGATGTTGAGTGGGTGTTGTTAGAAGTATTAAGCAATGGTGGAAAGTCAATGTCATAATTACTATCTGAGAAGCAGGTATTCACTGTTGATAGATGACTGGTTGGATTTTGAGATCCTGGTGTGTGGCCGACTCCTTTGAAGGTGCGTTCTGAGTACCTGATATTTGTTGCGAGCTTGCTGATTCCTTCAGTAGATACGGCAATATCACCGCTGTAAAGATGTTTTTAGGGGCTCCTGATTTTGCAAGGAAGTGCAATCTCCTCGCACAGTTTATAATGGACACAGCACTTTATTAGACGCTTCAGATCACTTGGGCAGGGAAATTCCTCTTGTGACTGGTGATATGATTCCTTAGGACTCCAGTCGTCGTATTTATAAATGCGGGTTTACTTTTTTCAGTTTTAAAGTTGCCCATATAATCTGTAACGGTCCGTTAAGTTTCCAGCCTTTGTTTTTAAGATGCGGGTTTACTTTAAGTTTTAAAGTTGCCCAAATACTTCCGATCTGTCACAAATAATTTTGATATCCTTAGTCCTATGTTTCTCTGGCTCCTAGGAGTTGCTAACTTGACGTTGCAATGCAGTCTGATTTATAATTTCGCTAGATTATATCTCTGATTCTACGTTTAAATCCCAGATTGTACTTCCAACGAATTTTCCAATGAGAACTTTCACTTCAAGCCAATCGAAAGCTCTGAACTATATGGGTCGCAGTGTTTAATTTAACCTCCGTCGCGTTTTTTAAAATAATACATTAAAAATTCAAACGCGTGACTTTTTTCTAATAACGTTGTAATGCTTCCGCTTACCTCTTTATGCAACTCACATATTGTGGATACAAGTCTGGGGAGTAGTCACAGTAAAATAATATAGGACTTAAAATATGCCAAATAATAGGTCGATGAATGAAGAAATGAAGTGATACTGCCGAAGTGAATGAAATTAGTGAGAAAGGGGCACACAAGTGCATGCACAAAGGTGTTTTGTCACACTGTCCAAACGTAATTTCATCCGACTCACCTGGTATAACATTAATGCTCAAGTAGAGTAATGTTTCTGAGGAAGATGAATTGGTGGTAATAGAACCATAGGGCGCCTGATTCTCATGTCAGGAGACTCTACACTTATAAGAAACGCATAATTTCTCTTAGTTTGTGGTACGAGTCTGTGGTTCAAGTTGCCAGTAGTTACGCTAGACGCCTACATCAGACGGGTGTTGAAGACGCTTGTCTTGACAATGGTGTGGTTACCCCGAGCATTACAGCCAAGGACGTGCTACTGGCACATAATTTGATGATAGATGGAACAGTCAACAACACCCTTTGGAACCAACAGGGACGGAACACAACACCAACAACAAATCTTCGTCAGTTGTATCATGTGCTTATGTATGGGTATGTATGAATGTTTTCCTCTTCATATAAAATAGTGTATTATTTAACAATCAGTAAGCGTTGAAAGACCAAGACCGACAGATAAAATAAAATTGTGACCTGCAGCAGGATGCAGATAAAGATTATACTCGTACAGTGACACCTGGTTGTCTTACACGGACAGCCACGTAAAATATATTTAGGTCAAGGTGGTTACTTGTTGTTTGTCTTTGTGTCTCTGTCTGTCATTATCTTCAACACTCGTAATGTGTAAACACACACACACAGAAACAAACCCTAGTACGCACTTTCGTGATAACGAAATTTCCTTCACTGCTGGACACAGAACAAACCGTGACAGAAAAGGTAATTGTGGTCCCATTAAAATACACACAAAAATTACATAGTTTTTACATCTAGATTCACTAAAGGCAAATTTCTTTATTTCGCAACAAAAAAAGCACACACAACAAAAAAAAAACAGAAAAAATGTTAAACATGAACGAGACGTTATATAAAGATGACCATGAACAATATTGTGACAGACCGTTGTCATCCTTGGACATCTCAAGATTCTTCTCATCTGTTGTCTCAAGAGGCTTGCCATAATTATGTCTCTCTATGTTGGAAGTTTGACAATATGTCTACTCATGACATTTGTCTCTCACAGTCAAGGTAATTCCTTTTTTTTAAAAATAAATGGCATTAACTGTTTGCCTGGTTCCATCAAGGTACGACGTTCTAGACATATTCAGGTGTGGTTTAGTTATACTTCTTCCTCGTTCGTCCTGAAAAGGACGTTGGTTGCGTTTTGTCCGTTTACGGCGCAGCTGCGATATTTGAGCCTTTCGGCCGACACATCCGACTTCAGCACGGCATTTTTTGGGACCGGGTTTGCCTTCACACTTCGATCCCTAATCTCTCAGCCAGACTGCAGTGATGCAGCCTGTTTCCAGGACCACCCCTTGGAGGTGGAGTAGGGTCTTGGTCAGCTCTGGATCGCTGAACGTGACGCAAGCAGTCAAGCTATGAGTGGCTGACTACATTCATCTCTCTCTTGCTGCGTCTTCGGTCCCAGTTATCCTTCAATAACCAGTTTCTGCTTGATGAAAAGGAATATACCCAAGTAGTGATTAATGTACTTTATGTGAGTAAGTTGTTGATTATTGTGTTATTGTAAACCTAACGTGGATACAATGGGTTACCTGAACAATTGTCGTACGTGGTATAATGGGTGGAGCACCATATGTAGCACCGCTACAGTATGATGGGAATGGCCTGTTAAATGTTGTCAAGAAGGTCTCTAGAAATTGGCCGTTAAGAACGAAAGAGACTTAGACGAGATAAGAACAAGAAGAGAAGGCGAATGCTCTCCATTAGAAAGTGTTTTCTAACAAATCATGGACAATTTTCTATTTCTTTATGACATTAGCTTCTTTCCATGATCTGGATAAGGAAAATGCCCCCAACTTCCTAAATAAAGGATTTTATTTGTACGTAAATAATTAATATAGACAGCACGGGTGATTCTTTAAATAACTAGGTAATGATCAACGCGGCTATACAGTTTATTAGCTCCATATTTACACATAATGGGTTAGCAGAAAATACAAAGGATGAAGATGAACAACAATTTACACACAGATGAAATGTATATATATATATATATATATATATATATATATATATATATATATATATATATATATATATATATATATATATATATATATGAAAGGAAACTCTTTACAGAGCGATACAACAGGAGGCAATCTGATCATCACAAGTCGTCACACCATCTGACAAGGGTTTCGACCCAGTATACCCCTTTACACTCTTAAGGGGGGGCGGAACCACTTGGGTCGTGACTCCCAAGCGTCTCAGCCTCCTGTTGTCTTGTATAGAAAATGAACCCATTTCACTTATGGTAGCAACTTTAAAATCCACACCTCATCCAGCCGTGGAGGCAGTTGTAACGCCTGGATGAACTATTCAGCTGGTGCAGAATGAGCTTCAAACCCAAGAAGTCGAGAAGCCTATCAGTCAGGAAGGAGAAGATAGCAGAGGTTATATTCATGGTTTCCAACCAAAGAATCCCTACTGTCATCGAGGAACCTGTTAAAAGTCTTGGCAGAGTGTACGATGCCTCTTTAAAAGACTCGAAGGCAGTGCAACAGACAATTGAAATGGCACACAGAGGACTACAGATCATAGACCAAAACAGACTCCTGGGAAAGTTCAAACTGTGGTGCCTCCAGTTCATATTGATACCGAAGTTGCTGTGGCCACGGCTTATATATGAAATAAGCACAAGTACAGTTGAAGCTATAGAGCAGAAGGTCAAAAAGTTCATGAGGAAAAGGCTAGGGGTTCCACCAGGTCTGTCAGATGTAGCACTGTACTGCAAAATGTCAAAACTTCTGCTTCCCATCAAGTTAGTTCTTGAAGAGTACAAAGTTGGAAAGGCAAGGGGTGCAATGATGCTACGCGAGTCAGCTGATGACGCGGTTACGTCCATTTAGCCCACACTGAAAACGGAAAGAAGTGGAGAGTGGAAGAAGCTGTTGATGCTGCCCAAGAGTCACTCAAACTGAGGGAGATAATCGGATACACCAAACGAATAGACGGGGATTTGGTCATGGAAACATCCGTTGGTGGTCCAAAGCATCAAGCAGGGAGCGCAGAGACAAGGTACGAGATAAGAATGATAAGAGGTTGCAAAAAGCAGTGCAGCAGGTCTAACAAGGCCAATGGACTACATGGGAAGGAGCCCTGCATAGGTCCTTGACATGGAATGATATATGGCACATGGAACCTCTTAGGCTCAGCTTCGTTGTTAGATCAATGTATGACCTGCTGACGTCGGCCACAAACCTTGTGAAATGGGGAAAGTCGGATGATGAGCAGTGCCCCCTGTGCCAGTGGAGGCAGACACTTGAACACGTGCTCTCAGCGTGTAAGGTGTCATTAGGGCAAGGGCGATACACTTGGCGCAATAACATCGTGCTAAATGAGCTTGCCACGACAATAGACCTGGCAAGGATGAAGGCGAACAGCAAACCTGGGCCAAGCACTGCAAATACATACTTTCTGAGGGCAGGAAAGTCAGCACACCCCAAACCGAGTAAACCTGGTAGCAGTTTACCATCTCTTCTTGACTGTGCAAACGACTGGGAGATGGCGGTAGACCTACCTGGACGAGGGGCATATCCAGAGAGTATTAGAAAATCGCGGAGACGGCCGGATATAGTGCTTCATTCTTCAGCAGCGCTTCAGGTTATACTGATTGAACTGAACGTGCCATTTGAATCCAGATTGGACGAGCAACATTCGTTCAAAGCGGCCAAGTATAATGATCTGGCCGCGGATCTGAGACACGATGGGTTCACTGCAAGGGTCATGGCTGTTGAGGTGGGCGCAAGAGGGCTTGTGGCTGCATCAGTGTATGATTTATTGAAACTGTTGGGACTGAGGGGACAGTCGAGAACAAGGGCAATGAAGAGGCTTAGTGAAACTGCCGAAAAGGCATCAGGCTGGCTGTGGAACAAACGCAATGGGCAATGGAAATCATGACAGTAAACGCTGCGGTACAGAAAATCCCAGGAATTTTTCGAAGTCCACAATACATTGAGTTTTTTTGGTGTACTAGTGAAAGGGCTGTGACTGAGGGGCAACAGGCAGCGTGTTTTATAAGAGGTATTAGGCACAGAATTTCAGTTGCTAGCGCGCAGTGGCTAGCCTCGTCGGCTTCACGCAGGTGTCTCAGTGTGTGTACTAAGTTGGGATGTTCGACGGAACGAACGGAATAATTTGTCTTCTCTTTGTTACTATCACAATTGCCTCCACGGCTGGCGGAGGTGTGTATTTTAAAGTTGCTACCATAAGGGAAATGGATTCATTTTCGATACAAGACAACAGGAGGCTGTGACGCTTGGGAGTCATGACCCAATTGGGTCCGCCCCTCTTAGAGTGTAAACTAGTATACTGGGCCGAAACACTTGTCGGATGGGGGGACGACTTCTGATGATCAGATTGCCTCCTGTTGTATCGCTCTGTAAAGAGATTCCTATCATATATATATATATATATATATATATATATATATATATATATATATATATATATATATATATATATATATATATATATATATATATATATATATATATAGATATATATATTTGTTTATCATATTTACTATCGATGAAGATATATCAGACATGTAAATGTTGATATAGCACATCAGTCAGTTTGAAATACAATCAACTATTATCAGTCAATGTGACTGAAATGTACAATCTAGATTGTGACATGAACGTATGCATTGTGGCATTAATGTTTATTATTTCTTGCTTTATCTGAAGAATGTAACATTGAGCTTGTATTTCTAGTCAGTGTTATGGATTACGGTAGAGGACATAATATGGACATCAGATTCTAGACGCAGGTTCCTGGTATAGTCCGTTCGGAAATTCGTGCCCACAGAAAGCGTCAATTTTCTCCAATACTGTTTGTTGTATGGACATGAATTTTTGCATGCAGTCTTAGATTTTCCATGCAGTTATTAATATATTTTGTGCCCTTACAAAACTCATGTCATGTTCGAATTTTCTTCTTTACGTTATATAAAAAACTCTTACTGTTGTCTGGGTTAATTTTTAGTAGTTTTACTGGAAAGTTACAAGATCCGTTCAAAAATTTTTTTTTTGTTTGAATTAGTTACTCGCGACTGTGTACAATAGGTGCGCACTCGTGCGGACATGGAGTCACTACACTAATTCAAATCCTTCTATTCTGTGCAAGCAGCCATTTGTGAAAGTATGTAACGTAGCTCGTGCCGTTTATGCTTATCTTCGTGTTTCAAAGACACATTTATTGGTCTGCCAAAACAAGTAAAGTGGAGATTTTGAGAGGTCCAACAGAGTTGCCATGAATAAAAACTTAAAGTGCAATTTCAGAAGGCTACAGCGGCGACCATGACACACTCTCCTACTAGAAATACAATAATTACATTCTTATATCTCACAGTCATGCATGAAGGCACATCTGGAGCCATCCTTATATAATCTCCAAGCACCATGCTACAGTTTGGAAATGTGGAAGTGTATCTGTCTGTGGCCTAATGGATATGAACGCAGTTTCATAATCCAGATTTACCAGGTTCGAAACCTGCTGCAGGCGGTTTGGTAGCAGATCGCTTTGTGTGGATTTTAAACAATGGTATAAGCGCCGTACCGTTCAGAAAGCAATGGCAAACTACTGAATGAAAAAAATTGCCTAGAAATAAAATCACAAACAGCCAATAAAGGCTGGGGTTGATTGCCACGTCCTGTAAAGGATAAGCAACTAACTATCTGTCTGTGAGGTTAATTGCATCCTCACTGACTCTTTAAATCACCCACACACTTTGTCACGGATTGCCTCCCTTTAGCTCTGCAGTAGTAGTCCGGCAGTGGCTAAGTCTCAAGAGTATCTAATATGGGTCTTCAAAGGTGTCTACCATTGTACAAGATTACTCTAGGCAGAGATGTAGATAGAAATATAATGATGCTTCTTTCTCAATGGAGTCGTCACAAGATGTTTTCAGAAGTCAAGAACAATGCTGCATAGAGTAGAGCACAATTAACTTATATCTGGTCCGTCGCCTTTTCTGAAGAATTAAGCAATGGTTTTAGTCAGTTCAAGCCCCCAGTTCGTGAAATTCCAGCGAGATTATTTTATGAGTATTTGCTCTATTGATGTAAATAAATCTCTATATGTATATATATTAGAGAGTCTTGCTCATACGTTGGTTTTCATACCTATAGTAACTGAATTAACAATGGTTGTTTTGTGTTAAAATAAAATGTAACAAATTTAGTGATCAAGTAGTTTTAACAGGTTAAAATAGCGATGGAATGATGGTGAATTTTGTATATGTACATAAAATTTGTCTTCACTGAGACATGGTTTGATGATATAAAAAAAAAACAATTGTCATTTTGCTATTACTTTTTTTTACAAGAACTTAGCTGGTACGTATAAGTGAGTCCTGCAGCCGTGGTTTCGTCAATTCATCTGTGATGCGGGCTCTTCTCCACCCAACTTTTCCAATATAGGCGGTTAGTGCTGATTCCCTGCTTTTAACTCACAACTAGTGGCTTCGAAACTTTAGTTTTGCAGCTTCGTACTATGAACAGTCTGATAGCTTCTTTTCGACCTTTAGACAAAATAAAAAGAACAAATACCTCTGCTAAGTACTTTTGTGTGCTGTAAATTAACAGGCGCATTGTCTCGCTGTCCACTCATGAATGTTAGCTTCTCTGAATGTCTATTCTTTTGAGTATATACAGCTTAACTCAAGGAAGATGATTAGAAATCGCCCATATTCTCTGGGTATTAAACTGGGAAAATACGTGCTTGGACAGCGCGAATGCAATGATTTGTGCCATAGCTCCAGTTAACAAGGCACATATATCTCACACAATGATACGATGCACTTGATGCACATTAAATGTAATCATCACTCATCACTGCTCCAGTCGGAGTCTGAGGTCACCTCTGCTGTTGGTTTTCTGTTCGACCAGCAAGAAGTAATCACCTGCGCTTGCTGTAGTGGTTTATGAATATACTATTTTCATACGTTGCGGTTGCGAGCCTCATATAAAACCACTTAGCAAGAAAAACATGTCAAATTCACATTTGTACAATATAGGTTCACAAAGTACCCGAAATGGAATCTACAATCTCCTGGCACAGTTAGAATGGACACTGCAACTTAGATTATAAGCTATGAATCACTTGGTCTGGGAAATTTTAGTATTCCTCTTATGACGGGTGATCCTATTCCTTAGGTCTCCAGTATTTGTATTCAAAAATGCGGGTTTACTTTTAAGTTTCAAAGTTGCCCAAATACTCTGTCCTGGTCCTTTTAAGTTTCCAGTCTTTGTATTTAAAATTGCGGGCTTACTTTTAAGTTTAAGTTGCCCAAATACTTCGATCTGTCACGTATAGTTCTGGAATTCTTAGTGCGATGTCTCTCTGGCTCCTGGGAGTTGCTAATTTGACGTTGCGATGCAGTCTGCTGTGTGACTTCAATTTAACTAGATTATATAGCCATTTCTCCGGTCCAGTCCCAGGTTTTACCTTTAGACCAACTTGAGAATGGCAGTCAAAGACTATTCCGACTCTCAAATCAAGCCAATGGTAACCTCTTTAGAACTGTATGGGTCGGGGTGTTAAATCATAATATCCCCCGCGTGTTTTAAAATATCAAATTTTAAAATTCCAACGCGTGACCTATTTCTAATAAGGCAGTAATACTTCCGATTACATCTTTATGCAAACTCATAAACAAATATGCAAACTCATTGTCTCCTCTGACAGGTTATCTGTAATAACTACACAGAGATGGTCAAGCGGAAGCGACTACGTATGAAACCTGTGTTTGCGTAAATCCGTTAGACGGATTTCTTAGACAGCCAATATGGCTTTCTTTCCATCGATTGTGCACGATCATCTTCGTCAACACAGATCGTCTCTATCAAAGGTGACTAGACGACTAAAATGATAAATGTATTATCCGTCTAATTAACCTCGATAATACTAGAGTTCAGGTAGTGAAAGGATAAATACAAATGGGAGCGGCTCAGATAAAAAAAATGTTAGTGCCGAAAATATGTCAAATAATAGGACGATGAAGGAGAGAGAGAAGGGTGCAAAAGTACATGCACAAAAGGTTTTGTGACACACTTCCAGCGATTCTCCCTGATCGTTACAGACGTGTATAAATGTGAAACATGATCATCACAAACATGCAGTAAAATAAAAGAAAATACCACCAGCATAGAAAGATATAAGAACTGTAATTACAGTGAAAACTAATACCAGCTTCGTGAAATAACCGAAACAAAAACAAATATGTTAGAACGGGCTGAGAACAGTTAACGATGACTGATAATGTAGTTGTAGACCTTTTCAGTCATAAACGATTCTGAGAATGTATGCGTAAGGTTATAGCTTCAAAGGCACATTTTTGTTTGGCCTAGTGTTTCTTTCGGCCGGCATGGTGCTGACCACATCACCCCTAGTGTGCCGATGGTCAAGAAAATATAAGCCTAACACCATATTCCCAATATGCCTCAATGGGCGTGTAACTGGATCCTCGTGTTCCTTTAGGCGCCGTTCTTTTATCGTCTTCTTGTTTTGAGAATGTCTTGTCGCCCAATCTGGGTGATGCCGAAGGGAGCATCCTCACTTTAGCGATTCGCAACTTTATCCTCCCATTTTGCTGTATTTATGCCTAGTGCCTTCATGTCTCTCCTGTACACATCTTTGAAGGTCAGCTGTGGTATCCTAGGTGTTCTTTTGCCATCTGCCAGTTGGGCGTAGAAATATTTTTAAGGATGCGATCATCTTCCAAGTTCTGGTGTGACAGTGCCACATTTGTCTGTAAATAAAATGTTAATTGTTCAAATGTCAATTGTGCAAAGTTCAGGTCAGATTGGGTTGCATCGTATTAACACCAGATACAAGTTATATTCATGAAAGTGTTTGTATAAGTGCTCAGTGGTCAGAAAGGCTATACGCCCTAGATGTTGATGTCCACCAAGTAGAATTGTGTGCAACCTTGTTCAACCCAGGTTCGTTCTTCCGGATGAGAATGCTGCTACTTGTTGGTGTTTCATGGCTCGTGATGTTTTGTATAATGTAATGTTAGTACTCACCTTAGTTTGTTAACACAGTTCATCTCACAGTAGCACATAAGTCATTGACGACACTTAATACAGTCACCACAATAACTAACTGTTTCACTGGCAATATTTTCTAAAACCACTAGCAATAATTAGTTTAATCACTGACGACAATCCAGTAAATAATAAAATGTTTATTAAAATTAAACATTACATATTAGAATGTTAAAGCATGGCTTTTCACAAAATCAGCAATATTACAGTTTCATTTCCTTCTAACTCTAGTTCTATCTAGTCCTATTCTATACAATGCGAGAATCCTTGTGTTCTCTAATTATTTTTTCTTGTTTCCATCGTGACAAAAACCTTGAGAATCATTGTTCTCATTATTACATAAAAATGTGTCAACTCAAAAATTACACTGATTCTAAAAATCTCATATTGATTACCAACATCATCGTACTGCTCCAATAATATTCAAAGAACATTTCTCATTAAGTTTTACAGTATCTATAATTATGAATCGAGTTAGTGGTTCTCAATATGTTTACCTACACGTGGCATCAACAGCTAAGCACTTGAAATAAAATCACCACTATTTATTCATCTTGTGGCCGTGTATGTTTATACGGCACTAGTAGTTATATTGATTTTATTTAGTCAGAGTTAATCTTTCATATGTTGTTGTGGTTCAAGTGCTAACTGGCCTTCCGCAAGAGATGGTGATACTTGACCTTTTGTTATTATTAGTCAACCCAGGAATGTTCTTCCCTTTGAGTTTGGTGATAAGCAAAACAGTTTCAGCACAACAACGTATATCCAAAAGAAATTACTGTAAAGTTCCACAAACAGCAATGTAGAAAGTTCAATTAGAGTTTATTGATGTCATTAGACAAACACTGTAAATTTCACAAATGATGATTGATTATCCAAGATGAAAAATATGTAATCCAAATGAGTAATATAGGTACATCCAAATAGAATAATATATGTATATCCACAAGAAATATATACTGATTTGTCTACTCAAAAACTTGTCTTGGTATCCTCAAAGACGAAGTTCACCTAACGCTATCTGTAAAAAATCCTATAGTCTAAAGTTATGGTTTCATTAGAATCATAAATCCTGAAATCTCTGCCTATCGCCCACAACTCTTCTATTTATACTATTTCTTCTTTTTTCCCGCTATTTTTCACACGACCCGTCCTTTTTTTCACACTGTACAATAATTAACATTTGCACTCCTCTCCTCAGCTTTTCGACCTTTTTGCACACGACATTCAGTTATTTCGACCCTTTTTTCACATGTGTGATCTTTTCCAACTTAACAATAGAATAAAAATAACCAGATCACACAAATATTCATTTCCCACTTTCGCGCTTATAAAACCCATTCAGTATTATCTGGGACTGACCTACGTTTGCCCTGAACTTTGAATGAATACTGCGTTTTGTGTAAAAACGTCTTATTTGCTTTTAAGGTCTGGCATTCTTACATGTAGCATATTATAGCACGCATAAATGCTTAGCGTGGAAGTGGGAGGGACAAAGCTAGCGTGAAAGGCCAAGCGGTCACATACGTCTCTGGCCACACAAATGTATCCCAGAGGGAGACATTTGCGTACTATCAACTAAGTACCTCATGCTAGTGACTGTTATAAACGACTAACCTATTGGTAGAGTCTCTTAGAGAGAAATTTTTTTTTTAAATGTTCGTAAAACGAGGGATCCCAGTATATTTATAATGCGTAAAAAAGGGGATACATAAAATTTGTTAATACACTTCGCCATTGAACAGTATTGATGTACACCACTTCTTAACAATATCAATATGAACAACGCTGTGCGTTAGTCATCACCATAATGATAACATACTTAATGGTAACATAAAAAAAAATAATCGCATACGATTTTCATGGGTTGTGCAAACAACACAAATAAAAACAAAACAAAAAAAATACTTTGGCAATATTTAACAGAAGTGACTAATATTCATTAAGTATTTAACAATCTTAAATGTAGTAGCTGCAACGAACATCAGCCTAACAGCATAGAACTAATGGTCAAACATCAGACCGTGTGACGCAAAAAAATGTAATATTTGAGGTCGTATATATATAAATATATATAAATGTATATAAATGTGTGTATATATATATATATATATATATATATATATATATATATATATATATATATATATATATATATATATATATATATATATATATATATATATATATATAATGACATGGGAATATACATACATGGCAATGTTAATCTATAAATTTATTATTTTAAAAAAATATGAACTGGAGCTGTACGCTTTCGTAACTGTCAATATAGAACATGGTAAATATAATACAATCATATGATACAGGCGACCTCAATCCTGCCACTGCGGTCAGTGATTTACCAGGATGTATATGGGTCTTAAACACCAAAAATCTGGACAAGTTTGGTGAACTGGTCTATGTGTTCGTCGCACAATATAAATATAGCATTATTAATCTGGTTACATGCAGTTACAAAGTATTAATTAAAAAGTGTCTCTAATCTCCAACTTATGTAATGGTCGTTACTATGAGGCAGGACAACTATACCGATACAAATAACTATCGGGTGTTGGAGTATGAACTATCTCAGTAACCATGAACCAAGTACCAAACTGTTTATAGGTTATTCATCAAATATAAAATCTGCATACAAATGCAAGTTCATAATAATGGACAACAATTTGTCAAGAAAATATACTGTAGCGTTCCGCTTACAACTTGACAATGGTCAGAAAAATACAGGTACATCAATATGTGATGTTTATTTCTCAATTCAAGCTTTATCAACATGTGAACATATCCGTTATCATGTTAGCGATTTCGCACGGAATCGTCATGGTGTGCATGTAACAATGTAGTATTTCGCACCACACAGTCAATCATTCATAGGTGTTCAGTACTCATCGTCAAAATCCAATTCATTTTCCTAAATGTAACTTATATGTGTTAACATTTCATTTCTTTCTCTTATAAATATAATAAGATGTCAGTCCAAAATTACATTTTTTTGTCTTTGTTTTTGTTGGATTCCAGACGGCTCTCTAGAAGTATGAGAACCATCGTATTAACTTACAACAACTGTCACTCAAAGTTTCTGAGTGACCTTCTCATGCACAGATGTGCTGTACTCAGTGACCTTCTCATGCACAGATGTGCTGTACTCAGTGACCTTCTCATGCACAGATGTGCTGTACTCAGTGACCTTCTCATGCACAGATGTGCTGTACTCAGTGACCTTCTCATGCACAGATGTGCTGTACTCAGTGATCCCGCACATGTTTCTACTAGACAACAAGAGCGATGCCTCTATGTTGTGGCTAAGCGTCCTATCTGGGTCACTTATTGTGAACTGAACTTTAGTTTGTAACAATTAAATGTGAGAAATAATGTTGCTCGTGTTTTGTTGCACGTTAGAAGTTATCTTTATGATTTATTATAGTAAGCTATTTTTTATTTGATAGCAATGATGCAGATGGAGCATGCAGTCATTGCGCGGTCACAATGGACATGGCTAAGCCAGAGGTGTCTGTGCCGTCTAAGCCAGAGGTGCTTGTGCCGTCTAAGCACTGTTTACATGCTTTAAAGGTTAGCATGTGATAGCACCTCGACATTTGTCAGTTTGTCCTTCCACAGAGTAGACACTATAGATCACATTTTCTCAACCGAAGTTCCGCGAGAGATTTTGATTGGACAAAAATAAACATTATTTTTTTTTTTTTAAACCTCTGCGCGCCGGGCAATGTTAACGCTCGTAGTGTTGGACATTGTCCGATCAGTCCCGTATGGCAGTTAGCAATAGTTCTTGCACATACCATATTTCATTAGCATCTTGTAGTGTTGGTCAGTGTCCGATCAGTCCCGTATGGCAGTTAGCAATAGTTCTTGCACATACCATATTTCATTAGCATATTGTAGTGTTGGTCAGTGTCCGATCAGTCCCGTATGGCAGTTAGCAATAGTTCTTGCACATACCATATTTCATTAGCATACTGTAGTGTTGGACAGTGTCCGATCAGTCCCGTATGGCAGTTAGCAATAGTTCTTGCACATACCATATTTCATTAGCATATTGTAGTGTTGGACAGTGTCCGATCAGTCCCGTATGGCAGTTAGCAGTAGTTCTTGCACATACCATATTTCATTAGCATATTGTAGTGTTGGGCAGTGTCCGATCAGTCCCGTATGGCAGTTAGCAATAGTTCTTGCACATACCATATTTCATTAGCATACTGTAGTGTTGGACAGTGTCCGATCAGTCCCGTATGGCAGTTAGCAATAGTTCTTGCACATACCATATTTCATTAGCATCTTGTAGTGTTGGACAGTGTCGATCAGTCCCGTATGGCAGTTAGCAATAGTTCTTGCACATACCATATTTCATTAGCATCTTGTAGTGTTGAACAAAGTCCGATCAGTCCCGTATGGCAGTTAGCAATAGTTCTTGCACATACCATATTTCATTAGCATCTTGTAGTGTTGGACAGTGTCCGATCAGTCCCGTATGGCAGTTAGCAATAGTTCTTGCACATACCATATTGCATTAGCATACTGTAGTGTTGGACAGTGTCCGATCAGTCCCATATGGCAGTTAGCAATAGTTCTTGCACATACCATATTTCATTAGCATATTGTAGTGTTGGACAGTGTCCGATCAGTCCCGTATGGCAGTTAGCAATAGTTCTTGCACATACCATATTTCATTAGCATCTTGTAGTGTTGGACAGTGTCCGATCAGTCCCGTATGGGAGTTAGCAATAGTTCTTACACATACCATATTTCATTAGCATCTTCTAGAGTAGAAATTTGTGGCCTACATGGATAAGATTGAAAAAAAAAACCACTACTGATTTGCATAAGAGTTGGTATCCTTTGTGGGAGGGGAACGGACGGGCACACACACACACGAACGCACACACACACACACACACACACGCACACACCCACCCAACCGACCACCCGTTACTACCGGAAAGATGCACGCTTTAGAAGTTTTACTTTTACTAATTTGCTGGTGTTGTGCCATAGATTCTTCATTTTATTTAACCTCTGCATTGCTATGGCCAGTCTCCTTCTGACCTCTTTTGAGCAGTCTTCATTGTTGTTAATTATGGAGCCACGATATTCAAAATTTGTACAATGAATTAGTACACACAGCTGCTGGCGGTAGAGATGGAGGATCAATTTATTCGACAACGACTTTAAAGGCAGGAGCTGGCTCGGCCTGGTATCGGGCGTCAGGGCGCACCAGGGACCAAAGTTGGTAAGCGGCCAGAACCGTTCAGAAAGCAATGGCAAACTACTGAATGTATATAGCCAAGAAATCATGACAGCCAAGAATGATGAATCTCGAAATGCAAAGATGTGATGGTGTGGCCCCCAGGCCAGGCATATCGACTATGCGAACTTGGGAAGAGAACGATGCCAGAGCAAGTACAAGTAATGGTGATGACGGCCAAAAACCTGACTGTGTTACTGCGGAAAGCCCTGACATCGGACTAAAGAAAATATTAAGAATAAGCACGTGGAATGTAAGAAGCCTACATCAGGGAAATCTTTGTATGATTAGTAAAGAAATTGAAAGAACCAAAATAGACATACTGGGCATTTCTGAACATAGATGGGCCTGACAAGATCACTTTATAACTCAAACATGAGAGACATTTATATATTCAGGGAAGGAAAAGAGTGGTCACACCGGGGTTGGTTTCCTCCTGACAAAGAAAGCATCTATAGTACTACTTCGATACAATGCATTCAGTGATCGACTTCTCATGATTAGATTCAAGAGAAAGAAAAGGAACATCACAGTTTTACAAGTGTATGCACCCACATCTGCAGCAGATGATGATGAAATTGAAGAATTTTACAACAGTTTACAAGAGACTTTAGGGAAAGTGGAAAAAGGGATATCATGATAATCATGGGCGACTTTAACGCGAAAATTGGCATCGAAAGAACAGAGGAAGAGGAAAAGGTGCGAGGTCCATTCAGTATAGGACATAGAAATGAAAGAGGAGAAAAACTAATCAAATTCTGCTTAGAAAATAACCTCTCTATTACACAAACCATATTTAAACAACACCCCAGAAGGCTTTACACATGGACCTCACCAGATGGCAACAGCAGGAATCAAATAGATTACATCTTGATACAACAAAGATGGAGGTCAGGTGTATCATCTAAAAAGAAAATCCCAGGAGCAGATTGTGATTCAGATCATGAGCTACTAATTGCAGATTTTAAGTTACAATTGAAAAACAAAGTGGCACAAGGTGCTCGGCCTCTCCGTCTTGATGTAAGCGCCATACCTGAATATAACATAGAAGTACAAAACAAATTCGAAGCACTGATGGCTGTACAAGAGGATATGACACCGGATGAGCTAGCCTTACACGCGAGAGATATTATCTCATCAGCAGAAAACATGATCCCTAGAAAAGTGCATAAGAAGCAGATATACATCACGGAGGAAACATTGAGGCTCATAGAAGAATGAAGAAAATTAAAACAAAACGGGGTCGAACGCAACAGTGACAAATACAAAAACTACCCAAGAGACACCAGAAGAGAGATTAAGAAAGACAAGAGTCAGTACATAATGAACACCTGCAATAGAATAGAAGATCTGCAATTTCAGGGAAAGGATGGGGTTATGTTCAAGGAAATCAGAACGCTAACAGATGATTTTAGACCTTCATTACATGTAATCAATGATAGAAATGGTAACATATTAACAGAAAGTAAGGATAAATGGGAGAGATGGAAGGAGTACTGTAGAGAAATGTATGAAGATAGTACAAAGACCACAGACATGAAGATTGAAAGTGAAGAGAGAGAGCCAGAACCTATATTAGATGAAGTACGTGCGGCAATCAAAAGCCTGAAGAAAGGGAAATCACCAGGATGCGATGATGTATCAACTGAACTAATCCAAGCAGGAGGAGAGGCCAGTGTACGCGTTTATTATGCACTATGTGTGAAGATCTGGAACAGTGTAATCTGGCCCAAAGCATGGAAAAGATCTGTGTATATCTCTCTCCCAAAGATAGAAAAGATATGTGTATATCCCTCTTCCAAAGAAAAGATCTGTGTATATCCCTCTCCCAAAGATAGAAAAGATCTTTGTATATATCTCTCCCAAAGAAAGGCAATTTAAAAATGTGTACCAACTATCGTACTGTAGCTTTAATACGTCATGCCAACAAAATCTTCTTGCGGCTTATCATGAAGAGGATAGAAAGAAAGATAGAACATGAAATACATGAAGTACAGGCGGGTTTTAGACAAGGCAGAGATACGAGAGATCACATTTTTAATGTGAGAAACATCCTCGAGAAATGCAGATAATACAATGTAGATCTTCATGCCTGTTTTGTAGATTACACCAAAGCCTTCGACTGCGTACAATATTAGAATTTGTGGAACATCATGAGAAACATGGGGTTTCCGGCGCATTTGATCCATCTAATTGAAACAACAAGCAGCTGTCAGAGTAGCCGAGGAAACATCAAGATGGTTTGAGGTGAATAGGGGAGTAAGACAGGGTTGCATCCTCTCTCCATACTTGTTTAACATCTATGCAGAAAATACAATGAGAAATGTTCGGAGTGACCAAGAATGTGAAAATTGCGATCCGTTCACAATTGGTGGAAATGCGAAACCAGAACGCAGGTACGCAGATGATACAGTTATTCTTTCAAACAGTGCCAAGGGACTAGAACAGTTATTCCTGTCTGTCAAAAGACACAGTGAGGATCAGAACCTTTTTCTGAACAAAAAATAAAATAAAATAATGTCCACTGAGAAAACAAGATGCCAACCAAAAATGACCATCAGTGATGAGGAAATTGACCAAAAATGATATGTGGTTATACTACCATTTTAGACAGTTCTGCCATCCCTACATTGTTGATTCGGTAGTTCTCGATTCACCGAATTCAACAAAATCAACTATGTATACCTTGTTGTAACGAATAAACTACCCTCACATAAATCTAACACAATTTTCTCCTGTAAAAATATGTCTCTTTTCAAAAACAAAATTTCTCTTGTATAACTTTTTTAGACAACTATGAGCAGTATATATGTAGGAAACACAGAAGCTCAGCAAAGTATTTGCTGGACACAAACTCAGTATGACTTTACGCTACGCTCTCTCTTAACTTCTTATTTGTCAACTCCTATCTTAAAACCCTTTACTGCGACTTTCTTGCGAAACTCATGAATCTTGCTGCCACTCACTACATCACGTGTTTGTTTTTCGTTCTATTTTAAATAACTAAGGGGAGATTACTCGTATCATTTAAATCGTATCCATTATTATCTGTCTTTGTCCTTGAAGGGACGCAACACATCTCCATCCCAACTGTGCTTCTCTTATTACTTCCCTTTTACCATGTTCATACTACACTAGCGTAATGTGAGCTGTAGAAATAGTAATTTTGTATGCAAGAGTTCCCTCAGACCTGAAAATTATTTCAGTGGTTTCTTCAGGACAAAAAGGTTGACAGTCTGCCGTAGATGGACAATATTGAGCCTTCTTTCTTGCTTTGAATAGGTTCTCTATGTCTGGATGCTATATATAATGTGTAAGTATTTACGATGTTTGCATTATGTGTCAAATTGTTATGACAAACGATATTACATTCATTTTACAAAATTGATGGTTACTGTGTTCATATTATTTTCTTTACCTTCAGGACTGTACTTGTTCATGGACAGGACACCGTATGATGCCTATTGTGGACACCTTCAGTGTTTGATTGACACCAACCAAACTGACCGTCATATTTTGTCTATTATTGGACTAACCGTTTTTGACGTCACACTGGTCAACGCTCCTGTCCAAGTGGCATCAGTGTCAGTGTATGTCCCAGAACCGCTCGTAGAACAAACAAAAACCCATGTTGTAAACGCCACTGGCAGCGTGTCCAGATATCACGCAGATCTAGCTTTAAGTTTCATGGCTGAAACAGACTGCCTGTATGGATCGTTCCTGTGTGAGCTTCAGTTTGTGAACGTAACTGGCCAGCCAGACGCAATAACGGAGGTTGTCAGTCCTGGGAGCAGCAGAAACTGCCGTAAGAACATATTAGTTGTGTCCTTATCAAACATATATAGCAGCAAATATATCAATAGACAAAATGTAACTTTAACCACAGTTTTAACAACATATTAGTTGTGTACTTATCAAACATATATAGCATCAAACATATCAATAGACAAAATGTAACTTTAACCACAGTTTTAACGACAACAACAACAACAAAATAAAATAACAAAAAAAGAACATTAGTGTTACGCACAGAATTTTTCCCGAAGACATTGTATAATCATTTTCTTTGGACATTGTATAATTAGCTTGTCTGAATTGTACACTTTAATTTTTTCGGTCAAAGCTAGATAACCCTAGTTTGACTGTGATTACCATTTTTCAATGATGGTTACCTTCTCTTGTGACGGGACACGTCGGTCCATTTTTTGAGAACGATGTGTGATCATTCTCCTTATATGGTAGTATCGGTCAACTGTTTCTTGGAATGACTGAAACAAGTGTTGAGGTCTTTATTCCTGTCCATATAAGGCGCGATCTATTACAAATCTTTATCTGGAATGTTCCCTACATCGTCTCGTTTGATTCTTGCTCAGGTGTATGCGTTCTGCGCATGTCCGGACGTTAGGTGTGTCTGGGAAGCTTTCCTGTCTGGGAGTCGATTGAAAGTTGTGAAGCAGAGAGAACGCTTCTTGCGTCTCTGTGATTCTTGATAGGGAATTAGGAGCCCTATTGTGAGTTAGTTTAGCTTACAAGGTCCTTCCCTTGATAATTCAAAACGCCTGGAGACGTGTGTTTTTTGTGGTGTTGATTTCGAAACAAGGTAATACCTCATTTACGTTTCAAATCTGTAATCTAACTTTATGTTTGACAATGGTCGATCTCTGCTCACTTACGAATTACAGAAATAGAGGTTCTTCTACTAGAAGTCACGCCCCAGGTATCTTCATACCTGAGATTAATATGTACACGGGTCATACTTAGCCCGAAGGACAGTTCTATGTTCTATGAACGTCGCTATGTCAGCGATTGCACCTACGTCGAGGTTAGACTCAGGAATGCCTGTAAAGGTCAGCTTGACCTATACTCCTGGAACACCATCCTCGTGCGGACAATAATAGACTCATTTTGTACATCTGATGTGCCAGCATCAGAGAGGAGTATTGATTATTATTTAATGAACATTGATGATATGCAGCTGACACTGTTGCGGGATTTTGATGAACCTTATGTATGCAGATCCATAAACAAAACTTTAGAATGCTGAATTCATTGAACTATTGACGTCTATGACTTATGTAACGTATCTGTACTTGTGGCGTCAAATAAATGATGAAACGTCAAGAGCAGTTTACCCTTTTTATGACTTCGCATGTCATATTTCATGTGCTGTAACTCTGTGAACTACCTCACTACTATATACACAGCAACAACAAAAACCAGATAAGACACCCTACACTTCAACTATAATATACCTGGTGTCGATAGGGGTGGTATTTGACAGAGCTAAAGATTTACAACGTACTTGGACTTATACTAGCAACGTCCATAGTGGCCAGACAGTGTGGCCTTATCATCATTGAGTAAGCATCACCAAATCCACCCTTATCATTGTGATGGCCAATAACTGGTTCGTCTGGTTCCAGCACTCACGGGGGGTCAACAAACCCATTCATTATACAAGATGCAAGTTCGTGAACGATACTTCCTGCAAGATACAACATCTACAATGACGTATAGCATGTCCGCTATATTGTGAAAGTACCCGGCGCTGCCCGACAGTTTATCGATTTCATAGCTTTCAGAAGGTCAAGTGCCGATTGAAGCGATTTACTCATACTGCAGTTAGAAGGTCAAGTGCCGAGCATTGTAAGGAAGAAGGACAAGTGCCGAAACAACATTTCCAGTATCAGAAGCTCATTTCCTGCGTCAGGGCTATTTATGGGAGCAGTTGTCGATCACCGTTGGATCATTTATCCCCAGAATGCTGATCGCAACCTGTTCTGCACCGTGCTGACGTTTGGACTTATAGAAGTTAAGTGGCCTGTTTTGTTTGTGAACTGTGCATTTATGTTCTAACTGAGCCTTCTATACTTTCACACACTTTTTGCTACATGTTACATGTCTACATGTTGTATGTTATTTGTATATTTATATGTTTGTATTTCAGCGGCTGGTTGGGAAGGTGACTATCATAAGAAATACCACGTCATAGATGTCTTATGATAGCGTTCTGGTAGGAGCAATTTCCTTAATTGGAAATTGTTAGCAATATATATTGCTATTTTTGTTAGTTGTGACGACATGTACGTTTTGTTTTCGGTATTTTTTCGCATTCTTTATTTTTGTTTTGATTTGTTTGTATTTGTAGGTCTCCTCTTTTCTATTTTTCAGTTCTTTACACCATTTTTGTTTATACATTGTGACGTCATTTGTTTGTTTACATTTTTTCGCATTTGTCATCACATTCTTTGTGATATTTTCTTTTAGTTTTCGCTGTTTATTTAGTTGACTTTTGCGAATGTTTTCGTATTGTCTTTGATCCTTGTTATTGTTTACATTGTCTTTGATCTTTGTTATTGTTTACATTGTCTTCGATCTTTGTTATTGTTTATATAGTTCTTGCATAGTTAGCTTTCACTATTGTTACATATTTGCTCATGCACTATTGTTTGTATAGTGCACTTATCATAACTAACTGGTGGTTTTTGCGTATGCACTATTGTGTAGTGCAGTTATGATAAATAACTGATGGATATATGGTTATGCACTAATTTGTGTAGTGCCCTGATGATTAAGAAGTGACTGGTGATATTATTATACATTTGATAATACAAGTTTGGTGTCAAAGACTTGTTTCCCACAGAGATTGGGATAAACATTGTGATTATACAAGTACTTTATTTAAGTCTTGTTACTATTAAGGTTGAAATAAGATAATTAATTATTTCAGGTTTTGGACTCATAATATTAGACATCATGTCTACACTTGAGTACTTTATTGAGCAAGGGAAATCCCTTGGTAAGACTGGTGATAAATTGGAAGTATATGCGACTACTTAATATGATAAAGCATTAAAGGTGGAAGAGAAAAAAATGGAAATAGAAGCTGAACAAAAGAAATTGCAGATGCAGGTGGAGGAAAGAAGATTCCAAATGGAAATGGAAAAACAGAAAAGAGAAGCTGAGGAGAGAAGACTTGAAAAAGAGGCTGAAAATAAAAGACTTGAAAAAGAGGCTGAAAATAAAAGACTAGAGATAGAGTCTGAGGCTGAAGAGACAAAGTTACAAAGAGAGGCTGAAGAGAAAAAGTTACAAAGAGAGGCTGATGAGAGAAAAGCAAAAATGGAGCATGAAGAAAAACTCTTAGCTTTGGAGTTAGAAAAGTTGAAATTGTTGAACACTGGTAATGCTAATGATGCAAATAAGGTGTCAGATAATTTCAATGCAAGTACCTTTAAGATTAAGCTACCTGTATTCAATGCTTCCAGTGACAATATAACGTTTTATCTGGATAGATTTGAAGGTGCATGTAAAACACATAACATAGATAAATCACTGTATGTTTATCAGTTGTCAAATTTACATAGAGGTGATACTTTGAGTATGTTAAGTATGGTAGATGAGCCTGACAAGAACAATTATGAGGTTATCAGAGCAGTCTTGTTAAAGAAGTACCAACTTAACGAAGACGGCTATCGTCTTTAATTTAAAAATATGTTGCCAGATACTGGAGTTGAATTCTCTGAATTCATTTCAAAGATACGTCTTACTTTTTCACGATGGGTTGAGCTGTCTAAGACAGAACATACATATGAAGCACTTATGGACTTACTACTTAGAGATAAGGTTATGTCTTCTGTCAATGAATCTTTTCTTTCTTTTCTTCATGAGCGTAAGCCTAAAAACATAAAAGAAATGGAAGAATACTGTTGCCAGTATGTCACTGCGCATCCTCACGTAACCATTAGCAACTCTAAAGTAAAAGAAGTAAAAGAAGGTCTGCCAGTTGCTTCGGCAGCACCTTATGGCCCAAATTTCATGCATAAATTTCAGGGTAGCCAACAAAATTTTAATAAGAAGAGTAACCGTAATGATGCTCAGAATCATAGCAATCAATTTCAGGGTGATTCTTCTTCGCAGAACTGGAGACAAGCTGATACTCCACGGTATACCACTACCAATAATTTTAGACATTTTCGCAAAGGTAGTCAGTATAGAGGAAACTATTTTTCGCGGAGACCTCAAAACCAATATAATGGAGGTTCTCAACAGTATAGAAATGGTAATGACAGTTATGGAAACTGGAATTCAAACCAGGATAACAATTACAGTAGGGAGTTTAATGATAATTGCAGAGGCAATAATGGTCGCGGTAGATCGCAACATAAAAGAAAAAGATATCAACAGGCAAACTGTACAGCAGGAGTCTCAGGGAGCATGTAAACAAGGTGATGATGATAAAAACTCTAGTGCTATCACATGTTCTGCCTTTGACTTTAGTAGGGCAACTAAATGTTCCCAATCCAGTACTTTGTTCGAACCGACTACCGTAACTACTTTAAGCTGTGGTCATCCTCTTTCCGCTCTTCCTGCTGCTGTGGCGCATGACGGGAGAGGTTCTCTTATACTACATAAGGGTCTTGTAAACAGTAATCCAGTCTCAGTTTTATTTGATTCTGGATATACTACTATTGGTGTTAGGCAATCTCTTGTAAATCCATCCTGTGCTACAGGAAAGGTCATCAAATGTGTAACATTTGGTGGCACTTTGAAAAAGTATCCTACTGCCATAATACATATTTCTACTCCCTTCTTTACGGGAGATGTCCACGCGTGTCTCCTTCCAAACCCTATTGCGGACCTTATTACTGGTCGTATTCACGGAGTTAGGTAATGTACCCCACAGCAGATTGCTGTTTGGGAGGAGCAAAACATTGAAGCTACCAATGCGGTGGTCACAAGAGCACATGCTCTGGATCCACCTCAAACTTCATTAACTTATAATAATGAAGTAGATAGCCAAAATACTCACTTGATTATTTCACGTGACTCATTTATAAAATTGCAAGAAGAAGATCCTTCTTTACAAAAATTCTTCATTCTAGCAAAAAAAGGTGATCCAAATCAGAATACTAACAGAAAGTCTTGGATTTCTATGAAGAACGGCGTACTTGTGCGTATGGTACAAGACTCGACTACGTCCACTCATTCTCAAATTCTTGTGCCTAAGATTATGAGATTGCAAATACTGCAACATGTTCATGACTCGCAATGTGCTGGACATATGGGTTTTTCCCGTACAAAGTCGAGGGTTCTTGCGGTTTTCTTTTGGCCATTTGTGAGCAAGGACATACGAATTTACTGTCGTTCTTGCAAAGTGTGTCAGGAGGTCAAATCGATAGGACCACGACATGCTGCGCCTATCCAGGCTGCTGACATTCCTATTCGCCCTTTTCAGAAAATGGCAATAGATATTATCGGTCCTTTTAGGATCAAGTCGGCCAGAGGACATCAATTTATCCTTACATGTGTCGATATGTGCACACGTTGGTCAGAGGCTATACCTCTCAAGAGCATCTCCACTGCCGATATCGCAGACGCTCTTTGGCTAATATTTTCTCATTTGGGATTCCCCCGAGAAATATTGTCAGACCATGGCACTCAACTTATATCCGACACTATGTCACAGGTAATGTCTATGCTACATATTAAAGGTCTCTCAGCAGTATCTATCACCCAATGTCTAATGGGTTAGTTGAGCGTTTGAATAGGACACTAAAAACTTTACTTGGGAAGATAACTGAGGATCATCCTCAGGATTGGGACAGGGTTTTACCCGCGGCTCTCTTTGCTTATAGAGAGGTCCCCAATGAACACACAGGGTTTTCTCCTTTTGAACTTGTCTTTGGCGTGCAACCGCGCGGCCCTATGTCTTTACTCCACGTTCTTATCACTGCCGATAATATTAGCGATGAGACTCAATATTCTTACGAGTATGTCATTGCTGTTAGGCAAAAGATCATCGAGGCATGCAAACTAGCAACTTCTTTATCCGAATTTGCTAAAGGAAAGGCAAGGCAGTTTGCAAATAAAAATAGATGTCTACGACAACTTTGTCCAGGTGACAAAGCACTCGTTCTTCTTCCGTCAAGGGAGAACAGACTTCTTATTGCATGGAAAGGTCCGTATGCAATAGTCTCTAAAATTTCCGATGTCGACTATGTTGTCGATATTGATGGAAAGCATAAAACTTTCCACATAAATATTCTCACGGAATTTCATGAAAGACCTGACTATTTGCAGCCTATTTTCCGGGCAACGGACAATTCTCCAGTACCTCATGGTCATTACTCATCCCTGTCAGTTATACAGGATGAGGAAACTACTTTTTCTGATGTCAATCTTCCACTTCCTGTGATCCCACTTCATTCAACGGAATCTTGGAAAAACATTTCCGTTTCTCCTAATCTTTCCGCTGAGGAACATCGACAAGTTTCTTCGATGTTACAAACATTTCAGGATGTCCTTACCGACATCCCGGGACACACACATGTCATTGAACATGACATAATACTAACTGACCATAATCCTATCAGAGTCAGACCCTATCCAATACCTATCCATTTTCAGTCACAAGTCGAAAAAGAATTGGATGAAATGATACGATTGGAAATCATTGAACCATCCACTTCGGCATACTCTTCGTCTATGGTTATTGTTCGAAAGAAGGATAATAACATTCGCATTTGCGTGGATTATCGCAAATTGAACCAAGTTACGAAGTTCGATGCTGAACCTATGCCTTCATTGGAAGAGCTACTAAACGAACTTTCTAATTCTAAATTCTTTACCAAACTCGACTTATCGAAAGGTTATTGGCAAGTTCCTTTAACTGAACGAGCCAAACCTTTTACTGCTTTTTCTACACCTAGGGGTTTATTCCAATGGAATTTCATGCCTTTCGGTCTTATGAACGCCCCTGCTACATTCGTACGCATGATGCGTCGAATTCTAGCATATCGTACAGATGTCATAGCATACTTAGACGATATCTGTCTGTTCAGTGATTCCTGGGAAGATCACTATTTGGGTTTATACGAATTGCTGTCTACTCTTCGCGAGTATAACTTGACTGCAAAACCCTCTAAAGCCTTTATAGGATTTAGTGAGATTTCTTTCCTGGGTCATCGTGTTGGTCATGGTCATTTAAAGACAGAGGACCACAATGTTTCAAAAATACTTAACATTTCTGTGCCTAAGACGAAAAAACAAGTGCGTAGTCTCTTAGGTTTGATACAATTTTACGGACGATTCATTCCGAATCTGTCCTCCATTATGGCACCTCTTTCTACTTTATTGAAGAAAGGATCGCCTAATCTGATCCGCTGGTCTCAAGAATGTCAATCCTCATTGGACCAGATTAAAACTCTATTTTCATCTCCACCTATCCTTAAGTTACCTACTATTGAGAAGACTTTTGTTCTTCGAAGTGACGCCTCGTCTAATGGAATTGGGGCAGCACTTATGCAGGAGTATTATGATACTCTGCATCCGGTGACGTATATCTCTAGGAAATTAAATGCTGCAGAAAGGAATTACTCGGTTTTAGACCGTGAATTATTGGCTATGGTATGGTCAATTCTCAAGTTGCAAAGATTCCTTCTAGGCGCACATTTCCTTGAGGAAACCGACCAGAAAGCTCTTACTGCTATTCAGAGCAAAAACTTGAAGAGCTCGAGGTCCACTCGATATGCCATAGCTCTTCAACCATTTCATTTCACGGTGCGAGCTATCCGTGGTTCGGATAATGTGATGGCAGACATTCTGTCCAGATGCCCACACGATTCCACTTAATTCTACTGTCATATATAATGACATATCAGCACATATTTTCTATCTTTTTGAGAATTTATAACATTGTACCATATAATTTCCTTTTTTCTGTTACCGATTTGATCATAACGGAAGAAAGCTTAGTTAGCAATATACGGGCCAAAAGCTCACATGGCCACATTTATATATTGTAATTTGATGACTGTATTAAGAGATTTAACTTTTGTCTTAAAGATTTGTGTTATTGATATTTTCGCAGCACATCATTGACGTCTGCGAGATTATGTACATTGTGGAACCATGAAGTATATCAAGTCCTATCCTAATTTGGAGCGGATTATGTCCACATCTTCTAGTAACGATTATATCCATGTCTACGAGGAACAGCTGATTTATTAGTATTGATTAATAATGCAGTGTATAATGTACTTTTTGTTGAATATGTGTAATTCTATAGTGCGGTATATTAGTATGTGACACCGCTGTTTGCACAACACTTCATTGTGTAATACTATGATAATATATTTAATTTTATAGATTTGTATGAGTATGATTTGGCTTGCATTATGATGTTGCCATCACTGTGGCGTATGTTGGTGGCACATCCCTGGAATATACGTGTACACTTAGGGAAATATTTTCTCTAAGGATCTGAGATATAATCTCAGTTTCGCTCCATGCGTCGAGCTAGCCTCATATTAGGCATTATATCCGCGCATCATACGTGCGTTAGGAGCCTGTTTTTTCTGGCTCAAGGATTCAAAAAAAATGTTTCATTTTTTTCCGGGGGGTGCGGTAATCTGTTACGCACAGAATTTTTTCCGAAGACATTGTATAATCATTTTCTTTGGACATTGTATAATTAGCTTGTCTGAATTGTACACTTTAATTTTTTTCGGTCAAAGCTAGATAACCCTAGTTTGACTGTGATTACCATTTTTCAATGATGGTTACCTTCTCTTGTGACGGGACACGTCGGTCCATTTTTTGAGAACGATGTGTGATCATTCTCTTTATATGGTAGTATCGGTCAACTGTTTCTTGGAATGACTGAAACCAGTGTTGAGGTCTTTATTCCTGTCCATATAAGGCGCGATCTATTACAAATCTTTATCTGGAATGTTGCCTACATCGTCTCGTTTGATTCTTGCTCAGGTGTATGCGTTCTGCGCATGTCCGGACGTTAGGTGTGTCTGGGAAGCTTTCCTGTCTGGGAGTCGATGGAAAGTTGTGAAGCAGAGAGAACGCTTCTTGCGTCTCTGTGATTCTTGATAGGGAATTAGGAGCCCTATTGTGAGTTAGTTTAGCTTACAAGGTCCTTCCCTTGATAATTCAAAACGCCTGAAGGCGTGTTTTTGTGGTGTTGATTTCGAAACAAGGTAATACCTCATTTACGTTTCAAATCTGTAATCTAACTTTATGTTTGACAATGGTCGATCTCTGCTCACTTACGAATTACAGAAATAGAGGTTTTTCTACTAGAAGTCACGCCCCAGGTATCTTCATACCTGAGATTAATATGTACACGGGTCATACTTAGCCCGAAGGACAGTTCTATGTTCTATGAACGTCGCTATGTCAGCGATTGCACCTACGTCGAGGTTAGACTTAGGAATGCCTGTAAACGTCAGCTTGACCTATACTCCTGGAACACCATCCTCGTGCGGACAATAATAGACTCATTTTGTACATCTGATGTGCCAGCATCAGAGAGGAGTATTGATTATTATTTAATGAACATTGATGATATGCAGCTGACACTGTTGCGGGATTTTGATGAACCTTATGTATGCAGATCCATAAACAAAACTTTAGAATGCTGAATTCATTGAACTATTGACGTCTATGACTTATGTAACGTAAATGTACTTGTGGGGTCAAATAAATGATGAAACGTCAAGAGCAGTTTACCCTTTTTATGACTTCGCATGTCATATTTCATGTGCTGTAACTCTGTGAACTACCTCACTACTATATACACAGCAACAACAAAAACCAGATAAGACACCCTACACTTCAACTATAATATACCTGGTGTCGATAGGGGTGGTATTTGACAGAGCTAAAGATTTACAACGTACTTGGACTTATACTAGCAACGTCCATAGTGGCCAGACAGTGTGGCCTTATCATCATTGAGTAAGCATCACCAAATCCACCCTTATCAATTAGTAAAACTCAAAGGGAAATAATTAGTGACAGATTTTGTTAATATATACAGTACTACTAATAAGGCAGTGACATATTTTGTTAATATATACAGTACTACTAATAAGGCAGTGACAGCTGAATAAGACGGGAATAAGGTCCTTCATTTAAACTAATTGTTTGACTGTGTGTAACACTAGACAAGGGTGATACGTTAGCCAATAATTGTACTTTATGTAACCTTACACTGGGGTGATACATTAGCCAATCATTGTACTTTATGTAACCTTACACTGGGGTGATACATTAGCCAATCATTGTACTTCATGTAACCTTACACTGGGGTGATACATTAGCCAATCATTGTACATTATGTAACCTTACACTAGGGTCAAACATTAGCCAATAATTGTACTTTATGTAACCTTACACTAGGGTGATACATTAGCCAATAATTGTATTTTATGTAACCTTACACTAGGGTGATACATTAGTGTTGTAGTCGTTTTCACAGTTGATCACCAATTGTTGTAGTGGTATAATTCATGCTGACTACTGGTGCTGATAACGCGAATGTTTATTGATTGAATGGTGATAAGGCAAAGGACACTGGAAACACTTTGGTTTGATTGCAAGATATATCAATGGTTTATTTCACCATAACGTGGACGTACATCACAAGACGACAGAGCAAACACATTCTGACATTGGCGTGTTGCATATATAAAATGACGCAGGTAGCATGACAATTTAAATAGTAATGTCCAACTTGAATAGCCTCATCAAAGGTATATATATATATATATATATATATATATATATATATATATTATATATATATATATATATATATATATATGTTTTATATATATATATTATATATATATATATATAATATATATATATATATATATATATATTCAACGATTATCCTGTTGAAGGCATGGCAAAATCAAAGTAAGTTATTGAGAAAACATCATTAGAATCCTTAGAAGATTTGACTGACCTCTAAGACTTGCCGTAGTTCGTTGGACGGCTAGTAGATTCTTTATATTCCAATAAATTCATTATTTGCCTCATTTACTCAAACGTAATCCATAAAAGACTGCCGGATCATATATTATAGAAAGAACTTCAATTCAGTCTAGAGCCAGTCTAGCTCTCACTAGCGACGGGTTAATAATCCACGTCGACGCTCTGGTTAGCTGGAACTGGCGAAGCATAAATATACATATTATTTAAGAGAGACCTACTTTCAAAAAATCCTCACTGCCAGAACTTCCACATGGAAGGCAGTATCAAACAATCATAGTCGTATACCCATTATATGGGGCTCCCGAAAACCAGAACAACGTCTGATTAGAATCTCCGGCATCTTGTCTCTGTTGTCACTGCGTCATGCAGTGTTTAGCATCAACCCAATGCGCACCAAATATGTTCTCTTTCGTGCGCGACGAATTAAAATATAATTAATTACATATATATTCTTATTACTTACGCTAATGAGTACCCTCTTAACAGAAGTTAGACTTATGTCTACTTTAATACTGTTAAGTCGCACAAAAAGGACGCAACAATTAGCCATTCATTGTACTTTATGTAACCTTACACCAGGGTGATTCATAAGCTATTCATTGTACTTTATGTGACCTTACACTAGGGTAATACTTTAGCCGATAATTGTATTTTATGTAACCTTACACTAGGGTGATACATTAGCCATTCATTGTACTTTATGTAACCTTACACTAAGATGATACATTAGCCAATCATTGTGCTTTATGTGACTTTACACTGCGGTGGTACATTAGTCAATCAGTGTACTTTATGAAACCTTTCACTTGGGTGATACATTAGCCAATCATTGTACTTTATGTAACCTTACACTAAGGTGATACATTAGCCACTCATAGTACTTTATGTAACCTTACACTAGGGTGATACATTAGCCAATCATTGTACATTATGTATTTTTTGCCCGAGAGGACCAAAATGAGAATAGGCAGACGTTAACACAGAACTAAATGTTATTTGCCTATGTTCTCGGCATTTCTCGGGTTTTCAGGGATACCGAATTGCTAGAGCAAGACTCCAGTCAGGCGAAGAACGTCACATTCTCTTCGATCCAGAGGGTTTCTGAAAGAAACACTTAGCATTCACAAGGCGTCACCCCATACCTGAAACAAAACCCTTTGTCAACGCCATTCTCTCTAACGGGAAATTAAGCTCACGCAGTGTGCAATGAGCCAACGCAAAATCTGAAATCGTAGTGCAGTAATAGTTTCCTACTCGCCTTTGGATTACCAGTCAGAGCATTGCGGCTTCAAACATATCTAGCAGCCCAGCGTCTATAGCAGAATTTAAAATCACCAGACTTTGTGTGCTTAAACGGAGCACTCAGTCAAACCACAGTCCAATCCAGCCCAAACCGGATTTAATACCAAGTACGAAAGCAAAAATTTGAAGCGCCGGATAAGAGCGCAAGGGACTGTTTGTCCTGAAGTAACTTCGTCCTGTGTGTATTTCTGGATATTTAAAACCCCGCACTTATGAGCGGTCAGCCGGAGATAGACAGAGTCTTCCAGTCCACCTCGCGCAATTAGGGTGTCACCAACGATAGCGCCTACAGTGAATTTATTGCATGTTAGTTCCATCACCTATGAAGGATATCTACACGTAAAGACACTTATTGGAGCTATTGCATTTGGTCCCACGATAGCGGACGGACTGACACTCAGTTTATTTATTTCTCGGTGTTCTACCGGTTTTATGTTGGTGGTCTGTGTGTTCGTTGGTGTGTATCTGCATATTTGTGATTATTTATATAATTTTATGTTATTTGTGCTGAGATGCATTATTTTCATACATTTCTTCTTTAAATAAATTTTACTCATTTATTAATGCGCTGTTCACGACCCTTTCATCCATAATTAACATTCTCAAGCTCTTTACTTTAGTCTCTATGTCTGATTCAGAGAAAAAAGGAAGAGCAGGCGGTGCTTAGACTATATAAGTGTGTTGAGGCTTGGAGAGAGAGATAATTTTAATAAATCTTCTTCCAGGTTTCTCTCAAGTCCACCTCCTATTTACACCTTTTCTATGTGTAATCTATAACTTTGTCAGTCCACTATCATTGTCGATTTCACTACTATTGTCTAATTCGACAAATACTTTTACACTTTAACTTAACCACGACAGCAATGCAGAAAATATGCTTTTTTATGACTCATGTTTAATCGAAGAAATCCACTTTCTTCTGGTATTTTATGAAATGACACAGCTGGTACATATATATTGTTACAACAGGAAAGGTTTTATGACATGACACAGCTGGTACATATATATTGTTACAACAGGAAAGGTTTTATGACATGACACAGCTGGTACATATATATTGTTACAACAGGAAAGGTTTTATGACATGACACAGCTGGTACATATATATTGTTACAATAGGAAAGGTTTTATGACATGACACAGCTGGTACATATATATTGTTACAACAGGAAAGGTTTTATGACATGACACAGCTGGTACATATATATTGTTACAACAGGAAAGGTTTTATGACATGACACAGCTGGTGCATATATATTGTTACAACAGGAAAGGTTTATGACATGACACAGCTGGTACATATATATTGTTACAACAGGAAAGGTTTTATGACATGACACAGCTGGTACATATATATTGTTACAACAGGAAAGGTTTTATGACATGACACAGCTGGTATATATATATATTGTTACAACAGGAAAGGTTTTATGACATGACACAGCTGGTGCATATATATTGTTAAAACAGGAAAGATTCAAGGGAAAAGACATATAAGACGACAAAAAGAGGAGATACTGGATAGTTTGGCATCACTGCATGGAAAGTAATCAATAACAGAATTGATAAACTCATTGGAAATAGTAAGAAGTCGAGAGACATGATCTCCTACATTACCAGCATGGTACTTGAAGAAAAAATAAAAATAAGAAAACACATTTATGATTACTAGTACGACATCTTTGATGAATGTTTCACATTTCTTATCATCTATAACGTAATATTTACAGCAACTATCACACTCATGACCTCAACAATAAGTCCTATTACTTAGTCAAAATCATACAACACTCTGAAATTGTTTTTCAATAAGATTAAATCAGTCAATGTAGCATACATACAACAATGGAAATGATGGACACACACTATAACACAAACAGCAACCAACTGTCACGTCACGTGAGAAACGACGACATATTAGAAGTCAGAAGAAGTATGCTGCTATATATAGTACTTGACTATTAACACCCGAAAACAGGGGATAAATCGTTAACCATATGTACAAGATAGCAAGTAAGTGACATAAGAGTACAACACTTAAACAAGACGCAAAGAGTTACAAAATATGCACAACGACGTGTACTCAAACTTAACCAGCACAACTAACATGTAATGTGCTCGGTTTGTTAAGCGGAGCAGCCGCAGGAATGTTCGCCTACTCAACTCCGCCACGAGACAAAGACAGCCACGCCCTAAAAAGAAAAACAGTCTAATGCAATCTCTTTCAACAAGGACAAATGAAAGAATTAAACTCACCTCCCGTCCTCCCTTAGACAATTGTAAAACAATAATAATACACAGAAGGCAGAACGACAATAACATAATGACAATGAAACGATGAGGGCTTCTACACAAACTAGCCACAAGCCAGACCAGTCCGAACAAAAGTAAGAAAATGAAACATTGAATGTTAGTTTCTATACTAAGGCAAATAATGTAAATACTAAAACATATATAAGAAGTCTGTGAAAGTGAAAAATATGTAAAGTAATCGCAAGTGATACAGACTCTTATACTAAAAAATCAAGAAAATAGGTACAGGAATAATCTCCCTTGGATGTAGGAGTAATAAGACAATTGACCAATTTAAGAAAACTTTAAAAGAACGATAGCGAAATAAGACCGAAGAAAGAAATGTCCTATTACAACACTATAAGAATGGAATATGAAAGATAATGGACGTAAAAGTGGAACAGATGACAGATAGGAAAAAATAATGAAAGAAATATATAACTGAAAATGTATACAGCATATATTTAAAAAATACAATTCAAAATATCATGACATATGTGACTTATCTGACAATCCGGCGCTGACACGACAAATGCAGCTCCAATGAAGCTCCTCGCTCGTAGATGATGAAAATGATGACTCGCGAACAAAGTCACTCACAAAATACATAAATGTTCTATAAAGTTTCATCACAGCGCGTGACGCATCACAATCCACAACCCGGAGGTATAAACACTGCACAGTTAAATCACGCACTGAAGCAGGTAGCACAAGTCCTGGAACTAACCTGGAACTAAAGTCTCACTGACTGGTATATGTGTATAACAAAGATGAACAGTCACTCGGCTTGGTTAGCACAGTCACAAAAGACTCAAAAGTCCACAAGGGATGGACCTCAGTACCAAGACTAACTTTTCACAGCGATAGCAACACAGAGCAGGATTCCAGTGGCACTGGATACCACGGCGCAGGAGGATAAATCAACTGCTTCCCAACAAGCAACTCCCAGCACACAGGGCAAAGGGCTATACCAGCAGCACAGGCTGGCTGCAATACATGGACACAGACTATTGCTACAGCACGGAATGGCTGCAGTACACAAACACAGTCTATTGCTACAGCACAGGAACACAGTATATTGCTACAGCACGGGTTGGCTGCAGCGCAGGAACACAGTATTTCACTACAGCACGTATGGGCTGCAACGCATGAACACACGATGTCGCTACAGCATGGGTTGGCTGCAGCGCAGGAACACAGGAATACTGGCAGGCATGTTGTGGCAGGAATTCTAGTAGGCTGGAGGGCTACGTCGTGTGGCGGGAACAGCAGAATGTGCCTACACCAAAACGCCCTATGACACCTGTAATCCTTGGTAAACTCGAAAGTTTACGGGTCTTTTATATGTGGACATGCGCCCTAATATAACCGACTAGATTGAACGGGACGTGCCTCGCCAAAACGAGGCAAAAGTTTTACATGTTTAAAAAAAAATCTCCCCGCCCTGTTCAACTCGTAACTTTACTCCGCAGAGAGCACACCAATGTTACCAAGAAACAGCGAATAGGCCTACCTCGTAATATGTCTACTTATTCAGCCCGACAATTCATCAATGACTGAACTAACATTGCTGACAGCAGAACAACTTATGAAGGAGAATAATAACCACAACACTGCACTTTTCTAAGCTGTCAAAAACACTGACCTACCAAAATATTTAATTCCTAGCAGCAACAAACAATCAAAACAAGAAGGGAACCGTGACCTATTTCGACATAAAGATTACTCACATCACCAAAATTGACTAGCCTAGCTGAACTCTCACCTCGTTACCGATCGCTGTTCTGTGAACTGAATACTGACACAGGGATACCGATTATACACTACCGTAAACCGTCTAATATTTTAGCACCAGCAGAATACTTTAGAACAATTCTGCAAGAAATCAAGATATCCGAACAACGGACACATGCAACAAATCTATATAGCCACTAAGCCATAGAATGCGCCCGAAGACGTCAAAGAAGAGGACGATTGACCCCAGATGTCAAACGTGTGATGTATAGTATGTCAACACAATACAAATACATACACGTCCACTGTACGTATGAACTTCATGCAGGACAGGAATAAGGCTCGTACACGCTAAGGGCTTTACGAACAGTGGTGACACTAATAAAGGCGAGCTAAAATAGCTATTATCCCTTTATTCACTGAACAATAACTTGACCAAAAGTTGCCAGAATGAGATACAAAATATACACGTGCTACTACTACAAAAGTACGGAAGATATAAACTAACCGATCGGCCTCGTAGTCAAGACTGACCATTACTCAGTATAATGAGCGACGAGGCGAACTACAGTGTAACATTCTCATATAATTATCAAACACCATGCAAGAATGATAATTTATCTTTTTTTTTTTTTTTTTTTTCTATAACCAGCGGCACTCGAGCTTTCTAGCTCTTTCGGCCCAATGACATGTCATTGCGAGGCTGGGGGGTCAGTGAACTTTCCTTCCAACCCGGTCAGGAGCTTCGCTCCTTCCCATCCACACGGGATTTATGTGTAGGAGCCGTTCAGATTATTCAGTCAAATTTCCGGTCGTAAACATTTCTTCAAACGCCGACGGCCGGGTTTGAACCATGAACACCTGTACACCAGCGCGGCTCCCAAGAGAATGATAATAACAGCAAATACAGCTGACAACTTTGTAGAGCAAAATAGTTCTGAACTAGAACAAATACACCAGTACTATACTAACAATGGCAACTACTCACTGTCCCGCCAGAGGCCGAAATACGGTATTAAAAACAACTTTCCAAAACACACGTCTCTACGAGACGGCTCCCAAGACAATAATGATCTATCCTTTCTTTTGCGCCAATATTCAAACCTGTCACGTGGCATCACATGGCGGGTTGTTTGCGCCGGAACTCAAGCATATCGAGTTTTCTTTACGGCCCAGGAAAACATAGCTTGGCTTACAACCAAGCGTACAAGTCAAAACGGCAGTAAAACGTGCCGTGGCAATAGATGTTTCTGCTATCTCTATCATATCATTAATTTCGTAGAATTGCCTTGTGTATAGTTCTCGAGATCTTCTAAGAACAACCTTTACACGTGCAGTCTTACACACCAGTTTAAAGTTCGCTTTTTTATCTTACACCTTTGGCTTCATTACACGGTAGTGTATTGGGGAGAGATCTACTGCCAGACTCCACATTACAAAGCCATGTATTAGCCAGAGATCTACTGTCAGACTCCACTGTCGTGATTTGAATCTGTAATAACCACATAGTCATATTTTCCGCGCTCAAAATCTAGAGTAAAAAGTCCAAATTTGGGGACCAATCAGAAAGCTCCTTTTCTAGTGTCTATAACGATACCTTTCATTATAAGCAAAAGGGCTTAATCTGTGTTTTTGAAGGAAGAAAGTTATTTGATTTCTCTAAGATTAGCGATAAATAAAAATAAATACCTAGTTATTATAACATCGGATATATCACTTTATAAATAGGTACCAATCCGGCCTCATAAAAGTAAGTCAATTAAGAGAAAAAATTTATTTTAGTAATATTCATACATCAGGGAAACACCCGATTTAATTACTTAAAAATTAATTACAGTATATTGACATGCAAGGAAATAGCGCAAAAATAAACATATAGAAAAATAGAGATAAATTGGCCGTTTTATTATTACTTTAAATAATTAAAATCGGTCCAATAATAACAGAAATATTAAATAAATAAGACTATTCACTTTGTACGAGCAGGGTGTAGAACCGTTTAAACTAAGATTCTTTAAAAAAATTTTGACTATGCTCTGATTGGCTAATCGTATCGCTATGTATAGATGAGAGACATAGAAAGCTTGCCATAAATTTTTAAATTCAAACCAAGCTGCACGAACTAGAGCAGACGGTGCCTGCCACATCTTTTGCCGTTCTGAACTGAAAGTAAATCTAGAGAGTCGTTTGACGGCCTGTCAGCTTGTGTTTGTATACCTGATGGTAAGAAAGACCTATCTATATATGGTTATATATATATATATATATATATATATATATATATATATATGTGTGTGTGTGTGTGTGTGTATATATCATTAATCAATTGCCTGTGTATTTCAAACGATGTGTTCGGCGATGTGCAGGAAGTGAAATAACAAATGTGTTGCTGCCATATTGGCCTAGTTGTAAACGTGTGTAGTTAAATACGACAGGCCAGAAATTGGAAACAGTTCAGATATTTGCTAATTATGGCACAATTGAGCATTGTAAGTCTGTTAGTGTGTTTGATTGCATATTTTTCCTACAGTTACACATTGATCATGTATATAGAATGGAAGGACAGGAATTGTTGACATGAAGTAATCAAGTTGTCACTTACTGTTGTGTACCTAACCCAATTATGGTATGGAAGCCAATCATGGGGCTAAGGATTCTATCATAGAATTAGTACAGTAAAAGAATATTCACATGGAACTGGCTGTGGGAGGAGACGTTATCTGTCCAGTGCAACCTGTTAGCACAATTACGGAAAGGGTAAGTTGTGATGTTGGTGTGAGTGTGTGAACAGAAGCAGATACCTACATGGAATGTGATCATTCCTTCATTCCAGGGTATGTCTCACTAGTGCTAGGAAAGCACCTGTCATCTTGTGAGGAAGCCTGTGGACTACAGAAACCCAGAACTACGTCCAGCCTCCAAGCTTTGAGCTGCCAATTTGTGTGGTCAGCGAAGGTGGAGAAGAGATCATCATTTACCAGGATCCAAGATAAGTGAACTGTGGGTTCACTGCACAGCTCTATCCAGATATCCAGCAAAAAGTTTCACACTTATAAACACTATCCCTTAATGAAGAAAACAATGAATAACAATACTTATGTGACTCTTACCAGCCAGAGAAACTGAATAACCTAGTAGTAGAGACTTTATGTGACAATTAGTAATACTTCACCTTTTATTCAGGAGGGAAGATTCTTTCCAGTTTATTTATTTTTATGTGTATATATCATTACAGTTCTTTTGAGTATTCCTGACCGGAAAAGATTTTACGGTTCAGGACAAATTAAATTGTAAATAACTTTCATTCAGACTTGCTTGATACCTTTATTAAAGTTTAAGTTCTGTTTTTGAAATTTATTACTAGATTATATTAATTAAAACACCCTTAGATAAGTAGTCAACCAAAATCCAACCATATACTCATTAATCTTTGTGGGATCACGAGAGGTAGCAGTTAGGGACTCAGAGTATATCATCATCATCTTCTCTGGGAACTTACATAGCTTGACCCCACTTTGATGTCTATACACCCTTGCTCTTTTCAGAGAAGGGGGTATTACTTATAAGACCAGTCTTTTATCTGGCACTATCCTGGTATCCTCTGATACACTTATTTCTCCAGGATATCTGTAATTAATAACATCCAAACCTCTCGCTACATCCACATTACAAAGCCATGTATTAGGCAGAGATCTACTGTCAGACTCCACATTACAAAGCCATGTATTAGGCAGAGATCTACTGTCAGACTCCACATTGCAAAGCCATGTATTAGGCAGAGATCTTCTGTCAGACTCCACATCCCACACCCATGTATTAGGCAGAGATCTACTGTCAGACATTACATAACGCACTCATGTATTAAGCACAGATCTACTGTCAGACTCTTTACCACAAAGACATGTATTAGGCAGAGATCTACTGTCAGATTTCACATAACGCACTCATGTATTAAGCAGAGATCTACTGTCAGACTTCACATAACGCACTCATGTATTAAGCAGAGATCTACTGTCAGACATCACATAACGCACTCATGTATTAAGCAGAGATCTACTGTCAGACTCTATACCACAAAGACATGTATTAGGCAGAGATCTACTCTCAGACTCCACATAACACAGTCATCTATTAGGCAGAGATCTACTGCCAAACTCCACATCACACAGGCATGTATTAAGCAGAGATCTACTGTCAGACTCTACACCACACAGACATGTATTAGGCAGAGATCTACTGTCAGACTCCAAATCACACACACATTTATTAAGCAGAGATCTACTGTCAGACTCTACACCCTACAGACATGTATTAGGCAGAGATCTACTGTCAGACTCCACCTCACACAGACATGTATTAAGCAGAGATGTACTACTTTTTTTATCCACACACAATACCTTTCCTGTATTTTCTATGCCCCGGTTTATTCTTGGTAGCCTATTTGTGTCGTATTCACCTGCATATTTTTGTCCTGAATGTGACATAATTCTTATTATATGTAATATTATATTTATAGCAACATTCATGAAAGCGACAGATGCCACATCATCTATATCGTATATTTACAACAACGATCAATAATTTAAAACATTTCTCATCATCTATAACCTATTATTTACAACAACTATTATGAATGTTACACATTTCTTATCATCTATAATGTACTATTTACAGCAACGATCATGAATGTTACACATTTCCCCAACATCTATAACGTATTATTTATACTACCGATCATAAATGGGACACATTTTGCATCATCTATAACGTATTTTTACAGAAACATTCATGAATGTGACACGTCTCTCATAATGTATAACGTAATATTTACAGCAACGATCATGAACCAGTTACTGGAGATGGCCACACAAATAAAAACATATTCTGACGTCACTGACAGCAAACTGACTGCAATGAAAACTGAAATAGAGACACTTTTTCAAGGACAACTTACTGAGCTGAGAACTGATGTGGAAACATTGTTTAACAATGTGTTAGGGCAACTCTCAAGGCTAGAGACAGTTCTTAACTCATCATTAATCACCGTTCCGGTTGATACAGTTCAGGTGAGATACTTTGATTTGTTCTCTTATATGCGTGATATAATTTAGACGCTTACAACAAATGTTAAAAAATGTTTTATATATATATATATATATAGGCAAAAGTAAATAAAAACTAACAGAATAAGAGAACGAACAACTTATTCCAGCTGAACGTGAGAATAAAAATACAATATTACATATACATCTAACCTTTCTTGTATGTTTCCAAAACAATAATATGTAAAACAGATAGTAGCCAAGGACAGTTATTGTTAAAAGCATATTTACTAAATTTTTCTATTACAGCAGGTACTAAACGTTTGAGAAATACTCTACTAGCGCGCAAATAGCAATGGACTGACCTCGACTTACGACCACAAATACCTAGTACTTAGGGCGATCATCTCCTGTATCCTATCCCTTTAAATTGGATTAGTTTTGCTGTACGGTAACATCGGCTAGGCATGCTACCGTAAAGCAGCCAAGTTTGTTATTGTTACGTCTAAGTCTCAAACCGTGTGGGCCAGGCAGACGAGGACAAGCTATGTATGTGAAAAATGAACTCCTTCATTTGTGGATAGATATAAGTGTCCATTCTAATGAGGATGCAGAATTGTAGGGGATTGTACTGCATATAAGTGGTCAAGAATGGCAAATCTTCAATGTATATGCTCATGTGGATCGCATTCCGGAAGAGGGTAGCTTGGAGTTCCTGACTAAATTGTCCGAAGAACCTAAGAAGATGTGCTTAACTGCTGGCGAATTTAATGCTAGATCTAAGGAGTAGGAAAACTCCACGGAAAATAGACAAGGTGTTGCCTTGAATCAGGTTTTACTCAGCTCAAACCTATCCATTTAAAATGATGGTCGGCCAACAAGACTGGCATGTACACTAGGGTGACCATACGTCCGGAATTGGTAGGATGTGTAAGGTTTTTCATGTATAAACTATGTGTTCGGACAGATTTTTTTATATATATATATATATATAATTGGATTTCTTTCATTTCTAATGTCGTTATATCGCACTACTGTGTGGGACAAAAATTCAGAAGCGAAAAATGAAAGTTCAAAGGCTTACGTCTCAGTCTTTCCAGCAGTTCTCGTCTAGAGTGGTGACCGACATCAAAAGACTTTCTGCTCTCCTGGCGGTTTTACCTGTAGAATACTCGTGTTCCGAGATCAAAGGATATTAGTAATTTTTATATTTCCCCTGAGCAAACTTCAAAGGGTCAGTTCCGCCTTTCTCACGCGCTGTGTGTCTGTCAAGTATTATATGATTGACAGATAAGCTCGCGTGAGTAAAAACGAGTAAAATCAAAGCGTGATTTCTTTCCTGTTATGACTGACAGGTCACGAAGATTGTAAACACTGCGTTAGCTGCGGTTTAAAGAAAAGAGTGCGGGAACAAAAGGGTGAGGTGTGTGATAAGAGGTTTTGATGTTACTAATTATAGGCTATCCTGGACAAATAGATGTATCAGAGGATACCAGGATAGTGCCAGATAAGAGACTGGTCTTATAAGAAATACCCCCTTCTCTGAACAGAGAAAGGGTGTACAGACAATCAAGGTGAGGTCAAGCTATGTAAGTTCCCAGAGTAAGGAATGATGATGATGAAATTCTCTGGGTCCCTATCGGCTACCCCTTTAGATCTCACCAAGAGTAGGATATCTGTGTGATGTTATTTAGCAAAGTGTCTAGGGTAATGTATTCTAACAATTTAAAATTTCAATCAGAACTTTAACTTTAATGAAAAGTAAGTAAGCAAGACTGTCTGAGAATATATTTACAATTTAATGGTACTGAACCTCAATCTTTTTGGGTCAGTACTTTTCTTTTCAAAATCAAGAACTTTATATTTACATGAGAAAATAAATAACTTGGAAATTCTGTTCCATTATTATAACTTGGTCACAATAAAATCTGCTCACACACACAGTTCCAGTTAAAATTAATTCTACTGCTGTTGGTTCTACACTACAGGGTCTGTTATTGTCATCATTCTAACTGGTAAGTTTTATATGGTGGAAGAGCTTTGGATGAGTCGTCAGTGCCTTTACTAAAGGACTTATCTTTATTATTGTACTGTTGCTGTTCTGATGATAATAGTCAGGAGCACCAACATTTGACTCCTGGCTGAAGAAAAGAAGTTTAGCTTTACTTGTATTCAGAGCGCTCAACTCCCACACGTTCTTCTTCTTAGTAATGCAGCCACGAGGTAAAGGCCTGATACAACCTGGAATAAGAAGGACAATCCATCCTATGTAGAGCCTGTCTCTATCAATTTCACAACTAATCAATACTAAAACTTACCAAAACTCAGACATTTGTGCTACCAAGTCACACCAGACCTTAAATTCCGTTGTCTACAATCAGTTTCGTGTAACCACTCTTCTTCAGTGTTGACTCAAAGCCAATGTCCCTCATACATTGTTTGTCTTCCATACAATAATCAGTGTGTGTACAATATAACTTGTGACCTGTTGATTACTTCATTCTAACATTCCCTACATGTTTTCATATGATATTTGAACAATGTGTCACTCCAGAAGCCAATACCAATTTATTAATACTGCACTTACAGTCGCGAATTTGTAAGGCCAATTGGCAACCATTTTACACATTTTTTTCACTCCGAATAAGCCTGCCATAGGCACATTCCTACTTAGGTCGTCGTGACACAACACATCTCCCGGCGGCAGTATCAAAAAAAAATATGGCACACAATAGCCTGTTACCTACAGGTTAATAAAATAAGCAAATAAAATTATCTGTCTTACCCTTAAGTAAAGAATATTCACACACACAAGCTGACCGGCAGAAAAGGGCTCTAGCACTGAGCTCGCAGTACAGACGGCAAAGGCTTGTCCTTCTGTCTCTTTCAGTATATGTCAGCTCGGCATGGAAGCTTATGGTTTAATGGCGGAACTTACAAGAAGGTGTTGATTTTTATCAAACTACACAAACCAATCAGATGACGAGTTCAAAAAAGTTAACTATTTTTCTAGGCTATAAAATTGAGCAGTTTTAAGTGTGTTCGTCTAATCTGACCAAATTGTATTATTTTATATCATAGTTATTTATGGACATTTTAATTATCAAAAGTGATAATTAAACGACCAATTCCTCCCTATCGTTATATATACTTGTCCTTTAATTATTCTTTTGGTTTTTCATCTGGGTAATTTTTTTTGTAATTGAATGTGACCTTACCCTGATATGAAAATATCACTAAATTAAATTTTACTAAGTTAAGATAATATTTTTATGAGGGAACCTTTATGTTTATTTGTTAAGCAATATCAGCGCTATAATTCAAAATATCCCTTTCATTTTTATTATCTTTAGGTATGGAGAAATAAATTATCTAAGTTCGGACAAAAACCCCAAAAGAGGCATTATTGCCACTTCAACCAAATTTTTTTGTCCTTATACAAAAAGAGGTAACGATTTGATTGGTTGTTAATTTTGTACTATGCTCTTCGATAAATATTGGGGTTGGTGTGTGTGGGAGGGGGGGAGGGTGGTAACCTTTAACTTGTTTCTTAGAAAATTCAAATACTCTAGTTAAATTGTTGGCGGTAAATTTCACTGGGCCCTCAGACAAATTTCAAATACTGTAGTTATTTATAGATTTAGAAATATGTTAGTTAGTTCGTTTTGAGCGGGGAATTTGAGCGTGTTGTCACACGGATGCACTTCACTACAAGGTGCCAAAATAGATAGTTGGTTTAATGCATGTTTAGCTAGCAAATTAGAGAGCAGCTTTAAGGTTACAATAAGCTGTCAGATTACTGTAGGCTCTTTTGCAGTACACGTCACAGAACTATAAAATTAATAGTTACTGAATCACCTCAACTGGGGGGGGGGGGGGGGCCTCAAAAACTTACCTCATAGAAAGTGTGGGAGAATATTTAAGTTCATGACAGCTTAGATGATCTCAGTTATTGTGCTTGCTTTTCTTTAACATCCTATGAAGTCCCCTTAAATAGAAGCAGCATTCTTCTATTTATATCTCTGTAAAAAGTAATCTTAAGCAAAGGTTGATACCTTTAAATATCCTCATCAGTATACTCTAAGTTTATCCATTGTTGGACCACTGCTTTGGTGCAGGGGAGACGATCTACGGCTCAGTCTTGTAGGCCAGTAACAAACTGTCACCGTTTTTCTCCGTCATCAGAGATCCTTCGTGTGATGTCCCAGCTCTAGTTTATACTTAACATCTCTGAGTTCTCTGACTAATGACTTCCTTGTGATGCTATCATCCGGTTTTGGACCAAGTGTTACTGAGATCTCACAGGGTGGTAAATATTAGTTATACAAAACATGTCATGAAAAGCGACTAAGAACAGCGGGTATGAGACCGGCGCCTTCATCCAGTATAAGTTTTAAGCCCTAAAATATCATGAACAAACTTCATCTTGTGCAGGTCTTCTCATTTCTATACCTGTCATCTAATTCTGTACGTTATTTCTATTTCTATTCTTTTGATCTATTTCTATAAGGTTCATCAAATGATATATCTTTCTTTTATTTCTATACACGTAATCTATTTCTATAAGTTTGCTTTATTTATAAAAGCTTCCTTTACTCCTATATGTTTCCTCTGTTAATATTCTTTTTCTATATGTGTCCCCTATTTCTATACGTTTGCTCTATTTTTATACGTTTCCTCTATTCTATACATTTACTCTGTTCCTTTACGTTTGCTTTATTTCTATACGTGTCCTCTATTTCTTTACGTTTAGTCTACTTATATACGTTATCTCTATTTCTGTACTGTGTATTTTACAGTACAAGTAAAACCAAAATTTCCTGAGTCAGATAAGAAAGCCCATGACTCATAACAGGTGATGACGGCCAGGCATTACTAAAATTTGAAGACACATTATATTATTCAACTCAACATATATATTTAATATGAAACATGCTGCTCTGTAATATTTATATATACTCGTACATTACATTCACGTCGATTCCTAAATACTGGTTGCTACAAGTGACATTACTACAGTAATGCTGCTGCTAACATCACTTACATTGATTCGTGTGCGACAGTTGTTTTGATAACATAATTTCGAATATTTGAGCAAGTATTTAAGCAACATAAAAGTGTAAATAAGCTATATTTATTATTTAACTTCGTTAACCTCTACACAATTCTTCAAATCTTAGTTCGCGATTGTTCGTTAAACTACTACACACACCACCCGAGCTCCTTTCAGACAATAATTTATATTTTCTGTAATCATATTGTAAGACTTCTAAAAATCAATACACAGATCAAATGTGAGAGAGGAATGTCAAGCTCACAGCCTAGACAGAAATTCGTGTTGTGGGGACATATCGAGGCTCTGTGTGATACAGAAACTGATGGTGGGGGCTGGATAATTATACAGGTGATTTGTTATTTGTCTTTTTTTAGATCATCCATCTAAATATCTATCTATCTATCTATCTATCTATCTATCTATCTATCTATCTATCTATCTATCTATCTATCTATCTATCTATCTATCTATCTATCTATCTATCTATCTATCTATCTATCTATCTATCTATCTAATCTGTCTGTCCCTTACTTACTAACATGTCTACCTATTCATCTATGTATCTACCAGAGACGTACAAAAGGTGACGTAGACTTTTATAGAGGCTGGAATGCTTACAAGAACGGGTTTGGAACTCCTGATACAGATTTCTGGATTGGAAATGAAGTTATTCACAATCTTACTTCACAAGTAAGTATTACATAAGCTCAAATGGCTTGCTGATCACGTTCTTCTTGATAAACAGGTATAAACATGTAAGGAGTTGTCCATGTGGCCAGATAGATCTTGAATTGTTTAGATAGTAAAGTATTTTCCAGAAAAGGTGAACTCGTGGTAATAGTAGCACAAGATAATGTCAAGTAATCAACTTCTCGGTGGACCTGTCAAATGCTCTAGGGGATGTGAATGTCGCTCAGAATTCATTCCTACCGCTTTAAGACTACTTTGAAATACTGAAAATTGAAAATAAATTTAATAAAGTCTGGTTAAATCGGGGTACTTAAACGATTAATTAAATAAATTCAAGATGTAAAGGCATCTGGTGCATTTTACAAACATAATTGTACACTGGGAGTTTAGTAAAGGAGTTGGTGTCATCATACACATATTATTGTTTTGGTGGTAGGTCATCACGTCAGTGGGCTTAACTGATTATCACGTAAATAAGTCTCGTAGTTCTCGATGTCACAAGGCTGAGGCCAGGTAGCAGTGATGGTTCACTATTTCACGATCCACACGTTTCTAATGTCGTGTCACGTGTTACAGACCTGTTGAACCTAGAACAAAATGAGATCAGTAAATGGTACCTGTTTTAATGAAGACATCCCCTTCTATGATCAGAATCCTCATTATTGACAACACTGTCATGAGCTTGTGGTATATCAGTCAAGATAGTTACGTCTTACATGATACAACACATTCAAATACATTTCCCCCCCCCCCTTTTCCACCACAAAAGCAAAAGGTGCCCCGTGAATAAAAAAAGAAGAAAAACGAAATGAAGATCTCTTGGGCCCAGCATTACAAGTCAAGCTGTGAAAACAGGCTGGGACAGCCTATGGAAAATACTGAAGGCTTATGGGATTCCCAGCTTCATGGTTTCCATTATAAAAAGTCTCTATTCTAACTTTACATGCAGTGTTGGATTCAGTAATCTAACTTTCGAAGTGAAAATAGGAGTACGACAGGGATGCCCCTTATCAACATTACTTTTTGACAGCCATAAATTGGGTGATGCACCAGACAACAAAGGGTGGTCCGTGACCCCTCGATGACGGGTTATTAGTTTTTTGGTGATGCTTAGATGGCAGGGAGGATAGTGTGATTCGCTTGCATGGCTGGGCAGGTGTTGTCGCGCGGGGGGTAATGAGTTCGAGTCCTGGGTAGGTTACTCACGTCTGTTGTTTTTCTGTTGCCACCTTGTCACATTTTGTCCCAAAAACCCAAATCTCTGTTTATGTGACGTCACAAATTTCATACACCTTATTTTAGTCCATATTTTTGTAATACTGAAAAGAAACGAAATAATCGAATGTGAATTAGTTAACTAGTCATCATCATCATCATCACATTAGTCATCATCCTCATCACCTGCATCATTATCATCACATTCATCTTCATCACCATCATCCTCATCATCACCACATTCATCATCATCATCACATGCATCATCATCATCATCACATGCCTCATCATCACCATTACATTTCTAAGAAACAAATACTTTATGCCAAGATTTTGTGCCGGGCGCCATCAGCTCAAGGTCCTTCCACTTCTTCTTCACGTCTGTTTTCGGTTCTCTTCATTGGTCTTCCTCTGTCTCTACTACCTTGTGGATTCTAGAACAAAAACTGTCTTGTGAAGCTATGAACAAACTTGTCAATGTGTGTCCTATCTAGTCCAGCGTTTTCTTCTCATGTCTCTAACTTCTGGCACTTGTCTGGTTCGTGTCATCAGTTCTACATTCATGATCTTGTCATACCCCTACAGTCCTTTTATTTTAGACAAGCACCCATTTATGAGAGCGTCTGTGGTTAGAGAGTAGGTCTCTCGCGGCAAAAGGAAGCGTGGTGGAAACACGGTGTTGTCTTGCTATAGTCTACCCAGCTGTACATGGGTAACTGACTCTGTCTTGGGTTAGGGAAGGTAAAGGCAGCCATGGAACTGGTTACAAAACCTCTAAAAGCGTCACGTGACATTGTGAAGTGTTTAACACATCACTCCCCCTACGGCAGTATCTGCTTTGAGACTCCCTTATTTAACCATGTACGACAGTCTGAGCTTTTCTCGTTCTTATTTTTTGTTCTCCATGTTTAGAGTTATACAATAGGACTGACTTGACATTTGAATTGAAGATTCTGATTTTTTTAAAGGAGTTGACTTATTTTGATCTCAATATTTTTTTCCCATTACAATGAAAGTTACTCTGGCCTGATGTAGTCTTGTTGTTTTATATCATTGTCTGTTTCTCCAACTGTGTCTATATTGTAGCCATGGTACATGTATGATTCTACATCTTGTAGTCATGTTTCTTTAAGTGTAGTTTTGTTATCATTATCTGTTCATCCATCTTCTTCTTCTTTGGTCCTTAGCCGCCTACCGTCGAAGCAGTCAGTGGCCGTTACGCCTGGTGGCGTCTTGTAGGGCTACAACAAATTGATTCCACTTTGCTCGGTCGGCGGCCATCCTTCGTACAGTGCCCCAACTCTGGTTCATTCTTTGCATCTCGGCCTCCACAGTTCTCCGCCAAGTTGTTTTTGGTCGGCCTCTCTTTCGTTTTCGTTCAGGGGTCCATAGCATAGCTGTTCTTGTGATGGCATCGGGGTCTCTTCTGTGGACATGGCCTACCCAGCTCCAGCGTCTGCCAGCTGTGATGGTGTGCATGTCCTCTTGCTTGCTCCGAGTAAGCAGATCTTGGTTGGTGATGGTATTCGGCCAAAAGATTCGGAGAATTTTTCTTAGGCATGTTGTGTGAATAGAGGACAATTTCGACATTTCCTTCTCTGTAATTCTCCAGCTCTCCGCGCCATAGAGAAGCACAGAAAGCACACAGCTCCGATATACTTTCAACTTTCTCTAACTGTGTCTATATTGTAGCCAAGGTACATGTATGATTCTACATCTTGTAGTCATGTGTCAAGCTGTTATAATTAGCAAGTCTACATCGCCCTATAGCTCGAGCGTCGTGCTGTTGAAGAAACCTAATAAGGAGGTTCGACTGTGTATTGACTACCGCTTACTTAACATTGTAGTGAAGTTAATCCGTATGGCAACACGCTCAAATTCCCCGCTCAAAACAAACTAGCTATCATAACTTTAAATCTATAAATAACTACAGTATTTGAAATTTTTCTGAGGGGCAAGTCAAATTTACCGCCAACAATTTATCTAGTGTATTTGAATTTTTATAAGAAACAAGTAAAAAGTTACCGCCCACACCAAAAATTATCGCAGAACATAGTACAAAATTTAACAACCAATCAAATCGTTTCCATTTTTTTTAGTGGTAAGAAAATTTTGGTTGACGGGAAATAATGCCTATTTTGTGTTTTTGACCGAACATAGATAACTTATTTCTTAATAACTAAAGATAATTAAAATGAAAGGGATATCTCAAATTATAGCGCAGATATTGCTTAACATATAAACAAAAATATTCCCTCATAATAAAATTTTTATGGTAGTAGAGAAATTAATTTAGTGAGATTTTCACATCAGGTTAAGGCCCAAATTAATTACTTAAAAATTACCCAGATGGAAATGCAAAGAAATAACTAAAGGAAAACTATATAGAACGATAGAGAAAAATTGGCCGTTTAGTTATCACTTTTGATAATTAAAATCGGCCCGCAAATAACTATGATATAAAATATTCAAATTTAGTAAGATCATACAGACACACTTAGAATCGCATAAATACTAGAATCAAAAATTAACTTTTTGGCTTTCTCTCCGATTGGCCGGGTGTATTGCTATAAATAGTAACAAACTTTTGTAGTTTTCCGCCATTGAAATCATAAAAATCACACTGATCTGACGTATACAAAAAGACTGTAGACCAAGCCTTTGCCGGTTGGACTGGTAGAGCGGACTAAGAACCCTGTTACAGCAAATCAGCTTGAGTGTGTGTGTGAACTTATTTACCTGAGGGTAAGATTGATAATTTTATTTGCATACTTTGTTAAAGAATTGACCTGTAAAATAGACCTGTTATGTGTGCCATATTTATTCGAAAGTGTAACTGACGACGAGATGTGTTGGGTCACGCTGACCTAAGTAAGAATGTGTGTAGTAGCAGACTTGTTCGAATTGAAAAATTGGTGTATAGTGTTTGCAAATTTACGACAGTGAGTGTTAGAAGCGATTTAATTTAGTATTTTCTTCTGGAGTGACACCCTGTTCATAGAACTTGTAATAAACATATAGGGAAGGTTAGAATGAAGTAATCAACAGGTCAAATGCTGTATTGTACTTGCCATGATTATTGTATGGAAGATAAACATGCACGAGGTACCCAAGCATTGATGAACCCAGAGACAGAGTTATGGCATGAAAACTGATGGTAGACAACGAAATTCAAGGTCCTGTGCAACTTGTTAGCACAAAGATCTGACCATGGTAAGTTTTAATATTGTTTAGGGGTGAATGGATTGAGGCAGATCTCTACATGGAATGGGTTGTCCTTTTATTTAGGTTATATCACGAATTTACCTCGTGGCTGCAGTTACTTGAGAAGAAGAGCGTGTGGGAGTTGAGAGCTCCATATAAAGCCTGGAGATAGACCCCATCTTCTCAGCCAGGAGTCACAGAGTTGGTGATCCTGACTACTATTCAAAGAACTGAAGCAGCAACATTCTGAAGTTAAGTCCTTTAGTAAGGCAGTGACAATTCATCCAAACTCATTCACCCAAATATACTTAACCACTGTGGGATGATGAAAGTAGTAGACCGTGCAGTGTAGGACTGGTAGCAGTATAAATATTAAGATCAAGAACAGTAAGTGTAGTCATTCCAGTGACCCTTTAAAAGACATGGACCAGAGTTTCCAAATTATTTATTTCATTATGTAAATAACCTTTCTTGATTTTGATCATTCCTGACCCAAAGGATTGAGGTTCAAGAAAATTAAATTGTACATAAACTTTCATACAGCAGCGACCCATAGCTTGACTGCTTGCATCAGGACCAGCGAACCAGAGCTGGCCAAGACCGTACTCCACCTCCACGTGGTGGTCCTGGAAACAGTCTGCAGCAGTGCAGTCTGGATGAGCGAGTACGGATCGAAATGGGAAGGCAAACCCGGTCCCTAAAAAATGCCGTGCAGAAGTTGGATGTGTCGACCGAAAGGTGGAGATATCACAGCTTAGGCGCAAACAGACACAACGCAACCACCGTCCTTTTCAGGGTGAACGAGGAAGAAGAAGGAAGAAGAAGATACAGCCTTGCTTAATTAATTTTATTAAGTTGAAGTTCTGTTTGAAATTAATCATTGAATGAAGTAAATACATTCCCCTAGACCCGTAGCTAAATCATATGGGATCAGTAGAGGCAGCGGTTAGGGACTCGGAGATCATCATCATCTACTCTGAGAACTTACATAGCTTGACCCCTCATTGATTGTCTATACACCCTTGCTCTTTTCAGAGAAGGGGGTATTACTTATAAGACCAGTCTCTTATCTGGCACTATCCTGGTATCCTCTGATACACCTATTTGTCTAGGATAGCCTATACATTTAGTAACACCAAAACCTCTTATGACAAACATAGTAACGGAATTCCAGCCTGTGCCACTCCAAAACGCCTCTGAACTGTTCACCAAACTTAGCAAGGCTAAACTTTTCTCCAAGATTGACCTGAGTAAAGGTTATTACCAAATACCAGTCAAAGAGGAAATTAAACCAATATTAGCCTTTATCACCAGTGAAGGACATTATACTTTCAATGTTATGCCTTTCGGTTTGCACAACGCACCAGGAGTCTTCACCAGAATGATGAAAAAGCTTTTAGAACTCTTGCAAAGTCCAAACATACACCATTTCATGGACGACATACTTATTGCAACGGATAACTATGAAGAACATATTGCTATGGTCGCTATGCTCCTCAGGAGACTACAGGAAGCTGGCCTGACCTCCCGACCTAGCAAATTTTTAATCGGATTTGAAAAGCTTGACTTCTTAGGGCATACTATTTCTCAAGGTTGTATGTGGCCCGTTACCAAAACATCGAGAACATACGTGCAGCAAGGAGGCCTAAAACGAAGAGAGACACGCGTTCGTTCCTGTCACTATGCACGTATTAACCAAAGTTCATCAAAAACTTCAATGGTCTTACGGCGCCTCTCACTGACCTCACAAGAAAGGGAAAACCCGATAAGGTTATTTGGACCGCAGAGTGTGAAAGCGCTTACGTCACTCTGAAGAAACAGCTGTCCAGATACCCCATTTTAAGGTTACCTGACCTTAAGAAACCTTTCGTGTTGCGTGTAGATGCCAGCGGACAGGGAATCGGATCAACACTGCTGCATGCATATGACAAGAATCCAAGCCTGTTATTTCCAGTAGCATGAGGTAGCCGTAAACTGAATACAGCAGAAAGGAATTATTCGACCTTGGAGAGAGAATGTTTGGCATTCGTGAATGGAATCAGGAGACACCGTGAATATCTATATGGAGTTTCAATCACGGTGCAAACTGACCATGCTCCATTGGCATTCCTAGGAGCCAATAAGAATTTTAAAGCAAAGATTATGCGTTTGGCTTTACTGTTAAGCGTGTACGTGTTCAAAGTACAATATATACCAGGAAAGGAGAATGTTGGAGCGGATTTTAAGACTCGAAATTGGAGCATGGAGAAGGACGATACAATTGAGGATAGTAATCACTCGATAGCTAGGGATGACAGTAGTTTTATTTTCATATATGAGGTATGAAAGTGTTTCACATCTTCAAGCCCGGACGAACTGTGACGTATAAAGGAAATCAAGTCTACAGCATCCGACAGCCTTTGCTTTCCCGTTAGCGTCCATAGATTCGCTAACAAAATCACGCATTCCTCTGCCTGTCCGACTCACCTTTTAATCCACCCCTCTTTTTAATTGACCATAACAAACGAGTTTGTTTACCAACTTTCGCAACCTGTCATTCATAGTAGGGGGCGAACAACGTTTGTTTACCTGAGTTTCTCACGCGAGCTGATCTGTCCATACTACGACAGCCCATACGTGGAAAACACGTGAAAGTGTAACGGCCTTTGAAGATTCCTTATTCGGAGAGCTAATCCTTTGATGCTCGTACTTACAGGTAAAAGATAACTCTGTGATCTCGAGAAACAGGGAAAATCTCGGAAGGAAGCCTGCTACACGGTTTAAGCTTTTGTTGTCGGTTAGCAACGGCCGACAGAAGCGACCTTAAACCTTTTATCTGGGATTTATCTGCGAGGAAACAGAGTGTGAAAATTCTATTCTTCTAGAGATCATAATAACATGATCGTATATAAACTGCGTCTTTCCTAAATCAGATATCAGTGTAGCTCAGAATTTTCGGAGAGTCTAAACACGTTACCTAGAACCATTGGGAATAGAGGTGTTAATAGTTCGTGGTGTTTTCTTTCTGGATTTCTGGTAATATAAATGGGTGCTGAAGCGTATTCAAGTGTTAAAAGTTTTTCATCTTAAATTCACTGGGATTTTCTAGGTGTTAGAACTAGGGAAAATAAAGCGTAGGTATTTGTGTACCAGTTGTACAGTTTAATGATACTTTTACCACCCGCTTTCTTACATAAGGAGATACGGTTTAGCTGAATTAATTAATACACTAGGTGCGACGGATAATTTGACGGAAAAGAATTCACTTTTATTGTATTGTGTGTAATTTAGTAAGTGACTCTGTTTAAATATCATGCGACTAAACAAACATACGCCGACAATCTAATAGTTATTAATGACAGGCGATACTTGTTGAGTGCGCGTAGGGATAATTAAATCATAATTGACATAATGCGCTGATTGTTGACCGGAGCAGGAGGGGGAAAATGCACCATGCCTCAACCAAACTTGCACCCGCACCTTATTTTTTATAATGTTTGTCCATCCGTAGGCGACCAGGGATTTTTTATGTGGCTTTATTGTGGCATATATTTTGGTCCATTGTGATCTATGTTGGCCTTTTCTCTATTTACTGATCGGATTAAAGTAGTCCTCTCTTGGCTTACGCGTCTCCCAGTTCAGTTGTGAACAGGACCGGTTACAGAGACTAACAAACATTTTAATGATAAATTTAACTGGACTTTAAACACCAGATATTATTTATTCAATTTTATCAGCCCATTGTGGAGTATTCCAATAACAGTTCTCCCGACTTCTGATAGTAGTATCCAATTGGACTTTATCTACAAGAGTTACGCTATTTCAGAATCGGCACTCACCAGAGCCAGCCGATAGGATTTACCATCATCATCAATTAACAATTATTAACGGTTTGTTAGCAATCAGATGTTTTCCTACTGTTTACTGTGAACACCAGATCTCAGAGAGTCTCGGCATTAACTATTCAAAATGACATTGTTTATCCAGGAATCACCCACCTGATAATTAAAGGGGTTTTTTAGTGAAGGAGAATCCAAATGTTATATGTAATTAATTATGGTGAAGAAGGTGAGTGTGGTTTGGGACAGTCACTCACAGTAGCGCACACACCAAGTCATGGAATGGTGTAACGTCTGATGATATTTTAACCATGGTTTATTACAATTATAACATCACGTAGATCTAGACGAATACAGTTACATCGAAACATGAATCTTCATAATGTAGTTAACACACCATATGGCCCTTACACATCCTGGCCTACAAAATCTCTACTCCTCACATCAGTGCACAAAGACTGCGTCTACGGCAGTTATATAATAATCATGGCCTACAAAATCTCTACTCCACATCAGTGCACAAAGACTGCATCTACGGCAGTTATATAATAATCATGGCCTACAAAATCTCTACTCCACATCAGTGCACAAAGACTGCGTCTACGGCAGTTATATAATAATCATGGCCTACAAAATCTCTACTCCACATCAGTGCACAAAGACTGCATCTACGGCGGTTATATAATAATCATGGCCTACAAAATCTCTACTCCACATCAGTGCACAAATACTGCATCTACGGCAGTTATATAATAATCATGGCCTACAAAATCTCTACTCCACATCAGTGCACAAATACTGCATCTACGGCAGTTATATAATCATCAAGGCCTACAAAATCTCTATACTTCACATCAGTGCACAAATACTGCATCTACGGCAGTTATATAATAATCATGGCCTACAAAATCTCTACTCCACATCAGTGCACAAAGACTGCGTCTACGGCAGTTATATAATAATCATGGCCTACAAAATCTCTACTCCACATCAGTGCACAAAGACTGCATCTACGGCAGTTATATAATAATCATGGCCTACAAAATCTCTACTCCACATCAGTGCACAAATACTGCATCTACGGCAGTTATATAATCATCAAGGCCTACAAAATCTCTATACTTCACATCAGTGCACAAATACTGCATCTACGGCAGATATATAATAATCAAGGCCTACAAAATCTCTATACTTCACATCAGTGCACAAATACTGCATCTACGGCAGATATATAATAATCAAGGCCTACAAAATCTCTATACTTCACATCAGTGCACAAATACTGCATCTACGGCAGATATATAATAATCAAGGCCTACAAAATCTCTATATGTCTCAAACTCCTCAAAGACTGCACAACACGGCAGTTATATTAATTATGGCCTTACACATTTCTACATGTCTCAAACTCCACAAAGACTGCACAACACGGCAGTTATATTAATTATGGCCTTACACATTTCTACAGCCCTGATCAGGCATTCCCTTAGGAAAACACCGCCATACACTTAGAAAACACAGGGCTTGCGACCACACCGGTCTACGCCCAAAAACACACTCTTCTGACAGCACACTCACAGGGCACACCCTGTGAACCCCTGTCATGAGACTCAGTTGTTTTTTAGAACACCACTCACAATACATGCCGCTTAGCCGCGATAGCTAATCACCCCCGGCTCAAAACACTACAAGATAAATATATCTCAACACTAGAGATAAACAGCGTTCTTCACGCTTTTCTTGTACTCTGTCTCATGACTCTAGGAGAAAATATTTTTAACAAATCGATTCCTAATCGGCAAGCAAGTACCATAATTCAAAAATTCAATCTGTCCCACAACATACTAAGATTTTCTTCCCTTTGACCTTAACATTTACACCGCCCCTGGGGAAAAAAATGATTCTATCATTTTTTCTAAAACAGTTACATCAACAAAAAATCAAGGGAGTGCAAAACTCTAATACATACCTACAAAAATTAACTTATGTTAAGGGAAAAGAATATACCTACATAAAATATCAACATTAAATGAAAAAAATAGAAAATGGAGCATCCAACGTAATCGTCTAAGTACATCAGAATTAATCTAATACAAAACCAAGTTACGTATATTGGACCCAAATGAAAACAGGAAACAATCAATAGCAAGAGAAAGGACAAGATCAAGCAAAAGAAGAATGATCTATAATGCAGTAAAGTAAGAAATCAGAATATGAGTGGGGGAAAAAAAATACCACGTGTTAACAATTAAGTCAAACAACTCTACACATATAAAATAAATACCACCATTACATCTGGATACATTATATCACACCATGTAATTAACTTAACAATACAAAGAATAAAAGTATAAGTGTCGAAAGAAGAAGAAGTGCACAAATAGAAACAAGTGAAGCGAATATGACACATGGGAGCATAAACAAGACATTAACCAATACCGAAAAGATAACAGAAAAGATGGAACGAAATGAAGAATAACCGGCAAAGGCAGACAGAAAGCAAAGACACGAATGAAGAGAAAGTCAATAACAATACATACTAATAACAGTCTCAATCAAACAAGGTATTGTAATCAATAAATACAATCATAACAGAAAAGCATCGAAGAAAGAAAGAAAAAAAAAAAAAGTAATGTATATATGTATACAAAACATAGAAGAAAGCTATAACTAAATACAGCATAATAAGTAATTTAACTAAGTTAAAATTATTCATAACTAACAATAAATTGATCTAGACATCACGCAAACAAAAAATGTTAACGCTATCAAAAAGTTTTGGCTGACGTATAGTCACGCGATAGATAAAGAATACATCATAATATCAACAAACAACAAAAAAAAACTTATTAGAGAACCAATGTCAATGCACACAATCAACCATAACGCACAGTCAAGCGTTGGGACCAGAAAAATTATTAAATGTTTGAAAACAAAAAAATCAATTTTTCCCAAAAAAGTACAATGTAAAAATATTTCGCAACGATAAGTTACACCGAATAGCATTTCATATTTAAGTAAATTAGAGCTATAATTAATAAACTAATAAAGAAATTATTTCCAACAAAATTAATTGACATTTAAAAAAAAAATCTCTATCTCTATGTAAACACCAATCAATACACGTACGTTCTTTTTTTTTCTTCTAAAAAATACGTCATAGAAAAATCACATGGACAACATACTGTTAACTACATACAAAGTTATAAATATATAAGTACAACATAATTTAAATAGAGTATGTGATATAATTATCTGTCTAGATTCAGGTATCGTTCTAGAAAAATCAGTGTTTCGGACTACATTATCAAATTCAAATACAAAATTTTCAATAATACAATCAAGTAACGTTTCCAAAATTACATTTAACTGTAATGTTTACTGTTTATTATCAGAGTGTACTAATATATTAACCAATTATGGGAACAACACTCGAGAAAACAAGTTAACCAGAGACTTCTCTGAAGATGACTACCGCACCATATTAACTAATGAGTTTGTGCATTGGCTGGCAATCTCATCATGTAAAAAAAAAAATTATCTCAAAAAACACATCTGCAAAAATTCCAAGTTCAACACAGTAGTACAAAAATAAATAATATGGACCAAATATACATAGTCTTATGACTTAAATGTGGAGATATCATAATCCACCGCTTACATCATCAGGTTAAGAATAAGTCGGTACAAACTGTTATGTTACACATTATTTCAATCATAACACGCACAATATTCATCAAAATACAATAATATAAGAATCACAAGAAAAATCTAATAATAAGACATCAGAACATCTTCATAAGAAAACACATGATATTCGAATACAATCGCATAAAATACTATGCTATACAATACAATAATATTTACTGTTCTAAAAAAAACTTAAACAGAAAAAAAAAAAAAAATCTCCAGCGGACTTGTAAACATGTCATCACGCCAACAAGTAACATATCCCTTGCGTAGTTAGCACGGCGACAGGTTCCGCTTGAACAGATACACCTGAGCGCGAAGGCGACCCACTTTCTTGACAGCTATCGTAAACATGGGGAGCGCTGAGTTTTACCGTAAAGCTGTGAATAAATACAAATGAAAATATCCCTTTTAATCACTTGTGAGATTTAATTAGGGGAAACGCAAATTCAATCACACGATTACCCAACTCTGTGGCTGTGAACCTCTGGTTTCTTCACGACACCATCAACTCTTCCATCATCACTGGTACTCAACATGGGATGCTTAGGAACAACCTGACAATAACTGGAGGTCGTCCCTGCTGTATTCTGTAATAAACTTTTACACTTAACACAACGAGATGCTATCTCGACATCAAAATTAGAATAAGCAGTACCATTCAATAGACGATTATTATTCTTATTACCCTGCTTATAAAACATCTTAAGCTTCCGCTGAGGAAAGTCACTCTGGCGATGTGAAGTGAAATTTGGGAATTCATTCTGTTTATAAAAAACATTGCCATTTCCTCTATTGTGATCATTGTTATTTTTATGAATCAAGTTAGCATTGTTTTTATTACTCTTTTTCCTTTGACATATATATCTATCAAATGGGCCTTGTTTTCTTCCAGAAAAATTACTGTAAGACTCTTTAGTTTTTCCAAAATTCTTACATTCAAAATTGTTTGATCTGTTAAATTGCCTCTTATATCTTTGAGGACAAAAATTATTATTTGCTGAATTCCCTTTGTACTTTTCGACCTCAGGGTTATTTCTCTTATGAAGACTGTTTTTATTTTTCTCTGTTGGAATATGCTTACTAATTGCGTCAAACTGACTGAGCTGAGTTTGACAAGTAGTAGGACTGACAGTATCTTTATTGCTCTGCACATTATGGTCCTCCTTTTTAGGACGGGTGTTAATAGTTTTATTTTCTGCTGTCAACCTATGAAAATTTCCATCAGCAGATAAATGTTTGCTCTTAAGGGGTTTGACCCGAATTTTATGACCTTTCTTTTCTTGATCAATTGTTTCTGTAGACTTATCTTGGTTATTCTGACGCCAAGAATCAGCATTAACAGCAATGTTGTCATAAATTCGTGTGAAATTATAATTCCCACGAAAGGATCGTTGTCCATTTTGTCTGACCTGTCTGTCAGCAAAAAGTGTATGTGGCTGACTTTTTGCAGTAGTGGCTTGTTGAAAAACAATTTTCTGTCTATCGCTGTCAACATGCACAGTAGAACACCTGTTCTTGTCTAAGAAAAAATCAAGAAGACCATCTACTCTCCTTCTAAGATTTGTTATTTCAACCTGTTTATGTGAAATTTCATCACTAAGCTTCTTATTCAAATTCTCAATTCTAGCCATCTTCTCTTTCTCAGCCTTTAACTCTTTTAATCTCTTTTCCTCATTGACTTCTTTATTTGTTCTCCTCTGTGTCAACTGTATCTGTAGTGCCTTGGTTTCACTATCCTGGCTATTTATAAGCTCAATAACCCTTTCTGGTAATACCGCATTCTTTTCTTTAAGTTGGCGACCGAGGACAATGTTATAGTTTAATAGACCAACAAGTGTTTTATTATAGGACTTTTCAAGTTGCCTCTTATCTTCCAACTGAGTTTTCAACTCTTTGATTTCGCTTACTGCAGACTTCAAACTTGCGTGCACCCCAGCAAGTTCCGAGTTTGATTTATCCAAATCATCTGTGAGCTTAGCCAATTTTTTCTGAAGTTTACTCTCTTCAGCAATATTCTTTGAACACTTTTTTCTTTCCTGTCTGTTGACTCTTACTTCCTCATCTTCTAACTTTTTTCCCTGATTGTCAGAGATGCCGTAGAAAATTAACGTGTGTATATTTCTTACTATATGATCATGTTTAACATTCATATAGTGGTATGCAAATGAACGAAGGTAAGTTAATAACCATGCCAAATCCTCTGCCATTCTTAAATGAGGATGAGACTGAAAATTGTCCCTAGCAAAATATCTTAGGGCTCTTGACACATTAATCAAAAATGTGTCCATTACTTCGGCTTCAAGGGCTGGGCCTGTAAAATTATCATCATCTCTAGCTTTCTTCAATAAATATTCCAATATAGGCATCATATCATCAGGATCCCTATCAATATCTAGATCCATAGTGACTTATCTATCGAGTTCACTGTATATGTAATCACCTATACATATTATTGAGGTTGGACAATTACCTTTCCAGCTCACAAAGCTAACTATTTGTCAAGAAATGAGATTATTTCTCAATTCTGTATCACCAATTCCTTTTTCTTATTGTACCTTTTTTCAAGTCATATCATTATCAGGAAAGTCTATATATGTCGTAAAGCCATAAATTACTCATGCATCAAATCCTATAATCTATCGATATAGATATCGACAATAACAACAACAGATATCAATAGAATAGGTAATGTGAAATTCAGGAAGACTCGACGGCATACATGAAGCAACACAATTCACACAATATAAACCACTTATCTTCTGAAAATGACCCTGATCCTTTCCGCCAAGACACTGGATATCACAAAGATTTCAGATAAAACACTCCACTGCGGGAAGGCACAGGAACTTCTTTTCCCTCCAGGTACTCGCTTCAATATGATGTGTGCTCAACAATGCACAACATGACAGGAACCGATATACAGCATACACCGCAAGTCTTGACTCCTCTGTAGTCGTAGATGTACACGGCACACCGTGTATCATGACATCTTGAACTTGAGATCGTGATCACTGCAGACGTTGTTTTGGTCTACAGGCATGAAATACTAGCACGGATGAGGCGTGCGTGCTTTCTTAACTGCGCCACTCAGGCAAAACGCTAACCAGGTCAAGATTTCTGAAGCACATGATATTTAGGCCACGCCTACACAAGGCTATTTTATGAATTCGTTGAGTTCTCGTAGTAATAATTTTCAACGCGAATGTTCCGTGGATGTTACGACCCGTTGGTTTGGTCCACCAACTGATACCAACGTAATTTGGATGGTCGATATTGTTGATAAATCATTTAATGCTTGTGCATTGAGTGTGGGTCATTGGTATTGAGGAATGTTATTATCACCACTGTTGCAAACGTGATTGTTGAATACTGTGTGCACTGTCACTCACCACACAGCTCACGTACGAGTCATGGATGTCAATAAAGGTTGTAAACGCCTGGAACAGTTCGATACTGTTTATTACGTTACAACACACAACGAAGTCACGATGACATCAACAAAGACACAATTCATGATAACTCAAATGCATCTAGCATACAAATTCTCCACCTGTCTCAAACTCCTCAAAGACTGCACAACACGGCAGTTATATTAATTATGGCCTTACACATTTCTACAGCCCTGATCAGGCATTCCCTTAGGAAAACACCGCCATACACTTAGAAAACACAACAGGGCTTGCGACCACACCGGTCTACGCCCAAAAACACACTCTTCTGACAGCACACTCACAGGGCACACCCTGTGAACCCCTGTCATGAGACTCAGTTGTTTTTTAGAACACCACTCACAATACATGCCGCTTAGCCGCGATAGCTAATCACCCCCGGCTCAAAACACTACAAGATAAATATATCTCAACACTAGAGATAAACAGCGTTCTTCACGCTTTTCTTGTACTCTGTCTCATGACTCTAGGAGAAAATATTTTTAACAAATCGATTCCTAATCGGCAAGCAAGTACCATAATTCAAAAATTCAATCTGTCCCACAACATACTAAGATTTTCTTCCCTTTGACCTTAACACCACCAAATTAGGTGTTCCCCTTATAATATTTAATTACTGAAAGGAGGGACTGGGGCCCAATTCGGAAGATAAATATTATGGACCTTATATACATATTCATGGATTTTTACGTCCAACAGATTGTTTCACCAAGAATAGGGTAAGAAGCGAGATTGTGTGGCCACGTATGACAGAGAGAGAGAGAGAGAGAGATTGAAATATTTGCTTTTGTTACAGGAAACATTGTTCAATCTAAATTCTATTAAACTATTGTTTAATTTTTCTGTATAACGTTCAGTGGGAATTGTTTTCTTTCTTTACTGTCTATACTGTAACCTAGTGCTAAACTTTTAAACCTTTGGGGTTATTAACTTGTTGGGTTCTTATCTTCTCAATGAGGGGAGGGCACAGGTATTCTGTTAATTCTCTATATATGCAATTCTGATTTTAATTGATCTTTCTTGTTTAGATATTCGATGTTGTAAAGTTTAATGATAATAAACTACAAAAGAAGTAAACTTTGTGTGTTGATCAGATCCATACCCATTTAACCGTAGTTTCTCACGTTTGTGTGTCTTGTTGTCACATAGCTGTGTGTGTATGTGTTTAGTAAATTTATATTTCTCAATATAGGGAGGTGCAAGATTGTCTTATACTAAATTATAGTTGTATACATAGGCTGAACTAGAGAAACTATTCAGTCCGGAGACAGATCTTCTCCTTAACTATCCACTCGTGGAAATCTATTTTCTTACACCGTTACTTCTCACGTATCATTCCCATCCTGTATATTCAGGTGGTACTATACATAACTTTAACACCTATCTAAAAGCGACAATGATCATCCCTCTCTTTTCCAGCTCTTCCTTCCAGACTTGCAGGTTGGATGCACCTCTCATTTAGCAATTAGGACAACATCATCAGCAAATGCAACTTCTGAAATACAGGCCTGTCTCATCTTCCAGTACCCCACCAAATACTTTCTTGTTCTCTTCTTACATGCCTTGGTGACATCGTTCATGAGGAGTATGAAAAGGTAAGGTGACAGGATATCACCTTGTCTTGGTGGTCATGAACTCTTCTGAGTTATGGTTTATCGTCCTCACATATTTCTGCAAGACTTGTAGAAGCTCTGCATAGCATGAATCAGAGGTGATTGAATGTTTTTCCTTGCCAAACAGTCCCAGAGTTTGGTTCTTGGAACCTTGTCAAATGCCTTTTCCAGATCTAGGAATCAAAGATGGAACTCACTCTTATACTCAAGAGCTTTTTCACTCAACACCTGACTGAGTGTGAAGATTAGGACTTGAGTACATAGATTTGCTCTGAACCACACTGGACCTCATCTATTTGTGACTCAGCTAGGTGTCTGAGTCTCTGCTTCAGGATTCTAGAGTAGAGTTTACCAGAAACACTCGGAAGGGAAATGCCTCGATGGTTTCCACATTGTCAGTTGTCACCATTTTTGAAAATCGGTGTTATTATGGCAATCTCCCTCCGAATCCTTTGGTATGGTCTTGTTGCACGATGCTGCCTGTAGGACCCTTAAGAGTAATAGGTCGCCTGCTGCTCCCATGTACTTAACCATTTCTGGTGTTATACCATCATGTCATGCTGCTTTGCCCATCTTGATTTTCTTCTGTGCTGCCTTCAGTTCTTCCATCTTATATTATCTTGATCAGCATTTATTTCCTCTTCTGTGCCAGTGGTTATCACTTCTTATGCTTGACCTTGCTCACCATCCACGAGTTTTGAAAAATATTCTTTCCATCTTTCCATTACTTCTTTTAGGGGCAGTAAGCAATTTGCCTTGCTTGTCCTATATAAATTTAAGAGGGCATTGTTTTTCCCACGTCATATTCTTTAGGGTCTTATAGAACAATTTATGGTTTTCTTGCGCATCGTTTTCTAGCTTTTCTCCAAATTCTTCCCAGGACTTCTGTTTTGCTGCTTGCAACTTGTTCTTTGTTTCTGTTCTGAGTATCACATATTCTCTATATTTCTCTGTTGTTCCTTCCTTGTGTTTTAGCTCATTTGTATTGTTTCCATGCCATTTTCTTCTCTCTTATGTTCTCTTTAACCTTCTCTGTTCACCAAGATGTCCTCTTTCTCTTGTTCCAAATCGAACTTTACCACATGCTGCTGTTGCAGCTGTCTTTATGATGTCCTTAACTTTCAGTCAGATTGTTTACAGGTCATGCGGTTGTTGTTCCGTTTTTCTCATTGCTGTAGCAATAAGCTCCTGATATCTGGTCTTCACTTCTAGCTCTCTCACCTTGTAGGTCTTAATGCTTATTTCACCTGTTCGTTTACTCAGCTTCTTGCGTTATGTTAGGCAGTTCCTAGGCCAAGTAACTCTTTCAGTTGTTCTTTTAATTGTTAACAAGTAGTGGTCACTTCCAATCTCTAGCCCCCTCCACAATCTAGCATCCCGAACATACTTGAATGAGCTCTTCCTAACTATGGCGTAGTCGATCACTGACTTCTCATTCTTTGTTGGTTCATACCTAGTGAATACATGTATGCACTTTATGTTTGTAATGATCAGATTCTGCTCAGTGCAGAATCTAAGGAGTCGCTTCCCATTGTCATTAGGAGTATCTCCTCCATATCATCCGATAACTCCACACCATCTAGCATGGTCATTTCCAACTCTGGCATTGAAATCTCCGAGCATGATAGTTTCATCTAGGCAGTCGTCCACAAGGTATTTACCTTCTAGTGCAAAGGTGAACACTTTGACGACCCAGTTTAGATACTCCTGAGATTTGGACATTGTTAGACCACTACTGCAAAACAGGGGAGGCAATCCGTGACAAGAAGAATAATACAGTGCAACACATAGAATATACACAATCAAGAAAATATCACCGAAAATAATAAGCATCCTTATATAAGCTGTGACGTCAATAGGTCACGTTCCTTTACGTCTCTTTTTTAATCTCCTACATTATCAATTTATTTCAATTTTTTTTCGCATGTACAAAATTGTGCCCCGCCACTCCTTACATTTTATTACCTTTTGTCATATTGCAATCGTGCCATTTCATGGCTAATTGACCCCCAGCAGATTAATTTTTATCGCCGAGCGAGTGAACCGAGACAGGCAAGATATGATGGACGTAAAATAATTGTTTACATTTTGTGTAACTCATCTCCGCCCCAACCAGGCATACAGATTAAACACATGTGGTGTTGCAATTGTTGTCTGTGAAAAACGTCTGTTGGCAGCAAACGCCAGTGAATATTCGACTACTGAACGAATTCAATCGTTGTTGTTTCCGTAACTTCATTTTTTTTTTTTACATAGACAGGGGTGTCAGCCCTATGCTAAAACCCCCAGCCAGGAGGACCAGGGTGTCTGCTTTAGTCTGACCCCTGCCTGCGCAAAATAGTCCAGCTTGGTAGAACCTTTCAGAAGTAAAACTCCCGCTGCCATAGCTCTGTGGGTAATTAGGGTACGCAAGCCGCCATACCTCGACAAGGTATGGCACATTCACATTAACACATCCAGGAAAAACGGATAGACTTAAAAAGTATAGCCAGCAGGTTGGCTTGAACATCAATTTAAAGAAATCAGAGGTCATGACGCTCAATGTGAGCAACCCTGAGCCCATATCAGTAAGGAATCAGCAACTGTTACAGACAGACACCTTCACATATCTAGAATGCATAGTAACACCAGATGGCGGGGCAGGTAAAGAAATCAACATCAGAATGAATAAAGCAAGAACAGCCTTCTTTAGCCTAAACAACATCTGGAAGTCCTCTCAATACAGCACAAGCACAAAATTAAGATTAAATCAGAGCTGTGTACTTTCTGTGCTTCTCTATTCGGAATGCTGGAGAGTTACAGATAAGGAAATGACGAAATTGTCCTCTTTTCACACAACATGCCTAAGAAAAAATTTCACTGAATCTCTTGGCCGAATACCATCACCAACCAAGATCTGCTTACTCGGAGCAAGCAAGAGGACATGCACACCATCATAGCTGGCAGATGCTGGAGATGGGTTGGCCATGTCCTCAGAAGAGACCCCGATGCCATCACAAGAACAGCTACGCTGTGGACCCCTGAAGGAAAACGAAAGAGAGGCCGACCAAACACAACCTGGCGGAGGACTGTGGAGGCTAAGATGCAAAGAATAAACCAGAGTTGGGGCACTGTACGAAGGATGGCCACCGATCGAGCAAAGTGGAATCAATTTGTTGTTGCCCTACAAGATGCCACTAGGCGTCATAGCCACTGACTGCTTTGACGGTTGGCGGCTTAGGATCAAAGAAAGAAGAAAAGAACGAATTAAAGTACGGTTGAAAATTACATAATCCCATCCGTCCAGATGTTTCTACAATAATTATTACAGAGAAACCTATCTGGAGAGACATTACGGGCAATGCAAAATTTGAGGGATGAGCTCGTAGATGTGCCCGCAAGGTTACATAAGAGTAAACGGCAGGAGCCCACCCATTTATGGAGATGAGGTCAAGTGTTAACATTTTAAACATATTAAAATACGCGAGGGAAAGCAATAACTAACGCCCCGACCTACTTCATTCGTGCGTATAGATTGGATTACATAAGAGCAAGAAATACCCATTCTTTCTGATTTGAAGCTGGTCAAAAAATAAGGTGGACTCATGGGCAAGAAAACTGTGTCATAACCTAGCAAATTCGAGATATACGACACTGCACGCCAAATCGTTAAAGTAGGCAACACAGCCACAGCCAAGAAAGAACAGAAATGGGATTCTGATGCGCTAGCGTAGTGGTTACAACACCGCTCTGGCGACCGGGTGATTCAGGATCAAACCCGGGCGACGGCATTTGAGGATTTTTCGTCGACCGGGATTTGGACTGGATTAACTCGAGACCTGGCGAGGACATATGAAGGAGTGTTGTCGACCAGAGACTGGCGGCTCCTGAGCTGACCCAGCTCTAATATGTACCTCCGAAAACGGCGAGTATCTGCCAGAATGGCGAGGGACACTTGTCTCTGTACAAGAAAATAGGATACTCACGTAAAAATCAATGTCAGGTTAGACATTAAAAATAACCTGAGATTTCGCCTCGAGTATTAGCGGGCGTACGAAAAAAAAATGAATCAAAGACCGGATAACATCAGCAGAAAATTCATAAAAAATAATACGTAAATCAGATAGTACAGGACCACTCACAAGTCACAGAGGGATTTTAAATAGAAATAAAACACCAGACGTGTGTTCGATACATTTTAATCTAGCTGCCAAGACTATTCTACTAAGGAAGAAGCTAGATTTCTATTTGTGTGAGTTGTAACATATATGTTATACTTTTAATTTGAAATGTTGCACTCGCTGGTGATTATACAGGTCCGTACGATGCTGGCAATCTCAGCATTTGAAAACAAGTTGTAACAAGTTTTATATTTATATATATATATATATATATATATATATATATATATATATATATATATATATATATATATATATATATATATATATATATATATATATATATATATATATATATATATATATATATATATATACATAGACACGTTTACCCATGCACAGGTCAATGCATTCTGTGCTGTCCAGACATACTTCTTTTCCCTCAAACTAACTGAAAGTACTGGTGAATTTTTTTTATCTCCACTGAGCTATAACATATACTCAAAGTGGGGGGGGGGTGGGGGGGAATAAAATTACTGAGAAGAGGAGTCGCTGGAAGAGACAGCGAGAAGGTGCCTGTTTAGAATCAGAAAACATAAAGTTAGCAGAGTCCTTTCCTCTAAAGTTCGTGATTCAAGTCTACTTGACCATTCGTGGTTCGAGTGTACAAGACTATTTGTGGTTCGAGTCTACAAGACCATTGGTGGTACCAGTCTTCAACACCACTTTGAAAGACTAATCTGTGGTTCATAGCTTGTAGTCGAGACGAGATGCCTACCTTCAACGTTCTGTGAAGATACTCGCAATTGACCCCACGAGCGGTTATCCTAGAACTATCGTTTTGGTAAGTGCCATTGCCACAGAAATCGTAGATCAAGCAGTCAGCAGCCAACAGAAACACTTCATCAATCTGTCAGCTACGTCAAATCTTATCAGGTCAGAACCAGATAAACACTGTTAATATTCCATTTCCAACGAAGTTTCAGTGAAGAAACAAAGATTAACTCACCAATCCTTTATTTTACTTATTTTTTTTTTTTTTTCCAAATTCATAGTTGGTTTAATTATAACAAAGAAAGTGCACACAGAAGAATCTGTAGAATTTTACTGTTAAATCAATGGGGGGGCTTGAACGAGCGAAATATAATACATATATCTCAAAAGCCGGCGGGCAGATACCAAGTTAACTTTGGTAACACTATATGAAAAATCTGAGTCACAAAAAAATCCCTTGCGTAAAACATGAGAAAACCCCAACGTCCTGAAAGAGATAAGCATTGTTCTTAACTTCTGAATATATTGTGAACACTCGCCCAAGACAGAAGCATCATTATTCTTCTATTTACTGATCTGCCAAGAGTAATCTTGAATGAAGGTAGATACCTTTGAAGACAGACATTAGATACTTTTGAGTTTTGGACATTGTTGGACCGCTTCTGCAAAGCATGGACGCATCCCGTGACACAATCAACAATGTATATGCTTATAAATATAAGACAAACATAAAGGTATATTTTCAGGCACTCGTAAGAAATAAAGAAGTAGAACACTAGACAACAGAAAAACAACAGACGTGAGTGGCTTATCCAGGGTTCGAACCCCGTATCTTCCGAACGACAACACCGCCTAGCAGGTACGGGGTTCGAACCCTGGGTAAGCCACTCACGTCTGTTGTTTTTCTGTTGTCCAAGTGTTCTACTTCTTTATTTCTTACGAGTGCCTGAAAACATCCCTTTATGTTTGTCTTATATTTATTTACTGTTTACAGGCCTCGGGTTTCCCTTCCGTATGTGTTATTAATGTATATGTTTGAACGGGGCATGCTACGATGACATGTAGTAAATACGTTTAAAACAGGAAATGGCGAACTATTATTTCTTGATACGCTAGGTTGTGCAGGAAAATATGTTTGATTAATTTACTTCTTGCTAAAACTCTGAAGCACAACGAAATTGTTCTTACTGTTCCAACATCCTGAATAACAATGTTTTGTGTTGTGGGCTTTTCAAATATCTGGAAATAAAGATATACGATAGTCCCTTAAAGCAGCAGTCATTAACTTCAAAAAAAAAATTATTTTCATCCAAACAGCTAGTTATATGTAGCTTGATCCAGAGTGAGATAACCAACAAAATATATCCCTTAGTGATTAAGGCGACGACACCAGAAATTTCGTATATAAAGGAACATTGGAAAAATTTTGCAATAAACCAAGTACTGTAGAAAATAACGATTAAAAAAACATTTTATTAATTGTAACTTATGTGAATTAAAAGGAAAATATATATATAAATATACTTTGTACAATTCGCGATTTCTTTATTTCAGGGTTATACTGATCTCAGAATTGACCTGGAATACGGAGGTACACAACATTTTGCTCACTACTCAAACTTCAGGATCTCTGGCGAGTCGTCGAATTACAGACTCACATTAGGGAAGTATGATGGAACAGCAGAGGACGCCTTAACGTACCACAACGGAATCTCTTTTTCCACGTATGACCGAGACAACGATAACGCTGAAAGTTTCTACAATAACAATTGTGCCATGCATTTTCATGGAGCTTGGTGGTATGATAATTGTTACCATTCAAACTTGAACGGTTTGTGGACAGAGCAGACCTTAAACGGTATTGTCTGGCGACCAGATTCTATTTATTATTACTCGACCTTTACCGAGATGAAGATCAGAACAGTTTAAATTAATGCATCTGTAAAAACATAAATGTTTATAGATTTAGGCAGAATAATGTTAGACAACTAGCGCCATTGTTGTGTAAATTAGGTATGTCATTTTTTTTTATGTTACCTTCATATTGCAAGAATGTAAATGAATTTGTCAGCAAAACAAAATTTGTAGTTAAACAGGATTTGATTAGACTACAAGTGCAGTTGTCTGTCAGTTTAGTCAGGTAGTTTATACCAATACGATTTTGGGTTTATGCTGTTGTAATTCTCATTACTTGCAAGCACAGAAAATAAAATAATTATTATCCAGTCCCCCCTTGTTTCGTTAGTGACAATTACATTTAATGTTAGCTAATCATACAGTATTGTTATTGTTAAACAGAATCGACATCATTACATTCTGGGCAAACCCCTAGGTGCTCAGTCACCGTCAGTATATGTCAAAGAGTGTGAATGTTAACTATTCATGTAAGCTCGCTGGTTATAAACACGACGGATGCGTCCTCTCATACGTCCATCTCTGCTAGCCTAACGTTTGATGCCAAATTCCCACAGTCTTAACTTTGATGATTTATCTATTGTAGTGTCATTCTCTAACAGCCGATCATTAATTGTTCTCAGTATCTCTCCCTTATCCATATCCAGTGTCCCCAAAGTGGGTGCTCTTGATGATAGTCAGTCAGTTCTCTCATTACAGCCTACTCCTGCATGACTAGGATTGTGCATCCACACCAGCTGCTATGAATGTTGATAACGTCTCTTTTTCTTGGAAGACAGACATCATCATCATCAGTTGATAAGATCTCTATGGTGTTGTTTGCTCCACTGTAGTGTATGGAATGTCAACTTGACCTACGCAGTGGTGTGTAGACATAGATGGAGTATATAATGTGCGAATGATAGGAAGAGTTCGTGGTGTTGACAAATGTTCTTTTCTCACACTCATGTATGGCTGGAAGTCATCGACACCAACGACTGTGTACCTTTACTAAAGTTTAATTGGACGTACACACTCGACAGCACAGATACTGACAAATCACAGGTTGGCATAATACATCATGGTACAGTGGATAAATGGTCTTGCAATGTTACATGGGCACTCATGCAGCATAATAGTATAATGGACTGTCAGTAGCCAAGCACTCAGTATCGCCCATACATATATATCATCTGACTTCACTGACTGAGCACGTCAGCTTATAAATAATATTTCAGATGGCTTCTAGACCTAAGCTCGTCTAGCGACGATTCTTTAACATAATGTTCAGCACATATTTCCCATATAATAATATTGAACCGCTAATAAAGGGTTCTCATGTGTAGCAGTGATCTCTGGACTAATCAAGCGATAATACGGGCATCCCTTTTCTCTTCTTGAAAGTCACTACATGTTTGGTTCCAAGATGGCTTCACTCGTGAGCTGTCACTCACGTTTGGATACAGATAATGAATCTGTCCTAAAGTTAGTCATTCATTAAACTTTCATTGCTCTGTAGATTTGATCATGAACAATTGACTGCATTCTACAGGATATAGTGCTGCTAGGAATCGAAGTCGTTTTCATCGAGTCAAATATATTCTCTTAGACATACAAATCGTACCTATCGAAAATGGTGGCTTCGTACGAGAGTTCATAAGAGTATCTTTGATTACCTTGGTATCAGAAATATGATTCTGCCATTCCTTGGCAATACGAATAAACACTGGGGTAAAGCATACACGATAGGTCTAGACGACTATCACTTTCCCCACAAATACTGAGATCACTTTTTCCGGCGACAAGCCGACATAGAAAAAAAAAACACAGTCCCCATCAGGACGAAGCCAAATCACACCACACTCTAGCGGCACATCCGCCGAATAGCCTTTGACCTCTCTAGAGACAACAGAACATATAGTTCGACTTAGATATGTAAAGATATACAGATATAAGACAAACTCGTCCTACTCAGACAAACAATACACATAAATTCAGGCCATAGATATTCTGAAGCAAGAACAATCTATTACTACCCAAACAACGAATAAATCGCAGTAAAATGGATTCATCCGCGGAGTTCGATCGAAGAGACGACACAACTTTCAAGGGAAGTAACTCAATAATGACTTTCCCTTAAGCACTAAAAAATTACCTATTTTGTTTACAAAATATTTGCGAACATAACAAGTATACCAATGTATAATATTGTAAGATATCAAAGACTGCACGTAACAGTCTTACCACACCTCCCGGGAAAAAAAAAAAAAATGGAACTTTTTTTTTTTTTGAAATACATCTAGGAGCAACGTACAATAGGCTCACAACGCATGAATAATGCGCAGATGAAAATATCAGGAATACCTATAACGCCTAATATGAGGCTAAGTCGACTTATGGAGCGACTGGTGAGAATGTGTCTCATAAACTGAGAGAAATTATTTCTCTACAAGTATATTTTTCCAGGAAGGTGTCATCAAAGTATAATACAATTCTGGCAATTACACAATGCCTAAAAAATTCATATCATCATTTCGTATTAGATATCTTAAATTTATGATTTATGAAGAAAAAATCATCAAAGCACAGCGGTGAATAAACATCAATGAACCGCTATGTAGTGATACAATCATTATATTATTAAATTACAAATGTGTATCTATCATGATATAGAAAAGGAACTACTATAGAACTAGACATATCAAGAAGTCTAAGCCCTAATAGTTATGTGGAATCATGTGGGCATCTTGACAGAATGTCTGCCATCACATTATCTGATCCACGAATAGCTCGCACAGAGAAATGAAAAGGTTGAAGAGCAATTGCATATCGAGTAGACCTCGAGCTCTTCAAATTCTTACTCTGTATAGCAGTAAGAGCTTTTTGGTCGGTTTCTACTATGAAATGTGCGCCCAGAAGGAATCTCTGTAGTTTGAGAATCGACCAAACCATAGCTAATAGCTCACGGTCTAAAACCGAATAATTCCTTTCTGCCGCATTAAGTTTTCTGGAAATATACATTACGGGATGCAGAGTTCCAGAGTACTCTTGCATTAGTGCCGCTCCAATCCCAGTGGATGAAGCGTCACTACGAAGAACGAATGTCTTATCTTTAGTAGGTAGCACTAAAATAGGTGGTGTTGAAAACAATGTTTTAATCCTATCCAGAGAGCATTGGCATTCCTGAGACCAGTGGACCACATTAGGCGAACCTTTCTTTAGAAGTGTTGAAAGAGGTGCCATGATAGAGGATAGATTCTGAATGAATCTGCCATAAAATTGAATAAGACCTAACAGACTTCTCACCTGTTTTTTAGTCTTAGGGATCGAGATGTTAAGTATCTTACTAGTATTATGGTCCTCTGTCTTTAGGAAACCATGACCAACTCGGTGGCCTAGGAAAGAAATTTCGCTAAAACCAATATAGGCTTTAGAGGGTTTTGCTGTTAGGTTGTGCTCGCGCAAGCTAGACAGCAATTCATCTAACCCTGAATAGTGATCTTCCCAAGTATCGCTGAAAAGACAGATGTCGTCTAGATATGCAATGACATCTGACCGATAAGATAGGATTCGGCGCATCATGCGTACGAATGTAGCTGGTGCGTTCATAAGACCGAAAGGCATAAAATTCCATTGGAACAAACCTCTAGGTGTTGAAAAAGCCGTGAGAGGTTTGGCGCGTTCAGATAAAGGAACTTGCCAATATCCTTTAGACAAATCAAGTTTAGTGAAAAAATGAGATTTGGAGAGTCGAGTAAGTAGCTCTTCCAGTAAAGGCATAGGTTCGGCATCGAACTTCGTTACTTGATTCAATTTTCGATAGTCAACGCAAAGACGTATGTTATTGTCTTTTTTACGCACAATAACCATCGGCGAAGAATATGCAGAGGTGGATGGTTCGATTATTTTCAAATCTATCATCTCATCCAACTCTTTCTCGACCTGTGCTTGAAAATGTATAGGTATAGGATAAGGTCTAACCCTAATAGGAGTATGGTCAGTTAGAACAATGTCATGTTGAATGACATTCGTTTGTCCAGGGATGTCAGTGAGTACATCCTGAAATGTTTGCAACATAGTTGAAACTTGTCGCTGTTCTCCTAGAGACAAATCAGGAGAGACAGTAACGTTCTTCCATGATTCACTAGAATGAAGTGGGATCATTGGAAGGGGGAGATTTACATCTGAAAAACTTGTTTCCTCATCCTGTATCACGGACAGTGATGAGTAATGACCATGCTGTACTGGAGAATTGTCCGTTGCTTGGAAAATGGGTTGCAAATAATCCGGACGTTCATGGAATTCAGTAAGCATATTGATGTGGAAGGTTTTATGCTTCCCATCAATATCGACAATATAGTCGACATCGGAAATTTTCGATATTATATCGTACGGACCTTTCCAAGAAATAAGTAATCTGTTTTCCCTACAAGGTAGTAATACAAATGCTTTGTCACCAGGACAAAGTTGTCGTAAGCATCTCTTCTTATTGGCAAATTGCCTTGCCTTCTGTTTCGCAAATTCAGAAGAAGAAGTTGCTAATTTGCATGCTTCGATAATTTTTTGTCTCAACGCGATGACATATTCGTAGGATGACTTTGTGTCATCGTCAATATTGTCAGATGTTATGAGATCGTGAAGCAACGACATAGGGCCACGCGGACGCGCGCCAAAGACGAGTTCAAAGGGAGAAAATCCCGTATGTTCATTGGGTACCTCTCTGTAAGCGAAGAGGGCCGCAGGTAAAACTCTGTCCCAGTCTTGAGGATGATCCTCAGTTATCTTCCCCAGTAAGTTTTTAAGTGTTCTATTAAGGCGTTCGACCATACCATTAGACATTGGATGGTAGATACTACTTAAAGATCTATCTATCTGCAGAGTAGACATTACTTGAGACATGGTATCTGATATTAGTTGGGTGCCATGGTCTGACAATATCTCTCCGGGGAACCCCAGACGAGAAAATATAAGCCAAAGAGCATCTGCAATATCAGCAGTAGTAATGCTCTTCAGAGGAATAGCCTCTGGCCAACGTGTGCACATATCAACACACGTCAAGATAAACTGATGTCCTCTGGCAGACTTGATCTTAAATGGACCAATAATGTCTATGGCCATTTTTTTGGAACGGCCGAATAGGAATGTCCGCCGCCTGAATGGGTGCAGCATGCCGTGGACCTTTGGATTTAACTTCCTGACATACTTTACAAGATCGACAATAAATCCGTATGTCCTTGTTTACCAATGGCCAAAAGAAAGCCGCAAGGACTCTTGACTTAGTACGGGAAAAACCCATGTGTCCAGCACACTGAGAGTCGTGAGCGTGCTGCAAAATTTTAACTCTCAAATTCTTGGGAACCAGGATTTGAGAATGACTTGACGTAATGGAGTCTTGAACCATACGTACAAGTACGCCATTCTTCTTTGTAATCCACGATTTACGACTTGTGTCTTTATTCGGATCACCTTTAGTTGCAAGAATGAAGAATTTCTTCAGAGTGGAATCATCTTCTTGCTGTTTTATAAACGAGTCACGAGAAATTACCAAGGGATTATCTTGGTTATGCACTTCATTATCTTCAGTAGATGAAGTTTGAGGCATATTAAGAGCCTGAGCTCTAGTGACTACAGCGTTAGCAAGCTGCATGTTTTGCCTTTCCCACGCGGAAATTTGTTGCGGAGTGCATTCTCTGACTCCATGAATGCGACCGATGATGAGGTCAGCGATCGGATTCGGGAGAAGACATGCGTGTACATCTCCTGTAAAGAAAGGAGTAGCAATCCTAATGATAGCAGTAGAGTATTTCTCTAATGTGCCGCCAAATGTTACACATTTGACTACTTGTCCAGTGGCACGGGAAGGATCTACGAGTGACTGCCTAACACCAATTGTGGTGCATCCAGAATCAAATAGCACAGAGACTGGATTGTTATTCACTAAACCCTTATGTAAGACAAGAGAACCTCTTCCATCATGCGCGACTGATGCCGGAAGAGCAGGAAGAGGATGGCCACAGCTTAAAGTAGACACTGTGGTTGGCTCAAATAACGTTTTGCATTGGGGGCACTGAGATGCTCTCCCAAAATCAAAAGCGGCACATGCCATATTACTAGCATCATTATTATCTTTACTCTGTTTATAGGCTTCATGGGACTCTTGTTGTGCAGAGTTTGCCTGAAAATGTGGTTTATGTCTTTTGTTTTGAGATCTACCTCGGTTATTATCACCTCTGTAGTTATTGTTACCTCTATTGTAACCCCTATTTGGGTTTGAGTCATAGTTCCCTTGGTTACCATTATCATATTCATTATAATGAGTATCTCTGTAATTATGATCTTGTTGACTCCAAGACGGATAACCCTGATAGTTTCTATAATTACTTCCTCTACGGAAATTCCTATAATTATGACCACCCCTGTGTCGAGAGCTATCAGCTCGTCTCCAGTTCTTTGAAGAAGAACCCTGAAATGATTGGTTACCTTGGTTTTGATAACTATTATGGTTACCTTTTTTATCAAATCTGTTTTGAGGTCCCTGAAATCTGTGTGAATAATTGGGATTGTATGGTGTTGCTGAAGCAACTGGCATACTCTCCTTAATCTTAGTGTTGCCAAAAGTCACGTCGGGGTGTGCAGTGACATATTGGGAACAGTATTCTTCCATTTCCTTTAGAGATTTGGGTTTACGCTCATGTATAAATTCAAGGAATGGTTTGTTCACACATGACATAATCTTATCTCTGAGCAACAAATCCATAAGTCCTTCATACGTTTTTTCTGTTTTGGAAAGCTCAATCCAACGATCAGCTGTGAGACGTGCCTTTGCAGTGAATTCTGAGAATTCTACACCCGTCTCAGGCACCATCGTTTTAAATAAAAGGCGATAGCCTTCCTCACTTAGCTGATATTTTTTTATCAAAGCCGCCCTAATGACATCATAATTATCCTTATCTGCTTCTCCTACAAGGCATAATCTAGTCAAAGATTCACCTTTCAAGTTTTCTGCTAATTGATTAGCGTATTGTGATTTATCCACATTATGTGTACGACAAGAACGTTCAAATCTATCCAGCCAGAATGTAATATCGTCACTGGACTGATTGAACGGTGGAACCTTAACCTTGTAAGTAGAAGGTTTACCATTACCACTAGATGCCTGATTAACATTACTCATACTTGTCAATCTCAATTTCTCCAACTCAAATTCATGTTCTCTTATTGCTTTTTTTTCTTCAGCCTCTCTGTCTAATCTTTTTTGTTCAGCTTCCCTGTCTAATCTTTTTTGTTCAGCTTCACTGTCTAATCTTTTTTGTTCAGCTTCCCTGTCTAATCTTTTTTGTTCAGCTTCACTGTCTAATCTTTTTTGTTCAGCAGCAGCTTCTCTTTCTAATTTTTTTTGTTCAGCTTCAAATCTCCTTTGCTCTACCTGCATCTGCAATTTCTTTTGTTCAGCAGCAGCCTCAGCTTCTCTTTCTAATCTTTTCTCTTCTGCCATAGCTCTTCTCTCTTCTGCAGCTAATGCTTTGTCATATTGAGCAACTGCCCATTGTTCTAATTGTTGACCAGTCTTATCAAGGGCTTTCCCTTGTATAATGAAGTATTCTAATGTAGACATGGTGTCTAACAATAATACTAATCACCTGAAATAATAATAATACCACAAGTTCTTAATGACTTGATTAATCAGTATACTATCCCAATATCTGTGGGTCCCAAGCCTTAATAAGGTCTTGTATGACAGTAATAATAATCAGGTACTGGTTTATACCATAATCCAAGTGCAGTGCACAGGCAATAGTGTCTTATGAAATATACCTATATAAAACATATGTCAACCAACAGAATACATAAAGTACAAATAGGACTGACAATACAAGAACGTTTGCAGAAATCAAAATAAATCAAATAGGGAAATCAATGAAAATAATCACTGAATCTGCAAAGAATAACAACACAAATGACGTCACAGTATATGAATATAAATTGTGAATAGAACTGAAAGATAGAAAAGGGTAGACCAACAAATTACAAACAACTCAAAACAAAACTAAAGAACAAAGAAATATTACAAAAATAACAATAATTACAGACTTCACAGCTAACACAAAAGCAACAGTTGTTGCAAGCAAATTTTCAATCAAGAAAATTGCACCTATAGAAAACGCCCACAACGGACCCTCTATGACGTGGGATATTCTGTTGTGAGGACTCCGCCCAACCTTAAACACAACCCGCTGACATAGAAACTAACATACTATACAAACAAATAACATGTAAACATAAATATATATAAATTATGTGTATGATAGTATGTGTTGCAAATAGGCTCAGTTTTACAGTAATGGCAAAGTTATTTTTATGAAAATAAACAAACTGCCACTTTATTCAATTAAACATTCTGGCCTTAAATATTAAAGTTCATATATGGAAAACAAGAAGATCCATCGATGAAAATAGGACTTCTTAGTTCACAAATACTGTCTTCCTGTTAATATTGACAAGAATTGATCCAACTGTTCTGTGAAACTCTGTAATGTCTAATGTAAAAATGTCAACAACGTTGACCTACATACTGCATTCACTTGACAGGTCACGTGACGAAGTGTTGACAAAGAGCAAACCAATACTGCAAGTGTGTCGTATCAGCCACAGGAAACGGTCTGGTATCGGTAATCAGTTGACTTCTTAACTTCTGCGAGGTCAAACCCAGAAAGCTGGTCCACCAGTTGATAACGTCTCTTTTTCTTGGAAGACAGACATCATCATCATCAGTTGATAAGATCTCTATGGTGTTGTTTGCTCCACTGTAGTGTATGGAATGTCAACTTGACCTACGCAGTGGTGTGTAGACATAGATGGAGTGTATAATGTGCGAATGATAGGAAGAGTTCGTGGTGTTGACAAATGTTCTTTTCTCACACTCATGTATGGCTGGAAGTCATCGACACCAACGACTGTGTACCTTTACTAAAGTTTAATTGGACGTACACACTCGACAGCACAGATACTGACAAATCACAGGTTGGCATAATACATCATGGTACAGTGGATAAATGGTCTTGCAATGTTACATGGGCACTCATGCAGCATAATAGTATAATGGACTGTCAGTAGCCAAGCACTCAGTATCGCCCATACATATATATCATCTGACTTCACTGACTGAGCACGTCAGCTTATAAATAATATTTCAGATGGCTTCTAGACCTAAGCTCGTCTAGCGACGATTCTTTAACATAATGTTCAGCACATATTTTTCCATATAATAATATTGAACCGCTAATAAAGGGTTCTCATGTGTAGCAGTGATCTCTGGACTAATCAAGCGATAATACGGGCATCCCTTTTCTCTTCTTGAAAGTCACTACATGTTTGGTTCCAAGATGGCTTCACTCGTGAGCTGTCACTCACGTTTGGATACAGATAATGAATCTGTCCTAAAGTTAGTCATTCATTAAACTTTCATTGCTCTGTAGATTTGATCATGAACAATTGACTGCATTCTACAGGATATAGTGCTGCTAGGAATCGAAGTCGTTTTCATCGAGTCAAATATATTCTCTTAGACATACAAATCGTACCTATCGAAAATGGTGGCTTCGTACGAGAGTTCATAAGAGTATCTTTGATTACCTTGGTATCAGAAATATGATTCTGCCATTCCTTGGCAATACGAATAAACACTGGGGTAAAGCATACACGATAGGTCTAGACGACTATCACTTTCCCCACAAATACTGAGATCACTTTTTCCGGCGACAAGCCGACATAGAAAAAAAAACACAGTCCCCATCAGGACGAAGCCAAATCACACCACACACTCTAGCGGCACATCCGCCGAATAGCCTTTGACCTCTCTAGAGACAACAGAACATATAGTTCGACTTAGATATGTAAAGATATACAGATATAAGACAAACTCGTCCTACTCAGACAAACAATACACATAAATTCAGGCCATAGATATTCTGAAGCAAGAACAATCTATTACTACCCAAACAACGAATAAATCGCAGTAAAATGGATTCATCCGCGGAGTTCGATCGAAGAGACGACACAACTTTCAAGGGAAGTAACTCAATAATGACTTTCCCTTAAGCACTAAAAAATTACCTATTTTGTTTACCAAAATATTCTCTATCTCCATTCTCATGCTAAAAGTTGTTATCTTGTAAGCCCCGCTAAATTCGGCTACGATTAATCATATAGTAAATTTACGTGAATGTGCAAGAGAGTATAGGTATGTGTTGTTTCTACTTATTTGACTACCGCCATGACTGTCTATGTGTGTCTCTGATATTGTTTGTCGATGTCTATGTATGTCTATAACCATGTTTATCACTGTCTGTGTGTGTATGTAAACATGTATGCGTATCGCCAAATGACTTTGTTTCTGTCAACAATAACCACAGTTTTGACAAGCATCTAAATGTCAGCGTAAGTGCACTCGGGGATTTATAGAGTTCTCATCAAATGTAAGTTTTTTTTTTTTCAATTTGTTACCGATTGTTGCGTGCATATTTTGACGCACATATTACAAAAATACGATATGGCTATTTAATATGGAACATATATACTTGCATTCATTTGTGTATGAAAATGCTTCCTCTGGTAAAGCTAGATAATTCATGATTGATTTACACTTTTGATTATATGAGTGATCTTTCTTGATATTGATTCGGCGCATGGATATTGTATTCATGTCCGTTCTTATTTTTTCGGGCCAGAAAATAGATTAATTTTGCTTGTTATGTTTATGGCCTGAATTCATGTGTACTACTTGTCTAGTGCAAGTAGATTCAGTCGTATATTGTATACCTTTGTATGTTCAGGTCGGACTATATTCTTTCTGCCAGAATCTAGCGCAGGTTTTCGTAGTCCTACTGGGTTGTGAAGAGTTCCGATAATGTCGCCAAGAAATGGCTGAGTGTTTTTCCAGGGCTGGCGCTGTTTAAGGTTTAACAGTGATTCATAGATGTTTTTCTAGGAGAAGTTTATGTCTCTGAAAGAGTCTATTTGTCAGAGATCCTCCTCATATGTGTGATTCGGACTCCAGTTATGTCAGACCCTATTTTTGATGATCTCGAGTCGATTAGACCTAGATGGAACATTGTGCTTCGTATCGCTAGGGTCGTGTTTTGTATCGACGAAGATGACAGGCTTTCCTACAGCAGTTATGTCTACGTGAATTAACTTGATTACTGTAGAGCTGTATGGAAAACTTTATGAAATTATTTATATGCACATTATAAATTAACTTTGGCTTATATCCACTTTCCTACGAGTGAGTGAGCGACAACTCAGGAAGGCGGCAATGTTATATTCCTGTCATCATATTTTTTGATCACTGTCAAGAGAACAGATTATGTATCCTACTATCGGGCAGTGGTATCGAGATCTTGTTATGAGGTGAAAGCCCACTATCGTGGTTTATGATTATTATACAAACATTGGACATATTTCAGCTTAAGAACTTAGCCATGAAATGAAAGTTCGGCCAATGACTTTTGTATGTTTACCGATCCTCATTGACGCGTTCAGTCAGTAGAGGATACGGCGATTTATTTCACTACTACATGAATGTATCATCCACAATTCAAATAACCAATGAATGTATGTCAACATGTGTCCATGACTGTATCCGTGCTGTCCAGTTTGCGTGCCTTCATTAAACTACTGAAATGGCAGAGGCAGTTCAAGTCGTCATTGCATTACATGAGAGTGTGTGAGAGTGATTATCAAGTGGTCTGTTACATCGAACTACTACACCATTCGCGTTACTTGACACTCCCACTCAAGGTCTACATGACAGGTTCATTTGATGATGCAGAGGTAATCGAAGAAGACTTTCTTCAGTGATGATCAGTGCACGACCCAATACATAACATCTGCATCCAGGCACATACAACACAGACACTCTACACCGATCTACCGTTTGCCGGTAGTGATGGTGGACAGGCTATCGTCTGCTTTGTTATCTTGAGAACACACAAGCAGACTCTGCATCTCCCGCTTAAATGTTCAAAGACAGGCATATTGCATTGAGTGAAAACGTGAAATATTCTGCTTCTTGTCTGATGGTACACATTGAAATGTCTGCCTCTTGGACTTGATATAGAGATATAATTCTGCTTGTTGCTTTGATGGTAGATATACATTCACTTTTCCTGCTCCTTCCTTGATTGTGCGCTTTGGTGGCTGATTACGTAATCATCAGTTAATTTTCTCATATAATATGTATTCAGTTCTTTCACTTTGTAGTATGTACATTTCGTGTCTATTGCTACGTTTGTGGTTTTTATTTTAATTGTATTGCTTTTTTTCTGTCCTCTCTTACTCGCTGTTAGTTTTTGTATGTCACTGTGTGGCACAGTTCATTTCCTCGCCTCTGGTAATGTTCTTACAAGGACTACCTGAGGCGAATAGACGATTCTCTCATTGTGTGACATACACTGAATAATCATTTCGAACAACAATGTATGTTCTCCTACTCATCCTGTGCCCTTACGCCTTACTCCTTCAGTACCCCACTGTGACAGGTTATGGGAATAGACGACATTGATCAGTCCGCTGGATTCCGACCGTCGCCCCTCATTCCATTCAACCAACTCGTTCCACCTTGCTTGTCTCAATTAGATGGATGGGTTTGAAAAAAAATCGAAAAAAGGTGATTCGTCTTACGAGGACAAAGGACAAAGAAAATAGTCATCGAGGGACTCAATTAGATGCACGTTTGTTACGCATAATCCATGCCTTTCTCGCTAGCTGTCTAACTCATAGTTTTAGCCACGCCTATTTTTCTTATTTCATACACTGATGAGCGACTATCTAGATTTGTAAATTTCATTCCTGTAAAGGGGACGAACCTAAGGCGTTTGCCTGGAGCTCGCATGCAGAAATGCAAGGGCCTAAAACACGTGGGAAGTAAACCGCTTTGACGTTTCCTACAAGTGCGAGCGAGTCCTGTGATATGGTACGGACAGGGAGACGACCGCCGAGATCAGAAGTTTTTGTCGTCGACTTAATGGCGAAACAGAACGAGCGGAGGAAATATCTATCTCGGAAGAAAACCCCGTTCATGTCTTCTGATTGCCCAAGGCGTGACTTTCGTCATCTCTCAGCGAAAACAACACTTTTCGTGTATAAATACTCCATCCCTTAAAATTAGGTATCTAGTCGCTTCAGGAAATTTTTGAAACATCTAGCTCGACATCATAAAGCCTTTGTACAAAGTGGATTACTAAGATTTCGTAGAGATAGTTTCATTTTTCTGTATTGCGGTAATAATAATATATTTTTGCATTTAAGTGATTTAACTTGTTAAAGTTCTTCTTTAGATTTCATTGGGATTTTCTGTGTTAATTGACTAGCGTATTAAATAACATATAGCTAATTTTTTCCAGCTGTAACGTAAATTTAATCACTCGCTATCAGCCAGAAATAGATGTTTTAATTGACTAGTAAATGCACTACCGATTGACTACTGACGGAATATATATTTATTTCTAATTCATTAAGTGTAATTTTGTTAATGACTAGCGCTTATTTTACTTGTTAAAAACGATAAGATAAGCTAGACACGTGTAATTTCTAATTTAATTTAATAACCGAGTGGATAAGAGATCTTACCTTTACGCGGGTTAGGATAGAATACTGATATTATGGTTAAATGTTTTGCATTTTCTTCCTAAATCTAGTACGGATCACAAACCAGCATACCAGCGGCCTAAATCTGAGAAAAGGGGTCTAAGTCTAAGTCTAATAGTACCAAAAACATTCTTATGTAACATCGGGTCTTCGAGGTTGACCTGTTCGGCCCCCTTGTTTCACCCAGAGAGAGAGAGAGAGAGAGAGAGAGAGAGAGAGAGAGTACAAACATATGACAATAAGAATAACGATAACTGGACATATAGATACCCAGATTTCTTTTAATTTTCATTACATTCAGCCCGATGTGGCGAAGTATCAAACCTAACACTACCCGACTACTGACCACTGTGTTGTGGCGAAGATTTATCCAGAAAGATTTACCCACCTGACATTCTCTTTAACTATCGGAATTACTAGCTGCTGTACACTGTGAACACTAGATCTCGGTAATTATTTTTCTACCTGGACTAATTGATGTGACAAAAACATATCTAGTTATCACCAACAGAGTAAGCATTCCCCATTAGGAGGATTAATCAGTCTTGGAGGAACTGGGGCTTATTTCGGCGAAACCCAACACTGGATTTGTTATATGTATCATGGAGATATGTCCAAGATGTTGTTTAAACAAGGAATAGGTAAGTGAGATTGAATGTGGCCACAGTTTGACAGAAGTATGAATCAGAGGAGTGAATAATTTTATTTGTGTACTCATTGTACGCACTTCTTGATCTGTTCGCAAATACTTTTATTGTTTTTTTTTCAGGGAAAGATTAACTAGGAACTATGTTCTTTACAGTATCATCTATTCCTATACCATAGCGCAAATCTTTTGACCTTTTGGGGTTATTAACTTCTTCTTGCGGGATCTTGTCTCAGCAGAGGGAATTGCACGTATGGGTTTATTTTTGTAACCTATGCTTTGTCTATTGATATTTATGTTGGATGTCGTGAAGAGATTTTTTTTATATGATAATAAACTTTAAACAAAACTTAATTACTTGTGTTGGTCAGCTCAGCTCAATATCCATACCCCGTTTACTATAGTTTCACGTTTGTGCGTCTCGTTGTAGCACTTATCTGTGTGTGTGTGTATGTGAGTGGTTAATAGTGTATATGTTAATATTTTCGAGAAGGAGAATTGCCTGATAACTAAAATACAGTCGTAAAGATAGGCTGTACTAGAGTATCTTCTCAATCCAGTGACAGATTCTACCTTTAAACTATTCACTCGTGAAAATCTATTTCTTTACCTTATCTCTCACTGAGTTACCACTTTTTCAGTTCTATCCAGACGAGACCAGAATCTATCTTAAATACCTATCCAAATCTACGACACCCACGACAATATGCGTCATGGTTTTATAAATTCTACGGCATGGTATGTATAACTAGATGCCAAACCCTCCTTAGTAGCTGTGACGAGTAGGGTGTATGTAGGTGGATGTGGACGATTAGACAGACAACACTGATACACCGCCCGTATAGAACATTGTCCAAGGAATAACTCCAACAGCCTGTATCAATCTCCACTAATGTATTATATGAACAACAAATCACAATGGACGCAGGGCCATTACAAATAATGTAGACATCATCAATTCCGAGTATTCTATAAGCACTCTGCTTCCCGGAATCACTACACACAGCAACTAGGATTCTTCATAAACAACTACTGCAACATCCACCTTTCTCTGCTCTACACTCTATGCTGTCTCCTGTCTACTGACTCAACTCTCTACTGACCCAACACACGTCTAAACCAACACACTCCTCCCACTGACTGCCCCTTTCATGCGTATTCCCTAAAACCCGTGAAATCCTTTCACGCTCCACTGATCTTCATTCACGCATCACAAAAGCTAACAGCTTGTCTCAAGCAACGCTCACAACCCTATAGCTAAATTATTACCATGCACGCATTCCCAGCTCACAACAACTCACATGACTAATAAACTCCCGCTGGAGCATGGGAACATTCACACATACAAAATAGCCTCAAAACACTCCGTGACATCCACCCCTTTCCCCACGTGAAAAACCGGGGTTTTTCACCGTGAAGACAGAGATGGGAGTCCTATTCATCATCAAACCTAAAATACATCATCAAAGTAAACAATGCTTCTATACAAAATACATCAACCCACACTAATAGCATACAAATTATTCTAGCGATAATCACATTCAATATCTCTAAAGTAAAACAAAATTCATTTTCATATCAGAGAAATGCATGCATAATCTACAAACTTCATGTAAAGTCATCAAACTTATACAAATATAACTACAAGTAAACATGCTTTATTATAATCAAAATTCTCTCGTCTGGTATCTTGTCATACTCGTAACATCAAACTGTTGTAAGGTTTATGTTTAGCTGCTTGGTGACTTGGCAGAGTGCAGAAAACTAGTGGCAACCACATATGACTAATGCCGAATCATCTGCCCTGAGAAAGAAAATTTTGTCTAAATCAAAAGCAATACAAGTTGACTAGTTGCAAAAATATTCTCAAATTTGGTCTAAGTCACTTTAACACTTATTTGTACAGATCACTCTATTAGGCCTTCCCTTCTGAGTTAATGATGTTAGCTTTTGGGCTCTGTAATTTCAATATTATATTATCAGAGGCCCTTTCTGGCATCCTATTTATCTCAGCCTTGGTCCTATTCTTCAGGGTAGCTGCTACATTTAGGATGACGACATCCTCGGCTACTATCAACGCTACAACAATAGCTCTGACCACCATCATTCCATCTATGACGTGCCCCCTTATATAAATGGTTACTCTCTCTTTGGTCTGCCCAGCGGCAATCTCTTCTGAAACTACCTCTGTATATTTCTCCAGCTTTTCGTTCACTATAGCTTGGTCTGCTGGAACAAAATCCTCTGTTTATATTTTGTCCTCTGTACCTGTTTCTAAATCCAATCCAACGTTTACTTTGAAAATTACCACAGTAATCATTACTACTCATGCGGATTCCTGTAAAGTGTCTTGAATCTCTTAAGTCACTGGTTTCTCTTATGTAATGTTTCTGATGTGGCATACGAGCACCATGACCTACTCTCCGATACTTCTCAATCAGTTTTCTGTGCTCTTCTTTCATCTGGTCTGTCTCAGGATATTTGACAGATTCGCCTTCTTCTGGCAACGTAAAGCTCATCTTTGTTTCATTTACTGCCTTTTCCTGAATATTCGTTTTCCGTTCACCCAATTCCTTTGCTGATTTAATATGCCTCTCAATGTTAGTTTCTGATTGACTCTGCTGTTTTGGAAACGATATATCTTTCTGTTGGGGTGAAATTAAATTTAATACCGAAGTATCAACAACTCGGACATTACCAGATGACATGCTATCTACAGGAATTACCCTAGGTTTTCCTTGCAATCTAGTAGTTCCTCCACAAGTATCGTCTTTATGTTTGTGCTTCCATAGTTTGATATCGTCATCAGTGCATTCTTTGATACCACGAATATTTCCAAGTATCAGATCAGCGACCGCATTATCATCAAGAACACATGCTTTTACCCTACGTCGCAAGAATGGCGTGTCAATATCTATCAACACCAGAGGGTAAAACTCCACCCTGCCACCAAAAGTGATACATCGAGCAGTTTTCCCCAACCAATGAGACCCCCCTCAATGCACGATCTCCGCACCCCAACTGTCGTACAACCTGTATCCCTTAAGACGGATGCAATTTTTTTGTCCTATGTACCCTGGATGCAAGACTGTGTTCCCATCTGTATGAACTGCTGACAAACATGGAAGTGGGTGGCCACAAATCAGAATTGGTGTCTCATCTTTATGAAAAAGTGGTCTGCACCCTTCACAACTTTCGTTGTTGAATGTATCTAAGATTACCACCGAACTTGCGCGTTCAAACTTCCTATTAGGACAATCGAATTGAAGGTGACCAATCCCATTACATACAAAGCATCTGTACTCCTCGCGCTGGCTCTTCTGTGGACTACCCTGAGTGCTAGTCTGAGGCTCGGCCACAGACTGGGGTTCAGGCTTGTCACAAAACTTTGCTCCATGGCATGGTGATCCACATTTAAAACAACCAGAAGGTCTTCTACTACTTGACTCTGTCATATTCTGCTGTTTCCTGGGGGATGTACGGAAGTTTCTTTCTGTCCATTTCCTACTTACTGCCTTCTTCTCATAAGGTCTCTCCTCACTATGAGAATTTTGTCTCCGATATGGTCGTGTTTCATAACTCCGCTTGGCCACACATGTCGTAAATGTTTCTGGCACCGCCGATTTATGAATCGGTCTCCCCGGATGTGCGTTTGCGTACTGTTGACCTAACTGAGACATTGCCGAAATATTTTCCGGTTTTCTTTCCTGGAAAAAAGCCAACAACTCCGAGCTACATGAAGACATTACCTTATCACGTAAGATTAAATCACATAGGCCATCAAAATCTGTAGCAATGCCAGATAAGTCAATCCATCTGTTCAATAACATCTTAATTTCTGCGATAAACTCTGCAAAATCTTGCTCACTACTTGGCATCGCACTGTGGAACTTTAAACGATAACCTTGTTCATTTAACCTGTATTTGCGTAACAAAGTTTCCTTCACTGTGTCATAATTTAATCTATCTTCCACAGTTAATTGAAAAACTGTTTTTAATGCTGATCCTGTTAAATAATCTGTCAACAGTGATCCCCACAGTTCTTTATTAATCTTTAAGGCAGTTGCCTTCGTTTGAAACCTCTTCAAAAAACAGTCCATAAAATCTATGGATTCGTTGAAAATTGGGAGTTTCAACTTGTACAGGCTCCCATATTCTTTTTTTGATGATGAGTCAGAACTCGACTTCTCTAACTCGAGTTTTTTCAATGATATCTCTTTGTCCGCTTCTATCTTTTTAATTTCTTTCTGTGCTTCTATTTCTTTCATTTCTTTCTGTGCTTGTATCTCTTTCCCTTTCATTTCTTTCTGTGCTTCTATTTCTTTCATTTCTTTCTGTGCTTGTATCTCTAATCTCTTAGTTTCTCTCTCTGCTTCCGCTTTCTTTCTCTCTCGCTCTTCATGTCGTTCTTGTCTATCCTGCACCTCTTTAAATTGAGATTGTGCAAACGCTAAGAGATCTTCTCCAGATTTTCCTATCTCCTCACCGACAAGGATAAAATCCATAAGTGTTGACATGATTATAAATATATATGATTTATATGCACCTCAAATACTGTAAGTTAAATTCAAAATAGTTCACACCATAAAATAATATCTTAAATAACTACTAAGATGATACCTTACTCACTGTATTCAATGTCTATCCATAAAAAATTATTAACCCTACAAAACAAACAATGACACAAATGATGATGATAAACACTACACCCTAATTAACAACCAACAACTTGGTAGGTCGGTAACAAGAAAAAGGAAAGATGTGTGACAGAAGTAATATTGAAATATACAGTACCTGACCTCTATAACGTACGAAAACAGGAGATTGAAAAAATTAACGTATTTATAGGATAGTGTAAGAAGAAAATGACTAAAGAATACATCATGTACACAGAATGCCAAAGAGGGAATGTAATACACAAGCAACAACAAACTGCACGTAAACAACTAGTGCAAAAATGCACACTTTATTCGTGAAGGGCAATACAACTGATCCTGCCCACAGGATAGGACCCCTTCTAAGAATAAATAGCGCAAAATCCTATAGATGAAATCAAAATACACATAAATAATATAATCGTCACGTCCAACAACAACACTGAAACAATGAATGCCAAGGGAAGCCTACAGAGCAATCTGGACAAACAAATGAATTAAGGCCTTAGAATGATGAACCAAATCAAACTAAGGTTACGTAGCTTTTTCTGGTGTACTGGAATGGCAGGCTATGGCAATAAACTGATCTGATCTGGTGTCTCCAAGTCACCTCTGCAGCAGTAACTTTGAGAAGCGCAAACTCTACAACAGTTCATACTACTTATATCCCAAGCGTGTAGATATGTTTATAATGTCTTCAGCCAGTCCCAAGATTGATGAAATATGAATACCCCACACACAGCACGGAACAAACACTCAGTTCAGATTCTGCAGCGCCCCCGGCTACACAGATAGTGAAAAACCAAGCAATTGTTTTCCACTTTACACACAGCAACACGACAGCTTCACAGCTTTTACAGATCTTCTTCTTCTGGTCATCACAGATTCTCCTGGTCACAACACACTGTTTCACAACCGCAGCAAACGATGTAAACAGACTTGTAAGGCAGCATTCCTATAACACACTGTTTATTCGGTAGCACACACGTACCGTTGACAACTGACCTAGATTTGAACAGTGTCGAATCGTCTGGTTACTGTAAAGTTGTCACACTTCGCTGCGTTGAAAAACAAACCATCGGCTGCTGACCCAATGACCTCAGATCACTTCAACGCTGTACAGCCCCGGGTTCACTTGTAACATCCGAAAAGACGAGCCCCCAATGTGACGAGTAGGGTGGATGTGGACGATTAGACAGACAACACTGATACACCGCTCGTATAGCTCATTGTCCAAGGAATAACTCCAACACCTGTATCAATCTCCACTAATGTATTATATGAACAACAAATCACAATGGACGCAGGGCCATTACAAATAATGTAGACATCATCAATTCCGAGTATTCTATAAGCACTCTGCTTCCCGGAATCCCTACACACAGCAACTAGGATTCTTCATAAACAACTACTGCAACATCCACCTTTCTCTGCTCTACACCCTATGCTGTCTCCTGTCTACTGACTCAACTCTCTACTGACTCAACACACGTCTAAACAAACACACTCCTCCCGCTGACTGCCCCTTTCATGCGTATTCCCTAAAACCCGTGAAATCCTTTCACGCTCCACTGATCTTCATTCACGCATCACAAAAGCTAACAGCTTGTCTCAAGCAACGCTCACAATCCGATAGCTAAATTATTACCATGCACGCATTCCCAGCTCACAACAACTCACATGACTAATAAACTCCCGCTGGAGCATGGGAACATTCACACATACAAAATAGCCTCAAAACACTCCGTGACAGTAGCATCATAAGACATTGTTTTCTTAACGGATTTGTCTCATCCTTGCTCTATTTTCCTTGCAAACATGAACATCTTCTTAATCTCACTTTGTTAATCGTGCAAATATTAAAGTTTCTTCCTTTTCAAGACTATTTTCTATCTATCTATCTATCTATCTATCTATCTATCTATCTATCTATCTATCTATCTATCTATCTATCTATCTATCTATCTATCTATCTATCTATCTATCTATCTATCTATCTAACTATCTATCTATCTATCTATCTATCTATCTATCTGTATCTATTTGTTTGCCGGTCTGGCGGTCTGTCGCTTGGTCTGTCATTAGGTCTGTCGCTCTGTCTGCTCCTACATAACACCGTCAAGTTATTGTTGACCCTATCCTTTTATTTTTGATGTGAAAAAAAACAATTAAATTTTTTTTTTTTTTTAAATACGCTTAAAGGCTGAATCAAGGGAAATCGTCTTGTGGTAAATCGAGGAAAATAGCGTGGTGCGAGAAATCAAGGGATATAATGTCATGCGAGACATCAAGGGATATAATCAAAATGTTAAGATCAGTGTTTCCATTTTGCAATTAATAAAGCTAGGGTGTATTATTTTATAACATAATTTAAAATTGTTTATTGAACCCTTACACTTTAAGTAAAATAAAAGAATTGTTTGCCTATATAAAGTAAATAGGATTAATTGTGAAAATTGGAGTTTAAGCCTAGGCTCAAGCAAAACCGATAATAAACTTTATAACTAGTCTGATGATATCGTATCATCCTCCGCGCTAAACTAAGATGGTTCGATTTAGGCCAGATCCCAAGAGAAGACAATATTTGCAGGCAACACGGGTCCACGTGTTCCCAACAACATACCAACATCTACTAACCTCGGAAACGGGATACCAAAGAAGCCAAACAGTACAACAAATATGTAAATTAAAAAATAGAATGGTATGAAATCAGTTTTACAAATTAACGGTACAAAGGAAACATGGGACGTTTCGGGTTTTACCTTTCATCAGCCACAGTTACAAACAGGTGGCGAGGACAAGAATTACATATAAGTACTACAAAAACATACGATGATACACCAAATGTGTGATACACCAAATGTGTGATATACCAAATGTGTGATACAATCAGATGGAAAAAAGTAAACAACAGCGATGATGACCGAAAAAAGAACAATACTAATGCAAGAAAATCGTAAAACCTGAAAGAAATATCTAAACCAGAAAGTCAATAATCAACGAAACGTAAAAAGATAATGAACAAAACTATTAATACAAGAACAAATTCACTTAAGCTAAACAGTACAACTCTTGACACTACGACGGAGTTAACTGAGACGGGTAACAGCCTAATAGAGAACCTGAATAACGTAACTTCTAACGAGGCAACGGGAGGGACAGAAGTAAACGTCTCTGACATAATAGATGAAATCCGTCATGTTACAGACATTGCGGAAAATATTATGTCGCTCCAACGGATTCGGAAGCAAATGAGTAGTTGTGGGCCATGTCGCCACCACCTTACGGGCCCGAATCGCCAGCCGAAATCATGTTTACTTCAGAGAAGCCGCACCAAACGCCGATGACGGCCGAGAATATAGAAAACATTCAGTAACCTGAGCCTGAACAACCAAGCTCACCGCCTAAAGTGGTTGTCTAAATAGTGACAAGTCAGACCACTAAATGCCGAATGCAAAAAAAAATAGGGTACTTGTGCGTTAATTCACCGGGAAATTAATATTGTGGCAATTTATTACCCAATTCGAGCACCGTACTATTTCTTACAATTTTTTTTCTTTTTTTCTCGCCTGAATCCAATCTCAGTGTCTAGGCGTGGAGTTGTGACATTTTTGCCACCCACTTACGCAACGTCACAAATCTCTTACCCACCCCGTCCGTCCTTTTTTTTTTTTTTTTATCCGGAAAAAATACAACTTACTCGAATGTTTTTTTTTTTAAAAACAGTTTTGTCTCGTTTTGGTGAGGCGTGTCCCGTTCAACCTAGTCGGTTATATTAGGGCGCATGTCCAAATATAAAAGACCCTCAAGTCTAGGGAATTGCTAGTCATCATCATCAGCTTTCAGGTCCCTATCAGAGTCAGGTACCCTTTTACAGCTGGTTAGACTGACGCGTGACACTACCAAGCTTTGAACCCGAAACCCATGTTAGAGATTTCACCATACTAGGTCCAGCATCGAGAGGTGGGGCCTACCTAGCTATAAATGGGTACTTAACTTGAGTTAGGGAAGGAAAAGACAGCGAGGAAGGAAAATGGTCTCCCCACCTCTCGATGCTGGACCTAGTATGGTGAAGTCTCAAACACGGGTTTCGTGTTCAAAGCTTGGTAGTGTCACGCATCAGACTAACCAGCTGTAAAAGGGTACCTGACTGTGATCTTGAGTTAGAGAAGGCAACGGCAGCGAGGAAGGGAACAGGCCACCCCCACCTCATAAAGCTGGGACCCGGTACATCGAAGTCTATAATACTTCACTCCCCTACGGCAGAATGTGCTACGTGACTACCCTTACGGTTTAAATTAACGGCAGGCGAACGGCAGGCGTGTTTTAAAAAAAATTCTTAACAACGGGGGAGGGCGGAGAGCTCACAATGTGAAATGACACTTTTTCAGTCAAGAAATAGTACGGTGCTCGAATTGGGTAATAAATTGCCACAATATTAATTTCCCGGTGAATTAACGCACAAGAACCAAAAATAGAATATAAAACTACAACATCTACGACCCAGAATACATCCACGAGGCGAGACCAGAGACGGATAACACAGAATACATCCACGAGGCGAGACCAGAGACGGACACACAGAATACATCCACGAGGCGAGACCAGAGACGGACAACACACCATAGTGTGACAGACGAACGCAGCCGACCCTGAATGATATGATACGACTCTTTGTAACGACCCCTTGGATAACATCAGTGCCCCCGAAATATTGTAACCTTTCGTCAAACGGGATTTTTCTTTTCACCTGGACTCATTAGCTATGCAACCTTTCCACGCAGATTGGCAACACCTTTGCTGATTGATATGTGGACAGTTTATCTACCGTTCATTCTGGTCATCGCATTGATTTAAGGAGAGATTAAATCACGCCCATGGTCATCTCTTGAGCAATCATATGCAGTATTTTCATTAACTTGGCCCAGAGGGGGCGGCGCCAGAATCTAACAGATAGCAGCGACCACGATCAAAGACACAGACTGGGGGATCTCAGGAAAGACTAGCGCCACGATCAAAGACAGTAGTGGTCCCTGACGAGCGACGCAAGTTCCCTGCCGGTATTTCGCATCTAGGTGTTAAACACAGAACCGATCGCAGCAGCGAGCGGAGATACGAAGACCAGGGGCGGCATCTCTCTTTAGTCTGGTGGTCAGAACCCACAAAGTGTCCTGAGATCTAAAAAGGTGTCAAAAATTCACATGTCCCACCCATCTTACAATTAAGTTAGATATATACAGACCACGTAGAAATACACTTTATCACTCGTTGGCCAGACCTTTACAGAAGCACTAGCTATATTTGAAATCCTGCTAGATTATCCCATGGATTTTTATACATATTTGCAGTGAATTCTATTTCTGTGCAAAACGAGTGATCCCTTTTGCAACCCAGCAAATCAATCTAAGCAAAGCAAAGCATAAACAGTGTGTAGAGTCTCCCTGACTCAGAACTTGTTGAGACTGTGTAAATTTTTAATCTTTGAGGCGATTCTATGTTTGGAATTCCGCTATCTAACTTATAGCGAAGAAATCCCACCCAAAGACAAATTTAACACACCATCAAGCAAACTAAGTTGTAACGGGAAGAAGAACATTGGCCCGAGCTTTTGTTAGTTTACTGACACAGAGAGAGAATACATATTTACCTGAATAGTGATGTGACTAGTTTTCTCCCTGGATTTAAACCATACCTCACGGATAAAGTGTATCAGCACGCGTAAGAATTTTTATTATCAGCGGCAAAGTCAAATAGACCACACCATCCTCACCCCGGTATCAGAGACCGTGCCCTCCCATAGAAACTGTTATTAAGAAAAGAGACACAAATACAGATTCATTTTCCAGCGATTACGGCATCCTCTTTATGTGCTGACCGCCTACCCGCTAATTTGGGGCTGGAACTTGAACTAACACTCATACATTTAGTTTGAGGTGTAACTGCTGTTGTGTTATTCTATGGAGGGCCAGATTTTTTCACAATCGGTAAGTGAGAGCAAGATGAGTGAAGGCCTTTACTAGCGCGTGTATGAATGACAGGAAATTTAATCTTTTTTTGTAACCCATTTGTTAACTTGCTTACCGGCTAATACATTTTCTGTATCCCCAGCATTGTTCCTTTAAGTGGGATAGTTTTGGATAAACTCTGTTTTAAACCCCCCTCCTTTTCTTTTGCTTAGTAAAGGGAAGAACAATTGGGAAGAACAGGATTTTTCTCTACCACCTATACATAATTTTGAAACACCTCTTTCAGAGTAATTAACTTCACTGTTAGGTTAACTTACCTACGTTCCTGATAACTATCTATCTTTGGACTTGGTTTATCTTTGTCTAATAAGCGGGATGGGCTTAGTCGATACCAATCTTCTTCACCCCCTCCCTACCTTGTTATTTGCATTTTTCTGTAATTTTGATAATTCTTGCTGTAAACACATGATTATTGTAGTGATTGTCTTTTTAACTTTAATAAACAACATAAACTTAATCGTTATTGTGTTGGACTACCCAAAGCCCAAAATTTCCCCTATTTGTTTAAGATAGTTGTATCCACGTCGTCTGTGTGTTTGAAGCACCAAATCGGTGTGAGAGCAGGTGTGTGTCTGGAAACTGGCATATAATTGTTTGACCAGTATGAGCCTGAAGAGTAGATTGAGAGAAACGATTTGTCGTAAATGAGTCTGTCTTTACTCTCCTCCAGCACTCTGTGAAGCAACTATTTACTCTCTACATTTCTATCACTGAGCTTTTCACCATCATTCTACACTTAAACCGGACTACTATTTCTAAGACTCTTTCTCTAAAAATAAATTTACGACACATAGTAACAATCCGAGCTGCAAACCAGACACGCTGACGGGGGTGGAGGCAAAGAAAATATACCACTCCGACAAAACAAGCAAAGTCCTGACAAAAAGAAGTCCAGTTGCCCCACCAGATTAAAGTTGCTGTGGAAATTTACAAGAAAACCAAAAAGATAGTATTAATAGGGGTCGACAACAATTGGTCTACACAAGAAGTCTACAGCCGCCTGCAAACAGAAAACAAGAATATCCAAATAACACAGGCTGAAAGACTGAAAACATTGGACAAGAAGGACATGAACCCCATTGTCCTAACTATGGAAGGGACGGCAAGACCAAGGCAACTAAACCTGGACATTAGATCTCGAAAGACAGAAGAGTACATCCCTCCTGTTATGCAGTGCTCAAACTGCCAGCTATTTTCGCACACCAAAAAGACCTGCAAGAGAGAGACAGTTTGCCGGTACTGCGCGGGAAGTCACCCTTACAATGAATGTCATCACGCGAAAAGGGATACCAACTATAAAGTCCGTAACGCTAACATAACCTGCGAAAACTGACACGGGAACTACAGGGCAAGATACCATGGCTGTTTGGTCTTCCATGAGATCGTACTGAAAGAATCTGTAACCAAATACATCTCCTTCAGAGAAGCAAGACATCGAGTGGCTGCAAGAGGCACTGCTAAAAAGAGAACAACGCACAAGAACACAACTGATACAACTTACCACAGAGGTGCGAGACAAAAAGCAAATGCTCAAAGTCGAGACGAACAGGCAGCACAAAGAAGTCACAAATACCATAGGAGACGAAACAATAGGAGCCTTACAGGGCGCCCAGGCAATGTTACAAGACATGAATTCCATTCAGCGCAGAACAGAAGTCGACATCGCCAAACTCGCAGAGCTAAAGGAGGAGAACGAAGAAGTACTCAAAAGAATTGAAACAGAGAGAAAGATTATCGAGCACATCGTTACAAAAAGCAATCAAGGAAGAGAAAGAAGCAAAGAAACCAAAAATAAAATAATTATTGAAGCCCTAGCGGATCTCTTACCAACTTTAATAGAGGAAGTAATAAACCACATACAGCCGAAAAAGATAACAACCAGAGAGAATCAAACAGTCAGCTAGTGGTCCTTTACAGCACTAGTCCTTTTCAGAATTAGGAACTTCCTACCATCGAAGAAGTTAACACGGTATATACCCCAATTATATCCATTTTGGTTGAACAGGGTATAACGGCAAAATAAAGACGTAAAGGAAAAAAAATGTATGTTTTATCTGAACATATGACAAGAAAATACTCTTGGCAGTAATATAGACAAAGTTGGAGGGACAGACAGCGATATCAAAATAAGAATACAAAAGGCAAGAGGAGCTTTCATTGCACTGGGAGATCAAGAGAAATCGGATCCAACACGAAAATAAGAATCTTCAACTCGAATGTGAAGTCAGTCCTATTGTATGGCTTTGAGACATGGAGAACAACAAAGTCAAGAACCAAAAAGCTACAGACTTTCATAAATGGGTGCTTGCGTGGAATAGAAGGATTAAAATGGTATGACAAGGTTACCGGCGTGGAACTGATGACAAGAACTAGACATGTGCCAGTGGAACAAGAGATGAGAAGAAGACGATGGCGATGGATAGGACACACACTGAGGAAACCTGTTGATAGCATTACAAGGCAGTCTTTGTTCTGGAACCCCTAGGGCAAGACAGGCAGAGATAGACCAAGAAGCACATGGAGAAGAGAGCTGGAAACAGAGGTGAAAATGATGAGGACAACGTGGAAAGAACTCGAGATGATGGCACGTGACAGGAGGACTTGCCATATGTTTGTTGAAGGCCTATGCTCCTTTGGGAGTGAAGGGTTATGATGATGATGACAAGAAAATAAGCAGCTGAGGACAGTCACCTCAGGGTGGCATTCCCATAGTCAGTTATGACTGAAGGGGCTATTATTATTATGACCCAATATAACCAATGGTCTCGGCCTTTTGGCTAAGATTAAAGTGTAATAATAATAATAAAAATAATAGCCCCTTCAGTCATAACTGACTATGGGAATGCCCCCCTGAGGTGACTGTCCTAGGCTGCTTATTTTCCTGGTGTTCCTTTTGACGTTTTCTCCTCTCTTCTGCTTGTTGTGTGAGCTTCTTTTCGCCCAATCTGAGGTGGCGCCGCAGATAACATTGCCACTTGGTGCGATCGGCATTTTCATCCTCCAAAGTTTTTTTTATTTATGTCCAGTGCCCTCATGTCTCTCATCAAAGTGTAGTGTATGTTCGTATCACCTTAATCAACATCTTTAATATAAACGTATGTTCCCCGTGTCCAGGTTGAATGGGGAGTACATCGCCAAAACAAGGAAAAAATGTATTTGTTTAAAACAAAAATGTTGAGTCCATATTAATTTAGACCTCACGGTCTATTATATTTTGATATGCGCCCTAATGTAACAGACGGACCCCGTGTCTAGGTTGAACGGGGTGCAGCTAGCCAAAAAAAGAGGCAAAATTTAAAAAAAAACTTCTGAAATATAGAAACTTACTACGACGGAAAGATTCGTGTTATTTGAACATGCGCCTTAAAATACTAAAGGGACCCTATGTTTAAATTGAATAGGTTGCACCTCGCCAAAACGAGACAAATGTTATTTAAAAACAAATACTGACAAAAGAAGGCACAATTTTAGTTGAAAGTTAGTAGATGATATGTTTAGTAATCGAACTAATTCAGACCGCAGTGTCTAGGTTGAACTAAGCGCTCCTCGCCAAAACAATGCATCATTTTATCTAAAAACAACGCGAGTACTATAAAATGCGTCATTTTCGATATCGAAAGTAATCTACATTGGAAAGTCTGTCAAGTTTTTGTCACAATTTGACAGTGAAAATGGCGCAAAATTGAATGTGCCATGTGTTTTCTTATGTGTCAGACATTGTTGCAAAACGCATTTCGCACTCTTGGTCTTCAATCTGTTTTGATATTAAGCTTGGTTGTGAAGTTTTAGTCAGAATCTTTTCTGCATTTTTATAAGAGCTTTTCTGCTGCAGTATCCCAATAAAAAGTGAATTCGAGGAAGGCCTGGATCCTATTTGGTTCCCCCACTCCAGTTCAGCTCACGTATGACCATGTCATCGGTCTTAGAAAAATAATCAAAATAGGAACACGGAACGTCAGAAGCTTATACCAAGGAAAACAGTACATAGTGAAGAACGAGATGGAAAGACTAAACATCGATATCCTGGGCATCTCAGAGCACAGATGGTCGGGCCAGGGACACTTTTCGATTCCATCAGGAGGAACATTCATATACTCAGGCAAAGAGAGAGGAGGTCAGAGCGGCGTCGGCTTCTACCTGTCTAAAAGGACAGCTGCCTCCCTATTAGGATATAATCCCATAAATTACCGCATTGTCACAATCAGACTGAAAGGAAAAAGAAAGAACATCACAATTATACAAACATATGCGCCAACAGCAGCTGCTGAAGAACAGGAAATTGAAGATTTTTACAATGAACTGCAACACGCATTAGAGAAAGCAAATAAGCAAGATATTACGATAATAATGGGAGATTTTAATGCCAAAGTTGGAAACGAAAGATTAGAACATGAAAAAAGAGTGAAAGGAAGTTATGGATTGGGCCAGAGAAATGAAAGAGGAGAACGCTTGACAACATTCTGCCTAGAAAACAACCGAGTCATCACAAATACTCTTTTCATGCAACACCCTAGAAGACTATATACATGGACGTCACAGACGGAAAAAGCAAGAACCAAATAGATTACATCTTAATACAACAAAGGTGGCGATCTTGTATCTCATCCATCAAGACACTCCCAGGAGCAGACTGTGACTCCGACCATGAATTTCTTGCTGCAAACTTCAAGATCAAATTGAAAAAAGTCGTTACAAGCGACAAAGTAATATGTTATGACACAAGCGCCATACCAGAAGAGTGCAGTGTCGATATTCAGAACAAATTTGACATTCTTATGGCAGTACAGGAGGAAATGACACCAGATGAACTTGCCAATAACATCAGAGATGTTTATATTACAAATGCACAAAGGTTAATTCCTAAAAGAAGTATAAAGAGAAGAGAATACATCTCAGACGAAACACTGAAGTTGGTGGTAGAGAGAGGAAAAATGAAGTCCAAAAAAGATACAGAAAGTCAGGTGTTGTACAAGGAATACACAAAGCAGATTAAAAAACGAGTCAGACAAGACAAACAACAATACATAAATGACACCTGCAGTAAAATAGAGGAAATGCGCGAACAGGGATTGAGAAAGAATATGTTTTCTGAAGTAAGAACATTGAAGAACAGCAACTTTAAATCATCACCTCGAGCAATAAACGACAAGAAAGGCGACACTCTAACAGAACGTAAAAATATTCTGAACAGATGGAAGGAGTACTGTCAAGAAATGTATACGGAAATAAACAAAGCGGCAGATAACAACGTCATGAATGAAGCGGAACGTGAACCAGAACCTACCATAGAGGAAGTCCGGAACGCAATCAAACACTTGAAAAGTGGAAAATCTCCGGGTTGTGATGAAATAACAGCTGAAATGATACAGGCAGGAGGAGAAGGCAGCGCTCGTATATACCATGCATTATGCTGCAAGATCTGGCAAAGCGGAATTTGGCCCAAGGAATGGAAAAGATCAATTTACATACCCTTGCCAAAAAAGGGCAACCTGAAACTGTGCACAAATTACAGAACTGTAGCTCTTATAAGCCATGCCAGCAAAATACTATAACAAATCATAATGAAAAGGATGCAACAAAAGCTAGAAACTGAAATAAACGAAGTACAGGCGGGTTTTCGACCAGGCAGAGGCACTAGAGATCATATATTCAATATGAGGATCATCATAGAAAAGTGTAGAGAATTCAACGTTGACCTATATACTTGTTTCATTGATTACACTAAAGCTTTCGACTGTGTACAATATCAGCAGTTATGGGCTATTGTGGGAAATATGGGATTTCCAAACCACCTTATACAACTCATCGCACTGCTGTACCAAGAACAACAGGCAGCCGTAAGAATAGAGGGGGAAACATCAGAATGGTTTGAAGTACAGAAAGGAGTAAGACAAGGCTGTACCCTTTCCCCTTACCTGTTTAACATTTATGCCGAGAATATTATGAGGAACGTAAGAGATGACCAAGAACACACAGAGTTTGACTCATTTAACATCGACGGGTACCAGATCCCGGAAATCAGATATGCTGACGACACAGTCCTCCTATCGACCAACCCAGAAGGACTTGAACAATTAATTCTGTCCACCAAAAAACACAGCGAGGTCCAGAATCTATACCTAAACACCAAGAAGACCAAGTTATTGACAACAGACAAAGTAAAGACCAAACCAGAAATTGAAATTGATAACGAAGAACTGGAAAGTGTTAATGAATTCGAATACTTAGGATCAATCATCAACAGCTCTGGCGACTGTGCAGTAGAAATCAAAAGAAGACTTGCAATTGCTTCACATAAACTAATACAGATGAAAAACCTATGGCAAGGCACAAGCAAAGAAACAAAGTTACAACTGATCAGAGCATGTATATTCCCAGTAGCAACATACGACTGCGAGACTTGGACACTCAATAAAACAGTTGCAAAAAAGGTTACATCATCGAAATGAAATGCTACAGAAGGATGTTGAGAATACCCTGAACAGAAAAAAGACCAACAGAGAAGTACTGCACTCACTAAACGTACAGGAACATTGGCTCCTAAATACGAACGAACGAACGAACGAACGAACGAACTTTATTTTCAAAGGGTTAAGAATTGGGCACGCAGGCCCGTCTGACATTCTGCCCTTCCTCTCTCTCTCATCATGTATACTAATATCCTTTCATCCTCACATTTACTTTAAGCATTATTAAGGCATTTATCATTATAAAAGTAATATTACATTTGCAATAATCATCATAATTAAAGTGTTTTTAAAACAAAATAAAATAATTTAAAAAAAAAAAAAAAAATTAATAGCCTAGTAATAATGAATTTGAAAAATAAATAAATAAATAAAAAATAAATAAATTTTAAAAAAAAAAAGAAAAAAAAAAAAAAAAAGAAAAAAAAAGAATCGAATTCTTCGTACTGTAAATTAGTGATTTGAGACATATTCAGAGGTATGTTATGAGAACTTGTAAAATGTTCATACGGTGTTCAACTGAATGACTCAGGGACTTTTTTTTTTTTTTTTTAAGGTTCATCAAGATGAGGTGGGTAGACAGTTACTTTCCATTTTCCTTTCCATTTCCTTTGCGTCCCAAACTCAAGACCAGAATCAGACTAGGTAGATAGTTAGATAGACATATACGAAAGCAATTAATTTGCCAAGGGTTGAAAATCGGACACAGTCCCCTCTTGCATTCTTCCATCCTCTTGCTCATCTTTTATTACTGTTACTCAACATTCTCCAGGGTACTGAAAGTATTAATTTAAGGACAGTGCAACATTACAAGGAAGTATAACAGCATACATTAACAGTACCTGATCATAAAATTAAGAATATAAGTTATTAAGAATATAATATTAAGAATAAGTATATTCTAATGAAAACTAGATCATCAGAGCCTCCATACAGTATATTAGATAAAAGTACAACACAATCAGTTAGGGTGGCATATAATCAGCACTCATAAAGTATTTGAATAGTATACGATTGTATGAGTAAGGACTGTGTGTGTTTTTCAGGTCATTGGGAAGATTGTTCCAAAGATGAGCAGCTGAGTAAGCCAAACTAGATTTAAATAGGTCAAGCCTGGGCTTGGGTACCTGTAATTTATTTAAGCGCTGACTACGTCTGTCATTGTATTTTAAAAGCGGCCAAAGATACTTTGGAGCATTCTGTGACAGGATTTTGTGAATAAATTTCCCTTTGTTAAAGAGGAAGCGCTTCCTGAGGGATAATATTTGAAGATAATTATATAAATCTATACAATGTGATTGGTGTTTATCAGCAACAAGGCGCATTGCGCGTTTTTGAAGCGAGTGGAGCCTTCTTGTGTTGGAGACAGAACAACCATCCCAGATTGTGGAACAATAGTCTAGATGCGTTTGTATATGTAGAACATTTTCCTTGCCTCTTCATCCAGGAAATGTTTAATTTTGGCTAATTGGTAAACTTTTTGTGCTGTTTGCTTTGTGAGTGCATGTACATGTGAGTTCCAACTTAGGTGTTGGTCAACAGTGATACCTAGAGTTCTGTGTTCATTTACGTTTTCAATTAGTGATGTTCTAATGAAGAGCTGAAGTGTTGTTTTCTGCAAGTTTTGTAGTTTTTGTCTGGTTGATATTAACATACATTTTGTTTTACTAATATTTATTTGCATGCGATTCTCGTTGCTCCACGTAATAAGATTATGTGTATCGTTTTGTAAAGATTGTTCTAGTGTGGTGCAACATTTATCACTAGTATAGACAGTACAGTCATCGGCAAAAAGGTCACATGATGAGTGTTTGAAATATAGAGGAAGATCATTAATGTATACGGTAAATAGAAGAGGGCCGAGAATAGAGCCCTGAGGAACACCTGTATGGACAACGGTTGGGTTCGACAAGGAATTATTGTAAGAGACTATTTGTTGTCTGTCTGACAGGAACGATTTAATTAACTTTACCAGCTTAATATTTACTTTCATTGTTTCTAATTTTCTGATTAAAATAAAGTGATCTATCATATCAAATGCTTTTTTGAAGTCTACAAATATTGCTCCACATATATTATCGTTATTGATGTTTAGGTGCCAATTGTCTATCATCTTTGTTAAGGCTGTGTGGCATGAATGCTTTGGTCTAAACCCCGACTGACTGTCGATTAGCAGGTCGTTATCTACTAGGTGTTGTAGTGTTGTTTTGTGGATGTGTTTTTCCAGTGGTTTGGACAGCGACGATATAAGAGAAATGGGCCTATAGTTACTAAGATTACTACTATCAGATGAACCTGGTTTGAGAAGTGGGTATACTTTAGCGCTTTTAAAAGCGGATGGAAAGTAACTCCTTGCGATACATTGAGTATATATGTATGTCAGTGAATCACTAATAGCAGGTGCGGCAAATCGCAGTATTCGATTACTGATTCCATCAAGTCCCGATGAGTTATTATCTTTAAGGCCAGTAATATAGTTTTAAACTTCGTTAACTGTTATAAAAGGGATGTCGGGTGGAATTGTGTTAGTACATTTGTTCTCGCAGAACGTTGATAATTTGCTTAAGTCACAAGGGGGAGACGGAATGGTGGATTTTATATTGTTGATGTCTGCCTGAAAATGATTGCTGAAGTCAGTACAAGTAAGTGGCGTATTGGGAGTATGTGGGTCTGGAAAATTTCGTTTGTTCACTAAAGTGTTGATTGCCTTCCATATCTCTTTACTGTTTGTTTTACTCTGAACTAAATTTCTAAAGTAGTTTTTCTTTTCTCTGCGAATTAAGTATTGTACTTTATTTCTTATTGTCCGATATGTAGTGATATCCTTATTTTTATGCGTTCTATCTCTTTGCCTCATAGCGTCAAGAACTTCTTGTGTGATCCATGGAGATTTAATTTGCCTTTTCACGCGAATTTCTTTAGTAGGCGCATGCTTATTAAAAATACTATAAAATATCATTGTCCAATATGCGATGGCGTCATCAGGATCAGGAATTTGAAAAACGTTGGCGAGAGGCGCAGTTTGCAAATCATTCAAAAATACTTCACGGTTGAAATTTTTAAGACTTCTATATTGAAAACTAATGTGTTTATTTTTTGGAGATTTGTACCCATTTTTTGCCCAAGTGCAACATATGGGATAATGGTCACTCATAGCAATAGTAGGGATGGAGCATTCTATAATATTTTCTGGACAGGTTACATAGATATGATCGATCAGTGTGGATGACGTTGTTGTTACCATCGCAATAAGGAAGCTGAAAATTTTCGGTCATATAAAAAGACATAATAGTAGGGATGGAGCATTCTATAATATTTTCTGGACAGGTTACATAGATATGATCGATCAGTGTGGATGACGTTGTTGTTACCATCGCAATAAGGAAGCTGAAAATTTTCGGTCATATAAAAAGACATAATAGTCTGGAAAAAATAGTGATGGAAGGCATGGTCCCTGGAACAAGGGGAAGGGGTCGACCTAGACGACGGTGGACCCAGGACATCACAGAGAGTCTGAACTTGTCTTTGGCTGATGCAGGTCGACTTGCCCAGAATCGTGATGCGTTCAGAACAGCTGTAATGGAGACAACGTTCTGGAAAGAATACGTCACATGATGAACGGCAATCGGGCAGCAAGTCGACATTTTTCCATTAACTAGTGCAACATTCGATTGTGGCGAAAAAACAAAGAGGCGATTTAAGTGTTACCTAGTAAGAAAATGGCGAATCGTGGGTCACCACCAGATCTTCCAGACCTAGACAAAACATTATTGGAGTGGGTAAAGGATAGAAGGCAACAAGGCATCGGTGTTTCGTGCATTGAAATCCGATCCGACTTAAACCACTGGAACTTAAAATATTTCGAACTGGCACAACAGCATTTAAAGCGTCATATGGATTGGCAGTTCGTTTTATGAAGCGACATGGTCTATCAGTTCGTCGAAGAACTACTATCGCGATGAATTTTCCAGACGACCACGAAAAAAGCTTCTGAAGTTCCAAAAGTTCGTAATCAAATTGAGAAAAGAGTATACAGTATCTGTGACCTTGCACAGATTGGAAACGCCGATCAAACTCCTCTGACTTTCGATATGCCCTACGACAAGACCGTAGACACGAACGGTATAACAACTGTGTCCATACGTACAACTGGACACGAGAAGTCTCGCTTCACCGTTATGTTAGCGTGTACTGCAGATGGAGGAAAGTTGCCGCCTTTCATAATTGTTAAGAGAAAGACTCTACCAAGAGGAGTACAATTTCCGAAAGGTGTACACATCCGTGTTCATGCTAAAGGATGGATGGATGAAGCACTAACCATTGACTGGTTAAAATATGTTTGGGCAACACGTCCAGGTGGTCTCCGAAAACAATCTTCCATGTTGGTGCTCGACTCGTTTCGGTGTCATCGGATGCCTTCTATCCAGAAGGAAAAGAAGAAAATCAAATCTGAACTGGTTATAATTACAGGCGGCATGACCAGTCTGTTGCAGCCTTTAGACGTCGCTGTTAATAAGCCGATGAAAGATGTTATCCGTCGTAAATGGAATGCATGGTTAAGCGACGGTAATCACACATATACTGCTGGTGGCCGTATGCGTCAACCGACTCTCACAGATGTCGCAGAGTGGGTACTTGCTGCTTGGAAGGAATTAGATAAGACTATAATTCAACAAGGCTTCCTCAAATGTTGTATTTCGAATAAACTTGACGGTGGGAGAAAGAACAGGTGTCATCGGATGAAGATGATGGTGATATTTATTATGATGGCACCAATAATGACATTGACTCGACAACACTAGATGAGCTTCTTTCTTGTGAGAGTGATGACGAGGCAGTCCAAAGTACCTAAATTTTAGATGTTGTGTACCTATTTCTGTCTGTTATTATACTTTCAGTTTTTTTACACATGGTTCATAAAATAAAATCTTGAAAAATTAGGGTGCGTATTATATACGAATTTCCATTTTAACGTGAAAATTCTGGGCTAAATCAAGCATGCGTATTATACACGCTTGCGTATTATACGCGAGATTTTACGGTATATACGTATTTCTTACTGTCCATAAAAAGCGTTAAATAAAAACAACATACCACACTGCTTTTCTCTGAGAATCATGTAACATAATAATAATAATGAGACAAATAAAATAATAATGCCGGTAATAAGTGTTGGAAAATAACAGTAGAGGAAAATAAACAATTGTGCATAACATTGTCATCAGGTGGACCTAATCCTTCGTGGTATTCTTCTTTTTTGGTCATAATTATTTTTATCTTTTGCCCAGTGTATGTACTTTCTTTAAATGTTATCAATATCGTTTACGTACACATCTTTATACGTTTAGTTTTAATATTATCACGGGTAGATGGAGCTTAATAATATTTGTTTGGATATCTTCAATTTCCTTTAAAATGTATATGTTATATACTTATTTTTATGTTTTTAATTAACATTTATTTTCTTAAATGAACTATTTTTTCCTCCGCCCTTCACTACTTCCCCTCTCACATTTAATATTATTATTTTTATTTATTTCTTTTTTTGGAGGGAAGGGGGATATGGGGGGGAGGGCTTGTCTTTTATTTCATTTCTTTTCTTAGTATTTACTTTCTGCACCCACAGCGAAAGCCATTTTGTCATTTCACGATCTCTGACCGACTACAAGACCATAACACGGGTATGAATTCATTAAAATAAAATATGTCCTTGTGGTCGAACGCTGGCAATTTTATTTAGTCTTTCCTCATTCTTCTTTTTATTCTTTTATAGTTAGCCGCCGAACATCAAAGCAGTCAGTGGTCATCACGCCTGGTGGCGTCTTGTAGGGCAAAAATAAATTGATTCCACTTTGCTCGGTCTGTCGCCATCCTTCGTACAGTGCCCCAACTCTGGTTCATTCTTTTCATCTCAGCCTCCACAGTCCTCCACCTAGTTGTTTTTGGTCTGCCACTCTTTCGTTTTTCTTCAGGGATCCATAGCATAGCTGTTCTTGTGATGGCATCGGGGTCTCTTCTGAGGACATGGCCAACCCATCTCCAGCGTCTGCCACCTATGATGCTGTGAATGTCCTCTTGCTTGCTCCGAGTAAGCAGATCTTGGTTGGTGTGATATTCGGCCAAATGATTCGGTGAATTTTTCTTAGGCATGTTGTGCGAAAAGAGGACAATTTCGACATTTCCTTCTCTGTAACTCTCCAGCATTCCGCACCATAGAGAAGCACTAAAAGCACACAACTCTGATATAATCTTAATTTTGTGCTTGTGCTGTACTGAGAGGACTTCCAGATGTTGTTTAGACTGAAAAAAGCTGTTCTTGCTTTGTTCATTCTGTTGTTGATGCCTTTGCTTACTCCACCGTCAGGTGTTACTATGCATCCTAGGAATGTGAAGGTGTCTGTCTGTACCAGTTGCTGATTCCTTACTGATATGGGCTCAGGGTTGCTCACATTGAGCGTCATTACCTCTGTCTTCTTTAGATTGAAGTTCAAGTCCACCTGTTGGCTATACTTATTAAGTCTATCCGTTTTTTTCCTAGATGTGTTGATGTAAATGTGCTAGTAGTGCAATGTCATCTGCATATTCCAGATCTTCCAATGTAGAAAATGTAGTCCATTTTATTCCTCTTGGACTGCCCTCTGTTGTCTAGAGCGTCACCTAGTCTATAACTGTTAAAAATAGAGTGGTTGATAAGGTGCATCCCTGTCGTTCTGTCTTCACCTCAAAGGTTAGGTTTTTCTGAGGTTTTTTATGATTGACACTATGCAGCTTGGAATTCCATAAGCCCTCAGTATTCTCTCTAAACTGCTCCTATGTATGCTGTCAAAAGCCTTTTCAAAATCAACGAAATTAATGTACAGCTGTCTTTGCCATTCTGAGCACTGCTCTATTGTAGCAAGTTTAATTTGCTGGAGAGGTTAAGATGTTATTAGAAAGAAAGATTGCTATGTATGTGTCAACCGTGTGAGGTCAAACTATGTAAGACCCTGATTCTAATAGTTGATGAAAATGATGATGAGTTTCAGGGTACCTAACGCTACCTCTCTAGATCTCACACGGTGCTGTATTTTATTTCTAGTGTGTGGTGTTTGTGATGTGGCTAGTGTCTAGGGAATGCAATGAAATGATGGTACATCAAAACAAGATACTACAACACACTAATAGTAAAGTAATAAGTCTGTGGTTTAAGTTTTTTTTTAATATGAATTCTTTTTGTGCACAATTTTAATCTCCCTGTCGTGCAATCTCTTTTGGACAGGTCTTTGAAAATGAGGAAAATATATTTTACAACAACTGATTAACTAAAGTTGGACTCCAGTCCGATAAGAATAATAATAATATATTGTTCCTGTAGGTGTATTCACAGACGGTTAATTAGTACATAATAGTGTAAGTTATTTATATGAGGAGCTGGTGTTAACATCATGCTTCTATCTTTAAAGTTAATTTTTTGGGAAAACACTTTATTCCGATGAACTGTCAGATGTCCCAGCTATTGGCACATCACCTGATATTCTTCTATGAAGATACAAACGCCTAACACTGCTCTGCATAGATTATGTCCGTACACATAAGCTCCTTCTGGTTACTGCAGACAGTATACAATTTCACTGGAGACTTTCTGTCTTCAAGTATATTCATCAGGTTTCCTGTCACATGTTGGTAACAGGAAATAAAACCCTGCAATAAAAAGGACACACTGGCCTTTTCATATCTGATTTAGACTCCCATTAACTATTTATACATGATGGGATGGGGTCAGCCTCGTGTGCATACAAGTGCACCAGCCCCTAACTCATATGACTTCACCTTACTGTGACCACACCTCAGGTCCATACGGCGGATACGCCCTGTAATTTTACATAGTTTTCTTCAATACAATAACGTGGAGTAAACACATCTCCTTTCTGTATGATTTTCTTTTCTTTTCATAACTATAAACGCTCTAGGCATGTTGATGAGTGTTCATGGAACACAGAGGCTTGCTAACATATTCTGATATAATAATAATAATAATCAATAACAACATTCAAACACAGTTCAATATGAGGACTCAATAATTTTTGCTCCCGGCAGGTCCTTCACTTTTCCCAATAGCAGTATCTAGCTTTTTGCAGTTTTAATAAGGCATATTAATAAATAAATCATTCTTACCACAAATTCAATGAAATATAACAGAAGTAACGATGACTGGCAAATGTGGCCTAAGTTCTCTGCCTCTGTCCAGACTGTAGATTAGTATTTATTTTACAATCAACACTTCTGTTCTCATCGTACTTTATTGCAGAAAATTTTATATTCAAATGGCCAAGAGCCTTGTAATCTTTTACTAATATCAATTTGGGCTGGCCAATGAAATCAGGCGACTACCAAATTTTGAATTTAGTTTTCAAAAACAAAACTCCAAACATACTATGTGTCTCGTAGTCCATTGGTCAGTCTGCCTGTTGCTGTCGTTTTTGACGGGGTTATAAATGTCAATCTATTTGATATTATTTTGTATGATCAAAGTTAGAGAACTAAGTATTAACTTTGCCTGACAGGTTGATTAGGGATTATCCTCCCTTTGTTTCGTTCATTGTTGTTGACCTGTCTTAAGACAAGGTTAGAAGAAGTCAGTTCGGGGCTGTCTGCTCATGCGCAGAGTTTTTGAGAAAAAAACTGATAGACTTCTGTGGGGGAGTTGAGATCTTGGGTTCTGATGGACAAGATGTCCATAGTTCTTCTCTACCTTATCTTGGGGAAGTTAAGCCTGTGATGGGACTGTAATGTCAGTGTTTTCCCCAAAGATATTCTGTTCGTCGAGGGATGACGACAGTTGTTAATTGTGTATTCCTGGATTCTGTTAAAGGTAATACAGACTTTATTATTACTCTTTACGCATCGTATGCAGAACATTGTAAGGCTAGTTGGCTGTGAGTATGGCTCACAGACTGTTTTGATGCGGAATCCATTAGGTGTGCTCAAGGGAGCCATCCTAAGACTATTTATCTACTTTTTTGAACAGAAGCCCAATGATGATGATGATGATGATATATATATATATGTAGATATATAGATAGATATATATAGATATATATATATATATATATATATATATATATATATATATATATATATATATATATATATATATATATACATTGAAGGAAACCGCAGGTTGGCGGTAATACTTGTGCATGGATGGTCATGCCTACCTTGAGGAATACATAGCTGGTTACAGATAGAGGCCCGCCATTTTGGCCAATATTTTTCAGCAAGAGAAGATGTACGTGGCGTATTATGCCAATTGAATTGCATCCTTATTGTTATTGTTAGGCATATTTGAAAGCCCGCCTTTTGCAGTGCGGCTAGTCTACAGGGAAACTGACGTGTTCAGTCAGTCATAACTGGATGAGATTACAACTAGAACATCGAACTGACAGGCCGTTAATGTCCTGTTGTAATAGATGCTCTATATGTTTGAATGCTAGATGTCATCACCATATTTATTATTATTAACATGAACTATGCTGCAACCTTGTGAAGTGACTGTGAGTGTAACGTCGTCTATGTCCGATATTAAATGCTTGTAACGTGACTAGTCGTTCACAACGCGTCATTGACTTCTTCATGTGGATAGATGGATGTATTGTGTAGTCTCTGAATCATATACACCTTCGCGTCTTCTGTATCCTACACTCACACATGATGTCAACACCTCCACATCTCCAGTACTACACATTTACAGCCATACATGGTGTCTGAGTTAGTGTCAACATCCCCCTTGTCAGCGCTCCAATAGTTGGCAACCTGACCTGGACAACTTAACACTGTACTGGAGCGAGACAAGCCTTGTTACGTGTCAGTGGCAGTACTACGTAAGCAGATCGTCAACACACAAGTCCATAACATTGGTACCTATACCAGTCAGTAACATTTCTGCTGTATGAAAATCGACCTATACAAATCTGAACTTTACACTGCCTTAGCTATGCCAATGCAAAAAGATGTTTAGTTTTAGGCTACCAATTCTATCTCTCCCTTCCTCATAGTGCTAACCAATCGAATTGAATCACTCCTAAGCCTCTTTATTCAAATTTGCGTCCCCAATGTTACCAATAAAATAAGCAAGGACGATCATCCGTTTGTCACACTGTACTAAAATATATAATATTTCTACAATATCTTATCGTTCAGAAAGCAATGGCAAACTACTGAATGAAAAAAATTGCCTAGAAAAATCACAAACAGCCAATAAAAGCTGGGGTTGATTGCCACGTCATGTAAAGGATAAGCAACTAACTTTTAACAATATCTTATTTATTTATGGTGCGAATTTTGATATTAAAACACATTATTGACCGGAATGCTAAGCTCTATCTGTCTATATAAGTTTTATGTCCGTCTTACGTGCCGTTAACATTTTTGTCTTTTTCTAGGCATTTTGGGTTTTCTTTTTCTGAATCATAATACTAATAAACTCTATCGCTAATAAGTTCTTGTGAGGACTGTGGAGGATTTGATATGTTGTAATAATATTAATTCTATCATGCTAACCATCCTTTATTCTGTATCACTAAAGTCATTATAAGTTTTCACTTTCAGTATCGTTCTAACCCCCACTTCCCCTTATCCCAATGGTTATTTGAATCGTAGTTATATGGTCTAGCCTAACGCCGTGGCGGGCAATAAGCAGTAAAGATTCCTCCTCAATAGCCTTCAAACCTCGGTTACTAAGCGACTGGGATACAATACAATGCATTTGTTTATTTTTAGATTCATAAAAAGCATTGGTTTTATTCTTCTCTCAATCTCTGTCCTCCCCCGTTTTCTTTCGCTCTAGCAAGCGAAACCAGTATGCCGCACGCATGCAAACTGTTTCATGTCGATTACAAATTCTCAAGACGGAGTGACTAAAACGCGGGCGGGTGTTGGGATAGGCTTTTTATTTCCTAGCGCGAACACTTTTTAACATACAGCTCGCCACCAGGCATCGGTGATGATGTCGGGCTACAAACACGGGCTTGTAATAGATTTTACTACTTTTTACTCTTTAGTTAAATATTAATGAAATTTTGATCAATTGTATCACTTATCTCACCACATCTATAATGTTCCTGAGAGTAAATATATGATCTACACATCTTCTGCTCTTTCTAAATCCTGCTTGTTCTATCCGCAGTTTGTGGTCTACATCGTTTGAAATTCTCTGTATAATTATCCTGCCTAATATTTTTCTGGGAACTGAGAGAAGAGTTATTCCTCTCCAATTATTGCAGTCTGCAAGATCTCTCTTCTTAGGCACTTTGAAAATTATTCCTTTGTTCCAATAAAATTCCTTTGTAATGCTATCAATAGGTTTCCTCTGGTGTTGTCCCTGTTTTCCAGACTTGTGCAAATAGTGGTTCTAATAGTTCTGCTGCTATCTCAGGGTCTGTCTTAAATAGCTCTGCATTTAAGTTATCATGGCCAGGTGCTCTTCCATTCTTTAACCATTTGATTGCTGTGATAATTTCTTCTTTTCATGGAAAGTCTGTATTAACATCTAGATCACTTTCAGCCTCAGGAACATTCAATTGTGTCTCTGGTGGTTCCTTGTTCAGAGTGTCTCTGAAATGCTCTGCCCATCTTGTTTCCTTTCCCTCTGCTGTCGGTCTTTTCTCATAATAAGACAAAACACTTACCTTTTATTTTACTGTTCTCACCCTCCACTACGCCTTATTACAGTCCTTAGCATCTTCCTTTACCTCAAGCATGTAAGGAGGCACATCTGAAATCATCCTTATATGACCACCAGCTATGCACAACGCTATAGTATGTAGATTTTGAAGTGAACCTCTATCTATAAGGCTAATTACACCTTCATTGACTTTTGAAATCATTCACACACTTCCATGGATTCCCCTGTGGTGAAACATGTTTATAACTCAACATTGGACACTAAGCTTGGAAGTGTCACTTGATCCCCAGACGTAATTCTGGCTTTTATCTGGTTGGCTGCATGCGAGAGGACCTCATGATAGGCAGGGGTAGCTGAGAAGAGGCTCTGTTTAGCACGTGACGATATCGTGGGAGCACCCAGAACCAGAGCACCGTATTTTAGCTCTGCGTTTTTGGATAGCAGCCTTTGAGGACGGAGAATGCACAGTATGCCACACGCTCCTTCATCCTAGCCTAGAATTAAATGCAATGATCCTTTAAATACAAGTCAAGCTGGAGCTCATGACTTCAACTCAACACGTTTCGGAATGGCAGAAATGCCTAGATCTACAGTGTAGAAAATGCAAGGACAATTCAACTTGGTACTGGCTGCAAAAAACAACAACAATACCTCGAGCATTATAATGTTGTTGTTTTTTTCTATTTGTCTACATCCAACAAACTAATCTTTTGTCTTGTTGGTGCTATTTTGACAACAAATAACGGGAACAATTGTTGTTGTGAATTATATTGTCTTATAACATTGTTGCGTTATATGCAGCCGATATTAAGGCGGCCGGCGTGATGCTGACCACATCGCCCCTAGTGTGCCGTTGGTCAAGAAAATATGGGCATAACACCATATTCCCAATATGCCTCATATTCCCCGTATAACGGGATCCTTTACCTTTTTTTAAATTTGCAGCAGAGAGCTTATGAGTTAAAGTAACTATACAATTAGCTATAGATATCCCAATCAGTCATATAACACTGGAAACGGCCGCTGCGTTTATGTAGGTGTATGTATGAATGACTGTTTTCCCCTTCAGATAAAATAGTGTATTGTTCAACAAAATTTCAGCGCCGAAAAACAAAGACCGACAGATAAAATAAAATTGTGACCTGCAGCCGGATGCAGATAAAGATTATAAACTCACACCTGTTTTTCTTACACTGCCACGTACAATATCTTTAGGTCATGGTCGTTACTGTTGTATTGTCTTTACATCTCTGTCTGTCCTTATCGTTCACACTCGTAATGTGTAAAAACACACAGAAGCAAAACCTATTGCCCACATTCGTGATTAAAATAACTGTCCTTCACTGCTGGACACAAAACAAGTCGCCACAGATAATATAATTGTGGTCTCATTAAAATACACACTATAATTATACAGTTTTTACTTTTAGATTCACTGAAGGCTAAATTTCTTTAGTTAGGGGGAAAAATGTTAAATACGAAGGAGACGTTATATAAAGATGACTATGAACGAGACGTTATATAAAGATGACCATGAACAATATTGTGACAGACCGTTGTCATCCTTGGACATCTCAAGATTCTTCTCATCTGTTGTCTCAAGAGGTTTGACATAATTATGTCACTCTATGTTGGAAGTTTGACACTTTGTCTACTCATGACATTTGTCTCTCACAGTCTTTCTTTCTTTCTTTCTTTCTTTCTTTCTTAATCGGAACCTCTTCTACCCCGTAAACAGAGCGTAGAGGTGACCTAAAGAGCACAAAGCTCCCGGGTAAAACATGCAATCAAAGTGTTTGACAAACAGGTGATTAGCCCATTGTGCTCTCTCAGTCAAGGTAATTATTATATTTTTAAATTAATATCATTAACTGTTTGCCTGGTTCCATCAAGGTACGACGTTCCAGCAATATGCATGTGTCTTGTAGTTACGCTAAAATAACCAGTTCCTGCTTGATGTAAAGAAATATACCCACGTAGTGATTAATGTAGATTATGTGTGTAAGTTGTTGATTATTGTGTTAAAGTAAACATTACGTGGAAACAATGGGTGGAGTGTAAATATCGCATACGCCAAATTGCCACTGCCTTTGTTACCTGAGCTATTGTCGTATATGGTATAATGGGTGGAGCACCAATTGTTGCACCGCTACAATATGATGGGAATGGCCTTTTAAATGTTGTCAAGAAGGTCTCTTGAAATTGGCTCGTTAAGAAATAAAGAGACCTAGTCGAGATAAGGACGACAAGAAGAGAAGGCGAATATTCTCCACTAGATAGTGTTTTCTAATAAATCTAGGAAAATTTGCTATTTCCCTACGACATTAACTTCTTTCCTCGATCTCAATAATGAAATTACCCTCAACATCCTAAATGAAGGATTTTACCTACATGTAAATACTGAAAGCAAAGAATGAACCAGAGTTGGGGCACTGTACGAAGCATGTCCGCCGACCGAACAAAGTGGAAGCAATTTGATGCTGCCCTACAAGACGCCACCAGTCGTGATGGGTACTGACTGCTTTGACAGTCGGCTACTAAGGATCAACGAATAAGAAGAAATACTGAAAACTGACAGCACGAGTTTATAAGTTAAATAAATACATATAATGTGTTAGTAGAAAGGTAAACTGCTCATTATGAAAAACAATTCACACACTGTTGAAATGTAAAAGTGTAGTTAACTAAATATGAGAATTAGTCTAGGTAAATAATGAAATGATGATGTGATATATGAAGTGCTACCACACGGATGACATTCAATACTGATCAAAAGTCATGTAAATGTTCTTCACTGCATACATATGCACAATTATACACCGACTATCCGATGTAGATGTCCTTGACCCCACATGGTTTATCTAAAAGACGAGTAATTATAGCTGAAACTCCTCCATATCTAGTGGTACGAACGTGTAAAATGTGACGTCTCACAACGCTTGGAACTCTCACTAGCTTCGACAAACCTTTGATATGTGCCTCAGGAAAATGTCTGCTGCATGATCTTGAAAATAACCTGATAACCTAGTGCTTTTCACGAAAACATATTCTGCTAATAACTGTGCTTTGTATATATATATATACACACACACACCTACACACATGCTGCGCCACGAACGTGCACAAACGCGGTCGTGGAGATCTCTCTTGTAACGTAGGAAATGTATTATGTCTTTGTTGCTGCTAAAATCTTGTCGCAACTTATTCTGACAATGCATTCTGACTATATTCATTTTTTAATGCATGGGAAGGAACTCATGAAATTGTAGTCACTTTTATTTCTACAGTCGTCTAATCTTGATAGCTATCGTCAAGAAGTTGTCTTATCTTGATAGCTAGGGTTGCCGATAGTTGTGTGAACGATTTTGAGTCACGACTATATATGGAGCGCTCAGATCGTCAGTTCTTTGAAAACAGTTGGCAATCGCAATGTTTCAAGATTCATTTCCTTTTAAGGTAATAGGTCTTAAGTCGAACATCGTAGAACATTCTTCGTTTCGTAAATTGGCCTGAGTTGTATTCGATTCGCGTGTTCTGCGCATGTCCCTTTTTGTGGCGGCGTTTAAAACGATTTCCGCCCAGGGCAGTCTGTGCTGAGAAGCTGTGAAGGCGAGACGTAGCTATGTGCTAGTCTTCGCTTAGTTTATTCAGGAAGGAGTCCTCATGATTGTTGTTCCTATCTTGAGATGATATATCTCTGTGTTATTCCTAATGCCTGGAGGCATATGTGATTATTCATTTAATTCCTTATGAACAGGTAATTAAATCCCTTTTTTGCTGAGTAACTTTATCGCCATCTTGTGATGTTGACTTTTGCTTAGCCTGCCTTATTCTAAAGTCTACGATATGACTAGTTTGCTCAGCTCATGATCCACTTAGATTGTCACGCATCGATTGATGCCTGTCCTACGGACTATTTGCTTCCTGAACTTTGTTGATGGATCTAGGTTTGATACCTTTGCTGTATAAGGAACATAGAGGACGATAATGTGGCGCTCAAAAGACATGCCTGTCTTGTTGAGGTCAAATCGAGGAGACCATATTTAATCTCCTAGTTGATATCTACTAGCTCTTATGGAAAGGGGAAGTTCACTACCTGACTACATGTACAGCTTGTCACGATATCCTAAAAGGCATACAATGTACATTGATATTATGCTGTCTGCTGTGCCTGTTGAATCGACCACTTCGATGATACAATGACTGTTGTAAATATACCTGTGATGTTTTTCTGCATAACGATGTCCATGCTTTGTCATTGTGGCGTACAATATATATTACCAACAACATCACATGCAGTTCAACCATTTATTGACTTTATACGTTTATGAATTGATGTGACGTCCTTATTTGATACTCGACTTCATAAACACGTCACACATACACCAGACCACGACACCATAAGATCTTGCCTCATCATCCCTGGTGTCTGAGGGTGGCACACTACTCTGCAAAAGCAACGATTATAATACCTTTGAGAGAAGCAGACGAAAGACAACACCCTCAACGTTGTGTGGCAAATGTGTCATCATCCACAGAACATTTATACACAACAACACATTTTGCTACGCATCATTTGGTGGCCATAAGCTGGTTTGATCTGGTACCAGCATACTCGGGGTCCCTTACCCGCTTCATTCAGCACTCTACAACAGTCTACAGACAACATCTACAAGACAACAACAGAAGTGCAGAGTTACGAAATTACTCGGCGTTGCCCAGGAACTTTTTTGGAATTTTCAACAATTGCTGTTCCAAGTCAAGAAAGTGACATTTCCCAGTTTTGTTACATACGGGAGAATCGATTTGTTGCTGTTCTGCTTTGAAGAAGGCCAAGTTCCATCGCTGACGAGTTCTACACTTCTTGTACACTGCATGTACCGTTTGAAAACTCAAGTCTCAACCATCGTCGTAGCTGTTTTGATGCAAGTACAGATGGCAATCAACGTTGGATCTTTGATCTCAGAATGCTGATTACATCCTGTTTGCTGTACTGACGATTGGAGTTCCATAAGTTAAGTGGCCTGTTTGTTTGTGAACTGTGCCCTTATACTTCTACTGAGTCTTCTGTGTTTCATCTCATTCTTTTGTTTACATGTTATATGTTTATATGTTATTTGTATATTTATATTTATATGTTTATGATTCTGCGGGTTTTCGGTTGGGCGGAGTCTCCCTTAGATCATACCACGTGATAGAGGTCGTCTATCGTGAGCGTTTTCTATAGGGTGTGCAAATTTCCGATACTGGAATTTGCAAAGCGACTGCTGTTGCTATTTTTTGTTAGTTGTGATGACATGTGTTAGTATTGTTTTCGTTATTTTTCTGCATTCTTTAGTTTTGTTTTGATTTGTTCGTATTTGCTAGCCTCCTCTTTACTATAGTTTAGTTTCATACAACATTTTTGTTTATACACTGTGGTGGCATGTGTATTGTCTAATATCCTCGTAGATATCATCACATTTTTTGTGATATTTCTTTAATTTTCGCTTTATTTTTTGTTGATTTCTACGAATGTTTTCGTATTGTTGCTAAATCTTTGTATTGTTTACATTGTATTGTTTACATTGTATTGTTTACAGTGTAATGTTTACATTGTTATTGTTTACATTGTGATTGTGTTTACATAGTCATTGGTTACACTTATAGTAGTTAATTCACATTTAATAGTGGGTTATGCTTATGCATTACTACTACACTGATGATTAATAAATGATGAATATTATTGTGCACTATTGAATGGGAAGTGCACCTATGATCAAGAGTTGATTGATGATATTTCAAAAAGGTCTATACACAAGTTCTTTGATATAAGACTTGTTTCCCACAGAGATTGGGATAATAATATAGTGTTGTGAGTAAACAAGTGCTTCATTTAAGACTTGTTATAATTAAATTTGAAATAAGATAATTAATTATTTCAGGTTGTGGACTCATATTATTACTCATCATGGCTACATTTGAGCACTTTATTGAGCAGGGTAAATTGCTTGGGAAAACTGGTGATAGGTTAGAAGAATTTGCAACTACTCAATATGATAAAGCAATGGAAGCTGAACAAAAGAAACTGCAAATGCAGGTGGATGAAAAAAGATTCCAAATGGAAATGGAAAAACAAAAAAGAGAAGCAGAAGCAAAAGCTGAAGAGAAAAGACTTGAGGCTGAAAATAAAAGACTTGAAATAGAGGCTGAAAATAAAAGGTTAGAAAAGCAAGCTGAAGTTGAAGAAAGGAAGTTACAAAGAGAGTCTGAAGAGAGAAAAGCAAAAATGGAGCATGAAGAAAAACTCTTAGCTTTGGAAGTTGAGAAATTAAGGGTGATGAACATAGGTAATGCTAATGATGCAAATAAGGTCTCAGATAAGACTAATGCAAGCACTTTCAAACTTAACCTACCACCATTCAATGCTTCCATCGACGATATAACATTCTATTTGGACAGATTTGAAACTTCATGTAAAGTACATAACATAGATAAATCATTGCAGGTTTATCATTTGTCCAAAATACTTAGAGGTGATGCTTTGAGTATGTTAAGCATGGTAGATGAGCCTGACAAGAACAACTATGAGGTTGTCAGGGCTATATTGTTAAAAAAATACCAACTTGACGAAGACGGCTATCGTCTTCAATTTAAAAATATGTTACCAGAAACTGGTGTGCAATTCTCTGAATTCATTTCAAAGACACGTCTTACTTTTTTACGTTGGGTGGAGCTGTCTAAGACAGAAAAGGCTTATGAAGGACTTATGGACTTAATACTTAGAGACAAAGTCATGTCTTCTGTCAATGAGTCTTTCCTTGCTTTCCTTCATGAACGTAAACCTAAAACAATAAAAGAAATGGAAGATTTCTGTAGCCAATACATAACTGCTCATCCTCACGCAACCATTGGTAACTCTAAAGTAAAAGAAGGTCTGCCAGTTGCTTCGGCAGCACCTTATAGTCAAAACACTAGTAATAGATTCCAACAAAATTTTGATAAGAAAAGTAACCGTAGTTACGGTCAAAATTATGGAAATCAATTTCAGGGTGATTCTTCTTCGAAGAATTGGAGACGAGCTGACAGTCCTCGTTACTTCCAACCTAATAATTTTAGGCATTTCAGAAGAGGATATGGTAACAGAGGCTTTTCCTCACGTAAACCTCAAAACCAAACAAATAGATGTTCACATCAATGTGGACATGATAATAATAATTATAATAGAGACAATAATAACTACAGAGACAATAACAACAGTGATAACTTCAGAGGTAATAGTAGTCGCGGTAGATCTCAATACAAAAAAAAGAGATATCAGCAGGCTAACTCGGTTCAACAAGAATCTCAGGGAGCCTGTAATCAGGTTTCTGATAATAAAAACTCTGACCATGTCACTTGTTCTTCTTTTGACTTTGGGAGAGCAAACAAGTGCCCCCAATGCAGTACTTTGTTCGAACCAACTACAATATCGACTTTGAGTTGTGGTCACCCTCTCCCCGCTCTTCCTGCTTCGGTTGCACATGACGGGAGAGGTTCTCTAATCCTACATAAGGGTCTTGTTAATAATACTCCGGTCTCACTACTTTTCGATTCCGGATGCACCACTATTGGTGTTAGACAATCGCTTGTAGATCCATCCTGTGCGACAGGAAGGGTTATCAAATGTGTCACATTTGGCGGCACTCTAGAGAAATATCCTACTGCTATAATTCACATTGCCACTCCTTTCTTTACGGGAGATGTGCATGCCTGTCTCTTACCTAATAATATTGCGGACCTTATTATTGGTCGTATCCACGGAGTTAGGGAATGTACCCCACAGCAGATTGCTGCTTGGGAAGATGATAATATGCAAGCTACCAATGCAGTGGTTACAAGAGCACAAGCTCTACAAACACCGCAAACTTCGTTGAATAATGATAATGAAGTTCATAGCCAAGATAGTACCTTGGTTATTTCTCGTGACTCGTTCATAAAATTACAAGAAGAAGATCCTACGCTAAAGAAATTCTTCATTCTTGCGAAGAAAGGTGATCCAAATAAGGATACACAAAGAAAATCTTGGATAGAAATGAAAAACGGCGTACTGGTACGTATGGTACAAGACTCGGCTACGTCAGCACATTCGCAAATTCTTGTTCCCAAGAGTATGAGAGTGCAAATATTGCAACATGCTCATGACTCGCAATGTGCTGGACACATGGGATTTTCCCGTACAAAGTCGAGAGTCCTTGCGGCTTTCTTTTGGCCCTTTGTTAACAAGGACATCCGTATATACTGCCGATCATGTCAGGTATGTCAGGAGGTCAAATCTAGAGGACCACGACATGCTGCGCCTATCCAGGCTGCTGACATCCCTATTCGGCCATTCCAGAAAATGGCCATAGATATTATTGGCCCTTTTAAGATAAAGTCGGCCAGAGGACATCAGTTTATTCTTACATGTGTCGATATGTGCACACGTTGGCCAGAGGCTATCCCTCTAAAGAGCATATCTACTATGGATATCGCAGATGCTCTTTTGCTGATATTTTCTCGCTTGGGGTTCCCCAGAGAAATACTGTCAGACCATGGCACTCAACTCATATCTGATACTATGTCTCAAGTAATGTCTACCTTACACATTAAAAGATCTCTCAGTAGCATCTATCATCCTATGTCTAATGGGTTAGTTGAGCGTCTGAATAGAACGCTCAAGACTTTACTTGGTAAGATAACTGAAGACCATCCTCAAGATTGGGACAGGGTTTTACCTGCGGCTCTCTTTGCCTATAGAGAGTTCCCAAATGAGCACACAGGATTTTCTCCCTTTGAACTTGTCTTTGGCGCGCGTCCGCGCGGCCCTATGTCTTTATTACACGATCTCATCACTGCCGATGATATTAGTGATGACACTCAATCTTCATATGAGTATGTCATTGCTCTGAGGCAAAAGATCATTGAGGCATGCAAACTAGCGACTGCTTCGTCAGAAATTGCTAAAGAAAAAGCAAGGCAGTTTGCTAACAAGAACAGATGTCTACGACAACTTTGTCCAGGTGACAAAGCATTCGTCCTACTCCCCAGTAGAAAAAATAGACTTCTGATTGCATGGAAAGGTCCATATGCAATAGTCTCACGAATTTCCGATGTTGACTATGTGGTCGATATAGATGGAAAGCATAAGACTTTCCATATCAACATGCTGACGGAATTTCATGAGCGTCCAGACTATTTGCTGCCTATTTTTCAGGCAACGGACGATTCTTCGGTACCTCATGGTCATTACTCATCCCTGTCTGTCATACAGGATGAGGAATCTGTTTTTTCTGATGTCGATCTCCCTCTTCCAGTGGTTCCACTACATTCTATGGAATCTTGGAAAGATGTGTCCATTTCTCCTAATCTTTCTGTTGATGAACATCGTCAAGTCTCGTCGATGTTACAGACATTTAAGGATGTTCTAACCGACATCCCTGGTCACACGAATGTCATAGAACATGACATAATTCTTACCGACAGTAATCCTATTAGGGTTAGGCCGTATCCTATCCCTATACACTTTCAGTCACAAGTGGAAAAGGAATTGGATGAAATGATCCAATTAAACATAATTGAACCATCGACTTCTCCATATTCTTCTTCCATGGTTATTGTTCGGAAGAAAGATAAGAACATACGAATTTACGTTGATTATCGCAAATTAAATCAAGTCACAAAGTTCGATGCTGAACCTATGCCTTTACTAGAGGATCTACTTATTAGACTTTCTAAATCTAGATTCTTCACTAAACTTGACCTGTCAAAAGGTTATTGGCAAGTGCCTTTAGCAGATCATGCCAAACCTCTGACTGCTTTCTCTACACCTAGGGGTTTATTTCAATGGAATGTAATGCCTTTCGGTCTTATGAACGCCCCTGCTACTTTCGTTCGCATGATGCGTCGAATACTTTCTCATCGTTCAGATGTCATCGCTTACTTAGATGATATCTGTCTCTTCAGTGATTCTTGGGAAGATCACTATCTGGGATTATATGACCTACTGTCTACTCTACGTGAGTATAATCTGACAGCAAAACCTTCTAAAGCTTATATTGGTTTTGGTGAAATTTCTTTCTTGGGTCATCGTGTTGGTCATGGTCTCTTGAAGACAGAAGACCACAATACTTCGAAAATATTGAACATCTATGTACCTAAGACGAAGAAACAAGTCCGGAGTCTCTTGGGTTTAATTCAATTCTATGGGAGATTTATTCCGAATCTATCTTCGATAATGGCACCTCTGTCAACGTTGTTGAAGAAAGGGTCGCCTAATCTGATTCGTTGGTCTCAGGAATGTCAATTTTCCTTAGACCAGATTAAAAGTATATTTTCTTCTCCTCCCATCCTAAGATTACCTACTCTTGATAGAACTTTTGTTCTTCGAAGTGATGCTTCATCCACTGGGATCGAAGCAGCACTTATGGAGGAATATGCTGAAACTCTGCATCCTGTCATGTACATTTCTAGAAAACTAAATGCGGCAGAGAGGAACTACTCGGTTTTAGACCGTGAATTGTTAGCTATGGTTTGGTCTATTCTCAAACTACAAAGATTCCTCCTGGGCGCACATTTCATTCTAGAAACTGATCAGAAAGCTCTTACAGCTATTCAGACTAAGAACTTGAAGAGTTCGAGATCCACTCGATATGCTATTGCTCTTCAACCTTTTCACTTCACGGTACGAGCTATCCGTGGGTCGGATAATGTGATGGCTGACATTCTGTCTAGATGCCCACATGATTCCAACTAATACTTCTGTTCTATTTCTATATATACGACAGAGCCATAACACACCTATATTACTACAATACATTAGCACATCTGTCCTCACTTTAGGTGAACACATACTATTGTACTTTGTTATCATCTTCTTCTGTTCCCATCTTTAATATAAGAAGAAGACTGAGTAGTTAATATAAGGGCCGAAAGTTCCAAAGGCCACAATTATTAATAATAATGTTTTGTATGGTATGAAACTTAATGGCTATTAAATAGAATTATATTGTTTGTTTTTTCTCAGCACGTTATTGTTGATCTGAGAAGCTACCTTTCTGTTGTCAAACATGGAGAGTTCCACATTGTACAGTTTCTTTGGAACGACAGGAGATGTGTCCTGATCTTCTATTATGTTTAATTTCATTATGGAATGGTAATATTAAACATTTAGATAATGTAATATTTAACATTCAATATCAGATGTGTACATCCATTCTAAGCGGTATTAGATTATGACACTGCTATTTGATTATAATGATATGAACTTGCATATTTATATTGTATTTTCATGCAAGCGTAGTGTGTGTTGGTGGCACCTCCCCGATATATTTTTGAATCAGATTTTTTTATCTGTTGAGTCAATTTAGCCTCATATTAGGCAGTGCAATTACTTATCCCCGCATAATTCGTGCGTTGTTAAACCGTTTTTGGTTTTACTCTTGGATATTTAAAAAAATAAAAAAATGTTGCACATTTTTTTTTTATCGGTTGCTGCTAAAATCTTGTCGCAACTTATTCTGACAATGCATTCTGACTATATTCATTTTTTAATGCATGGGAAGGAACTCATGAAATTGTAGTCACTTTTATTTCTACAGTCGTCTAATCTTGATAGCTATCGTCAAGAAGTTGTCTTATCTTGATAGCTAGGGTTGCCGATAGTTGTGTGAACGATTTTGAGTCACGACCATATATGGAGCGCTCAGATCGTCAGTTCTTTGAAAACAGTTGGCAATCGCAATGTTTCAAGATTCATTTCCTTTTAAGGTAATAGGTCTTAAGTCGAACATCGTAGAACATTCTTCGTTTCGTAAATTGGCCTGAGTTGTATTCGATTCGCGTGTTCTGCGCATGTCCCTTTTTGTGGCGGCGTTTAAAACGATTTCCGCCCAGGGCAGTCTGTGCTGAGAAGCTGTGAAGGCGAGACGTAGCTATGTGCTAGTCTTCGCTTAGTTTATTCAGGAAGGAGTCCTCATGATTGTTGTTCCTATCTTGAGATGATATATCTCTGTGTTATTCCTAATGCCTGGAGGCATATGTGATTATTCATTTAATTCCTTATGAACAGGTAATTAAATCCCTTTTTTGCTGAGTAACTTTATCGCCATCTTGTGATGTTGACTTTTGCTTAGCCTGCCTTATTCTAAAGTCTACGATATGACTAGTTTGCTCAGCTCATGATCCACTTAGATTGTCACGCATCGATTGATGCCTGTCCTACGGACTATTTGCTTCCTGAACTTTGTTGATGGATCTAGGTTTGATACCTTTGCTGTATAAGGAACATAGAGGACGATAATGTGGCGCTCAAAAGACATGCCTGTCTTGTTGAGGTCAAATCGAGGAGACCATATTTAATCTCCTAGTTGATATCTACTAGCTCTTATGGAAAGGGGAAGTTCACTACCTGACTACATGTACAGCTTGTCACGATATCCTAAAAGGCATACAATGTACATTGATATTATGCTGTCTGCTGTGCCTGTTGAATCGACCACTTCGATGATACAATGACTGTTGTGAATATACCTGTGATGTTTTTCTGCATAACGATGTCCATGCTTTGTCATTGTGGCGTACAATATATATTACCAACAACATCACATGCAGTTCAACCATTTATTGACTTTATACGTTTATGAATTGATGTGATGTCCTTATTTGATACTCGACTTCATAAACACGTCACACATACACCAGACCACGACACCATAAGATCTTGCCTCATCATCCCTGGTGTCTGAGGGTGGCACACTACTCTGCAAAAGCAAGGATTATAATACCTTTGAGAGAAGCAGATGAAAGACAACACCCTCAACGTTGTGTGGCAAATGTATCATCATCCACAGAACATTTATACACAACAACACATTTTGCTACGCAACAGTCTTGTCTTATGTAGTCTACTATATGGACGTATTCTTTGCTAGCTTCATTCCGATTAGACGCCAAACACGTAAAGTGTAGACCCAGGTTTCTGCAGGATCCAAGACACGACATTGATTCGTAAGTTTCACATCTAATATCAATAGCTGGCTTTCTTTTTTAACTTATTCATTACTATTTCTTCATCATAACTGTTAACTCTGGTCTTAATTCTCTTAATATAAAACATGACATCGGTCGCACATGATGATATTCATTATAGTGAACATAAAGCATTTTCCCATTACAATCTGCAATGATGATCTTATAATCTAGGTGAAGGTTAAATAAATATATTTGAATTACTTCTTTATAAAATAAGTCCTAAAGGAAACATTTTTTGATTAACCATTAACGAATAGAAGTACTTAAATAACAGTCTGTTGCACAAATTAGATGTGAGGCTAAGTGTAAAAATAAATCACTAATAATGAAAACCAAAAATTATTGGTAATGTTTCTAACTTCCCAGACAGTTTTTGGCGCCAATTCTAGTGCTGAGTCCTATGACTCGGCCCCGACCTCCACTAATTCGCCGTCCATCTTGCCATACAACATATACATTCTCGCGTGCCATTTCAGAGCCCACCAATCGATAAAAGTGAATGGGCTCCAGTAACCAACTCTTTGCCTTATTGCTGGGTGCTCGGTGAAGAGATAAACGGTGGCTTGTAGTTGGACGCATGATACGAAAGTGTATTTACTCCATTGTTACAGAGTAACTAACCTGTGCTGCTCCTGCCTGGTACTGTTGCTGGCTGAAACAATTGACAGCCTGCTAACAACATCCAACATCAGAGTTACTCTCTATTGGATAGCATGACTTACAGATATACCAGGCTAGCAACATCCAGTATCTGAGTTACTCTCTATTGAATACCGCGACACACATATATACCAAGCTAACAACATCCAATAGAGTCACTCTTCAATGCTTCCTTCACTTCTACGCAAGGCGAATTCCGAGGAGGAACCTCTACATTAATCTTCTCAACTTTCACTGTAGAAATGTTACTTGCTAGCGTATCGATTTCAGCCAGCTATTAGTTTTGACTTCTACACTTCACAAAATCATTTCTAGCTTCTAACAAGGCATACGATAGGCAAGTGCGTATACTTACGCATAAACAAAATCTCAGTAAGTTATATCCAAAAGAAAAACTGGTCTTGGTAGTCTAAAAGACGAAATTCGAGCCGGGGAACTTATGCTACATAATGAGGTGCGCCCTCATGGTCGGGCATCACTCAGTTAAAATAGCGTCCGTGAATTCTGGCTTGCCTAAACACAATGAATACCTCGCAAATCTCCACCTTTTCTCACATTTCTCTTTTATACACCTCCCTCTTTCTCCCGCCATTTTACACACCTCTCGCTCTGTTACATACGTTTCTTTATCGACATTTTACACACGTCTCTCTTTTTCGACTTTTTTCACACGTCTCTCTTTTCCACCTTAACAATGCAAAAAAATCCAAGGATCACAACTCTCACTTCACACTTCCCCAGCATACCACCCATTCATTATTATTTACTGGGACTGCTCTACGATGACCGCTCACAGCCGTGACTGCTAACTGTAACTTTTCTCATTCTATATAGTATTATAGCACGTATAATGCTAGTGTAGGCCAGCCGGTCACAATTGTTCAAACAAACACTCTATCTATCATACAGGCAGCTGTTCGAATACTCCAAAGCAGCTTCAAAGTGTGAATTGTTGAACTAGTAGACGAAGGGACTGCTAACCGTGCCGTGTATAAAGAAATGATCCAACCAAATAAAAAAGACAACATTAACAGCCTACGACCGGAGGAGCAGAGTACAATCTCTCAGCTTAAAACAGAGCACACCAGACTCAACAAGCACTTAAAAATTAAACTTCACACAAGAGCTCAATCGCTGTAATATATACCCATCCATATGAGACAGTTCAGCATGTGCTGCTGATCTGCCCAGGACTCTCCATAGAAATAAGTTCGCCATTGCCGGGCTTCCTAACAATCACAAACACTCTGTACAGCATCACTCAACAGCTACGTAACACGTGCACATTCTTCAACTTGGCATCGGTTGCGACATAGCAACAAGCTTAGCGACCGTAGGTAATTAACAACAACAATAACATCAGATCTAGTGAGCTTCGCTTGTATCTAAGGAATTGATGGTGCGGCAATAGTTGACAATTGTTTGAAATACAATTGGAATTAAAAAGAAAAGGTCTAATTAGTTCGTTCACATACGAGGAAAGCAGTAAGTCGAGGCCGCCGTAACAGACATCTTATTGTAACTTCGGGATATAGCGTCCGACACACACAACAGAAGTCGTACAAAAGAAAGCGACTTTTAGTGAGCATGTGTTACATGTTTGGCAAGAGACGGTAACTGTATGTCTGGACACGATCAAGCAAAGGCGCAGAGAGGTGTCTGTGTACAATCAAGGTAAGAGAGAGAGAATTCTAAACGATGGTAAACTATTATATTTTATGAAATGACAATTAGAAAGTATAAAGAATAGCATCATGTTCTTTGATGGTACCATGGGCGCAAACACCAAAACACTTAAACCTGCGTATCCTACAATAAAACACAGTGAGAGAAGATTAAGGGGCCAAAACTTAAAGGAGATTAAGGGGCCGAAACACTTGATCGAGGGGGGACCACGTCTGATCATCAGATTGCCTCATGTTGTATCGCTCTGTATAGAGTTTCTTATCATATCGGTGAACACGTTTTTAATCCACTGCATAATCCAGAGCAGCATCAGCAAGCGTAAATCAAAATCTTAGAAACAGTAACCACAGAAGACAAATATTACAACAAAGTAGCTGTTATCGGCATCAGAAATACATAGCACATAATTGTTATATGATGAATGTATTCTCATCAAGCTGGCTTCATAAAGATTTAAAAGAACAATCAGAACTATTGTGGCAGGGTCATGTTGAATGTGCGCAGCTAAATATATTGACGAGAGCTAATTCTTTATATGTTTCTGTTCAAGTGGTTACAGGCCTTCCGCCTGAGATGGAAATTCTTGACTGAAGTTTATTTTTCTTCCCAGGTTCGTTCTTACCCTTTTAGGTTTAGTGATAAGCAATATATCTTATAATGGTTTTCAAACGATCCAACCGTGACGTTCCAAATATAACACACCAATGTAGAAAATTCAATCTGAGTTTATTAACGTCATTAGACAAGCACTGCACATTTCACAATGATTTGCTCGTTTACTACGCTCAACAAAATAGTGAGTATATCCACAAGGAAAATATATATTCACAAGGAAAAATATATCCAACAGAATAATATAAAAACTTGTCAATTAAAAAACTTGTCTTGATAATCTCAAAGACGAAGTTCACCTAAACACTATAAAACTGCCTAACAAAAATGTGTATCTATCTAATCTGGTCTATCTATAAAATCCTTCTGCTAAATCTAAAAACTATAAACTATGCCCTATCGCCCACATCTCTCTTTTTATATGCAGCTCTTTCCTTTTCCGCCATTGTTCACACAACTCCGTCTTTTTTTTCCACACGTTACAATTTTCTACACACGTCTCTCTGTTTTCGACATTTTATACACATCTTTCTGTTTTTCGACTTGTGTGAAATCTCTCTTTCCCATCAACAATGGAAAAAATCCATAATAGCAACTCTCACTTCACAAAATTTTCCACTCAAAACACGCATTCAATATTATTTTCTGGGACTGCACTATCTTTGCCTCTCTTCGTCGTGACTGCTATCTGAACCTAAAATTTATACTGCGTTTTGTGCAAAAACGCCTTATCTGCTTAACGTCTGTTATTCTTATTCTATGTAGCATTATAACACGTATAAATGGTAGTGTATGCCAAGCGGTCACACTATTAATGCGATCAAGAAATGAAGCATCATACAAAATAGTAACATTTACAGAGAAATGCAGACATGAACGATAAAAAAGACCTCGACATACACAGGAAGGCTTGGTATACATTTGTTGCTTGCGTCTGTTTGGAGAGATGAAGGGTATTAATGATTGAATGCATAGATAAAACACACAACAAAATACAAAAATAATTTTCATATCCTCATGTGTGAAACAAAAACCTTCTTGTGATCTTGCTTTGAATCTTTGCATTAATCTTGTCAGTCCAGAATATGCTGTTGGACTTTCACTCATAAAGTGAATTTTCGCTATAACCAAATCGTTCAGTTCCATAATACATGTGCTAACAATAATACATGAAACGAGTGCACACGACTGGTTCCTATGACGTGTTATCTGCCCATAACGCATGGTATTTCGATCTTCCTTTGATCACAGTGGCTTATTTCAAGCCATTCTTGTCCCTCTTTCGTTCACAGCTGAGTCTGGTGATCTATTTTCGATCAAAACCATGTTTGTTATGTTTGGTGGATTATGTTAAGTGATTTCATATTTCTATCTTTATATGATTTCATACATCTTTTCTTTATCTTAAATGTCTCCTCTACTTTCTTTGTCGACTACGCCTGGTGGAACTTTACCCTCCAATTTTCAAATCTCTGTCTTTCTTGTCTAACTTAGCATGCACAGTTTATGGCTGTCTGCTAATTTTCTTTGATGTAGGTACGAGCATACTGGATTAGAATAAGTAAGCAGGTTACCTGTATTTTGAAAACTAGAGAATCGCTGTAATAGATCGGACAGCGACCAGGGAAGTTGAGTACTAACGCAGACAATTCGTCTATCACCTCTGCCTGAATTCGTTCGTTGTAAGTTAAGTTACAACATGCGAACCGCCATATCAAAGACTCTCGCTATAATTTTTTTACGACCAACTCTGCAGATTGCGAGAGGAGGCGATAATATATATAGATCTTAATAGAAGCCTGGGCAATTTCTTCATTTGAAATCTTTGATTTCGTGTGTTTCACATAATTTGAACGTAGAACTAAACGTAGGTGCTACATCTGGTATTCGAGTCTGTTTCGGATTGTAGACGTAATCATTTTCCTTTCATCAGAGATATATTTATACCAGAGCAGGTTAGACTCAAATTCATTCCACAACTCCACAGTCTCTCTAGACATATCTAGCGGCGTTTCTAGATTACTTTATAAAATAAAATCTCAGTTTTCGTTGGAGAAAATAGTCTTTAGTAGTTTCTGTGTGAAGTAAATATCTTGATAGTATTTGTGAGAGATTTAAGTGGTAAATCGCCTATTATATCTTTACTAGATTTTTGTGCAGAGTGTTTGATAATAGTCAGTTATATTCTCTAGTACCGTGTTACAGTGGATAGCAAGATAACTTATAATTTCTAGCATAAACTCATTTGGCTATTAATTAATTTAGTTAAACTGCTAATAACCAATCACAGAATAGTTTAACCATCTAAATTAATGCACTGATTCATCTTGAGTGTTGACGAAATATGTACGTATTTCTAATTCAGGATGATTGATTCTTTTAATGACTATGTTTTATTTCACGGGAGTTTTTAAACGTTGAGACAAGTTCTAAGCTTATAGTTTCTGATTTAAGCTAAATAACCGAAGTGAATATATAATATATAATACTTACGCGAGGTAGAAATAAGATGTGTGTATAATATTATGCTTCAGTATTCTATATGTTCTTTTTTTCTTCATTCAGTATTTTTTGGTAAAGCCCAACCTCTACCAGCAGGGTTTAGTACCTAGGAGAATAAGCAAGAAGAAAACATTTTAGTCTTTAACTACGTTGGGTTACACGTTAAAACCTGACTGGCATTGTGTTTGCCTCCAGACCGAAACAGAGTACCCACTTTCACAGACTTTAAGACAAAATGAAGGAACTGGGCCTATTGAGCCAGATTATATTCTTCCCATAATCTCAAGTACATTCAGCCCCTGTGGCGAGAAATATTACAAACAATAACATTTCCGACGGTTTGACAAATTGCGGTGTGACCAAGAAGTTTATATTGATAGAAGTTACCGACCTGCCATTTCCTAAGGACTGGAAACCTCGTGATTCTGACAGTGTGAGCCCGTGTAAACTCTCTTACCTGAACTGATTTTTCTAGTGACATAAACAGTAATCCTAATAATAATAACCAAGGGAACGCTAGCCGGAACAGTCGATTTGATTCTGTCTTTTGAGGAGCTGGGGTTCTCTTGGCGAAAAATAACTGGCGTTGCTGTATGTGTGTATGTCCCAAAGGTTGTTCCAGAACGGGAAAAATCCAGTCTGTAAGTAGAAAGATTGTCAGTGGCCACTGTTGTATGGATAGAATGAGAGCAGAAGTGAGTGACTCTTCATCGTATAACTGATTCATGTACCCACTTTGTAATTCCATTTATGCAAGTTTGTTGCTAATGCTGTTTTTCCTCTTAGACAAGATTCAGGTATTAACTCTGTTCTTACACTCTAGAGGAAAATTTTTGACTATAGCATATAGATCTGTGACTCTTTGAGGCTATAACTTTTGCTCCTAACAGGATTGGGGGCTAAACAGGGAGGGAAAGAATTATACCTATGTGTTTATTTATTTTTTTTTTTAATAATTCTGTAACCTATGAGTATTTGTATGTATTTGATATTAACATATAGGTGTTGTGGTAAATTTTCTTATGATAAATAAAATTTACAGAAACTTATTAAAGTGTGTAGGTTAGCTTGTTCCAAACAAATGTTCATATTCCATAGATATAGTTTCACGTCTGTACGCCTAAACGTTCGTCACTATGTGTACGTGTCTATGAGTGGTTGATATAGAGTATATCTATATAACTGAGAAATCTGTCTGACTAATACTTTCTGTTGTAGAGATAGGCTGAGCGAGAGATTTGTTTCTCGAGTCTCAGGGACAGATTCTTACGTATTTTTCCACCATCTCACTCGTGTAAATCTATCTCTATTATTATCTCTCACTGAGTCACCTCATGTTCTAGTCTATTCAGAAGGGACCAATCTGAGTCTTAATTCACCTATCACAAATCTACGACGAATGGTGGCTCGTCCGGGATTTGAACTCAAAATCCTGATCACGTACGACAAATGGGGTCTCGTCTAACGGGATTTTAAATTTAGAATAGGAAGACGACACGACAATATCAGCTCGTCTGTAGATTCTGTATTCTGATTATAGAAGAAGAGTCTATTGTCTCGTGAGTTTTAGTATCTTTAAAAATAACTATTCCCCTAGACTAACGATCTGTTTATGGGCTTGCTGACCACACAAATTTGCCTCCCTTACCCTAACTGTCTTCAGGGGTGAACTTGATAGTGGATTAAAAATTAGGGGAATTTTTTTCTCTCCTTACATTTTTGCAATAATTATTTTGTTTCCACTGTAGCAACTTATTTTTTAGTGAGTAATCTTAACTGCCATTTATTTGGCATAGTCGCTTGCATTTGTAGCCTTTAGAGCCAGGAATAGCAGCGATAGCTAGATATTATATTATAGGAGGCGGTATCTCAGTATATAAATATAATATCATCTTTTTGCTTTGGTATTTTTCTCGTAAGTGGTAGGAACCTGTGTATTCTGTTTCTTACTTCTTTCTGGACTAAGTCTCAGTCACTGATTTACAATGGCCGAAAGGGCAAAACTTAGGCAGATACTCTGAGACGAAGCGAGGGAAGAGGGTTTAGAAGGGGAGGAAGCGAAAGCTTTCGTCAGGGACGAACTGGACAGATACGATGCAGAGAGGAAAGCTGCTGAGGCTAAAGAGCAGAAGAAGATGGGGGAAGAAATGGAAATCCGCAGGGCGAATAAAAAAGAGAAGGAACGACAGCATGAGGAAAGAGAGAAGGAACGACAGCATAAATTGGCGCTTAAGACTCTAGAGTTCCAAAGACGTGGTGCTGCCTCTCCCTCCAGCAATGGAGAGTCTTCTCATTCTTCTGTAACTGATCAGTCTAACACACAATCCACTCAACTCACTGCTATGTCTTTTACGCTAGAATCTTTCGCTTGTCCAAATGAGAAGATTGACACGTGGCTAGAAAAATTTGAGAAAATGGCAACTCTGTACGGTTTAGAGAAGTCGCTGTGGTGTATGAAGCTTTCCCAGGCTTTAAAAAGTTCTGCCTATGATGTGTATGCAAAACTGGAAAGCAGCCAACAAGAGAACTACGATGTGTTGAAGAAAGCTTTACTTGGGCGCTTTGAAATGAACGCTCGAAAATTTTTGCAACTGTTCCGGAACAGCAGAAAGGAGAATTCTGAAACTTTTCAGCAGTTCTCATATCGGTTGAAGGGATAGTTGACAAAGTGTCTGGAGCTGTGACAGCTCGCCTCTACCTATGAAGGACTTGATGAATTTGTTATAACAGAACAAAGAAAGAACACTTTGTCTGCTGACACCCGGAGATTATTAGCTGAGCAGGGTGCAGAAAAGCTTGAAGACATTTTGGAAAAGTCTGAGCGATATCATAATGCGCTGGCCGAACTTCCGGCCACAAAACGTAAACCGACAGAAGAGCCTTTTCGAAAGAATAATCTAGACCAATCTTCTCATGCTTCTAATCAGAATAACCACAGAGAAACTGGACCCCAAAACCCCCCTCCTGAAAAGTCTAAGTTCTACAATAACAAGTACCCCACCAACAATAAACAGTCTGATCAACCCAAGCGTTCTACATGGCAGCGCAGCCAGAAAGGACATGATGAAACAGGGAAAACCCCTGAGCATGGGACATATGATCAGAGCGAGCACACCGAGCCTAAACGCATCGGATGCTTGCTAACAGTCTCGCAAGGCAGAATTGATGTCAGTGATTCTCAACCTGAAGAGGGAGAGAGACCCTCAACGGCAGCAGTAACTACAAGAGAGCAAACCAAGAAGGAACGGGAGCCTGCGCAAAATTTGTTACGTATGGAACTTAAAGAAGCGCAACAAAAGGACCCTACTTTGGCACCCTGCTTTAGGAAACTGCCCATGGCTAAGGACCCTAGACAACACGGGGAAATTTTTTTAAGGACGGCTTACTTTATCGGAGAACGGGCAAGCCTGGACAAGGTTTTAATCAGCTCCTAGTACCGAAACAGTACAGAAGTCAAATCCTAGAAATGGGGCACTCTCTTCCATTTATGGGACATATGGGACAGAACGCCACGAACCAACGAATAACTACTCATTATTGGTGACCAGGAGTAAATACTGATATTATTAGATATGTGAAATCCTGTGCCTAGTGCCAACGTGTGCCACCCAAGCAACGGACACCCCCATTCTACATGGGTGAAATGCCAATAATGGGAACACCATTTGAATGGGTAGTGACCCTTTGAAAGGACTAAAAGAAGGCACATGTTTATCCTGACCTTGGTCGACACATGCACTTTATGGGCTGAAGCTATACCGCTTACATGCGCGGATGCCAAGCATGTCGCAGAAGCCTTGTACAGGTGTTGAGGGAAAACGGATCCCTATACTGATACCTGCTGATGGATGAGATCGTGAAGATCTTGAGGAACCAGCACATCTACATAAAGCCTTATACTCTGGCCGCAAGTGGATTAGTAGAACGTGTCAACAGAAACCTCAACATGATGTTACGTAAACTGGGACATGTGAAACTTGAAGATTGGGACCTTTGTATTCCTGCAGCTTTATTTAGTGACACAGGGTATTTTGTATTAAATACACATATGCCTTAGTCCTCGAAATACTACACATGAGAGAGAGAGAGGGGTGGAGTGGAACACATTCAAATAATAACGAACACTAGCAATGTTCCCAACTCTGTCTAATGTATTCAAATAATTATCACCACAAAATCACAACAATATATGTAGTTAGCGAAGTGTAACACATTGATGAAAATCTCAGATAACCGAATGCCTTATCTTCTCACAACTGAATATCCTCTTGCATTCGACAATACGAGTCTGCCATCATCACCCCAAAACCTCCTCGCTCGCTCTACTCTCTCTTCTTCACTGCCCAATCAGAACGCCCCTTGCGTTCACCCCTGACCTGCTGACCTCGCAGTCTCGTGTTGTTAAGTTAAGTGTATGAAAACGCCTCTCACATTCAACTGACATTATGTACCCGCCCCCAGCGGAGCACCGCCAGTCTACAGCTGTGTTAAGCACACTGTGACATCTACTCTCCCCTCCGGGGAAAAAAAAACAAAGTTTTTTTTTCTTCTTTTGGAAGGCACTGGGCGCACTCCCAACACCCAACATCCGGCTTTTGAGCCAAGTATACATTCATATCCTTCTTGTTTTCACATATCTTGCATACTCACTTAAACATCGTGTGGAGGAAAAACCCAAGAAAAAAAACAATCTTTCTACAAATGAGACAGAGTGTCAGCTACAACGTTGAGCTTACCCTCTAGGGGTAAAACCGTAAATTTGTACTGCTGTAGTAAGAGAGCCCAACGAGTTAACATCGAGCTTGTCGATTTCGACGTCTGTAAAAATGAGAGTGGTCGATGGTCTGTCTGTAATACAAAATGTGCACCTATCAAATACCGGGACAACTTTGAAACTGCCCACACAATTGCCAAGCACTCCCTTTCAATCGTGGAGTACCTAGTCTCAGCCGGCAACAGCTTCCGACTCACATACATCACTGGATGTAAGGTACTCTGGTGGTCTTGCATTAAACAAGCTCCAATTCCTACAGAAGATGCGTCTGTCCGCAAAACAAAGGGTTTGCGTAAATCTGGCATAAGTAAGATGGGTTTCCTAGAGAACACCCTCTTGATTCTACATAAGGCTATCTCGCAATCTTGTGTCCACACGACCCTATTTGGCATCCGCTTACTCGTTAGCGAGGTAAGTGTAGGTGCAATGGAAGAGAACTGAGGGATGAACTTGTGATAAAAATTCACAAGTCCAATTAGACTTTTCACTTGCTTTTTTGTTTTAGGTGTCTGCACCTGTAAAATCTTTGTAACTGTTACATCTTCCGGTTTCAGGTGCTTATGACCTACAGTATGTCCTAAGAAACTTAACTCTTTAAAACCTATGCAAACTTTACTCGGCCGTGCCGTTAAATTATGCTGCCTTAGACACTGCAATAGGGAAGATAACCCCATCATGTGATCCTCCTATGACTCATGAAACAAACATATATCGTCGATATATGTAATAATATCCGATCGATGTCCTAACAATCTTCTCATCATCCTCACAAATGTGGCGGGCGCGTTCACTAAGCCAAAGCACGTGACATTGAACTGAAACAATCCTTTGGGGGTGCTAAATGCAGCTAGAGGTTTTGCAGCCTCCGCGAGGGGTACCTGCCAATAGCCTCTAGACAGATCTAGTTTGCTGAAATATGTAGCGTGTGTGAGTTGTGTTAACAGATCTTCCGGATTAGGTATTGGTTCAGCGTCAGCGACGGTGATGCTGTTCAATCTCCGAAAGTCAATGCATATACGAAGAGATGCGTTCTTCTTGCGAACCACAACAATTGGAAAATAATATGGTGAATCAGATGGAGAAATGATCCCCAGTCGTTGCATGTCACCAATTTCTCTCTCGACAGATGATTTGAAATGCATGGGCAATGGATACGGTTTTACCCTAATAGGCTGATCACATGTCAGATTGATATCATGCCAAATCAGGTATGTCCGTCCTGGCAGATCTGTGAGGACATCCTTAAACTCCGCTAATATAATCTGTACTTCCGACTTTTGTTCTACTGTTAGGACATCCCCGATTCGCACCATATTCCATGACTCCGAAGGAACCAGGGGTACGAGGGATAACTGGATATTCCCTTCACCTTTTTCATCTCCCGTGTCATCAATGACTGCCGTACATGCCACTGTTGCTTCAGTCTGTGTTTCCCTTGTGACTGCTTTCAATGACTCAGGTCGTTCTACATATGGCCTCAGCATATTCACATGAAATATCTTTTCCTTATTTCGGACCGAAATTAGGTAATCGACATCTGTCATTTTTTAACCACCTTGAATGGTCCTTGCCATGTAATGCTCAAGCGATCCTCTTTAGCTGGTAAAAGTAACCAAACTTCCTCATCTGGAACCAGGGATACTAGTTTGGAGTTCCGATTTGCGTACTTCCGATACCGTGCTAACGACCCCGCCAAACAATCACGTGCCACCAAACAAAATTTTACAATACGTTCTCTGAGGCTCACTACATACTCATAACTCGTAACTGAGGTGCTATTTGCACATTTTCCAGTTAATAAATCCTTCAATATGTGCATCGGTCCCCTTGGGTTTACCCCATACAGTAATTCGAAAGGGGAAAATCCTGTACTCTCTTGGCGAGCCTCCCTATAGGCAAACAGGACCGCTGGGAGTAATCTATCCCATTCTTGTGGAGATTCTGCGGTCACTTTTGCCAGCATGTGTTTTAACGCACCGTTAAAACGCTCGCAAACTCCGTTTGACTGAGGGTGATATGGACTCGTGAATGTTTGGGCAATACCCAACAGCCCAGTGATTTCTGACATCTCCTTCGAAATGAACTGACGGCCCCTACCCGATAATATCTCTTCCGGAAAACCAAACCTGCAAAACAACATCTGCAAAGCCTCTGCGACTGCTTGTGAAGTAATACTCTTCATCGGTACCGCCTAAGGCCACCTGGTGCACAAATCTACCATCGTTAAAATGAAACGATATCCCCTGTCTGAAGTGACCGAGAGGGGGCCTATAATATCAATCGCTACTTTCTGGAAAGGTCGTACTGACAAGTCAATAACCTGCACTGGAGCTTTGGGAGTTCTGACTTTATGCCTCATCTGTTGGCATATCTTACAGGACCTACAATATAGTTTAATGTCCTTGCTAAACAATGGCCAATAGAATTGTGACAGCACCCTCTGGCGCGTTCGAGCTACACCCATATGTCCCGCGAAAGGGGAGTCATGTGCAACCTCTAACACTTTTGCTCTAAAACTACACGGTACCAGCACTTGGCGCTGAGTTTGTACTCCCTTAGCGAAACACCTAGTGAGAACATTATTCTTGAGCTCGAACCAATGTCTGGCCAGCTTCGTGCACTTTACACCACCTCTCTCGGCAAAGTTGTAAAATTTACGCAATGATCCGTCTGACCGTTGGTGCTGGATAAAGTCCGACACCTGTGTATCCTGACTTCCAGTGACCAATTCCGATGTCTTAGCTTCATGATGCGTCGCTTCTAATGCGTCATCTGCCTTTGACTGCGCCCTAGTAATCACCGCATTTACCCTAAGCACACGATTGTCCCTCCATTTCCTATAATCCATCTGAGTACATTCCTGCACACCTTGCACATTACCCACAATCAAATCCGCTATCGGTGCTTCGAGTACACAGGTCTGTACTCTACCAGATATGAAGGGTGTGTCTACCTCAATAATGGCAAGAGGGTAATACTCAATGTTACCCCCGAAAGTGACACATCTTGCTGTCTTACCTATCAAGCATGAGTCGTCAATGCAGGATCTACGCACTCCTATAGTTGTGCAGCCCGTGTCTCTCAACACAGACACTTCCTGCTTTTGCACAAATCCTGGATGCAATTCCAAATGACCATTTTCTTCAAGAGAAGAGAGACAAGGCAGAGTGTGACCACAAATAAGCATAGGCTTACCGTCTGGTTCAAATAATGGCCTACACTCTTAGCAATTCTCATTGTTAAAGGTTTCTAATATGCAAGCCGAATTCGCTCGTTCTGAATTATTAGCACAGACCTTTGCCAAATGTCCTGTTCCATTACAAAGACTACAGTGTAGCTGAGTATTGCTATCCTTTTTCGGACTATTGTTTGGAGAGTGTCTGACTACTCGGTCTGACTCCTTTTTCTCAAAGGATTTGTTTCTTTGGTAAAGTGAGCTTTTGCGACATCGTCTTTGTTCCTGCTCGTTTGGCGCATCTATCTGGATCTGATTCCGCGGGTACCTATCCTGTCTGTCTCCAGTATATCTGTATTGATTTCTATCAGATTGATAGTTAAATTTCTTCCTCGGTGATCTATGGTTCCGATAATTGTCATACCGTGCAGGAGATCTGTCTCCTCGACAGAAGGGTCTATCATACTTAAATCTTCTGGGGCCAAATCTATCGGCACTCTTTGATCTATGTTGATTGTAAGGTTTTCTAGTAAACTTTCCTATACTCGCTGAGAAAGTCTCAGAGATACTCTCCCTGTGTACGACCTTTCCTGGATTCGCAGTCACGTATTGGTGTCCTAATTCTGACATCGTACCGATGTTTTTGGGCTTGCGTTCTTGGAAAAACGCAATAAGCTCAGCTGAACACGATGACAATACCTTGTCCCGTAACATAAGGTCGAAAAGCCCATCAAAGTCTTTAGTAATACCTTCCATCTCAATCCATCGATTTAATAGCTGAGTAGTTTTCGCAATGAAATCCTCAAAATCCTGATTGACGCTTGGTCTCACGTCTCGGAAACGAGCCCGATATCCTTCCGCCGTTAGACGAAATTTCCTTAACAACCTCTCCTTGACAATGTCATAATTTGATCTGTTGGCTAAAGGGATACTATACACAGTTTCTAACGCAGATCCTGAAAGCAAATTTCCCAGCAGGACAGGCCATTCCTCCTTCTTTATCTTCCAACCCAAAACTTATGCTTCAAAACGTTCCAAATACACGTCCATACTGTCCAAATCTTGATTAAAATTGGGTAACCGTAGTCTATAGGGACGTGAGAATTCTTTCCCACCTGAATCCTGCTTCCTGGACTCATTATCTAGCTTCTTCAGATTTATTTCTCTGTCAGATTCAATTTTCTTCAACTCTTTCTCTGCTTCTATCTTGAATTTGTCAGCTTCTATCTTCTTCATCTCTTTCTCTGCTTCTATCTTCAATTTCTGGAATTCTCTCTCCTCACACCGTTCCATTCTATCATTTTCCTGTTTTTCTTTCCATTTTTTTTCTGCCCATTCCTGTAGAGCAGGGCCTGTTACTGCTAGCTCTTTACCAACCTCCACAAATTCTAAGAGGCTAGCCATCGTAATGTAATGTAATTAAATTAAAATTTCTTAAAGCAGTACTCAGTGTATGTTAAGGCCTTTCTGTTAAACCCATCTATCTAGGGGTGTGTGGTTATTTTATTTCGTGCTTATTCGTGCCTTTTGCGTTTGCACGACTGTTTATGTGTATCCAATATTGGTAGTAATGTAATGTCCAGGGTTCTCTCTTTACGTGCCTGGCGAATAAACATTAACTCTTAGTATTAACTTACTTTGTGCACACATCTCTTTCTCCAATGAAAGTAATAATAACTGAGTGACGGTTCTGTAACTTTAATACACATTACAACGAACTTCACATTAGACCCATTGATGTGGTCAGGCAATAAGAACACAATCAATATTAATAATAATAATAAAAGTCACTCAGTTGCATGAACAATTATGAATGTTAAATATGCCATACATTATAATACTTCCATGTAAAAACAGGAATATACATTGGGGCTTTCCACACATACCCAAACACACATCTGTGCCGCCTAACGGCTGGTCACTCACTGCCCGCTTCGCGCTGCTAAACTCTCTCTCGTTTTTTTACCTGCCTTGTTAGCAAAACTTCCCCAGCCAGTCTCATCACGTGACATAGATTGTTTTATAATTAGCAAGAACGTATCAGAACAAGAGTTAAGGTTATGTCTGCTACTCTTTGGCACTGCAAGTCTGTAACATATCAAACATACATTCTACATAATATCTTATAGACCTGTATCTGTTGATTTTCCCGGCAACTGTCAGAGGTCTAGGGGTCGTAAACTGGTCACCAAATGTCTAACATGTCACTGAATAATTGACACTGCACTTAGCAGGACAGATTCATGGAGATATTTTAGCCCTTTGCGTTAAATAGAGCTTGGTTGGCAGCCGGCTGGTGGTTCTGCTGTGATCATCTGCGTTCAAGGATTTATGAATGTTTTTACCCATGTCTAATCTTGGAGCGGAGTTAATAATCACCAAATGTAAGCTACACAGTACGAACTAAACCGTTAACAAAAACCATCAGAAAGATAAAGCAAAGAAAAAATGAAGGAATCAAATATAAATATAATCAAATCTGAAATTTCAGAAGACGTTTATACGCGATTCATTATGGGTGAATGGATGAAGTTTCCAAAATAAAATGTTTCCGGAGCCGCGCTAGTGTAGTGGTTACCATACCGCTCTGGCGGGGATCCAGTATCAAACCCGGGCGACGGCATTTGAGGATTTTTCATCGACCGGGATTTGGACTGGATTAACTCAAGACCTGTCGAGGACATTTGAAGACGTGTCGTCGACCAGAGACTGGCGGCTCCTGAGCCGACCCAGCTCTAATGGGTACCTCCGAAATTGGCGAGTATCTGACTGAATGGCGAGGGACACTTGTCTCTGTACAAGAAAAAAAAGGGATATTCACGTAAAATCAATGTCAAGTTAGACATTAATAATAACCTGAGATTTCGCCTCGAGTATTAGCGGGCGTACGAAAAAAAAAATGTTTCCAAGATCCACCCACACAATGACAAATTCTTGAAGAAAGAAACGTACAAGGCATAATTTTTTTATTTTTTTTATGTAAAACTTTTGCCTCGTTTTGGCGAGGCGCGTCCCGTTCAACCTAGTCGGTTATATTAGGGCGCATGTCCAAATATCAAAGACCTTTAGGTCTGGATTGTAATTTTACAAGGCATCAAAATGTTACTAGACCGTAGACCAGATAAAGAACTAAGTGCTTTAAACAAGGTTACTAGATTGTAAGAAAAATGAACTACTCAGACTACACCAACATTTATTTTAGAAACTATAACATAAATAATTCTGGATAATATATTACATACTGACACCTGTTCTGCCCCCGTGCTACAAATGAAAGTACTACACTGTATTCCTAAGTCGAAAGCTAAGGTATTATTTAATGTACACCGAAAACAATACAACAAACAATCCTAACAACATAGATGTTTTGGCTGTCTCTTTATCGTTTCATATCCACAGCTGCACTAAATTCACACACATCAACACTGTCCCACACTCACGATCAGACGTTTCTCTTAGTCCCTGATGGACGTCACACATCAACTATTGTGCATACATTCTATTCCCGATTTCTTTTGGTGCATTTCCAGAAATGAGCACCAGAATACAACTTAAACTCGTTACCAAAATGATAAAAGGACAGATAACTCTCAAAGTGCAAATTAATAAGATAGTACGAGCGTTAAGAGAAACACCTAAACACTTGCGAAAACAAACGTTAAGAAGATCTTCTCCCGCTCTACCAAGGATCAAGAATGGACATTGGATATTTAACTTATACAATATCAAGAAGGTCTTCTCCCGCACTACCAAGGATCAAGAATGGACATTGGATATTTAACTTATACAATATCAAGAAGGTCTTCTCCCGCACTACCAAGGATCAAGAATGGACATTGGATATTTAACTTATACAATATCAAGAAGGTCTTCTCCCGCACTACCAAGGATCAAGAATGGACACTGGATATTTAACTTATACAATATCAAGAAGGTCTTCTCCCGCACTACCAAGGACCAAGAATGGACATTGGATATTTAACTTATACAATATCAAGAAGATCTTCTCCAGCACTACCAAGGATCAAGAATGGACATTGGATATTTAACTTATACAATATCAAGAATATCTTCTCCAGCACTACCAAGGATCAAGAATGGACATTGGATATTTAACTTATACAATATCAAGAAGATCTTCTCCAGCACTACCAAGGACCAAAAATGGACATTGGATATTTAACTTATACAATATCAAGAAGATCTTCTCCAGCACTACCAAGGACCAAGAATGGACACTGGATATTAAACTTATACAATATCAAGAATATCTTCTCCAGCACTACCAAGGACCAAGAATGGACACTGGATATTAAACTTATACAATATCAAGAAGATCTTCTCCAGCACTACCAAGGACCAAGAATGGACACTGGATATTTAACTTATACAATATCAAGAAGGTCTTCTCCCGCACTACCAAGGACCAAGAATGGACACTGGATATTAAACTTATACAATATCAAGAAGATCTTCTCCAGCACTACCAAGGACCAAGAATGGACACTGGATATTTAACTTATACAATATCAAGAAGGTCTTCTCCCGCACTACCAAGGACCAAGAATGGACACTGGATATTTAACTTATACAGTATCAAGAAGGTCTTCTCCAGCACTACCAAGGACCAAGAATGGACACTGGATATTAAACTTATACAATATCAAGAATATCTTCTCCAGCACTACCAAGGACCAAGAATGGACACTGGATATTAAACTTATACAATATCAAGAATATCTTCTCCAGCACTACCAAGGACCAAGAATGGACACTGGATATTTAACTTATACAGTATCAAGAAGATCTTCTCCAGCACTACCAAGGACCAAGAATGGACACTGGATATTAAACTTATACAATATCAAGAATATCTTCTCCAGCACTACCAAGGACCAAGAATGGACACTGGATATTTAACTTATACAATATCAAGAAGGTCTTCTCCCGCACTACCAAGGACCAAGAATGGACACTGGATATTTAACTTATACAATATCAAGAAGGTCTTCTCCAGCACTACCCAGGACCAAGAATGGACACTGGATATTTAACTTATACAGTATCAAGAAGATCTTCTCCAGCACTACCAAGGACCAAGAATGGACACTGGATATTTAACTTATACAGTATCAAGAAGATCTTCTCCAGCTCTACCAAGGACCAAGAATGGACACTGGATATTTAACTTATACAATATCAAGAAGATCTTCTCCAGCTCTACCAAGGACCAAGAATGGACACTGGATATTAAACTTATACAATATCAAGAAGGTCTTCTCCAGCACTACCAAAGGAAGGAATGGACACTGATATTTAACTTATACCAGTATCAAGAAGATCTTCCTCCAGATCTACCAAGGGACCAAGAATGGGACCACTGGATATTTAACTTATACAATATCAAGAAGATCTTCTCCAGCTCTACCAAGGACCAAGAATGGACACTGGATATTAAACTTATACAATATCAAGAAGGTCTTCTCCAGCACTACCAAGGATCAAGAATGGACACTGGATATTTAACTTATACAATATCAAGAAGATCTTCTCCAGCTCTACCAAGGATCAAGAATGGACACTGGATATTAAACTTATACAATATCAAGAAGATCTTCTCCAGCTCTACCAAGGATCAAGAATGGACACTGGATATTTAACTTATACAATATCAAGAAGGTCTTCTCCCGCACTACCCAGGACCAAGAATGGACATTGGATATTTAACTTATACAATATCAAAATAAAATAATGTTCATAAGCAATTTCTGGGTCATGAAAAAGACCGTGAATACTTTTGTTGTTATCGATCCAGCGGCGCTTGGGTTTTCGGCTTTCGGCCCAATGTAATGTAGAGATATCTGCTTGTCTCTCTGTACAAGGTGTTCCACTTATCTGGCCTTAGAGAAAGGAGCATTTTCCTAACATCGTAGAATGTTGGGTACTAAGATGATGAAGTTAAATTAAAATAAACGAAGAGGAAAAAATTAAACACAGATCTCGTATAGATCTTATTGATATTTCCAATGCTATATTTATGTAAACTTTAAAAAAGTCAAGTAAACAGTTTCAATGTTAACATGTTAACATTGTCCCGTGTAGTTCTTGAGGGACCTAGGAAATCAAATAAAAAATAGCGTTATATCTCCATCAGGTACGTCTTAAAAACTGTCTTACATATGTTGGTGAATATGGCTGGCAACCTGATGATGTGAAATAACTTGTTACAGAAGCTACACACACAAGACCAAATGTATACTTGGTAATACCTGGGGGAGGGGGGGGGGAAGCAGCTGTTGTCATGGTATCTTGCTCATTAGGAAGCGAACAGAGAAATGATTATGATAATCATGCTTATATTATTTCTGGAACTTCCAGGTCTTCAGTTTTCAATGGACCGGACTCCAGATGGTCTGTATTGTGGTCGCCTCCAATGTCTGGCTGACTTTAACCACTTGAGCACTAATACTTTCATTGTCAGTCTAACAGTCTCCAACGTGACACAGACCAACACCCAGGACAAACTGGCTTCTGCCTCACTGTTTACCTCAGATCTGTACATAAACCAAAACAAAGCCCATGTTATGAGTGTGACAGGCAGCGTGTCCAACCACCACGGAAACCTGACTTTAAGATTCTTGTCTGGCATTGACTGTCTGTATGGATCTTTTCTCTGTGAGCTGGACTTTGTGAATGATAGTGGCCAGCCAGATACGATCAAAGAGATTGTAACGCCAGAAACCAGTGGAAACTGCCGTAAGATATATCTTTGTTGTGGTTGTTAGAAAACATACGTGTAATTTAATTGTTTCAAAGACAAATGTAACCAGATGTAGAGAGGAAGAAAATACAGTGCGTGTCGAAAGATGGGAAAGACAATCAGTTAAATGTATGACATAAAGTCAATGAAGACAGAGACTGCCTTGAACTATTAGCTGCACTGGACTTTTGTTCTTTTCGCGTAACGTAAACATTTGTTGTATTCATAATTATAGCTGTAACTTTCAATAACGTTTGTTGTATTCATTATTACAGCTGCAACTGTCACTAATATATGTTGTATTCATTATTATAGCTGTAACTTACACTAACATATGTTGTATTCATAATTATAGCTGTAACTTTCACTAACATGTGGTGTATTCATAATTACAGCTGTAATTTTCACTAACATATGTTGTAGTCATTATTATAGCTGTAATGTACACAGACATATGTTGTTTACATAATTATAGTATTGGTTCTCCAACGTACACTGAATAATCGTCAATTTAGTACTGCTTTATTGCATCTCTAAGTTTGGTAACAACTGACCTGAGTTCATAAATCGACATCATATTAGGTAAAGGTAAAGGATCCCGTTACACGTCCATTGAGGCATATTGGGAATACGGTGTTAGGCCCGTATTTTCTTGACCACTGACACACTAGGGGTAATGTAGTCAGCATCACGCCGGCCACCTTAACCTTCCCAGAGTTGCTGTGGTACCAAATTCATGAGGCTGGGTCGACCCTGGAGCCGTTTGCGGTCTAAAAATTCCCACCTCAACTGGGGATTGAACCATGGACCACCGTGCTAGGAAGCCAATACTACGTCATATTGTTTAATCTATTATCCTAAACAGTATCGACCAGTACGGGCTAGTATACACAAGTTCATGTAGTAAAAATCGTCCATTATTTCCAAATCACACCCAAAATAGCGTCAGATTGTCAGAATGATTATAGCGCTGGTTGTCACAGGCCTGGTTACTGCCAATTCAAAGTATGTGACAGCGTTATATATCACTATTAACACTAGGTGGCAGATGGCAGGCCTAGTGACGTACTTTAAGTTTACAACTTCTCTTTTTATCTTTCAAGTTATTTAGTTGATATCATTAGTGGCCATCTCCGCCAGAGGTTGTCAATTCCTGGATGATATTCCTATCGTTTTCTATACAACTCAAATCAGTTACGTTCCTTCTTTGATGTAATAGTGACTTCGTATAGTGGTAGTTTAAATGTACATGGCATACAATCAGCAACTCATAAAGATGGAATCAAATTCATTCTGATCCTTCAAAACGTTAAATAACTTAATAAAACAAACCGTATAATGAGTTATTCAAATGATAGAGTTCGCATAGAGGCCTTTACTGGGTCTTTGTATTTCAGGTTAACTCATACATGAATTCTATGTCTTGTAACTTCCGTATTCCTCTTTAACTTATTCTTTTCTCCTGTAGACTTCCTTGGTCTTCCTAAATCTGCTCCTATTTACTCATGTACCTATGCTCTTTATTAGCATTCCATACTTTATTTGTTACTTAAATATTCTCCTTAACGAACTGGTCAAACAGGTCTCTATAACTGTTCGTAGCAACAAAACTCATCTCATGCATAAATAATTGTATGTACACCCTTCTGATACTTACAAGTGAGACAGCGTATGTGAAGTTCTTATATAAAAGTCCACAATCACTTTTTCTTGAAAATCATATGCAATTCTGGATACTTCAAACCTTGTTCAATATGGCTCCTCTATAATATCTCTAGTTTCCTTCATATGTTTACAGCCTCTTGGTTACCTTACACATAGTTGTTATAATCATCCGTTTTTCTTGGTATATAGTCGTAAAGTTCTCGTAATGAACTGACAAATCGTGCTTCTGCAAGATTCTCCTGTAAACAAAATTCTACTCTGTGAAAAATATAATTATAGTTCAATACTTACAACAACAAGAACACAGCATAAACGCTGATCTCCTTTCAGAAATCCCCCCTAAATGTGAACCACAGAATCAAATCAAACTATCTCCCGATAGAATAACACTGGCTAGTGATGGCTGGACATCTAAATATATTCACATAAACCGTATCTGTAAAACCACAGAAGGTTCATCTTGTCCGCACATCGATCACACCTTCTTCCTGAAGACCAACTCAGGAATGACAGTCATCTAAAGACCTCTGGTCATTTTTCATGTTGTGTTTTCTTGCCACTCTGCTGATTCGCTGATCCAAATCTTTTTACTTGAATTTATTGGTCAAGCCTTTTTTTTTTTCTTGTTCTCGAACTTTCTATTTACAACTCACTATAATCACTCACTATTAGTTAACATGAACCGGTATTCTGAACCGTTGTCAGTTAGCAATATTATTATTTTCATTCATTATTTCTCTTGTGAGCTGTCCTAACTGTTTATCTCACCTTAACAATAGCATGAATAATGCCTGGGCAAACCCCACGGTGACATGGTCTTTCGTGGCAAAGGTGTCGGGTTTGAATCATGGTACCGACACGCTACATTCTACCTATCTGTAAATGGGTACCTGACAATGCTCTCTGAGTTATGGACAAAAAGGCAGCGAGGAAGGGAACTGGTCATCCCACCTCGATGCTGGACCTAGTATGGTGAAGTCTCTAACACGTCACTCCCCTTCGACAGTGTCAGCTAATGGATGGACTACATTTACCTAAAGTAACATTTTACTACATTATATTCTAGTTTCTGTATCACTGTTTATTTTATATATTGTGTCAACTACAATTATTTATGCATGAAGCGCACATTTATAAAACTTAATGACACTAGTTATGTGAACTGTATAATTCAAACAGCAGACATAATGGAAGAGCTTGCGGAAATAAAAGCACAAGCAGCCATCACGGAGTTAAAACTTACAAATTTGAGTCATGACAATACAATCCTGGAAGGAAAGGTAGCTCTTCTGACAGATCAAAATGTGGCCTTGCAGAAAACGTTATATGGTGTGGTACTCCAGCTCGCCAGGATTGAGGTGTTTGTTAATCCACAGGTAAGATTTCTGTCTGCTATTTACATGTGAAAACGAGGTTAACATATAGCGTACCTGTTGATAGACCATTTCGGTTGTTAAATGCTTTTTGTTTTCATAGTTGTTTGGTACTCTTGTCTCCAGACTTGCACCTTTTACCCATTTGCCGTGTACTATGTTAACATTATGATGTGTTTGTATTTTGTACATTTAGTGTGATGTACTATTTGTGAAAGTGCTTGATGCCCGGCCTATATAACTATAAATGGTTACCAGACTTTTCCCTTGAGTTACTTAAGCCGAAGGCCGCGAGAACGAACACTGTCTTTATTGTAAATTACTTGTGCTGAACTATTTTTAGTTGAATGTACACAGTTTACAGAGTTGTAGTCCTTGTTCCAGATATTATGTTATTGTAGTCGGTCTATTTTATGGCGTTCTTATCAATTAATATATTCTATTTTCTGGTGTTCTTATATGTTGATATATTCTATTTTCTGGTGTTCTTATCAGCTGCTATATTTTTTTTGGTGTTCTTATCAGCTGCTATATTCTATTTTCTGGTGTTCTTATCAGTTGATATATTCTATTTTCTGGTGTTCTTATCAGTTGATATATTCTATTTTCTGGTGTTCTTATCAGTTGATATATTCTATTTTCTGGTGTTCTCATCAGCTGCTATATTCTATTTTCTGGTATTTTCATCAGCTGCTATATTCTATTTTCTGGTGTTTTTATAAGCTGAGATATTCTATTTTCTGGTGTTCTCATCAGTTGATATATTCTATTTTCTGGTGTTCTTATCTGCTGATATATTCTATTTTCTGGTGTTCTTATCTGCTGATATGTTCTATTTTCTGGTGTTCTTATCTGCTGATATATTCTATTTTCTGGTGTTCTTATCAGCTAATATATTCTATTTTCTGGTGTTCTTATTAGCTAATATATTCTATTTTCTGGTGTTCTTATCATCTGATATATTCTATTTTCTGGTGTTCTTATCATCTGATATATTCTATTTTCTGGTGTTCTTATCAGCTAATATATTCTATTTTCTGGTGTTCTTATCATCTGATATATTCTATTTTCTGGTGTCTTATCAGCTGATATATTCTATTTTCTGGTGTTCTTATCATCTGTATATTCCTTTTCTGGTGTTCTAATAATCTGATATATTCTATTTTATTTGTGTCTTTGTAGTGACAGGAAAGATATAATGATTGTGGTATTATCTGGACAAATAGATGCAACAGATGATACCATGATAGTGCCAGATAAGAGACTGGTCTTACAAGAAATACTACAGTGTCTGAAAAGAGTAATGGTGTATCAACATCAAAGGTATAGTCAAGCTGTATAGGTTCCTAGATGAGGTGGTAATGTGCTATGTAGATTCTTATGGGCTCCTCTCCAGACTAACCTTAGACAATGACTCTGCTAGGGGTAATTAATTACACAACAAGAACTTTAAACCAAATTTAAATAATTCACTGAAGACTCTGGGTACAATTTATAACTTATTTATGTATAAGATCTTTTCTTCTTTGTTCTTTGTTAATTTTTCAAATAAAATTCAGTTGAATACAAAATAAAATTATGGATCACTTTCAAATATCCATATATATATATATATATAACACATGTACAGTTAATTTCTTAAACTAATATATTTCGATTTCACTGTTTTCTTGCTTCCTGATGGAATCTGTCTCTATTTATGTGCTTTCTTGAATAGATGAATCTAAATGTTACTTTATGACTGACAAACGTCTTCTGTGTACACCACAGTTTTTCATCATTATATAGTATGTTCGTAGGTGGGTTAATTTGGAGTTGTTTGAAAATTGAAGAGAAGCCTAACACTGAGCTACTTATCTGAAACAAAGTCCTTCCTAGGCCTCGTACAGCAATATGATTGGATAGAATCCCACCACTGCGGGTTCTCCACTCGTCATGATGACATAGTTAATACTGGCAAAAACTCTGACAAACGTGAGCATGTAATTGCTGACTTGGTCACTAGAGATTGTGTATTACACTCAGGGCAGGATATAACCCTCAATCACAGACAGACTTTTAATGGTTACATAGTCTGCTCACCCTTCTGCAGATGGCAACGGAGTTGATATAGCTGATTTTGCTCTGTGTCTGTAGTTTGAATTAGGCGGCGAGTGTGTCTGTCTCTCTTCTTTCTTTTGCCTCGTTTTGGCGAGGCGCGTCCTGTTCAACCTAGTTGGTTATATTAGGGCGCATGTCAAAATATCAAAGACCCTTAGGTCTGAGTTTGTCACGTGTGTCTTTCATGCGTTCTCTCCCGTTCTATAATGGCCTTGCAAATGTACGAGGTGACAACTGGACCAAGGTACGTTTGCATGCATCCAAAATCGAATAGGGAAGGCAAGATGTGCTAAGATAGTAAATCCAAAATAATTCTGGAATTCTTATTTCTGCACCGATTTCCTCTATCTTAGGCTTATTTTACTCATATGAATGTGCTCTATCAGTGTGGATATCCATTTTATCCTATAGTTTATACGACTATTCACTGGAGCAGCCGAAACAGGGAAAACAACAACTTGATGATTCACTGTTTTCTATTCATAATAACTTCGGCTCTACAACACATCCAATGAATCTATTGCTATCTGCCTAAAGCTAATGATCACTGTTATTGAATTGGGCCCTTCTTTATCTAGGTATTCCATGATTAGTTGCACACTGCCTTCCAAAATACCCTTAACATCTACACTTTTGTTTCCTTCATGTCTAGCGTTCTTCCGACACTATATACTGTGGTAAAGTGGGATGTTATAAATATTTATAGGGGACTTAGTGTACTGACTGAGATCAGCTGTGAAGGTATCTGTATCTAATAGGTGTAGTGTTTTGCAGATAACCTTACTTGCTACCACATTATACCTCAGTCAGAATTATTCTGGAATATTGTGATGACTACGTTAAATGTCTAGGGTATGTATATGATGAAGTGTAAGTCACAACAACAACAGACAGATAAACAATTTAATTTATTCCACCACACTTGACAACACTGTGACACTCACACACATTTAACACTCTATAAGACTATCTTAAATGAGGCACTGGTAAAGTTTCAAATATACATATGTATTAATTACTTTCACTAATATCTATGTCCTGATTCAACTACAAAGTGAACCAGGAATCACAATCAATTGTAATTACAATTTATATGTACAGAATTTATCAATATGAACCTTGTAGTGACATATTTTATTAATATTATCCTATACGTGTCAGTTGTGTAGTAGTAATATGAGGTAATACTGGTTTTGTTTTTTCAAGCTATGTTGTTATTTGTCATCATGACTTCAAGTGTTTGTTTATCTTGGAAATATTATGGGGAAAAGTTCACAGTTCCTATCAATTTAAACACTGTATTTTCCCTCTGTTTTATTATAAAGTCAGATTTTGAGGGGGGGGGGGGGCATAATGTTGAGCTCCTCTGGCCACAGACGCTTATCTTTCGTGATGGCGGCAGGAAAAGACTCCTCTGCTCGATAGCCTCCCTGTTTTCTGGAGACACCTCACTGGTCACTATCTGGATCCAGGAGTATGCTGTCAGCCTCTAGGTTCAGCAAAGCTCAGACCAGGTGCTGCTCAATAACTTTAGGACCACGGTCCCTGAAACAAGAAGGTTGTACCTCCTATTTCAGAACTAATTTATAATAAATTTCCAGACTGAACACAATACATAACAAACACTGAGTTCAGAGCGGTAGGCCAACTGCTATCTTCATCTGAAACAATTTTCACCAGTATACTCCTCCCTAATGGTTACTACGCCTCTGCAATTCCAGCATTATTTCATTCTAGTCAATAAGATAGGTGTCAGTGTACTGTTTGGCAATTCCATGTAGTTTTTCTTTCCTCCGACACCTTCTGTTCAGGTTGGAGCACTATATAGGCTTTACCTCATGTTCGCTACTGAACCACACATATATATACAGACATAAATTATCAATTTACATTCAATTTTCATTAAAAAGATATCAAATATTTCAAGCTTACCACAATTCATGGAATAATACACAGTTACGTTGACTGGCAATGAATATAGCACAATTTCGATCTGCCGATGTCCCAGGCTTTTATTTAGAAAAATATGCACTGGCGCTCAACGCACTGGTTCTTTAGTAAGTTTATTTGAAAATGTGGTGCTGACCTGACGCCTCTGATTGACTATATTGGCGGGTCTAACCAATCGAGCCATGTTTACACAAGCGTTTGAAAAAAAAGTACCCTACTACTGTTTCCCCTAGCAACAAAGAAGTAGTATTTATAGTCCGACTAATCGTGTTTAGCCTTACATTTACTTTCCGCCAATCAAATAGGAGGTAACATGGGGACCTATTTCCCGTACAATGGTGGTGTGAAAATCTGCCACTGAGCGATTCTGATTTTGGTGTTGTCTGACATCCCTCACTATTTCTTTTGGCTATAATTTGTTAATTCCTAGACTATTTGCGTAACGTTTAACATATTCTTTGTCAGCAAGTCCTAAGGAACCCAAATATATAAATTTAATGGGGCTAAGGGGCTGCGTTCAAATTATGCATTTTCTTCTACCTCCTGTTCACTTCGAATACGATGTGGTGTCTGGGTTCTGTAATGTTTTCAAACGTAAACCAGTATAATGTCATGTTTTCTAATAAGCGTTTTGTAAGTTTTTAAAACCTAACTCGTATGGGTAGTGTTTTTTATCACTGTCGATTTGAAAAAAAGCTATGCTTGTGGCCTTACACGCGTGATGGTAGTAATTGTGTATCGCGAGACTGTGGTAGTATTGCCTGCGTTCCGGCAATCAGCCCCTCCCTTTCTTTCTATCCTTAGTCCATCTGTCTTTCGTTTATGGTAACTTAGTGTATAAAATGACATGAATGGAATATTAAAAATAGGTCAGCTTGCGTATCTCAAGGTTTTTCTTAGAAAGGCAGTACACGTTTTATCGTAGAAAGCGGGTATTGAAGCAGTAGGCTTTTACTATCAACGTGAAACGTTACAATTTGCAGACGAAGGAGAAAACAAGGGGGATTTCGAGTACAGTCATTGTGACAGCACTGTTCTTTACCATTCTTCTTTCCTTTTATTAAATTTATTTGTTAGGCTTTACATTTACGTTTTAATTTATATATGTGGATTAGAATTTCACACGACAAATTCTCCCCACTTAAAACAGACGTTATATGTCAGTCTATAATTCTATATACACATAGAGAAATTTATTATTTTTCCTGGAGTTTAGGGTGATTCTCATCACACGGATGGCGGCTTAAAAAATCCGCTCCCAGATTTGTTTTTCCACTTATATACTCTATGCTAAACTCAAATGGCTGCATCAATAATGACCAACGGAGTAATCTAGAATTCTCATGTCTAGCCTGTGCTAGAAACGACAAAGGGTTGTGATCCGTTTGCAACTTAAATGCCTTCCCATACAGATAAATATTGAATTTCTTTATCGCCCATATTATTGCAAGACATTCCTTTTCGCTAGTTGAGTAATTGGTTTCAGCTTTATTCAACTTTCTGCTAGCATATGCCACTGGGCTTAATTCCCCATCCAATGCATCTGATCTCTGTAGCAGAGTCGCACCTAACCCAATATTACTGGCATCAGTCCTTACTATGAATTCTTGACTTAAGTCAGGTAATTTCAAAATAGCTTTACTTGTGAGCTTTTCCTTCAATTCCTGGTAAGCCATTTCACATTGTGGTGTCCATGTAATTCGATCTGGATTTCCCTTACGTGTCAAATCAGTTAACGGTGCACATATGGAATTAAAATTTTTGATATACTTTTGGTAGAAACCACATAATGAGACAAAGGATCTCACGTCTTTCTTGGTTTGTGGTCTCGGGGCTTTCTTTAGTTTCTCTAAATTCTTTGGGTCAGGGGTCATGTTTCCCTGATAAACTGTGTGTCCCAAGAATTCCAATTCTTTACATCCAACGCAACATTTGGTTGGTCGGGCTGTTAAATTCGCTTCCCTAAGTCGATTAAACAGCATGTTCAGAGAGTCAATGTGTTCCTCAAATGTTTCTGTTGCTATAAGGATATCATCCATGAAATTTGTGATACATGAATTATTCAGAGGGTCCAATAATTTTCTCATCATTCTAGAGAAGACACTAGGTGCATTCTTCAATCCAAATGGCAATCTATTAAACTCATAGTGTCCTTCTGAGGTACTAAAAGCTAGGTATGGTCTAACCTCAGGCTTTACTGGAATCTGATAGTATCCTTTACTCAGATCCACTTTTGAGAAATATTTAGCTTTATTTAGCCTGGCAAACAACTGATTTGTATCTGGCAATGGATCCACCTGTCCTTCTGTACTAGCATTCAGTCTCCTGTAATCTATACAGAGTCTATGTTCTCCAGAGGGTTTCCTTAAGAGTACAACACCGGAACTATACGAAGATTCACTGTGTGAAATAATTCCTTCCTTCAACAAATAGTCTATCTCTTCCTTCAAAGCTTTCTCCTTAGCAAAAGGAATCGAATAGGGTTTCATACAGACAGGTGTGGGGTCTATCAGCTTCATATCATATTCCAATAAGTTTGTATGCCCTGGTCGGTCTGTTAACACCTCTGCATGATTATCTAGAACCTGTTGCACTCTCTCTTTCTGAGTTTTAGTTAAATGTGTACTGATTTTCACCTGTGCCGCTGTCTCACAGGGGTGTAATGGATATTCAAATGATGAAAGTGGTTCCTTTTTCATCTCCATGGCAATGGACAAGGTCAACAAGTGTGTCTCTTCCTGATGTTCTCTTTCCAAATATTTCTTCAGGAGATTCACATGATAGATTTTTTCTTTCCCCTTCTTATCTATCTTATAATTTGTTCTAGACACCTTCTCTAGAACTGTATATGGACCTTGCCATCCAATTTGTAACTTATTCTGGCTACCGGGTAGAAGAAGCAGTACCTTCTCTCCCACAGCCAAATCTCTGTCTTTAGCTTTCCTGTTATAATAGGCAGCATGTTTCTTCCTGGCTTGTTTCAAATTTTCATTGGCAAGTTTCCAGCCAGTTTTTAAACGAGTGGTCAGCTCATTCACATATTGGTATGAGGATGTAATATTTTCCTCTGCTTTTTCATCAGTCCACGTTCTTAACAGAGTTACATATAGACTTTTAAATTCGGAAACTTATTTCTCCTGGCACATGCCAGGTCCTTTCCACCCGAAGCTCTGTAGTGATGATTTTTCTTCCCAGAATTATCATGCACAAAACGACCGCTACCAATTTTCCTCTTGGGGCTTTCTCCCCACTTAAAATTCTTGATGAGAGATTTCCTCTCTACATCCTCTTCCTCCAGTTTGTTTAAGTCCGATTGAGGGATTTTCGGCTTATCCTGGGGTAAGACATCTTTTTGCACTCTCTGCATAGTGGCCATTGTAAAACAGTTAAGTGAAGCTTGTCCGTGAAAAGGGGCTTCCCATTCCCTTTGGTCCACTTTATCAAATTTATACTTCTTTTTATTGTCAGGCCTAATTTTGCCCCTTGGCGTATCCAGGTCCTGATCAATGTTCCCACTTGTGGGTGTTCCCTCATGTGCTATGCTACACCTTTCTACAAAATTCTCAATGTCCCATCTTGCCTTGGGCCAATAATAATTGTGAGCCACCTTTTGGATGATGGTACCTATTTTTTCATGGTCCCCATCTGGTTTCACATGTAGGCTCCTTATTAATTCTGCCCTATATCTCTTTGGAAGAACCAACTGTCCGTGACCATGGGATCTAGTTCCGGCCTTCCTGTAAATCAACTTGTTTTTCATGTAAAAATCTCCCTTGCCTGGAGTTGTATGACAAGTTGACAATTTCCTGAAACAAGGCTTGAGGGTCTTATCCCCAGCCTGTGCCTTCCTCATCTCTTCTGGAGTGGTATCTAACATAATATCCTCCTCCTGTCGTGAGGTTGACCTGACCTGAAGGGTGGCCATAACTATAGGGTTCCTTCTGCAACGGTCAGTGTCATGATTGTTCATCTTACAATTTTTACACCACCTTTTCCCTTGGTTGAAAGATTTTCTTTCATCATATTTCCTTTCATCGAATTGTGGGGTTTTATTTTTATTGTCATACCGTGGCCTATCAAATTGATGCTTACCTTTGTTTTGATCTCTAGGATCAAATTTATTAAAGTTCTGTGGTGCCCTAAAATTTTCCACCTGTTTCTTTTTGTTACCTGATACCTCTGCCTGAGCCGCTTAATACCTTTCTGCAACATTTAGCAACTCACCCAGCCTCTCTGCACCTTGTTCCATGAGAAACTTTCTCAGGTCTGGGGCCATTGACTCTCTTAGTTGTTCTATAAGGACCATTTCCTTAAGATCTTGGGTTTTCCCCAGAGAAGTCCATTTCTCCAAGTATGTCTCTAACAGTGCAGAGAACTGGTGATAGGTTTCACCTGACAGTAGTTTAGCATTCCTAAATTTTTTCCTATAAAATTCTGCGTTCTTTTCATATCTTAATAAAAGAGCCTGCTTTAGCATGTCATAATTTTCCTGATCACCTCTGCTCATTTTGGCAAAAACTTCATAAGCTGCCCCACGAAGACCTTGAGATAACTTTAAGCTCCACCTTTCTCTCTCTAACCCATATGTGGTAGCTAATAGTTCATATCTATTTAGATAGCTCTCAATATCATCGTCTTTCTCAACAAAATGATCTAAATGAAAATTCATAGCTGAGGTTGAGGCTCCCTGACTAGCAGTGGCATCAGAGGTAAAGGGACTGGCACCATTTTCAGGAGCATGGCCTTGAAACTCAAACTCCCTTAGTCGTAACTCATGTTCCCTTTGTAATCTCTTATCTTCTGCTTCCCTTTCTGCAGCTAATCGCTTGTCTTCCCTTTCTGCAGCCTGTCTTCTTTCCTCGGCTTCTCTTTCTGCCTTTTTTCTTCTCTTTCTGCCTCCAATTTCTTAGCCTCAGCCTCAATCTGCAGCCTCTTAGTCTCAGCCTCAGCCTCAAATTGTAACTTCTTAATTTCCTTTTCAGCCTCTAACCTCTTATCTTCGGCCAACCTTTCAGATTCTAATTTTCTTTCGGCCTCTTTTTCTAATCTTCTTTCTTCCCGTTCAATATATTTGTCACATTCAGCAGTGACATAAGCAATCATAATTTGCCCGTCCATTCCTAACTCTTTCGCAGTCTGTACAGCAGCAGATCGAAATTTTGCCAAGTCGGCCATTGTCTAACATGCAATTGTAAACAATTCAATCTTTCAATAATTATCTAAGGACACTACAGGCACTGAGAGCTCAACCTTATTTATTTCCACCCAAGGATACCTTTTAATTCTTATTATTCCCAATATCTATAACAGGAGAAATTTCAATATCCCGGACGAGCCCCCAATATATGTGGTAAAGTGGGATGCTATAAATATTTATAGGGGACTTAGTGTACTGACTGAGATCAGCTGTGAAGGTATCTGTATCTAATAGGTGTAGTGTTTTGCAGATAACCTTACTTGCTACCACATTATACCTCAGTCAGAATTATTCTGGAATATTGTGATGACTACGTTAAATGTCTAGGGTATGTATATGATGAAGTGTAAGTCACAACAACAACAGACAGATAAACAATTTAATTTATTCCACCACACTTGACAACACTGTGACACTCACACACATTTAACACTCTATAAGACTATCTTAAATGAGGCACTGGTAAAGTTTCAAATATACATATGTATTAATTACTTTCACTAATATCTATGTCCTGATTCAACTACAAAGTGAACCAGGAATCACAATCAATTGTAATTACAATTTATATGTACAGAATTTATCAATATGAACCTTGTAGTGACATATTTTATTAATATTATCCTATATGTGTCAGTTGTGTAGTAGTAATATGAGGTAATACTGGTTTTGTTTTTTTCAAGCTATGTTGTTATTTGTCATCATGACTTCAAGTGTTTGTTTATCTTGGAAATATTATGGGGAAAAGTTCACAGTTCCTATCAATTTAAACACTGTATTTTCCCTCTGTTTTATTATAAAGTCAGATTTTGAGGGGGGCATAATGTTGAGCTCCTCTGGCCACAGACGCTTATCTTTCGTGATGGCGGCAGGAAAAGACTCCTCTGCTCGATAGCCTCCCTGTTTTCTGGAGACACCTCACTGGTCACTATCTGGATCCAGGAGTATGCTGTCAGCCTCTAGGTTCAGCAAAGCTCAGACCAGGTGCTGCTCAATAACTTTAGGACCACGGTCCCTGAAACAAGAAGGTTGTACCTCCTATTTCAGAACTAATTTATAATAAATTTCCAGACTGAACACAATACATAACAAACACTGAGTTCAGAGCGGTAGGCCAACTGCTATCTTCATCTGAAACAATTTTCACCAGTATACTCCTCCCTAATGGTTACTACGCCTCTGCAATTCCAGAATTATTTCATTCTAGTCAATAAGATAGGTGTCAGTGTACTGTTTGGCAATTCCATGTAGTTTTACTTTCCTCCGACACCTTCTGTTCAGGTTGGAGCACTATATAGGCTTTACCTCATGTTCGCTACTGAACCACACATATATACAGACATAAATTATCAATTTACATTCAATTTTCATTAAAAAGATATCAAATATTTCAAGCTTACCACAATTCATGGAATAATACACAGTTACGTTGACTGGCAATGAATATAGCACAATTTCGATCTGCCGATGTCCCAGGCTTTTATTTAGAAAAATATGCACTGGCGCTCAACGCACTGGTTCTTTAGTAAGTTTATTTGAAAATGTGGTGCTGACCTGACGCCTCTGATTGACTATATTGGCGGGTCTAACCAATCGAGCCATGTTTACACAAGCGTTTGAAAAAAAAAGTACCCTACTACTGTTTCCCCTAGCAACAAAGAAGTAGTATTTATAGTCCGACTAATCGTGTTTAGCCTTACATTTACTTTCCGCCAATCAAATAGGAGGTAACATGGGGACCTATTTCCCGTACAATGGTGGTGTGAAAATCTGCCACTGAGCGATTCTGATTTTGGTGTTGTCTGACATCCCTCACTATTTCTTTTGGCTATAATTTGTTAATTCCTAGACTATTTGCGTAACGTTTAACATATTCTTTGTCAGCAAGTCCTAAGGAACCCAAATATATAAATGTAATGGGGCTAAGGGGCTGCGTTCAAATTATGCATTTTCTTCTACCTCCTGTTCACTTCGAATACGATGTGGTGTCTGGGTACTGTAATGTTTTCAAACGTACACCAGTATTTACATCAGCTGGAGAAAACAAGGGGGATTTCGAGTTCTATACAGCACTATTATGTCTTCATCGGCTGATATATTCTATTTTATTATGTCCTCATCAGCTGATATATATTATTTTATTATGTCCTCATCAGCTGATATATTCTATACTATTATGTCTTCATCGGCTGATATATTCTATTTTATTATGTCCTCATCAGCTGATATATTATATTTTATTATGTCCTCATCAGCTGATATATTCTATACTATTATGTCTTCATCGGCTGATATATTCTATTTCATTATGTCCTCATCAGCTGATATATTATATTTTATTATGTCCTCATCAGCTGATATATTCTATACTATTATGTCTTCATCAGCTGATATATTCTATTTCATTATGTCCTCATCAGCTGTTATATTCTGTTTTAGAATGTCCTCATCAGCTGATATATTCTATTTTCTTATGTCTTCATCAGCTGATATATTCTGTTTTAGAATGTCCTCATCAGCTGATATATTCTATTTTATTATGTCCTCATCAGCTGATATATTCTATTTTCTTATGTCCTCATCAGCTGATATATTCTATTTTATTATGTCCTCATCAGCTGATATATTCTATTTTATTATGTCCTCATCAGCTGATATATTCTATTTTATTATGTCCTCATCAGCTGATATATTCTATTTTATTATGTCCTCATCAGCTGATATATTCTATTATATTATGTCTTCATCAGCTGATATAATCTATTTTATTATGTCCTCATCAGCTAATATATTCTATTTTCTTATGTCCTCATCAGCTGATATATTCTATTTTCTTATGTCCTCATCAGCTAATATATTATATTTTCTTATGTCCTCATCAGCTGATATATTATATTTTCTTATGTGGCTTGTACCATACTGTATCGGCTACTGCCATTCCTTTGGATCTACCAGCTGTGTGGAGAGGGGGAACATGCTGCATGGGCAACAGCTTGATCTCCATATAACTGTGCTCAAGCTCGCGCCCTGGAGAGGACACTCCAGCTTCACCCTATAGGTGTCAGCAAAACACGGGAAGTAGCAGTTACCGGTTATAAGCATTTTGCCCAATTGGCGTAATGCATGGAGCCAGGGGCTACTTCCGACAGTGGGAGAGGTTCTAGGATCTCACTGGACAGCTACCGCCCGCTTCAAGCTGGGCAGCCCCCAGTCAATAAGGTGTTGTCCCACCACTGTCTGCTTTCCCCATTGGGTGCATGCGGATTAGGGTCAAACCCGAACTGTGGACAGAAAATTTTGCACCAAACAATTATCGTAATAATACAAATAAGCAAACTCTCAGATTGGGATGCTGGAACGTCCGGACTATGTTGACTGGACGATCCGAAACCTACAGGACGTAAACGATGTAAGGAAGACAGCCATAATTAATGATGAGCTTAAACGACTTCAGGTGGATATAGTTGCACTTCAGGAAACGCGCCTGGCGGAATCTGGAACGGTGAGCGAGAAGGATTACACATTTTATTGGCAAGGGAAAGATCTTAATAAAACTAGAGAAGTGACGATAATGTTTCATGGCCTTCATGTCTGGGCAGGTTTGGTATTGGCAAGGTAAATGAAAATGGGCAACGGCTCTTTGAGTTGTGTGTCCACCATGACCTCTGAGTGACCAACCCCTACTTTCAGACAAAACCCCAGCATAAGGTGTCATAGAGACACCCACGTTCCAAGCACTGGCACCAACTGGACCTGATTCTCGTCAGAAGGCCACTTCTCAGGTCTGTGCTCTCAACGCGCTCGTACCATAGTGCAGACTGTGATACAGATCACTCCTTGGTTTGCTGCAAAATCAGAGCACAACCAAGAAAGCTCTATCGTGTCAGACATGAAGGGAACCCACGCATTGATACCAGCAAGATATCAGACCCTGTCAGGATCTCTCAATTTACTGCGAGCTTCAAGAAAGTGCTCAGTAGCCCTCAGCATGGTGATACTATTACAGAGAACTGGGAGCATCTACGGAACACCATTCAATGTACTGCACTTGCCACCTGTGGTAAGAAAACGGCAAAGTCAAATGGCTGGTTTGATGCTTCATCAGATGTGATGGCACCTGTCATTGAAGCAAAGCGCAGTGGGACTAATGAATACAAACGTTTACCGAGCGCCAGAACCCAACAGATCCTGAAGGCTACGAGAAGCCACGTTTAACAAACTGCTCGACGCTGTGCACATGACTATTGGCTCCAGCTCAGTGAGAGCATACATATCGCAGCGCAAACAGGCAACATTAGACAAATGAATGACGGTATAACGAAAGCACTTGGCCCCCAAAAAAGTAAGACAGCACCGCTAAAAACCATCAGTGGAGAGAAGCTAACCGATAAGGGTAAGCAGATGGAGAGGTGGGTCGAGCACTACTCTGAGCTTTACGCTAGAGAAAATACCGTTACGCCTGCAGCCCTTGATGCTGTCAAATGTCTGCCAACTATGGAGGAGCTGGATGCCGAACCAATATTAGAGGAACTCAGCAAGGCCATTGATAGCTTGGCCTCTGGCAAAGCACCAGGCAGTGATGGGATTCCTCCTGATTTAATCAAATGCTGTAAGAGCACGCTATTACATCCCCTGCATTGGATGCTGTGCCAGTGCTGGGAAGAGACAACTATTCCTCAAGACATGCGAGATGCCGAGATTGTAACACTATATAAAAATAAAGGAGACAGAAGTGATTGCAATAACTACAGAGGCATCTCTCTTCTTGGTATTGTTGGTAAGGTTTTTGCCAAAGTCATCTTAATGCGATTACACAAGTTAGCTGAGCGCATATATCCAGAGGCATAGTGTGGATTTCGAGCTGGCAGATCAACAACAGACGTGATCTTCTCTCTCCGCCAGTTTCAGGAAAAATCAAGAGAGTAGAAAAGGCCTTAATATATCGCCTTTATGGACCTCCCAAAAGCATTTGACCTGGTTAGTAGGGATGGACTTCAAAATCCTCCTGAAAATAGGCTGCCCTTCTAAAATGCTGGAAATGATAGTCATTCCATGACGACATGAAGGGAACAGTCCAATATGCTGGAAGCACGTCACAGCTCTTTGACATACGAAATGGCGTTAAACAAGGCTGTGTTCTGGCTCCGACCCTCTTCGGGATCTTATTTGCCTTACTCTTGAAACATGCATTCAGAGATGCAACTGAAGGAATATGCCTTCACACTAAATCAGATGACCGTCTGTTTAATCTTTCAAGGCTGAAGGCAAAAACAAAAATCAGAAGGGTCACTATAAGAGACTTTTTGTTCGCTGATGATGCTGCAGTCGTCACTCAAAGCCAACAGGAGCTTCAGAGCTTGATGAATCGCTTCACCCAAGCATGCAAAGACTTTGGCCTCACAATAAGTCTAAAGAAAACGAATGTGCTGAGTCAGGATGTGAGTGCTGCACCAGTTATCACTATCGATAACTATGAATTGGCAGTGGTGCACCACTTCACATACCTAGGATCTACCAGCAATGACAAACTCTCACTGGACACAGAAATCGATAGCCACATTGGCAAAGCTGCAGCTACGTTTGCCCGCCTCACATCGCGTGTTTGTGGAAACTCCAAACTCACAACGAAGACCAAAGCTGCGGTATTTAACGCCTGCGTTACCAGCACACTCCTATATGGCAGCCAGACCTGGACCACCTATGCTAAGCAAGAAAGAAGGCTCAATACCTTCCATTTACGGTGTCTACGCCACATCCTCGGCATCTCGTGGAAAGATAAAGTGACAAATGTCGAGGTGTTGTCACGTGCTATCCTTCAAAGTATGTATACACTGCTTAGACAGAGCAGATTTCGCTGGCTTGGCCATGTTTGCCGCATGGAAGATGGTCGCATCCCAAAAGATATCTTCTACTGACAATTAGCAGATGGCGAGTGAACAGTTGAGCGACCACAGCTGAGGTTCAAAGATGTGTGCAAGAGATATATGAGGGCACTGGACATGGATCCAGCAACATGGGAGGATGAAGCTGCCGGTCGCGCTACGTGGCAATGCTATTTACTGCGCTACCTCAGATTGGGCGAAAAGAGGCTCACGCAACAAGCAGAAGAGAGGAGAAAACGTTGAAAGGAGCACCAGGAAAATAAGCAGCTGAGGGCTGCCACCTCACGGGCGCATTCCCATAGTCAGTTATGACTGAAGGGGCTATTATTATCTGAATTAAAAATATTCGAAAGCTGCGTAATTTCTATTCTTCTGTACGGTTGTTAAGTGTCTTTTTAATTGATAATGTTAATATATAATGACAGGATTGTTCATGTAGGCCAAGTTCACTTGTAGGGTAGCAAACATCTAGACACCAACACCAGCCAACATCATTCACTCTTATTTGAGCCACAATGAACGAAGTGGACAGTATACATTTTTATTTAAACGTCACGATGCTCCAACTTGAATTACAATTCAGTTCAATATATAAATGGCATATTATATGCAGTCGTCGATAAAACTTTAGGAATTCCGTTCATGTCTGGAACGCTGTCCTTTTCATTTTCCGCATTTTATTTAATCGTATTTTCCCACTCGACATTGAGAATCCATACTCCCTTTAAATGAAAATAACTAGATACACCGCACAGAAGATCTTGATGTATTAGTGATGGAGCAACATAGGGATGTACAAAATATATTTTTTCAGGAGCTCAAACACATGCGTCCACTCGCCATGTCACACAATGGTAGAAGGCCTCAGACAATCCCCTCACTTCTGCAATTTTAGTCTCACGTCCGCCAATTACACCATATATGCATGACATCACTTCTTGTATTAATAAATGACTCCGTATAACATACACAAACAAGGAGCCCTGTCGTGCTACCTAATTATACCGACAAAATCGTTATGAATTTTAATCATAACAACGGTATAGAATGCTGGAGAGTAACAAAAAAGGAAATGTCAAAACTGTCCTCCTTCCACGCAACCTGCCTAAGGAAAATTCTTCGAATTTTCCGACCAAGTACCATCACCAATCAAGAACAGATAACTAGGAGCCACCAAGAGAATATGCGCACCATCATAACGGGAAGACACATGAATTTGGTTGGCCACATCTGTGACAGGTTATGAGAATCGATCACCGTGATCAGTTCGCTTGACTCCCGCCGGCACCCCTCATTCTTTCAATCAACTAGTTCCACGTGGTTCCCACCCTGCTTCCCTAATTAGCATGCAAGTTGGTTACGCATAAGCCGTGCCTTTCTCGCTATCTGACTTACTTATAGTTTTAGCCACGCTTACCTGTCTTCCTTCACGCGCTATCAAAGCAGCTATTCAGATCCATAACTGACATTCCTTCAAAAGGGGACGGGCCAAGGGCGTCTTCCTGCTGTCAGATTACGACAACAAAACACGTGGAAGGTGAAATGCTTTGAAGCTCCCTACACGCTCCGCTATCGCTGAAGATCAGAGCCTTTTAATGTTGAGTCACCAGGTAATTAGCTACAGAGAGAGACGAGATCAACAGACGGTATGCTCGCTAGCAAACGGCGATAACGTCGGCAACGGTGCGAAAAAAAATCTCTGATTCAGGAATCGAACCGTAGATCTGCCGAACGTGCAATTTCTGGCACCTGTGAGCGAAATAACGCCATTTCAATATATATGCAATCTACCCAAAACTCAGTTATCAGTTCGCCTCGGGAATTTTTGAAATATTTTCTAACTCGCTATTACAAGAGCCATATTACAAATCGGAAAATATTAGGCAGGATAATTATACAGATAATTTCAAACGCAGTAGACCACAAACTGAGGAAAGAACAAGCCGGATTTAGAAAGAACAGAAGATGTGTAGATCATATATTTACCCTCAGGAACATTATAGAGCAGTGCTCAGAATGGCAAAGACAGCTGTACATTAATTTCGTTGATTTTGAAAAGGCTTTTGGCAGTATACATAGGGACAGTTTAGGGAAAATACTGAGGGCTTATGGAATCCCATGCTGCATAGTGTCAATCATAAAAAGCCTCTATGCCAACTTTACGTGTAGTGTTTGGCAGAACAACCTAACCTTTGAGGTGAAGACATGAGTACGACAGGGATGCACCTTATCAACCACTCTATTTTTAACAGTCATAGATTGGGTGATGCGCCAGACAACAGAGGGCAGTCCAAGAGGAATAAGATGGACTACATTTTCTACATTGGAAGATCTGGAATATGCAGATGACATTGCACTACTAGCACATTCACATCAACACATCCAGGAAAAAACGGATATACTTCATAAGTATGGCCAGCAGGTGGGCTTGAACATCAATTTAAAGACGTCAGAGGTCATGACGCTCAATGTGAGCAACCCTGAGCCCATATCAGTAAGGAATCAGCAACTGGTACAGACAGACACCTTCACATACCTAGGATGCATAGTAATACCAGACAGCGGGGCAGGCAAAGACATCAATATTAGAATGAATAAGGCAAGAATAGCCTTTTTTAGCTTAAACAACATCTGGAAGTCCTCTCAATACAGCACAAGCACAAAATTAAGATTATATCAGAGCTGTGTGCTTTCTGTGCTTCTGTATGGTGCGGAATGCTGGAGAGTTACAGAGAAGGAAATGTCGAAATTGTCATCTTTTCACACAACATGCCTAAGAAAAATTCACCGAATCTTTTGGCCGAATACCAGCACCAACCAAGATCTGCTTACTCTGAGCAAGCAAGAGGACATGCACACCATCATAGCTGGCAGACGCTGGAGCTGGGTTGGCCATGTCCTCAGAAGAGAACCCGATGCCATCACAAGAACAGCTATGCTTTGGACCGCTGAAGGAAAACGAAAGAGAGGCCGACCAAACACATCCTGGCTGAGGACTGTGGAGGCTGAGATGCAAAGAATGAAGCAGAGTTGGGGCACTGTACGAAGGCTGGCCGCCGACCGAGCAAAGTGGACTCAATTTGTTGTTGCCCTACAAGACGCCACTAGGCGTGATGGCCACTGACTGCTTTGACGGTCAGCGGCTATGGATCACAGAAGATCACAAATCGGATACTTTAATACGTGGATATAATTCATTTTTCTGTGTTGCTGTAAATAATATATATTAGCATTTAAGTGTCTTAACGTGTTAAAGTTTTTCATCATATTTCACTGGGATGTCTGTGTTAATTAAATAGCGTATTAAATAACATACAGCTAATTTTTCCAGCTGTAAACGTAAATTTAGTTACCAGCTATTCCCCAATAAGAGATGCTTTAATTAACTAATATACGCTAGGCGATTGATAATTGACGGAATACAATTTACTCCTATTCATTATGTGTAATTCTGTAAATGACTAGAGTTTATATCTCGTGTTAAAAGCGATAAGATAAGATAGACTCCAGTAGTCTATAATCTAAATTAATAACGGAGTGGTTAAAGAGGTCTTACCTAAACGCGTGTCAGGTTAGGATATGTATATTATTGTTACATGTTTATAATTTTTCCGACATCTAGGCTGATCAACATCCTGCTATCTAGCGGTCTGAATAGCTCCAGTAACATTCTTAATTACTTTTGGGTCTTAGATTTTGACCTGTGCGGTCCTCTTGTTTCATCCAGAGAGAGAGTTCAAACGTATAAACATTAAGATTAAATTATAACTGGACATGCCAAATACCCAGATTGTTTACATCCAATATTATCAGCCTGTGGTGGCCAAATATCTATGTAACATTGTTCCAGAATACTGACGATTGTGGGTTTCCTTTTCTTAAATGGATTTATCCAGAAAAGAATACTTAGGCCCAAAATCGGCACTCAAACCCCAGAACGAGAGAGAGAGAAAAGCCAATAGGAGATCTCGTCATTATCATAACAGGTTTTTAACAGTTTACCCACCAGACATTTTCTTTAAATATCGGAACTACTGTATACTGTCTATTTTGAACACTTGATCGCGGTTTATAGTTTCTACATGAACTTTCTGACGTGAACTTTATCATATCCAATAAGCAGTATCAAAGAGGGCGTTCCCCATTAGGAAAATTAAACATCCTTGTAGGAACTGGGGCTCACTTGGAGAAGCACCATACTGTACTATGTTAAATATACACTGAAGTTTTGCTCAAGAGTAGTAGGTAAGCGAGACTGAATGTGGCCACATACTGGCTGATTGTACGAAAGAGTAATGAATATTCCATATTTTGTATAATCATAGTACTCACCTCTGTCCTTTCTTATTCGCTAATACTGTTGATTCGTTTCTTCAGGATAGATTAACTAGAGACTTTTTTCTTTGCTTATCGTCTATTCCTATACTATAGTATTACTCTATTGATCTTCTTCTTTGATCCTTAGCCGCCGACCGTCAAAGCAGTCTGTGGCCATCACGCCTAGTAGCGTCTTGTAGGGCAACAGCAAATTGATTCCACTTTGCTCGGTCGGCGGCCATCCTTCGTACAGTGCCCCAACTCTGGTTCATTCTTTGCATCTCAGCCTCCACAGTCCTCCGCCAAGTTGTTTTTAGTCGGCCTCTCTTTCGTTTTCCTTCAGGTGTCCAAAGCATATCTGTTCTTGTGATGGCATCGGGGTCTCTTCTGAGGACATGGCCAACCCAGCTCCAGCGTCTGCCAGCTATGATGGTGTGCGTGTCCTCTTGCTTGCTCAGAGTAAGCAGATCTTGGTTGGTGATGGTATTCGGCCAAAAGATTCGGTGAATTTTTCTTAGGCATGTTGTGTGAAAAGATGACAATTTCGACATTTCCTTCTCTGTAACTCTCCAGCATTCCGCACCATAGAGAAGTACAGAAAGCACACAGCTCTGATATAATCTTAATTTTGTGCTTGGGCTATATTGAGAGGACTTCCAGATGTTGTTTAGGCTAAAAAAGGCTGTTCTTGCCTTATTTATTCTGATGTTAATGTCTTTCCCTGCCCCGCCGTATGGCATCCTAGGTATGCATCCTAGGTATGTGAAGGTGTCTGTCTGTACCAGTTGCTGATTCCTTACTGATATGGGCTCAGGGTTGCTCACATTAAGCGTCATGACCTCTGACTTCTTTAAATTGATGTTCAAGTCCACCTGCTGGCTAAACTTATTAAGTCTATCCGTTTTTTCCTGGATGTGTTGATGTGAATGTGCTAGTAGTGCAATGTCATCTGCATATTTCAGATCTTCCAAAGTAGAAAATATAGTCCATCTTCCTCTTGGACTGCCCTCTGCTGTCTGGCGCATCACCCAATCTATGACAGTTAAAAATAGAGTGGTTGATAAGGGGCATCCCTGTCGTACTCCTGTCTTCACCTGAAAGGTTAGGCTGCTCTACCCAACCCTACACGTAAAGTTGGCATAGAGGCTTTTTATGATTGACACTATGCAGCTTGGAATTCCATAAACCCTCAGTATTTTCCACAAACTGTCCCTATGTATGCTGTCAAAAGCCTTTTCAAAATCAACGAAATTAATGTACAGCTGTCTTTGCCATTCTGAGCACTGCTCTATATTGTTCCTGAGAGTGAATGTATGATCTACACATCTTCTGTTCTTTCTAAATCCTGCTTGTTCTTTCCTCAGTTTGTGGTCTACTGCTTTTGAAATTCTCTGTATAATTATCCTGCCTAGTATTTTGTTGGGAACTAAGAGAAGAGTGATTCCTCTCCATTTATTGCAGTCTGCAAGATCTCCCTTCTTGGGCAATTTGACAATTATTCATTTGTTCCACTCTGATAGTGTTGTCCCCGTTTTCCAGACTTGTGCAAATAGTGGTTCTAATAGTTTTGCTGCTAGCTCAGGGTCTGTCTTAAATAGCTCTGCATTTAAGTTATCATGACCAGGAGCTTTTCCGTTCTTTAACCCTTTGATTGTTGTGATGATTTCTTCTTTTTGTGGAATGTCTGTATTTACATCTAGATCGTTTTCAGCCTCAGGAACATTCAATTGTGTCTCTAGTGGTTCCTTGTTCAGAGTTTCTCTGAAGTGCTCTACCCATCTTGTTTCCTGTCCCACTGCTGTCGTGATGAGATTTCCTTGCTTATCTCTTACTAATGTAATGTTGTTTGCACCTCGTTTTCCGCTGATGAATTTAGTTATTTTGTATACTGTGCTTTGTTCATTTCTCAGTGCTGCCTCTTCTGCCTGTCTTGCAAGATCGTCTAGGAAATTCCTTTTGTTGGCTCGGGTTTGGCGTTTAACTTCCTTGTCCAGCTGACTGTACTGTTCTCTATATAGTTGCTTTAACCTGGGGGACTTCGCATCTGTTTTCTTTCTTTTCATTTACTTTCTCAGTGTTATGGTGTTTAATGTTTCTGGTGTTATCCAGTCTTGCTTCTTCCTTTCCTGGAATCCCAAGCATGATTTGTTGCTTTCCTTATATATTGTTGAAATGGTGTTGTATTTCTGGTCTATATCATCAGTCAATGTCTTTTCCTGACTTTTGGCAAATTGATATCGTTTCTTTATGTCAGCCGCAAAAGCTTTCCTGGTAAGGTGGTCCTTCAATTTGCTGATGTCAAACCTTTTCTGTGTAGTTACAGTTGGTCCAGCCCTTCTTAGTTTCACTTTCAGTTTTGCTACTACTAAATGGTGATCACTTCCCACATCTGCACCTCTTCTTACCTTCACATCTTGTAATGCATGTCTCCATCTACCGTTAATCATGATGTGGTCTATCTGGTTTCTATCGTGACCATTTGGTGATTCCTATGTTAATTTGTGAATTTCTTTATGTGGGAAAAGTGTTCCTCCAATGACCAGGTTGTTAGTACTACAGAAACTTATTAATTTATCCCCATTTTCGTTTGCTGTTCCGCTGCCGCATTTCCACATTACTCTTTCATTATATGTATTGTGTGTACCTGCTTTCGCATTGAGCATGATAAGCATGAAGCAGAGCTGAGGCCTCTACTCGAAGAATGACAGCTGATCATGCAAGGTAGAGAAAGTTTGTTGTTGCCCTACAAGAGGCCACTTCGCGTGATGGCCACTGAACAGCATCAATTATTTGAACAGAGCCTCACGCAAGGCCATAGGTATTTTCGAATGGCGAAAATTCAGTCTTTGGTGTTGGCATTCTTCCGTTCTGCAAAAAAAAAAAAAAAAAAAAATTTAATGACCGAAGACGCACCAACAGTGATAAATGCAGTCAACGACCCAGAGCTTGACTGCTTGCATCAGAGTCAGCGAACCAGAGCTGACCAAGACCCTACTCCACCTCCAAGTGGTGGTCCTGGAAACAGGCTGCATCAGTGCAGTCTTGCTGAGAGAGTAGGGATCAAAGTAGGAAGGCTAACCCGGTCCCAAGAAATGCCGTGCTGAAGTCGGATGTGTCGTCCGAAAGGCGCAATTATCGCAGCTTCGCCGTAAACAGACACAACGCAACCAACGTCCTTTTCAGGACGAATGAGGAGGAAGAAGAAGAAGACTCCGAGTTATATGGAGTAATGTAATGAAAGCAATAAATGCTATCTCCCCGTGCCTAGACACAAGTGCCAGTCATCCGAATATAATATTTTACCATCGCTGAGAATTGTCTCTCTCTTACCTTGATTGTATACAGACAACTCTCTTCGCCTTTGCTTGATCGTATCCAGACATAGAGTTACCGTCTCTTGCCTAGGGTGTACCCGTTGATAGACTAATACTTGTCGATCTAGTACTTTCTTCAACTTATCACGTTCTATGTATGTGTGTATTGTCCCATCATTTTTTGCGTCAACGAATTTTCCTCAATCTGTCCTTTGTCTCTTTTTCTTGAATGTCTTACTCTCATTTATTTTGTCTCATTATGGGTCATAGGTCATCTAGAGCTCAAATCTGCTCAATGTCTCTAAATGCCCTCTACATTTCTCCTAAGTCCGTCAACATATTTTTTTCTCATGTGCCTCCAGTATCAATCCATTCTACAACTCTGGTAACTTAACTGCAACAGCTACTCCATGAGGCGAATACACGACTCACAAAGTGGGTGTCCCATCCATCTTCAACATGCGACCTCAAGTTTCGGGGTATCCTTCAAACTTCCATCATCAGCTCAACATTGTTTATCTGCTTCACATTGTTGTAACTACCTCACATTGTTGTAACTACCTCACATTGTTGTAACTACCTCATATTGTTGTAACTACCATACATTGTTGTAACTACCTCACATTGTTGTAACTACATCACTTTGTTGTAACTACCTCACATTGTTGTAACTACCTCACAGTGTTTATCTACTTCACATTGTTGTAACTACCTCACATGTTGTAACAACTTCACATTGTTGTAACTACCTCACATTGTTATAACTACCTCACATTGTTGTAACTACCTCACATTGGTGTAACTACCTCAATGACACATAAGGAAGGGAAACCCGAGGCCTGTAAACAGTAAATTAATATTAGACAATCATAAAGGTATGTTTTCAGGCGCTCGTAAGAAATAAAGAAGTAGAACACCAGACAACAGAAAAACAACAGACGCGAGTGGCTTACTGTGACGTACGTCTAGTTTGACTAGTGAATTTTCCCTGATATGATGGATGATTTAAAGGGACCTTTAGCTTTTCATAACATTAGAACCCCTGAACACTTGTTGTAACTTTTCGTTTGCCAGAACTCATTCCACCGGGACTCATGTAGGATACAGCGACGAGATCAAAGAGACAGACCGAGGGATCTTAAGGGAGACTATCGGCGCTATCAAAGACAGTAGTTTTCCCTGATACGAGACGCAGTTGCTTGCCGCTAATTTCGCGTCTCGGTGTCAATCGAGGAACCGAGCGAACGGGGGAAAGCGAAACGGGCAGCAGCGAGCGGATACGAAGACCAGGGGGCGGCTTCATCTCTTGATTTGGCGGTCAGATCCCCAAAAGTTCGTGAGATCAAATAAGTTGTCAAGTTTATCATGTCCCACTCAACTTACATTCCATTTTAGCTAAATAGACCATGAAGAACTAGACACGTTATCACTCGCTGGCCAGACCTTTACAGAAGCACTAGCTTTATTGAAATCTTGTTATAGATTTTCCCCTGGATTTTATATATATTTGCAGTGATTTCTAATTCTGTGCAAAGCCGTAATATATATTGTGTAAAGTGATCAGTGGTCTAGTCATTCTATTTCAAGGGATTTTGTGTTAATTTAAATCTATTTAATTAAACCATCTCAAGAGTTCCGGTTTTAAATATTATGATCTATCTATTATATTATTTCAAAAGATAATAGATGCTTAAATTAACTTTTAAAGTCGCGAAGGAATTTATAATTTATAAATTCAGTTAAGTCCTAGTTTTATAGATGTGTGTTTTTAACCACTAGAACTCGCGCAGTGTTTATTAAATACATAATTAAATACTCGAGTGTATTATAGGCTTAACGGGAAATTCATCGCGCTTTAGAAGGTTTTTTGTTTTCGGTATATTACATGCTTTTTTTTCTTTCATACAGAGTGATCGTAACCTGTGCGATCCCAGCATTAAGAAAGCAATAAAGAAATCAATCTAAGCAAAGCAAAGCATAAACAGTGTGTAGAGTTCCCCTGACGCAGAACTTGTTGAGACTGTGTAAATTTTTAATCTTTGAGGCGATTCTATGTTTGGAATTCCGCTATCTAACTTATAGCAAAGAAAGCACACCCAAAGACAAATTTAAGTCGTAACGGGAAGAAGAACACTGGCCCGAGCTTTGTTAGTTTACTGACACAGAGAGATAATTCATAATTTCCTGAACAGTGATGTGACTAGTTTTCTCACTGGACTTAAACCATACCTCACGGATAAAGTGTACCAGCACGCGTAAGAATTTTATTATCCGTGGCATAGTCAAATAGACCACACCATCCTCACCCCGGTATCAGAGACCGTGCCCTCCCATAGAAACTGTTATTAAGAAAAGAGACACAACTACAGATTCATTTTCCAGCGATTACGGGATCCTTTTATGTGCTGACCGCCTACCCGATAATCTGGGGCTAGAACTTGAACAACCACTCATACATTTAGTTGAGGTGTAACTGCTGTTGTGTTATTCTATGGAGTGCAAGATTTTTTCACAATCGGTAAGTGAGAGCAAGATGAGTGAAGGCCTTTGCTAGCGCGTGTATGAATGACAGGAAATTAATTCTTTGTGTGACCATTTTGTTAACTTGCTTACCTGGTAACATATATCTTTTCTGTATACCCTACATTGTTCCTTTAAGTGGGATAGTTGATAATTTGTTAACTCTGTTTAAAACCACCTCCTTTCCATTTGCTTAGTAAAGGGAAGAACAGCTGGGAAGAACAGGTTTTTTTTTCTATCACTTATGCCTAACTTGGTAACACCTCTTTCAGAGTAATTAACTTCACTGTTAGGTTAACGTACCCGTGTTCCTGATATTATCTATCTCTGGACTGGGTTTGTCTTTGTCTAATAAGCGGGAAGGGCTTAGTCGATACCAATCTTCTTCACCCCTTCCAAACTTGTTATTTGCATTTGTGTACTTATGATAATTTATGTAATATCTGATATTTTTAGTGATTGATGTTAAAGTGAATAAAATCACCTAAACTCATTTAGTTCTGTGTGTTGGATATACCCAAAGCCCAACATTTCCCCTATTCGTTTAATATAGTTTGTATCAACGTCGTGTGTGTGTTTGAAAAACACCGAATCGGTGAGCGCGCAGATGCGAGTCTGGAAAACTGGCAAATAATTGTTTGACCAGGAGAGTGAAAGAGAAGATTGAGAGACACGATTTGTCGTAAATAAGTCTGTCTTTACTCTCCTCCAGCACGCTGTGTAGTAACTATTAAATCTCTACATTTTCTATCACTGAGCTTTCCATCATCATTTTCCACTCTAAACCGGACCACTATTTCTACGACTCTTTTCTCTCAAAATAAATTTACGACAATATTTGGCTGGCTCGTCTGGGATAATTTTGAGATACATTTGATGCATACATATTTGTGGGCTGGTTCTGGGATCTTGAGCTACATTTGAGGCAATTGCATAGCCGGGTTAAAGATATTTTGAGTCTGATTTAGTTTGGGTCTAACTAGGTAGAGTGTGAATGATTTGTCTTTGTGAATTAGGGAAATAAATAAATAATTACACCCCTAGACAAACGTTCTTTAAGTATTTGGGTTGTCCACACAGCATATTTACAGGTTGTTTTCTCTCCACAGCAGTAGAAAGTACAGATAACAAATATATTGGCTATTTTATTATCCTCTGGCGGAGATAATTCAATTGCTTTCTTTATAAGAGTTGCTGGGATTGCGTGATTGTTTTACAGTCACTAAGGTTTTTGAAGTTAAGAAGAGTTGAGCTTAGCTAAAGACGGATTGTTCTGATTTTTTAAAAAGTAAGTTAACAGCGTCTCATCTCAATAATTGACTTTAGGGACGGAGTTTGTTGTCAGAGATTAAAAATTTAGGGAAAATTTTTTTTCTTTTAAATTGTTTTAATATAAATTTTTCTCTACTGTTAGTAAAAGTAGATTCTTTTCCAGTGTAACTTACCATTTAGTGGCATAGTCGCTTGCGTTTAGAGCCTTAATTGCCAGATAATAGCAGCGATAAGTTTGCACAGTACAGGTAGGAGGTAACACAGGTAAATTTGTACTTGTGTTTTTTTTTCTCGTAGCGGTTCAGAGTTCCTCCCTTTCGCGTTTCTTCTTACTAGTTCTCTAAGCTTACTTCATCTTATTCTTTAGCAATGGCAGAGAGGATAAAGATGAGGTCCATCTTGAGGCTGGAAGCGAAAGAGGCAGGATTAGATGCAGAAGCTGCAAACGCGTTTATTAACCAGGAATTGGAAATATATGACGCGGAGCAACAGAGAGCCGAAGCTGAGAGGAAGGCGAAGCAACAGAGAGCCGAAGCTGAGAGGAAGGAAGAGAAAGAAAGAACAAAGAGGAGAGAAGCCCAGGAGAGGGCAGATAAGAAAGAAGCGGAAGAACGTCTTTTGGAACAGAAGAAAATTGAAGCAGAGATGGAAACTCGCAGAGAGAGAGAGAGAGACAAGGAAAGACAGCATCAACTGGCGCTTAAGGCTCTAGAGAGTCGGGGCGCCTCTACTTCGACTAACGGAGAGCCGTCTTCGCCCCAGTCTCAATCAATGGACCTCTCCAGTACTCAATCTGCCCAATTAACTGCTATGTCGTTTTCTTTAGAATCTTTTCCTAGCCCTAACGAAAAAATTGACATCTACCTAGAAAATTTCGAGAGACTCGCGAATCTTTATGGGTTAGAGAGTACCCGCTGGGCGCTCAAACTTTCAACGTCACTGAAAGGCAATGCTTATGACGTGTACACAAAGCTGGGACCGAATCAACATGATTACGACAGGTTGAAAAAGGTCTTACTACAGCAGTTTGAGATGACTGCCCGAAAGTTTCTGCAGTTGTTCAGAAACAGCCGAAAAGAGAGCACGGAAACATTTCCCCAGTTCTCTTCACGTCTCACGGGTTATCTGACAAAGTGCATTGAATTATCTGACCTACCTCTTTCATATGAGGGACTCCTCGAACTTGTTCTTGTGGAGCAGATAAAATCCATTTTGTCGAATGAAACACGTAGATTTTTGGCTGAACAGGGGGCAGTCAGGCTTGAAGACATACTCAATAAAGCCGAACGCTATAGCAATGCAATGGCCGAACTTCCCAGCACTAAACGTAAACCCACCGATGAGCCATCTCGAAAACAGAATCTAGAGCAGGCATCCTATTCTTCCACTTCCTCTCAACATTATAACCAACGAGATAACAATACCCAGAAACCTCCCCAGGAAAAATCGAAATTCTACAAAACCCGATACCCCCCCCCAACACAAATTCTGATCAACCCAACAAGCCTACGTGGCAGCGCGGCCACCAAGGTCAAGGAAAAGGGAAGACCCCTACACCAGGAACGTCTGATCAGGGCAAACAAACCGGTGCAAACCGCATTGGATGTTTGCATACAGCCTCGAAAGGTAGAGTCAATGTCAGTGATTCTTAACCTGAGGGGGACCGACCCTCAACTCGAGGAACTGTAATTTTGAACGGTACCTCTACTACTTGTCTTTTTGACACTGGATTAAGTTTTGATTGTATTGTCGCTAGGCACCTAGTCAAACCCGGTCAGGAGACAGAGGAAACCGTCAAACTTAGTGGAGTTTTCAGGAGTGATGCACCCAGGACGCTTCCTATCGCACTGGTAGAAATACACTCTGACTTTGTCAGAGGAGTTATTAAAGCGGCCATAATGGATGATCCGATCTACCCAGTTATCCTGGGATGTAGATATGTGTTCATTGGGAGACCTAAGGTGCCGATTGTGGCAGCGGTAACCACAAGAGGGCAAGCCAAGAAGGAGAGGGAGCCTGCGCCAAACTTGTTGCCGAATGAACTGAAGGAGGCGCAACAAAAGGACCCTACTCTGGCGCCCTGCTTTAAAAAACTGCCCATGGCTAAGGACCCCAGACACAACGGAGACATCTTTTCTAAGGATGGTGTATTGTATCGTAGAACGGGCAACCCGGACACGGGGAATAACCAGCTCCTAGTACCGACGCAGTACAGAAACCAGATCTTAGAAATGGGGCACTCTCTTCCCTTTAGCGGACACATGGGACAAAACGCCACTATTCAGCGAATAAAAAACCACTATTGGTGGCCAGGAATGAACTCTGACATTGTCAGGTACGTAAAATCCTGCGCCCAGTGCCAACGGGTAGCACCCAAGCACTTGACACCCCCAGTACCTATGGGGCAAATGCCAATAGTAGGGACTCCATTTGAACGGGTTGCTGTCGACATTATTGGTCCTCTGGAAAAGACCAAAAGAAGGAACAGGTTCATCCTGACCTTAGTTGACACTTGCACTATGTGGGCCGAAGCCGTACCGCTACCATGCACTAATTCCAAGCATGTCGCAGAAGCCCTTGTGCAAATTTTTTACACGGTTGGGATTCCCTCAACAAGTTTTGACGGACAATGGATCCCAATTCCGTAGCCTGTTAATGGAGGAGATCTTTAAGATCTTGAGGGCCAAACATATCCACACAAGTCCCTACCATCCGGCCGGAAATGGGCTCGTGGAACGTTTTAACGGTACCCTCACCATGATGTTACGTAAGCTGGGTCAGGAGAAACCGGAAGACTGGGATCAATATATATCGGCTGCTTTATTCGCCTACCGAGAGGTACCCCAAGCGTCTACGGGTTTTGCGCCAGCTACACTTTTATTTGGCAGACCTATTAAGGGGCCACTAGAAGCCTTACTTCGGTCCCTGACAGACCAGAAGGCTGACGAGACAGTCGTCTCTGCAAGCAAGTATGTATCTGAGCTTAAGGAAAGGCTAAAGCTAGGATGGGATCTAGCTACTACCAACCTTAAGAAAGCCCGCTCTAAAATTACTAAAAGATACAACAAAGCTGCAAAAGAGAGAGAACTACAACCAGGGGAGAAAGTCCTATTGCTACTTCCAACCGGAAGCAATAAACTTCGCATCGGATGGCAAGGACCGTTTACCGTCCTTAAAAAGATCTCACGTACCAACTACAAGATCTCCATCAAAGGAAAGGAGAAGGTCTTCCACATAAATCTGCTAAAGAAATATTTGGAAAGACCGGTGCCATCCTCCGAGCATCTCCTGGCTGTCGCCATAGCAACGGAAGACGAGGAAGATGATGATGGTTGCATGGAGTATCCACTGCAACCCACAGAATCCTTTAAAGATGTCAAGTTCGGCGACAATCTCTCACCAGAACAACAAACAGAAACTAGGGCTCTACTAAAACAGTACAGTGCAGTTTTAACGGATGTACCTGGTCGAACAAATCTCATTGAATTTGATATGAAATTAACAAACGAGACCCCTGTTCAAACCAGAGTTTACCCCATCCCGTACGCTAAAGCTGATGCACTTCGCGGAGAAATAGACAAGCTGCGTCAGGCAGGAATTATCAGTGAGTCTACATCTCCTTACAGCTCGAGCGTAGTGCTGTTGCAGAAGCCCAATAAGGAAGTTCGGCTGTGCATTGATTACAGGTTGCTAAACGCTGTAACGGAATTCCAGCCCGAACCTCTCCAAACTGTTTCTGAGTTGTTCACCAAGCTCAGCAAAGCTAAGATCTTCTCCAAGATTGACCTCAGTAAAGGTTATTATCAAATACCAGTCAAGGAGGAAATTAAACCTTTGTTAGCTTTCAGCACTAGTGAAGGACATTACACATTTAACGTGATGCCGTTCGGTTTGCATAACGCACCAGGAGTGTTCACCAGGATGATGAGGAAGCTTCTAGAACCTTTGCAAAGTCCCCATATCCATAATTTCATGGATGACATCTTAATTGCATCGGAAACCTATGAAGAACATATTGCTACGGTTGCTATGCTCCTCAGGAGACTACAGGAAACGGGTCTCACAGCCAGACCTAGCAAATGTCTCATCGGGTTTGAACAGTTAGACTTCCTGGGGCACACTATTTCTCACGGATGCAGTTGGCCTATTAAGAAGAACGTGGAGAAAAAAGTGGCAGCAAAAAGACCCCGAACGAAGAAAGACGTACGTTCCTTCATATCGCTATGTGCATACTATCAGAAGTACATCCAGAACTTCAACGGACTGACGGCACCTCTGACTGACCTCACAAAGAAAGGTTGTCCTGATAAGGTCATATGGGATCAAAGTGCGAACACGCGTATAGCACTTTGAAAGGACAGTTGTCTGCATACCCCATTTTGAGGTTGCCTGACCTCAAGAAACCTTTTGTACTGAGAGTCGACGCGTCAGGTCAGGGCATCGGGTCAACACTGCTTCAAGCCGATGACAGTGACCTGAACATGCTATTTCCAGTTGCCTATGGCAGTCGGAAATTAAATAAAGCGGAACGGAACTACAGCGTAGTTGAAAGGGAATGTCTTGCTCTGATTGACGGTATCAGACGCCATCATGAGTTTCTTTATGGTACATCGTTCACGGTGCAAACAGACCACGCTCCGTTAGCATTTCTTGGTGCCAATAAAGAATTTAACGCTAGGATCATGCGTTGGGCCCTCCTTCTAAGCGTCTATTCTTTCAAAGTGGAATATATTCCGGGAAGACAGAATGTCGGGGCTGATTTCCTGAGTAGAAACTGGTCTACAGAGGAAGAAGAGCAAACTGAAGATACCACTCATCCTAAAATCACCAATCAGGTCACCTCCATTGTCAAAAATGAAAACATGAAAAATGGTTTCATGTCTAAAAGTGGGGACGATTGTGACGTACGTCTAGTTTGACTAGTGAATTTTCCCTGATATGATGGATGATTTAAAGGGACCTTTAGCTTTTCATAACATTAGAACCCCTGAACATTTGTTGTAACTTTTCGTTTGCCAGAACGCATTCCACCGGGACTCATGTAGGATACAGCGACGAGATCAAAGAGACAGACCGAGGGATCTTAAGGGAGACTATCGGCGCTATCAAAGACAGTAGTTTTCCCTGATACGAGACGCAGTTGCTTGCCGCTAATTTCGCGTCTCGGTGTCAATCGAGTTATAGATGTGTGTTTTTAACCACTAGAACTCGCGCAGTGTTTATTAAATACATAATTAAATACTCGAGTGTATTATAGGCTTAACGGGAAATTCATCGCGCTTTAGAAGGTTTTTTGTTTTCGGTATATTACATGCTTTTTTTCTTTCATACAGAGTGATCGTAACCTGTGCGATCCCAGCATTAAGAAAGCAATAAAGAAATCAATCTAAGCAAAGCAAAGCATAAACAGTGTGTAGAGTTCCCCTGACGCAGAACTTGTTGAGACTGTGTAAATTTTTAATCTTTGAGGCGATTCTATGTTTGGAATTCCGCTATCTAACTTATAGCAAAGAAAGCACACCCAAAGACAAATTTAACGCACCATCAAACAACTTAAGTCGTAACGGGAAGAAGAACACTGGCCCGAGCTTTGTTAGTTTACTGACACAGAGAGATAATTCATAATTTCCTGAACAGTGATGTGACTAGTTTTCTCACTGGACTTAAACCATACCTCACGGATAAAGTGTACCAGCACGCGTAAGAATTTTATTATCCGTGGCATAGTCAAATAGACCACACCATCCTCACCCCGGTATCAGAGACCGTGCCCTCCCATAGAAACTGTTATTAAGAAAAGAGACACAACTACAGATTCATTTTCCAGCGATTACGGGATCCTTTTATGTGCTGACCGCCTACCCGATAATCTGGGGCTAGAACTTGAACAACCACTCATACATTTAGTTGAGGTGTAACTGCTGTTGTGTTATTCTATGGAGTGCAAGATTTTTTCACAATCGGTAAGTGAGAGCAAGATGAGTGAAGGCCTTTGCTAGCGCGTGTATGAATGACAGGAAATTAATTCTTTGTGTGACCATTTTGTTAACTTGCTTACCTGGTAACATATATCTTTTCTGTATACCCTTCATTGTTCCTTTAAGTGGGATAGTTGATAATTTGTTAACTCTGTTTAAAACCACCTCCTTTCCATTTGCTTAGTAAAGGGAAGAACAGCTGGGAAGAACAGGTTTTTTTTTCTATCACTTATGCCTAACTTGGTAACACCTCTTTCAGAGTAATTAACTTCACTGTTAGGTTAACGTACCCGTGTTCCTGATATTATCTATCTCTGGACTGGGTTTGTCTTTGTCTAATAAGCGGGAAGGGCTTAGTCGATACCAATCTTCTTCACCCCTTCCAAACTTGTTATTTGCATTTGTGTACTTATGATAATTTATGTAATATCTGATATTTTTAGTGATTGATGTTAAAGTGAATAAAATCACCTAAACTCATTTAGTTCTGTGTGTTGGATATACCCAAAGCCCAACATTTCCCCTATTCGTTTAATATAGTTTGTATCAACGTCGTGTGTGTGTTTGAAAACACCGAATCGGTGAGCGCGCAGATGCGAGTCTGGAAAACTGGCAAATAATTGTTTGACCAGGAGAGTGAAAGAGAAGATTGAGAGACACGATTTGTCGTAAATAAGTCTGTCTTTACTCTCCTCCAGCACGCTGTGTAGTAACTATTAAATCTCTACATTTTCTATCACTGAGCTTTCCATCATCATTTTCCACTCTAAACCGGACCACTATTTCTACGACTCTTTTCTCTCAAAATAAATTTACGACACTTACCCAGGGTTCGAACCCCGTACCTTCCGTACGACAACACCGCCTAGCCATACAAGCGAATCACACTATTCTCCCGGCCAGCTAGGCATCCCCAAAAAAAGATGCTTTACTGATCGGTCATTAGTGCGAAACACAAGACAACACCGGAAGTTTACAAAGGGCACCTCAGCCTACTAATGACGCAATCACTTCTGTTGTTCCCATATTCTACAGTACGTGTCAGTCCACACAAGACAAAGACCTTGATACTGTGTGATAGAAGACTTAAGAACAGTAGTATAGAACAGAGGGTAGGTTTCTGGTATTGTATAAACATTAATGACACATAATGAAGGGAAACCCGAGGCCTGTAAACAGTAAATTAATGTTAGACAAACATAAAGGTATGTTTTGGGGATGCCTAGCTGGCCGGGAGGATAGTGTGATTCGCTTGTATGGCTAGGCGGTGTTGTCGTACGGAAGATACGGGGTTCGAACCCTGGGTAAGCCACTCGCGTCTGTTGTTTTTCTTTTGTTGATCTACCAGCTCAAAATCCACACTGTGACTCTGGATATATGCGCTCAGCTAACTTGTGTAATTGCACTAAGATGACTCTGGTAAAAACCTTACCAACAATACCAAGAAGAGAGATGCCTCTGTAGTTATTGCAATCACTTCTGTCTCCTTTATTTGTATACAGTGTTACTACTGTTACAGTCTTGTCATCTCTCATGTCTTGGCGGATAGTTGTCTCTTGCCAGCAATGGCACAGCACACTATGCAGGGGATGTAATAGCGTGCTCTTACAGCTTTTGATTAAATCAGGAGAAATCCAATCACTGCCTGGTGTTGTCCCAGAGGCCAAGCTATCAATGGCCTTGCTGAGTTCTTCCAGTGTTGGTTTAGCATCCAGCTCCTCCATATTTGGCAGAGATTTGACAGCATCAAGGGCTGCAGGCGTGACGGTATTTTCTCTAGGGTAAAGCTCAGTATAGTACTCGACACACCTCCTCATCTGTTTACCCTTATCGGTTAGTTTCTCAGCGCTGATTGTTTTTAGCAGTACCATCTTACTGTTTTGGTGACCACGTGCTTTGTTTATAACGTCGTACATTTGTCTAGTGTTGCCTGTCTGTGTTGCGGTTTGGGTGTTCTCACTAAGCTGGAGTCAATGCTTTTCCTACGAATGTAACACAGATCATACATTAGTCTTGTAACTGTCGCATAGTTTAATTCTCAGCTCTTGGACACGATATCTTGCACACATAAACCTTTATTTATGCAAAGAGATCACATGACCAAACCGATTTAGTAGTTCATAATTAAATGAGCACCCTTGAGCGCCCCATGGAGCATAGGCCTGCAAGAAATGCTCGCCCAGTACTCCTCTACTCTCCTCTACTTTCCTCTCCTCTCATCTACTTATAAACCGATATATTTTTTTTCGGTACTGGTCTAGAAAGCGGGCCCCAGACTTTTTCCGAGAAACGAAACACAATTTACGAAATGGTAAACGAAATATGTATCGTATGAGGGGGAGATAACCCAACCGTCTTGCCGTTGTTTTGCAAAGGGGGAGATAACTGTGCATACTTAGTGATATTCAGTGATTGTTGATTGTTAACTTTGATAGATATTCAGGCCCTGAAAAGGACCGTAGCTGGCAGCCGTAGCTGGCATAAAAATGCAATGTCTATTCTGGAGGACAGTAAAGGGTTAGGGTTAGGGTTAGGGTTAGGGATCCATCTTATTCTGCCAGCGGTGTAACAATGAAGTTTCATTTCATGGCCAAGAGTACAAATTCTTTCAGCCGGCAATATGCCACGCGCTTGTAAAAATTTGACAGCGTCATTTTCAGTGCGTGGCAAGATCGATAAATTGAACTCCATGTTGATACAAAGGCGGTCGGATCGTCGAATGGGCGGTTGATACAAAAGTCGGATCGGGAGTTGTTAAATAAAAAGTCGGATTCGCGTTTTCAAAAACCTGAACTTCCGGGGCCCGCTTTCTAGACCAGTACCTTTTTGCATCGACTACATTAACGCTGCAGGCGCCGTCTCGTCTCTCTAAACAGGTGTATTGTCAGAACTTCAGGATGGAACGTCTGTTTCCAGTACTCTTCTCTATGTGCTTTTTTTCTTCTCTTCTTCTGTATATTTTTTTAGGAAGTGGGAGCATAGCGGGCTAGCATCCGATGATCTTTTGATTCCGCTCATCCCTCAACTTTGTCTACCTTGTTCAACCTCATTGTTGGTTTTAATTAGGGTATTTAGAGTCATGTTATTCTCAGTTTTTCATAATATGTATATCACTGGTTAAAGCTCTTTGATCTGTCTCTACGGTTTTATACATACACACACATGCACACGTTAAATTTTAGATTCCTATACAGGTGAGGGGTGATTAGGAAGGCGAATATTCTCACAAAGAGGTAATGTCTCAGAAGGGCACATGAGAAAGGATTCTGTTTCCTTGCGACAAATCTCCCCTATTATTCTTCTCATACTGAGGAAATGACATGTATATGGATTTAAGAGACCGTACATGTAAGAAACTCATTCGACCACTTGGTAGATGGTATAACTTATATACATATATTTAATCCCTAAACCACATATGCGACACAAAGTAAAAATACAATTGTAAGCAAAAATAATGTCATAAACACTGTATGACTAAAAGTCCTAGTATATCCAACTAATCATTATTAGCACTGGTGTGACTATCATGAGTTGCTTAACATTATGGATTGTAAGGTTCCTTGGTGATAATCTGGAATACACTTTAAATAGAGTTCCGTTATTATTTTGGTAAAAGTTCTGTTTGAAATTCTGAGTAAGATCTCCGATATATCTGGAGGAAAATAATCCTTATGCTTTTGGACTTATCAGTAATCCTGTGTTGTCAGCCCTGGCTCAGGTTGTTAGGTGCATCGGTTTGACTTTACAAATACGAGAGTTGATCTATGCCCCTCTATGCTTAGGAGTTAACGAGATCTCAGGCTTTAGGTTCTGCTGATCGGTCAAAGGACTGACTGTCTGTTACCGTCAGACGCCGGACACTGAATTCTGCAACTGCGAATGTTGTCCGCTCAGAAACATAAAAGTCTGAAGACACAAATGTGGCTTCATGAGTTTTTCTGTCAAATGGGAACAGCTATCATTCCCATTCAAACCGCCTACACCAGGCATATCAGAATTATCCTCTTTCATTCAATAAAGGGACTATAATGTCATACAATCTAGAGATTACAGGCAAAATTTCCATGTTATATAAGATATTTATACTTCACTTTCATACAGTCACACATCAGGCATATCAATGTTATATTCATCTGACTTCCTTTCTTGAGATGGTTATTATGTCACAGAGTGTATAGTTTATAGGAAAATTTCCCTGTTATATATGATATGCATACTTCACTATCACACAATCATGCATCAGGCATATCAACATAATGTCATCTTACTTCATCTCGTAGTCTAGGCATGATAGGTAAACTTAGACCTATGTAACTGTGGTGGATTTGATGTTAAAGAATAAAATATTATTTGTAACAGATGTGAGGTCAGCTGTGCAAGCCCCTGAAGTTAGTTATTTATATATGTGTTTTCAGGGAACCTGTCTGCTACCACCTTATGACCTCAACCTGTCATATATTTTCTCCTAGTTAAGTGTAAAGGTGTGTGAGTGTTGTCTAGCTAGATGTCTAGGGTACTCAATATCTCATATGCCTCTCTCTATCCCTAACTTATTTAACATTTTCAATCTTAGTTAGAATCAGCATGGTAACCAATCAAATAGTCGTCGTTCTTATTTGGAATGTTACCCCATTCATGGTCAATTAAACTTCAAACCATAGTTTGACACTTTCCTTGACAAAGGAAACATTTTAAGTTAATAATATCAAGTCATGTACAATCACGGTGACTTGCTGAAGACGACGGTCAGTGGTTTTCCTGGTCTTATGACATAATACTGTACAACAATTTCCCCATTAATATTTAATTTTACTTTCTCCCAAAGTGTCAGAAAGCCTGTCGGGCTTTTCTACAACCTGTTAATATATTTCCTAACAACTCTTTGAAACAACACAAAGTTTGATGTTGACTTCCCTCTAGATAAGCTTCTCCCCACATAATTTGTGTACATATTCAATAATACATACATAATAATAACAATAATGATGATATAAATGTTTTCATTCTTACCGCATCAGAGAAATATTAACACTAATAAGTTTGATTTGCGATAAATATGGTCAAATCCAGATCACTTGCTGGTGCAGATCAGCTAAGTCAAGATAGTACTATTATCTTGCTTGTAAAACAACTTTAGTGTAGAAATTTATGTCTCAAGTGGCGTCTAACACTACCTTCAATTCGGTTTTATCCCTCCGTTAGTCTATTTGACTCTAGCCAATCAGAGACTGTTTGGCTTCTAGCGTCTTTTTATTCAAAATTGAACTCAATTTTCAAATCTTGGACTAACTACCCCTCTATCCCAACTACAGGGCAAACTGAGAAAGCGTCAGTCTGTTAGTCCATCTGTCTTCGTCAATATCTCAATTATTTACTACTAGTTTATAATTCTGACAAGCAATTAATGATCCTGTTGCTGTCTGTCACACAGTGGTTATATTTTTATTATTTTATTCCTTATATCCACTATTATCGTTTTTCTCCTTCAATTCTTCAAATAACATATCATATGGTAAGCTACATTAACATTATACTCTTCTATTAAACAATTTATGTCATTGTATTCGTCAACCGTCCTTTATTTTAGCCTGTAAGTAAATTATCTAAGTTTTTATTCTCTATTCTTCTATCGAACAAATTCAAATTTGTAAACACGAACTCAGGACACGACCAACTATGCTCCTTTTATTCCCCTCTCCCACTGCATTTTTCAAAATTTTTCCACGTTAATCGTATTATAGGCCTGTCTAACGTTCTCATTCAAACGAAACACAGTATTTATAGTACATCACAAAAAAGCGACAACGCTTTTGTCGTTTTGTTACAATTGCGTTACTTTTTAGCCCGAAATACGACTGTGTGTGTGTTTTGGTCTGTGTCGCGTCTAACAGCGTGGTTATATATATTGAACTGCGCGTCGAGCGAAGAGGTGTCTGCAAGGCGTGCGGCAACGTTTTTTTTCTTCCAACATACTACTGCATTGGCATGCACTATCGTTTTCCTCCGGTTCGCGAGACCAGAAAAAAATTCAAACGCGTGTCAAATTGTAGCATTTGCTCTCTCACTTTTATGCCTTCGCGTATTCGTTCCCCGTTTTCTTCTTACACTCTTGCTCGAAACTAGGCCTAAGATTTGTCAAGATGTTATATTATTTTCCAAGGTCGGATGCAAAAGCCAGCACTAGTGAAAGCGAGACGTTACAGTCTCGTTGCGTGAAGGCTTTGTCCAGACTAATACGATTGCTGGCGTAGGAGACAACGTTTCTCGCAACTTCCTTATTGTATCCCTATGTTATTTTTGTGTCTTAAAAACAACTATATATATATATATATATATATATATATATATATATATATATATATATATATATATATATATATATATATATATATATATATATATATATATCTTGATCGGTGTAATCTCAGATATTACAACAGTAACTTCAGGCGTTAACTAGTTCAGCCAATCTCTTTTCCCAAGAACTGTGTTCTACAATGATAGTCCGTTCCTTTACACAATGATGAATAGCAATAAAATAAAATAAATTAATATTACACAACTAGATATAATGGGTTATCGACTGGCCAAGCTATCAGAGTGCATTCCACTGTAGCACAACTGTATCGTTTTGGGCCTGACACCTGGTTGTGGCACACTCCAATTTATTAGCTGTAAATGAGCTCTCAGGTGTGCTCCTGATGTAGTGAAGGAAAAGGCAGCGAGGAAGGGAACTGGTCACCTAACGTGGTAAAAGTTGGATATTTCATGGTGAAGCTTCTAACACTTCATTTCCCTATGGCAATCTCTGCCATCCTCTTCTTCTTTGATCCATAACCGCCAATCGTCAAATCAGTCAGAGGCCATCACGCCTGGTGGCGTCTAGTAAGGCAGCAACAAATTGATTCCACTTTGTTCAGTAGGCGGCTATCCTTCGTAAAGTGCCCCAACTCTGGTTCATTCTTTGCATCTCGGCCTCCACAGTTCTCCGCCAAGTTGTTTTGAGCTATGATTTTGTGCATGTCCTTCTTGTTACTCCGAATAAGTAGTACTTGGTTACTGTTGGTGTTTGGCCAATAGATTCGGAGAACTTTCCTTAGGCAGATTGTGTGGAAGGAGGACAGTTTCGACATTTCCTTCTCTGTAACTCTCCAGCATTATGCATCATACAGAATCACAGAAGTACACAGCTCTCATACAGTCTTAATTTGGTGTTTGTGCTGTACTGGGAAAACTTCCAAATGTTGTTGAGACTAGCAAAGGCTGTTCTCGCTTTATTCATTCTGTTGTTAATGTCCTTGCTTGTTCCGCCGTCAGGTGTTACTATGCATCTGTTAAGTCATATTTTTGCTTACCTGATATGTCATGATTTGCCGTGAACTGTAACCAGTGAAGTGTGCTGTCTCAACGTCAATGTTTCGGTGTTAATAAACTGTGAAACGTTACAGTTTGTTACAACATTCCCTGACCTTTGTACGTTTGCTGTGGTGTGTGATTACAGTCTGTTTAGACGAAAGGGCCCTTATCATTGGCGCTTATTGACTGCTACATATTCATACACCTGTCGGCCATCTGTAAGCCCGACTAGAGCTGATTGGCATATATCAGAAGTAATATTAACATTCCTCCTAGACCACATATAACTGGTAACAGCATCCTAAGTAAGTAAATGTGCTGTCTGTTCTAACTGCTGGTTCCTTACTGTTATTGGCTCAGGATTGCCCTGATTGCAAAATACGAATCTCTGCCATGGGCCTGCCTTTATCTTTGTAATAGATAAAGCAATTAATGTGATAGACATTATCTTTTATTGGCTGTGGGCTAGATGTGATAGGTTTTTATACAAGCAACAATCATTCACATAGCACATGTGTAGATCATATCAAGAATAACAATACATTTATACCAATAAATATTCTACATACATATTTTCCGAAGTCTATACGAACGTGCCCAGAGTGAAATCATATTACACCGCTTGGTTAACACCCAAGAGTTTGTAATCTGGACTTCCCCGCCATTTAGATGCACTCGGTCTACATGTTGTGCGTGTAAGTGGTGTTTGCGTCTAAGCTTCTAGCTTTCATGAATGTCTTCTCACATGTTCTAGATCGTTCGATGGGTTTTCACCGTTGCTCACGTCACTGAATTGTGAGAGATGTGTGTTCCGACGTAATCACACGTAAATTCTCTCCCCGACCTCTGAGCTAGTAGCGATGCAATGTTGACCTGTGTGTCAAGTAAGAAAGCTTCCACGCGCGGTAATTACTGGTTACTACGTAGGCACAGACGTGTTGGCCGGATACAATGAAATTTGACACTGGGCGTTTTCCGTCAGGTCCATCAAATAGGATACAAAAAAGCAAGAGAGGTTTCCAGACTTTAAGACGCTTTGATACTCTTAACAAAGGTATATTCTCTGGCCATGTGTTATAACCTGGGGTTGATGCATTTGAGATATTTGCTCAGTGACCATTAATAAGCGCCGGGATGTCTGAGAAAGAGAAATGCTGAATAAAGCGCCGAAAAGACCGTAGTGTAACATGAATATTACTGAAAATAAAGAAGAGAGAGAACGGGAAGGGAGACACGGAGAGAGGAATGGACCGTGTTATGACAGGCAGATACCACAATTTAGAATCTTTTCTTTGTCCTTATTTCTTCACGGGTTACTTTATAGTTCTTAATATTTTCACTTTTTTTCAAATCCAGGCAGAGAAAAATTGTTTCAGAGGCATGTCACACGTAAACTCAAGTGTAAAATTTTTGTTATGGGGAAAAGTCGAGGCTCTGTGTGATACAGAAACTGATGATGGGGGCTGGATAGTTATACAGGTGAGTTGATTTGTACTTTTTATGTGCCATCTATCTATCTATCTATCTATCTATCTATCTATCTATCTATCTATCTATCTATCTATCTATCTATCTATCTATCTATCTATCTATCTATCTATCTTTCTGTGATAGGGTGGGCGAGAAATGACGATGATGTTGTGATATGTGATCACTTTCTTGCACACTCGCACCAGACCCGTACAACAATAAAATTCTGATTCTAAGTTGTCGTTGTTTTGAAGCGGTGATGGGTGGAGAGCGGGCACTTAACAGCTGACCATTATTGCCTCTTCTCGTTCCATCTTGGTCTACCCTGTTCAACCTGAAAATTGGTTATAATTGGGGTATTTAGTGTCATTTTATTTACTAATTTTGTATTAATTTTAAATAACTATTGTCTTTTGCCGATGCTGGTTTTAATTTATATTAGTTTTTGCCATTTTATTTTCTCATTTGTATTGTTTATAGATATCTATTGTCATTTACACTTGGTTTTAATTTGTATCAATATTTGTTCTTTTTTGGTTGTATTTTTTTAAACCTCGTTGTCTTTCCTTGTCCTATGTGTAGTTAATAGGTTTGCTAATTTTTCTTTTGCTTTTTTTATGATTTAGTTCTTGTTGCTTAATTCAAGCCTATTTTTACAGTGGATTAGAATGACATTCTTGACAGTGTGGTTCAATATTGTAACAGCTTCTGGTGGGTAATCTTCGATTATTTCTACACTTTTTAGAATTGCTACCATCTCTGCGGTTAAAATCGAAGCCCCTTTAGTTACACTGTAGCTCTTCTTAATTCCCCACTGTGGTATTACTACTCCTGCACATAGTTGCCCACAATCACACTTGGATCCATCAGTGTAGACGGCCAGACTTTGTTTTGTAAGTTGATTAATGATAATAATAAGCTAAAGATAGGAACTAGCGATCAGTGTAGCTGTGGCACTGATAAAATGACTGCTGAACATCTGCTTCAAAGTTGCCCCTTATATGTGGTACAGAGAAAGTGCATTTGGCCAACGCCAGCTCCTTTCGTGGAAAAGCTTTACGGGGATTCAAATAGCCTCAAACTGACTACTGCTTTCTTTGAGAACATTCAAGTGGACGTCTGAGAGTGTACGAAGAAGAAGAAGAAGAAGAAGAAGAAGAAGATTAATGAACATTCTACTTATCGTTTTAGCTTCCTTATCTTCTATGTTTTGTTTGATCTTTTCACTAAGTGAGTAGTCTATGATTGGTGTTTTTATTTCCCAGGGTGGTATTTTGCTTCTATATTTATTACTATTATTAATTGTGTTAGACATTTCTTTGAACTATGTTAGATCTTCTATAGTTCTCCACCCTATTGGATATCTGTCTTTATTTAAGGGGACGTCCCATACACTTGGTTGGTTTTTGACAAATGCTTATGTGCTGGGTGGGTCACTTCTTGTACTACTTTACTCCTATAATTTAATCTTAGTTCTTTCCGTCTTAGACCAAGGGGCAGTATGCCAACATCTACTTCTAGTGGATCTACTGGTGTTGATATAAATGCACATGTAATGGTTCTCATGGCTGCATTTTGAATTCTGTCTAGTTTTGCTTTGTTAGAAGCTGCAGCTGAGTCATAGACTATGCTGGCATAATCTAGTTTCTCCCTGATGAAAAACATAAGCATTATTATATTGTGATGTTAAGGCAATAGGTTTATATGAACTTACATCATGGGCTTCCTTATTGGGTTTTAAGATGGGTACTATCATAGCTACTTTTCATGCTTTTGGTATCTTTCCTAAGCTCCAGATTTTATTATAATGGGAAGTTATTACGTCTATAGTTTTTTTTTTTTTTTTTGAGTACTTTCTTAAGGATTTCATAACTACGTAAATCATTCCCTGATGCAGTATAAGATTTATCTTTTATTGCACTAGTTACTTCTTCCTCTGTTATATCAGCATCTAAATAGTTTGTTTCATATATCTGGTCTGGCAGTTCTATTGAAAACTGTATACTAAGTCTTTCTCTTCTCTCATTTTCTTTCTGTCCAAGACTACTTTTTGCACTGACTTTATAGAAATGCTCAGCTAGGGCATTAGCTTTTTCTTTATCTGTTTCTGCTCTCTTTGTTGACATTATTGTTTCCTTTGATTGCCTTAAGTTTTTTCCATACTTCTTTAATTTGAGTGCTAGTTTTCAGTGACTGACCAAACTCTTTCCAGTTAGTTTCTTTGGCTTTACATATTGTTCTGTTAGATTAATTCCTAATATGTTTATACTCATCATAGTTCTCTTCTCTTCTATTATTTCTATATTTTTGTAAGGCCCTTTTTCTTCTGTCATGAATTTCTGCACAGCTTTCATTCCACTGCGCAAATGGTTCTTTATTTCACTGAGTTTTTCTTTTCTTATTAATGTTATTTATTGATTTTAGGTGCTGTGGCATATTTTTATTTGGTATATATTTTATTAAATCTGAGACACATCTCCATTCCAATCTGCAAGTCTGGAAGGAAGAGCTGGAGAAGAGAGGGATGGTCATAAGCAGCTCTAAAACAAAATCCATGGTGATATCACGAGGAGAAAGAAGACATCAGATTAAGTTGGGAGAACAGGTCCTGGAGCAGGTCGACCACTTTAAATATCTCGGAGCTATTATATATCGAAAGGGAGGCATCAAAGAAGAGTTGGCCCCTCGAATAGCAGCAGCTGGGAGACTTTTTCAGGCCATAAATCGAGGATTCCTCAGGAAGAGAGAGGTTGGTAAGAAAACGAAGATGGCTGTATACCGCTCCACCTATGTCCCAGTCTTGACATATGGATGCGAGTCATGGACAATGACTACAACCCACAAAAGCCATATCCAAACCTCAGAAATGAGGTATCTGAGGAAGGTGGTTGAAGTAACAAGAAGAGACATGGTACGCAACCAAACGATACGCCAAGGCCATCCCACCCCCTGCAGACCCAAGTAGAACCGTCCCAACTAAGATGGTTTGGCCATGTCTGCAGAATGGGAGAAGATCGGCTACCATGACAAGCATGGGAAACAAAGAGCCAGGGATCCAGACCCCCAGGACGACCCAGAGTCCGCTGGGAGGACAACATTAGACAATCTTTGAAGGACCGAGGACTAGAATGGAACCAGGCCAGGAAGAAGACAGCTGATAGAATGGTCTGACGCTCTCTCTTCCAAACCTCTACACCTCACGGTAGAAGGGGAACGACTAAGTAAGTAAGTAAGTATATATTTTATTGCTATTTTAAGAATTTCATTGATCAGTGTTTCTGCCCACAAGTCAGTATCATCTGATTCCATGTCTTTATATTCCATCACCTCCAGCTCTGATTGGAAGGCTTCCCAGTTTGCTTTTTTTCTAGTTGAAAGTTAGTTTCTCTGGTCCTGGGTTTAGAATGACGTTTGCATGCATGGTTTGCAATGGGCATATGATCTGAGTTTGTGTTTTGTAACACTTCCCAATTTACATTCGCTAGGTTGATAGTTGCTATACTTATGTCTATTGCTGAGTCTGCCCCGTTAGCTTGTGGATTAATTCTAGTTGCAGTTCCATCATTTAGTATTAGCAGGTCATTGTTTTCTATAAATTCAAGTAGGCGCTTTCCTGCATTGTCTGCATGTTGTCCACCCCAGGCATAATCACGAGAATCAATATCGCTTACTATGACTGTTTTGGGCCCTAGTCTGGTGCTTATGGCGAATATTTCTTCATCTTTAATTGTACCATTTTTAGCGTATACATTTAGAATTGTTAGATTGTTTGGTTCAGCTGCTATAGTGACCTGGATACCTTCTATGTTGGTTGTATCAAATACTTCCCAGTCTATAATTTTAAATGTTTCGCTTAACTAAGACTGCGACACCCCCTCCTCTACCTTCTTTCCTATCGTGTCTAAGTATCTTAAAGCCCTTACAGCTATATCTGCTATTTGGGTTTAAAAGTGTCTCTTGAAGAGCATATATAGTGTTAGTTCCTCCTGTCTCTGCAAGTAGGGGTGCACAATTCTTTTTGATACCCCTACAATTCCACTGCATAACGCTAAATCCTTCTAAGTTGAACTTTAATATCATGTAGTATCCCTTTTGTTTTTGGTTAAACTATCAAATTTGCTCTTATTATGTATTTCCTGAACTCATGGGCCCATTATCTACCATGTCTTCAAGGAATTCCTCATCCAGGCTTGTCATTTTGTCCAAAACTTTTTTTTCACTAAATATGGTAAAAGTACCTCAACGTGTTCTTTGATAGATTCTTCGCATGATAGGTGATGTGTAGATGGCAGGGAGAATAGTGTGATTCGCTTGAATGGCTAGGCGTGGTTGTCGCACGGAAGGTCCAGGGTTCAAATCTTGGGTAAGCCACTCATGTCTGTTGTTTTTCTGTTGTCTAGTGTTCTACTTCTTTATTTCCTACGAGTGCCTGATAACATACCTTTATATTTGTTTCACATTAATTTAGGGCAGAATGTTAGACGGGCCTGCGTGCCCTATTCTAAAGCCTTTGAAAATTAAGTTCGTTCGTTCGTCCGTTCTGTCTTCTGTCTGTCTTCTGTCTGTCTGTCTGTCTATCTATCTATCTATCTATCTATCTATCTATCTATCTATCTATCTATCTATCTATCTATCTATCTATCTATCTATCTATCTACCTATCTATCTTTGTCTTTCTGCTTCCTGTCTCCTTATCTTTATGTCTGTTTATACATATGTATGTCCATCTACACATCTACCTACGTGCTTGTATATTTATCTCTCTGTTGATCTCTGTACCATTCTACCAGAGACGTACAAAAGGTGACGTAGACTTTTATAGAGGCTGGAATGATTACAAGAACGGGTTTGGAACTCCTGATACTGATTTCTGGATTGGAAACGATATTATTTACAATCTCACTTCTCAAGTAAGTATTCTGTGAACTCTGATGACTTGGCCAGAGGTGTGTATTAGGTGTCTCTGTGTAACAGGTTAGTGAATATTGTTACTTGTAGACATATGTAAGTGTTGTAAGATATTTTATGATGAAAGAACGCGCGCGCGTACACACATACACATGATAGGAAACTCTTTACAGAGCGATACAACAGGAGGCAATCTGATCATCAGAAGTAGTCCCCCCATCCGACAAGCGTTTATGCCCCGTATACTCTTTTACACTCTAAAAAGGGGGGGAAGGGCCTACTTGGGTCATGACTCCCAAGCGTCTCAGCCTCCTGTTGTCTTGTATCGAAAATGAACCCATTTCACTTATGGAAGCAACTTTAAAATCCACACCTCCGCCAGCCGTGGAGGCAATTGTGAAAGTAACAAAGAGAAGACAAATTATTCCGTTCGTTCCGTCGAACATCATAACTAAGGACACACACTGAGACATCTGCGCAAAGCCGACGAGGCTAGCCACTGCGCGCTAGCAACTGAAATTCTGTGCGTAACACCTCTTATAATGCACGCCGCCTGTTGCCCCTCACTCACAGCCCTTTCACTAGTACACCAAAAAACTCAACGTATTGTGGACTTAGACAAATTCCTGGTGTTTTCTGAACCACAGCGTTTACTGTCACGATTTCCATTGCCCATTGCGGTTGTTCCACAGCCAGCATGATGCCTTTTCGGCAATTTCACTAAGCCTCTGAGCCACTTTTCACAGTATATATTCATATATTCATATACTTTTCAAAGTATATACACACACACACACACACATATATATATATATATATATATATATATATATATATATATATATATATATATATATATATATATATATCATATATATATATATATATATATATATATATATATATATCATCTCAACCCGTAACCCGTCATGGGTCGTAGAGGTGCCATGGTGGAAGCATGAGCAGACAGGGTCCTCCACTGCTCTCTATCCTCAGCAATGCGTACAAGTGTGGAAAAACCGTGTCCTGCCCATTCTTTGATGTTATCAGCCCAGGATTTTCTTTGCCTTCCTCTTCTCCGTTTACCTTCGACTGTTCCCAGGAGGATCGTTTTCGAAAGGGAGTCATGACGAGTTACATGCCAAAACCAGGCAAGCTTTCGACGTGTCACTACTGACAAAAGTGGTTCTTGGCGGCCTGCATAGGTGTATATCTTCTCTCTTACATAGACATTTGTTTTGTGCTCTTTATAGCAAATGCGCAAAATTCTTCTATAACATTTATGCTCGAAAGCCTGAATCCTTCGCTCCGTATCTGCAGTGAGTGTCCAGCCCTCACACACATACAAGAGAATAGATAATACAAGTGATTTGTATAATTTGATCTTCACAGGAAAACTGATGTTACTTTTCCAGATCACATTCAGCCTTGTCATGGCAGCTAAGGCCATCTCGAGTCTTGTCTTGATTTCTTTACTTGATCTTCTATCACTACATATAGTGGACCCCAGATATATACATACATACTTTTTACTTTCTTTATTTCTTTGAAGATAATTCGGTATTTTTTAAAAAAAATTTTGTTGTTTTTTGTTTTTGTTTCAGGGTTATAATGAACTCAGAATAGATCTGGAATACGACGGACAAAAGTATTTAGCTCAATACCCAAATTTTGCAATCACTGATGAGCTTCGTAAATACCAAATAACGGTAGGGGAGTATATGGGAACAGCCGGAGACAGTTTGAAGTACCACAGTGGCTCGAGTTTCTCCACCTATGACAGAGACAACGATAATAGTCAAATCAACTGTGCGGCATCGGTTCATGGAGCATGGTGGTATAACAGTTGTTATCACTCCGACTTGAACGGTTTGTGGGCAGCACAAAACGAAAGTGGTGTTGTCTGGAATGATGTCGTTCGTTTCAAATCTCTGAATTTTACGGAGATGAAGATCAGACATGTTTAGATGACAGAATGTTTGAGCATAAAAATGTTTATCGTGGTAGACATCATTTCAGTAGACAGGTGTCAGTGATGTTAGGTTAGATCAGGTAGTTTAGATGACAGTTTGATGTTGCATGCATGCAGAAGGGAGAAAAAAATCAGTGCCCTCTACTTGTAACTAGTGAGGGAAAACACTCACGTTATTTAAAAAATAAGTTAATGTTAACTACAATAATAATTTTTGTAAATGGAAAGTATACTAAATGTATATGACACAAGCTGCATATGTGAACATCTGCTACATTGTGGATGGATATATGTATGTGTCCATCACTTTGGTTATCAATATTGGTTAGAATACATTGTTACAGCTGGTACAATAGATAGAATAGAATGTAATATGACACCTGGTGAAGAGAGTTAAACCACTTTGTTACACTACATAAATAAGAAGAAAACATACATTGCTACAGCATATAAAAGAGTTTAAAATTTGTTGTTGTATCAGGTCAATTAGAGTTGCGATACACTGTGACATTATGCAAAATAAAGTTAGCATATGTAGTGACAGCAGATAAAACAGAGTTAACTTATGTCGTGACAGAAGATAAAATAGAGTTAGCATATGTCTGGACTTTTTCCAAATAAAAATACAAAAGGGAAGAGGAGCTTTTATTGCATTGGCAAATATATGGAGATCAAGAGAAATCGGATCCAACACGAAAATAAGAATCTTCAACTCAAATGTCAAGTCAGTCCTATTGTATGGCTCTGAGACATGGAGAACAACAAAGACAACAACCTAAAAGCTACAGACTTTTATAAATGGGTGCTTGCGTAGAATAGAGGGATTTAAATTGTATGACAAGGTTACCAGCGTGGAACTGAGGACAAGAACTAGGCAACTGCCAGTGGAACAAGAGATGAGAAGAAGACGATGGCGATGGATTGGACACACACTGAGGAGACCTGTTGATAGCATTACAAGGCAGTCCTTGTTCTGGAACCCACAGGGCAAGAGAGGCAGAGGTAGACAGAGGTGAAAATGATGAGGAGAACGTGGAAAGAACCTGCGATGATGTCACGTGACAGGGGACTTGGCATGTGTTTGCTGAAGGCCTATGCTCCTTTGGGAGTGGAGGGTTATGAAATATGTCGTGACAGCAGATAAAACAGAGTTAACGTATGTCGTGGCAGCAGATAAAATAGAGTTAGCATATGTCGTGACAGCAGATAAAACAGAGTTAACATTTTGTGACATCAGGCACGTGCGTTAAGTTAAAGTACATTGCTACAATAGAGACACTGTTTACGGCAGGTGAAATAAGATTGAAGACATTATTGCAACAGGTAGAAGAGACACTGGAACAGCGAGTGAAAGAGACAGTCGGTACAAAAGAAAGATATTTACAGATTTTAATGTCAGTGAAAAAAATTTACAATATAATTTAAAATGTGCCCTAAAGAACGTAGTTAAGTGCTAATAAACATGATCTCCCACTTCAATTAGAATGGTCCTTACTTTAATATCCATGGAAATACTTTCAGTTTCAAATGCCGTGTTTTATAAATAACACATGTCTTGAAATATACATCATCCGTCTAGTGCTACTTTTTCTAATTTACCAAATCGGCTTACCATACACTTTACTCGTATATTTCTTTTCAAAGTGTCATCTGTTTATCTCATATTCGATTGCAATACAACTATAATGCGTATGATGACGATAATGCGGTGTCTTTATAGAGTGATAAAAATATAGGCAAAAGACCCGTTTTGAAAAACACATATTATTAAAAGTTATTTTATTTATTAATGCGTTTGTTATATTGCTTTATTTACCTGTCTTGTGTGCTTAAAACGAACGGTTGTTAATGTGTTATTTCGTTTGATATTCTGTTTTATTTATTATTATGTCATTCTCTTGAATGTATAAAATATTACACGTCATTCTCGTCCATATATCGAGGTCATGTGTCACTTTATTTCCAACATCTATGTCATATGCCACATATCTTCTTCTTCTTCTTCTTCCATCCTTAGCCACCGACCGACAAAGCAGTCCGTGGCCAGTGCGCCTAGTGGCGCCTTAGGGCAACAAGAAATCAACTGCTGTTCCGTTACGCCTAGTGGCGTTTATTGGTACAACAGAAAATTAATTGTTGTTTCCGTAATCAGCGACTGGCAAGCGGATGATCAGCCCGCTGTGATATGCCACATATATATCAGCATAATCCCCTTCCTTATGGACTCTACATGATGTCATTATAAAAACTGTGTAGTAGTCTCAATGCCAGATCACCGGAAGTTGGGTGGGGAACTAGTATTCAATTAGCAACTGCCGTTGCCATGAGACACGAATTATTTATACAAAAACGTAACAACGACGCGTTATATTTCCATACTTCCGAGGTTTGGCAACCAGAAATTAGTTGCCTCTGAACTGCTGAACCGACCAGTCGTCCAGGTGAGAATATGGTGCAGTTCAAACATGAAGATGAAGAAAAATATCTTGTACGTATTCTTTCACCACAGTGTATGCTGAATACATAGCTTTACTTGGAAGATAGTGAAACTAAACACTGGATTATGAATTGAGCCAGGAAAACAAAAAAAGACATGCAAGTAGGAAGGAACAGTCCTTTAACCAGTATTTTTGGACATCGATCGTAACGGCTTTAAAATGTAGTATTTTCGTTTAGTTTAGCAGACGTTTCTTTAGCTTGACATAAGATTACTGTGAGGTAACGCTTAGCATGCAGAGATGACCCAAAGAGCTGGCAAAATTGACCTTAAAAGACAGTCGAGTGGGATTTTAATGGCTCTCCACACAAAAAAGCTCAGGACCGACATGTTACATAAATCTGGTGAACGGATATGGTAAAACTCGAGACTATGAACTGAGGCTACATCTTCATCATGAAATCTTGCACGTTTTCTAGTGCACCTTAAACTGGGAAATAAAATAAAGAGGAAACAAGAAGAAGAACTACACACATAAATAAAGAACGCAACCTTTTGGCTGTAGATAATTGTTCCCTTTTTGATCTATTCAAAAACTCTGAGGTTTCGTGTGACTGACACTGTCTGGTGTGTACTCGTCAGAAGTTTGTCTTGCACTGTACTGTCGTCCATTTGGTATGAAACAGTTACAATTGTTGAACATTCCAAAAAAGATCGACTAAGTTTAAAGAAAATGAAGACATTCTGATTATTTTGCTGAACAATTTATAACATGAACTTTGAAGACCATTTGGGATATTTAATTGACTGCTCGGCTCAACAGTTTATTAAACGTAACCCCACTATCACGATACTCCGGCTCCACGAAAACACATCTGCCTTGGCATCCATCGAATAGGCTATGGCTACCATTAATAAATACATATATATATATATAATACGGTATCGTGTCCACAAAATATAAGAAACAAGTAGAGTCTGGTAAGGAGATAATGAGACAAAACATTATTCAATATTAGCAGTGCAGGTGTGGCGTTCCTTTTAGATTTATATTTGAATTATTTTAGGCTAACTGATTCTAGAGTTGCAGCTGGTAACGCCGAATAGCAAGAGCATGAACAGATTGAAGATCAATGCCTAGTTACGTGATTACATTTATTAACATCTTCCACAATATGTACGTCCACAGCATATGACTTTCACAACATGCATGTATTGACAAGATAATATTTCCAGCATATACTTGATTAAATAATCTTCCTTTCATGGAACATGCAGTAGCGGTCACCTATCCTGCCGTATGTACAGTCTAAGTCCGCGAATTAATTCTGAAGTACACAATCGTCAGTTATCATTCTATAAACATTAAAAGATTTTCCTGTAGGTACATATAAGTCTCTGGCAAGCATATAAACAAATATCTTCCATTTATGCAGAAACATCAGCGGACATAAAACACATCGGCCAGAGCTCACACAAGCACAGCCATTCCGGCTGAAGACACTGCCAAAAGTCAACTGTCGTTACCCTGCACGCGCGTCTACGTAATTATTTTATTTGACGTCATTTCATTCTAGCGACGCTCTTGTTGAGCACAGCGGTGGTTAAAAATTATGAACACATTGCTGTGCGCAAAAAGAGGCGCAACAGCAGGTCCTATTAAAATCGACGTGAAAATAACCATATATAAATTGCTGATTAAATAGCAGACCTTGAGTTGTTTCACAAAATTATCGTCGTCGACCTGAAAATAAAAGCATATTCTTCTTATACGGCATTTTTGTTTCTTTCTCTTGATTCAGTCAGCAAAACGGATCTAAGCACTCATGCTGAATTCACTCGTCAATATTCATCTCAACTCGCTCTCATGGCGCTAATTCAAAGTTTTTCACAAAGATATCAACATCACATACTAATAAATCCCGATACATAAGGCTGCTTGTCTGCATTCGTTACTTAGTCTTCTGATTAAAATATGTTTCATGTACACATTCTTCTCAACTCGTTACCATGGCGAACCAAGTCTCCCTACAATGTCAAAGAAAGGAAATGGTGTTTCTCTTCTGTGTACACTATCAAAGACATCACTCTACCTCGATCTGTCTGCAAACTCGACTCCGCATACACTGCTCTTATTTTACCCTTACAAGTTTAACAACTGCACGTTAATCTCTTCCTCGTCATACCAACGTTTACATTGTCTACACTTGTTGCGCGATTTGGATTAAAGTAATATTCAGTTTTACTTTCAATTTTCGTTTGCCGCGTACACTGTTTCGTTTTCTGTCGTTTTCACAATTGTCACAGGTAGGAATAGATTGTAAATAGAGTATGTCTGAGTTCAGACAGACTGTGAATACACAGATGTGAAATAGATGAGAGAAGAGTCACTAATGAGATTATGAGGAGAGATATGACTCCTGAAGAGTGGTTGGGCTACGTCTTTAGCCTCCTGTGAATTACTTTTCTAAGTCAATCTATTTCTCGCCCTCGTATGCTCATAAATAACATTAAGGCAGTAAGGAACAATGTTACGATATACAGTGACAGTTATAAGAGATGAGATTCTGACAACAATATGTAATTTTGTGTTTTTAGTAAAAAAATAAATAAATAAAAACGACAACCACAAAAATAGGAAGATCAGTACGCCTTCAAAATGTCTGAAGGCTAAAAAGAACAGTCAAAATCACCAAACAAAAATGTTGGCCAACACACACTTTACCACACCACTAGGCTTAATCGCACAAACATTGAAATTCACTCAATCCACCCAAACAGTCGGTGAGTTATGATCAATCCAGCTGTCGTAACTGACCGTGGGCCCCCAGTTCTTATGAAGAAACGGCCTATTCTGTCTGTTGTTATGATTAATCCTGGGTTGCAAGCACTCCTCCACGTAGGTGCCTAACACTGTTCTGTAAATGCATTAATCCAATGAATAAGGAGATAAGCTCCCGTTGAAATGAGTGTAACTTTAATCCAGCACGCACACACTTTCAAAGGGCACGAGTAATGGCGATGAATAATACTATGTTAGCTCCAGCACACCTGCGACGTTCCTCATAGCCGGTCGCTAAAGGCTTTGGCTCTCAAATTAAAACAACGATTATAAGTGAGTGCTCGCTAGACGCGCCTCACACGGGTGATAAATAACCTGAAAAAACTCCACAAGTGCTGAGACTGGTACAGCGTTGGCTTATTCTTCTTGGCTGAAAGCTAGTATAATCCACGGTGACAGGGTGTAAAGGGATCCCCGACGTTGCCCAACGGGATTGAGGGCGATGGCAACGGCTCGTAGGCATTGTGATGGGTGACAGGAAAATTACTTCACACCAGTAAAACAAACATCCTTTAGAATGGCCGGCTGAGAAGCCGTGTTGTTGGAATAAGTTGGGGCTGCGAACATGACACAAAATAAATATAATCCAATGGCACTTTCTACTATTTGCCCAAATCATATCATGACGACTCGTTTTGGGCTCGTAATAGAGCACAGACAGCTTCACTCTTGACCAGCGCATGGAAATACAATCAAATCAAGAAAATATACATATCTACGCCACCATAGGACAATGAAGACTAAACATTTACAACCACACTTGACTGCACAGTCTTTTCTCTCCATCACGAAAACGAATACACAAGGTTGCGACTCAACAAATTCGCAATAAAGTCAGAACAAAATTGTAACTGATACTGCCGTGGTGAAAGATGGATCGGAAAGAGGACTCACCAAAATCCATCTTGTGACAGGTAGGTGCAAGAGGTCTAGTGGCCTCAGTGTATGACCTACTAAAAGGACAGTCAAGACCAAGGGCACTTAATAGACTCAGTGAAATTACGGAAAAGCCATCGTGTAGGCTGTAGAAAACCGCAACGGGCTATGGAATTCAGAATAGTAGTATATTTTCAACAAAAGGGTTACTTTTACTCTTGACTCTAGCTGGCAGAAAAACAGGAGTGAAGTTGAAAGCCGCAACCAAGGTGGAGCGGGTTAAATTATCTGCACATGACAACATGAAGTTAACACTTGGTAGTCATGACAACATGAAGTTAACACTTGATAGTCATGACAACATGAAGCTAACACTTGGTAGCTATGACCCAAATGGGCCCTCCCCCCTCAGAGTGTAAAGGAGATTAAGGGGCTGAAACACTTGATCGACGGGGGGAACTATTTCAGATTGCCTCCTGTTGCATCGTTTTGTATTGAGTTTCCTATCAAATTCCGTTAAGAGCTAGGATTTTCATAGCATGATTTGTCTTGTGGTGCTACTGTTATAAATAATAACTATCTACTAAATTTTTGTTGTATAAAGTTATTGTAAATCCTTTCTATAAATAAAAAGGTATCAGATAACAAAAGTGTTGATAGCAAGTACTGATAAAGGCATGGTCTAGAGACATCAAGAAAGAGAGAATGTATGAAACAGAGAAAATAATAAAGAATTCATGAAATAGAGAGAGTAAAATAGAGATTTTGAAAAAAAGAGAATGTATTAGAGATAGAGAGACAGTGAAAGAGATAGAATGAAAGAGAGACAGAGAGTTGGAGAGAATGTAACAAGCAGGCTAAAAGAGCGAGAATAACAGGAGAGAGAGAGAGAGAGAGAGAGAGAGAGAGAGAGAGAGAGAGAGCATAAGAAAGAAAAAGAATGCAACGAACATGATAATTATAATCGTCAGCAATTGGATGGATCACGTGGTACACTTGTGACAAACAGGTGTCTAGCTTTATTTCATGTATATATACCAGGTCTCTGGTCACGTGTTTATCTTATCTGTCAGTCTTCTGGTTTTGTCCATTGTATTGCACTTTATCTGGTACATTATATACACACACACACTAACATACATTCATTCATATATATATATATATATATATATATATATATATATATATATATATATATATATATATATATATATATATATATATATATACAAATGCCAGGCGTGTGCGTGTGTCTGTGCACTTATAATCAGTGGCGTATCCTGGTAATGCGAGCTAGGCGTGCTGCTACTTAAAATGAATATGTACGCCTACTATTTAACTTCTTCCCCTCTTAATTTAAAAACCATCTATATTCAATTACGCAACGATAGTTATTAGGGGTATATGTCAATTATCTCCGAAATACTAATTAACTTACAACTTGAAACTCACTGTCACTGTAATAATCTGCATTCCCGGCAACTAACAAAAATTAATCACAAAAAACACTGGACGGACACAGCCGATTTTTACAACTCGAGAGCTGCTAGGCCACCGCACGCATGTTCGCATTGTATTGACGTATCTGCCCATGACCCCGGTTCACACAAACCAGTCTTTAGACGTGAATCCGAACGGTCCAGCACGCATTGTGACGGAATTACCCGAGAAACTTCGGGCGATTGCAACAACCAATAAAAACTACACTATAAAACGCTTCTGTGAAACTGAAACAAGATGTACTCGTAGATTCTATGCGGGAAAATCCGTTATCCTGATGCGTGCGGTCCGAAAGCAGAACTTAGAGGAGAAATATTTTATAGAATAATAAATTAAATTTTTATTTTCCTTCGCGCATAAGTGTGCGCAGCACGCACAGCACACATAGAGAATACGCCACTGCTTATAATGTATATGTAATCATAAACACCAATCACATTTGAACCCATGCATATGTGCTCACATGCACGCAGACGTACATATATTCATATACACACACTTACATATATAATAAACAGTACACAGATACATGCATTCATATATCACAAATGCCAGGTACACGTAAGCATAACATAATTTTGGTTTGGTTTGGTTTGGTTTGGATTTTTAATGACTGTCTTCATTGCACACGGACAACTCCATCAGTGCTCCGATCTCCTCCCTTAGATCACACAAGCAGGATCTCAGCACAGTGCACGAACTCCGTAGCACCGGCGATAATTCCAATGAATGTGTGTATATAAGAATCACACATTTTGTAAATATTTTTATGGTGGGTATGTTTCTAATTTTTTAATTTGTGCCAGGGCAAGCAGCCTGAAAGGCCGACCCTTTACGATTTCCAACTGCCGTGGGATTTTTAATGTGTGCAACTTGCACACCTGACCTCCTGTTTTTTCGTCCTTATCCGAGAAGGAAGTCATCCAAATAATGTTACTGTACTGTAATGATAAAGTTAAAAAAAAAACAGCGCACTGCGGATTTTCTCTTTCAATCACATAACATTGCAACAGTAATAATACTAATAATAATGTGGTTATTAACATAATAGTATAAGTAACAATAATTATAAACCATCAGCATACAAAAACAGAAATATGTATAGTATTACCCTAAGGAGGTCATATTATGTCATCGTTTTCCTCCTCTCTTTCGTATTGTTCTTAGTGTTTTTTGTTCTGTGCCTGAACTTTTATCAGAAATTACCAATGTCGCTTACGTATGCACTGTTTTCATTCAAGTTTAATACTACCACGGGCCGATTCAATTTTACAACGCTGGACTGACGTGAGACAACATAATGTCTTGTGTAAATAAAATGCGCAGTGAACATTTGACTTTAGCATCTAGACATTTAGGCGAAGTTCCGCAAACAAAGCACTCAAATGTTGAAAACAAACAATCCATCTGGAAACACAGGTGTCTGCGCTCTGTCGACAAGTCAACACTTACATCTTGTAGTCGGGCGACAACGACAACAAACAAAGTAGCCAGGTGAGATAACCACAAACACATTACGGACAGGATGATGTGGTCAGCAAAGTCCAATAATTGTTAGTGCGTGGCGCAGATCCAACGGATATAGATACGTCTTGCAGAGCATTGCAACATGTGGAACAAACCTCCTCTTTACATAACAGGGGGACAAGGACACCGTACGTTTTGCCTCGCAAGACAGGGAGACAATCAACTAGCATCGATTCTGCAGTTGGAAGACCACGCACCTTACATTGATTGTCAAGCTTGTAACATCATATAGCATAACAACTTTACGTCTGCACAAAAACTCGATTAATTTCTTAATGTTAGGAGGGGCTGGAAGATGCTCCATAATTTTCCACACAAGAACGAGAGAGCAATAAGAGGAATCTGGAATCAGTACTATTGTATTTATTTCGTTGCTTTTTTCGAAAGCCCCAAAGTGAATAAATTTTAAATGTGTTTCAAGAAGGATTCCCTGTAATATGCCATCATAAATAAATGAAGAATAGGCTAGAAAAAAAGGTGACAAATGATATTGCATGTAGAATTTATAAAACAACTTTGTATCTGCAATACTGCAGAAATCTGGGTTTACACATTTCGTGTTTACGTCTTATCGAAAAGAAGCTTGTAATTGTGCGTCATGATAGCAGAATTCACTGTTAGAATATCACAAAATATACACAGCCCTGTGTTCTACTAAATGAGTGTTACAAATTATGTGAGCAGAGCAAAACACCCTTTTTACAGTCACAGAGTGTTTCCCAAAGAGGACGTACAGTAAATATTCTCAAACGGAGGCAACCAAGAATATCAAGAATTATACAAACAGTGTACACTTTAACACATACAAACATGTGCATTAATACCACCCAGTACTTAGTTATTACACACTTGTGGCTGTTGACAGACAGGCTAGTCTATTATACCATACTTCTATTAGGTTGATCGTATAGGTTCGTATCTCTGCCCTGACAGTAGACTGCTTGTTGTATGGTAAAGAAACTTCTTTCTTTCAGATGACAACGTTACTCAGAACAACAGTTGATATATGAGTTACGATGACAGCAGGCTTCATATTAAACGTAGAACTTTATTTACATAAGCTATCATAAAATAGGCCAACTGCTGGCTCTTGACAACATCAGCAATAACAATATGCCCAACCTTCCACCTGAGGTAGGCCGTCTTGTACAACAAGATTCAGTAGGTAATAATTCAGTGTAACTCTATCTCTCTCGCTGCTTCAGTTATCATAACTGTCTCTAGTGGCTATTGGTGACCACACTTTGAGAACCAATGTTGCCATAATGTGACCTGCCATCTATCTCTTCATATGTAAACACACGTCTCTCTTATGCTCTGACATATTTTTATGTTTCTGCCTTGGTGTATCTTAATGAAACTGGCCTAACCGCCAGGGGTGTACATTTACCAAATTTATCTCTAAGCTCAATACTATCGGCTGTCTACTGTTCTTCTCATTTACTTAAAAGTTCATCGACATGCTTTGTGTAAACTCTACATACCTGGTATCTCGAAATACGCATATTTCTCTCACTTGGAAACACTGACATCTCGTCTTCAGAATAAATAAATAAACTGGCATACATAAACATGGCAAATATCGAGATAGACGTCTGGGCGATAGTACAATTTTTCTGCCACTGCAGAATCAACCAATATACTTTGGCTTATCGGCCCGATGGAACTTCTACTCGCTACCGCATCTACAAGCTCACTCTATCACATCTCGGAGCACAACTGATTTAATCTAAACCGTCGATTTGCAACGACGACTATTTTTGAACACTCTAGAACACTTTGTCTGACTAACAACTCACAAGAACTATTAATTCCACGTGCATAGTTCCCTTCGCTCACTTTGCCGCAATCAGACAAAAACAAAAGAACAACAATCCTCAACCAAGGGATGGAAGCATAACTCTTGATCCCGTCTCTTCCTTCTATCGATTATTCCCCTTAGACTACTAATTAAAAGTCCGCTAATCTGAAACAACAACTAACAGAATTTTTCCTCTTAACCAACCTAACATTTTCACACTGACTTTCGTATGGCCTTCTTACAAAGCCATACATTAAATTGTGTTTAGAACCACAAGTTACGTAATTTTCAGCGAGCTAGAAAGTGATTGTGTGAAACACTGACGAGAATATTCTATTACATTTTTGTTTTCATTTGAGAAACGATTTGTGGATCGTTCGCTGAGCCAAACGAAAGTGAGACATGACTGAGTAGAAAGGTTCAGTGTCGCAGGATATCGACCCACTTTAGCTATTTGAAGATTTCATCATATTTATGCAATCACTGTCCTTTCCCTTACTGCAGCTTTGCCTGATTACTTTTATCTCAGAGACATTCTTATTAACTGAGTGACCAGGACAATTCTCATCCATTAGTATTTCTTTAAATGAACTCATAATAACAATCTTGGCATATCTATTCTGATATTGAATGAGGAAATAAGTAGTAGATATCTTCTTCGTTCACTCTCTGACATTTTTAAAAAATCAAAGTAAGCAGTAGTCAGCTTGAGTCTATTTGTATCTCCATAAAGTTTTTCCAGTAATGATACTTGTGATGGCCACATGTGTTTTCTCTGTTTCTCATATGTTGGAAGTAGATGTTCAGCAGTCATCTTATCGGCGCCACAGTTATACTCATCGGTAGTTCATATTTTTAGCTTGTTGAATTGATGATATTCCAATCGGATGTGGCCCGTGTGGAGTCTGAAAATTAGCACTTGTTCTTTTCTGCTGATCTTGTAATATGCATCATTTTGTGTGTGTCCTGGATGCTCTGCATCCCATGTGTTTTGGTGTCTGGTTCTGATAAAACTCTTTGCCTCTTCGAAAGTTATGCTTGTGTCAGGTTGCGGTAACTTTCAACCTTCTCTTGGCAATCTGTCAGCTTTTTCATTGCCTGGGATACTACAATAAGATGGGATCGATTGTCACAGATTTAACACCACCAAAGAGATATGATGCCATACAACAATTAGATCACATGACACCAGTGTGACATGTATAAAAACTCCATTCATCAAACGTAACAAGACAAATAAATGGTAGTACCACATAGGTCCAGCTTTCTGTGGTAGATGACCAGTTCCTGTCCTCGCTTCCTTCACCTACCACACCTCAAAAAGCAGAGTGAGGTTCCCATTTACAGTTAGGTAAGGCTTCGAGCTAGGAACCCGTAACTTTGCCTTGAGGTAAGCAGCTCTAAATAAAGTGCCAATCGGCCGCTCACAAGAGATTTAAAAGAATTTAAACTGCACTGAGAATAACAGATCAAACCCGTAATTTATAATTTATTGAAAAAAAAAAGAAAACATACGATTAAGACTGAGTAACCAGATTATACAGAAATGTAATGTCAATATAAAATGTTCGGTGTAAAACATTTAGGACCACATCAGTCTAATGACTTTGTTTCTGTCAACAATAAAGGAGGCTTCCACAAAAGTCTGTATTTCACAGTGATTGTCGTCAAGTAATTATAGAGTTCTCATAAATTGTAAATTGATTTTATTTTTCATTTTTTCAACGCACAACAAAATTAATTTTATGTCTTATTAGTGTAATTTTGACGACAAATGGCATGAACTGTTTTTGCTGAGAATGATATTGTCATGTAAACCTCTTGCTGTGTCATACGCAGCATCGTGCTTGTGAACACATTTAACTAAATAAATATTTGTAGATATCCCCACCAGCCAAACACATTGGAGCCGCCACTGTATGTATGGAAGCAGGATTGTTGTTCATATAAAGTATATTAAGCACACAACAAAAAGTGCTCAAAGATTAAGACAGACAGATACAATAAAACTGTGACTTGTAGCAGATGCAGACGCAGACTATAACCTGACTGTTTTTTGTCTTTCGTGATTACCTAAGGATCGCCGTGTTTTATCTTTTTTTGAATCTCTGTCGGTTCTTTTCTTTCACACTTGTTATGTTTACTTACACAAACACCGAAAGAAAATCAAGTAAACACATTCGAGATCACAATACTAGGTTTCACTAATGGACAAATGAAATAAACTGTTACAGATAAGACAATTGTGGTCTCCTTAAAATAAATACTATAACTCCAAAGTTAGTAATAAGAAATAGCTCACACAAAAAATAAGATTTTTTGAAAGAACAAAAAATGATGAATACGGAGGTCACAGATAATATATAAAGGGAAATAATTATGACAGATCGTTGCCTTCCACGGAGCACGGACATCCCACATTTTACAGGCTTTTCTTTAACTTGCAACATTTGTCACTCTTTTGTCACTCTCTTGTCACCTTCAAATCTTGCAATCGATTTTTCAATCACTTCCAGATGAGCAATAGCTCTGAAAATGTAACATCAAATTGACAAAAAGCATAGGGCGCGGATTCTACAAGAAATTAACTTCTGCTTTATACTTCATTACAAAAATATGGATAAAATACCTACACAGAAAAGGTTTGACATCAGCAAATTGAAGGACCCCCTTACCAGAAACGCTTTTGCGGCTGATATAAAGAAGCGATATCAATTTGCCAAAAGTCAGGAAAAGACATTGACTGATGATATAGACCAGAAATTCAACACCGTGCCAACAAAATTTAAGGAAAGCAGGAGATCATGCTTGGGATTCCAGGTAAGGAAGAAGCAAGACTGGATAACATCAGAAACATTAAACACCATAACGATGAGAAAGGAAATGAAAAGGAAGAAAACTGAAGCGAAGTCCCCTAGGTTAAAGCAACTATATAGCGAACAGTACAGTCAGCTGGACAAGGAAGTTAAACGCCAAACCCGAGCCAACAAAAGGAATTTCCTAGACGATCTTGCAAGACAGGCAGAAGAGGCAGCACTGAGAAATGAACAAAGCACAGTATACAAAATAACTAAAATCATCAGCGTATAACGAGGTGCAAACAAAATTACATTAGTAAGAGATAAGCAAGGAAATCTCATCACGACAGCAGAGGGACATGAAATAAGATGGACAAAGCATTTCAGAGAAACTCTGAACAAGGAACCACCAGAGATACAATTGAATGTTCCTGAGGCTGAAAATGATCTGATAACTTAAATGCAGATCTATTTATTCAGACCCTGAGATAGCAGCAGAACTATTAGAACCACTATTTGCACAAGTCTGGAAAACAGGGACAACACCAACTGAGTGGAACAAAGGAATAATTGTCAAACTTCCCAAGAAGAGAGATCTTGCAGACTGCAATAATTGGAGAGGAATAACTGTTCTCTCAGCTCCCAGCAAAATACTAGGCAGGATAAGTATACAGAAAATTTCAAAAGCAGTAGACCACAAACTGAGGTAAGAACAAGCAGGATTTAGAAAGAACAGAAGATGTGTAGATCATATATTTACCCTCAGGAACATTATAGAGCAGTGCTCAGAATGGCAAAGACAGCTGTACATTAATTTCGTTGATTTTAAAAAGGCTTTTGGCAGTATACATAGGGACAGTTTATGGAAAATACTGAGGGCTTATGGAATTCCAAGCTGCATAGTGTCAAACATAAAAAGCCTCAATGCTAACTTTACGGGTAGCGTTGGGCAGAGCAACCTAACCTTTGAGGTGAAGACAGGAGTACGACAGGGATGCCCCTTATCAACCACTCTATTTTTAACAGTCATAGACTGGGTGATGCGCCAGACAACAAAGGGTAGTCAAAGAGGAATAAGATGGACTACATTTTCTACATTGGAATATCTGGAGTATGCAGATGACATTGCACTACTAGCACATTCACATCAACACATCCAGGAAAAAACGGATAGACTTAATAAGTATAGCCAGCAGGTGGGCTTGAACATCAATCCAAAGAAGACAGAGGTCATGACGCTCAATGTGAGCAACCCTGAGCCCATATCAGTAAGGAATCAGCAAGTGGATCAGACAGACACCTTCACATACCTAGGATGCATAGTAATACCAGACGGCGGAGCAAGCAAAGACATCAACAACAGAATGAACAAAGCAAGAACAACCTTTTTTAGCTTAAACAGCATCTGGAAGTCCTCTGTATACAGCACAAGGACAAAATTAAGATTATATCAGAGCTGTGTGCTTTCTGTGCTTCTCTATGGTGCGGAATGCTGGAGAGTTACAGAGAAGGAAATGTCGAAATTGTCCTCTGTTTTACACAACATGCCTATGAAAATTGCTCCGAATCGTTTGGCCGAATACCATCACCAACCAAGATCTGCTTACTCGGAGCAAGCAAGAGGACATGCACACCATCATAGCTGGCAGACGCTGGAGCTGGGTTGGCCATGTCCTCAGAAGAGACCCTGATGCCATCACAAGAAAAGCTATGCTATGGACCCCTGAAGGAAAACGAAAGACACGCCAACCAAAAACCACTTGGCGGAGGACTGTAGAGGCTGAGATGCAAAGAATGAACCAGAGTTGGGGCACTTTACGAAGGATGGCCGCCGACCGAGCGAAGTGGAATCAATTTGTTGTTGCCCTACACGATGCCACCAGGCGTGATGGCCACTGACTGCTTTGACGGTCGGTGGCTAAGGATCAAAGAAGAAGAAGTTGGATGTTTGATTTTATGTCTACTCGTGACCGTTTGTCACAGTTGAGGTAATATATTAATTGTGTTTTTTACAAAAATCATTAACTATTTTTCAGGTCCCCTCAGTGCATAATACTTTCAACCATACTCATGTGTCCTTCAGTTACATTTAGACGATATTCTGTTTTGTGCAAACTACTATATTCAGGTTGTAATCAATGCAGGTTCTTTGTAAATGTATTTGTTGTTATGTTATTCAACATTCTACATAATTATATAAACAAAAGCATTATTAATTTTTATTTATTCAATGATTTTACATTACACAGGCAGAGTGTTAAGATCGAAATTATCACATTTGCTGTCCCAAAGTTATTTGAACAATGGAAGTTGTCAACCTTTAACTCGCCCTTTTTTTTTAATGTACACATATTTTCTGATTTTATTTGATCTTAACATCATGTTTACTATCGTTTATCTTAGACTATACTTAACTTTCAATTCTGCAGGTGTTTGTGTATTATTTTCTAATTATGTGGTGGTTGTTATAATGGTGATTTATTTATTTTAAACGTTTATCATATGTGCGTAGAATAAAGGTTGTATGATTCAGTCTTGATAGTAAAAAGTGGAATGAGTTTGTGGAAATGATTGATACAAAACTGGGTGACAGTAAAACTGAAGGACTTAGCTGAAATAGCAAAAAGACAGAAATAATTGTCATCTATAAGACAATGACTCGTTCAGCAGACACTGTCAACACGAATGGAACGATGGTAAAATAAGTTATAGATTAAACGACCTAGGTGCATTGATAACATAAAGTGGAATATGCATCTCAACGGCAAAGTGTTGTATATCGCTGGGTCAAGCAACATTAACGGCAACATGTTATTTTGAATAAAGCAATCACAAGCAAGTATTAAACAAGAAAGAAAAAAAAATCGGACTAGACAGATGAGGTTTTACAGACGACTATTAAAAATACTGTAGGCAGCAAAAAAGTGGTATTGAGGATATAAACAACGATGACTATTACTCGAGCCAGAAGGAAAAGAACCACTTTCGTTGGGCAAGTGTAGAGACAATCAGTTATAAAGAAGCAATAGTGAGGAAGAAAATTAAATGAAAGCCAACTATTGATATAAGATGAAGTGAAACTTATGGAGTCGCCTTTTGTCTTCAGTCCTGCAGATGTCTGAGTCTACACATTTAGTGTTCGACATATAATAGCGAAGAAGCTAGCAAAGCGTTTGTCTGGGTAGCAGAATTCACACTATAGGACATCATACTCTTCCTAGGTTACAAGGAAGCAAATTCACACCCACGTTTGTAACCATTGGTGGCGCAGCATTTGATTCATCTGTTTATTAAGTGCTCACAAGTTGATTAGCATTTATATACGAGGGACGTTCAGAAAGTAATGCACCACATCGTTTTTCTCAGCTAATGATGAAGATAGAAGCATGAAATTTTGCACACTTCAAATATGGCATGTGTTAATTGTGTGCACCAAATTGCACCGCAACCGGCCAAATAATACGGCTGCCCTAAACCGTTGAAATGGAGCGTGTTAGCAACTTGCGTTATAAGCAGCGAATTGTGATAGAATTTCTCGTTGCAGAGAAGGAAACTGTTGTGAACATTCACAAGTGTCTATGTGATGTCTATGAAAATTTTGCAGTCGACAGGAGTACAGTCAGTCGCTGGGTTCAGAGAATCAAAGAATCAGAAGGGTGGTGATACGGAGCTGCTTGATCGGCCGCGCTGTGGACGTCCTGCCACAGCAACCAACGCAGAAATGTTGACATGCGCTGAGGGCATTATTCTTACTGATAGGCGAATCACTACTCAACAATTGGCCTTACAGCTATCAGTCAGCATTGGTAGTGCAAATGCAGTTATAAAAACTCTCGGATTTTCTAAGGTATGCGCAAGATGGGTTCCTCGAAGTCTCACAAATGACCACCGATTGCAAAGGAAAGCAATTTCTTCTGAATTGTTGGAGCGCTTCAACTCTGATCGAGAGAACTTTTTGGCTAAGATCGTTACAGGTGACGAAACATGGGCACATCATTTTGAACCTGAGAAAAAAAGACAGTCAATGGAGTGGCATCATCCGCAATCACCACGAAGAAAGAAATTCAAGACAATTCCTTCAGCTGGAAAGGTCATGATCACTGTATTTTGGGACTTTGAAGGTGTGATTCTTGTGGACGTTATGCCAAGAGGAGAGACAAACAATTCGCAAGCTTACATTAAGACATTGAAAAAACTCAATCAACGTTTTCGCAGAGTTCGGCTGCACAAGAATCCAGCAGACCTGCTTCTCCTTCACGACAATGCGCGACCTCACACAAGTCTGGCAACACGGGAAGCAATCACCAAATTGAGTTGGATTGTACTACCCCATCCACCCTATAGTCCCGATTTGGCACCCTCTGATTTTCATCTATTTGGTCCACTTAAAGATGCACTCCGTGGGACAAGGTTTGAAGATGATGAAGGAGTGATTCATGCAGCGAAGAAATGGCTACATGATCAAGACAAAATCTGGTACGGGCTAGGAATACATGCACTTGTTTCGCGCTGGCATAAAGCCGTACAAGTTGATGGGGATTATGTTGAATAATACCGTTGTTTACATGACATATCCATGTATATTGTCTATAAATTTCATGCTTTTTGAATAAACAGCTCCTGAGAAAAACGATGTGGTGCATTACTTTCTGAACGCCCTTTGTATATATATATATATATATATATATATATATATATATATATATATATATATATATATATATATATATATATATATATATATATATATATATATATAATTCAACTCCCTCAAAAGTGTATCGCTTGAGTCAAGATAACGTACTTACAGTTTTGTTGTTGTTATTGTTGGTCAGAATCAACCTAACTGCACTCCGGGGAAACCCATAGGTGCTCAGTCTAACTCAGCAAATGTCGAAGAGTATGAATGCTAATTGTACCTGAAAAACAATGGTTGTACACACGATGGATGCATCCTCTCTTATGTCCATTCCTGCTAGTCCCACGTTTGATGCCAAACTCCAACAGTCTCAGCCTTGCTGATTCATCAATTACAGTAGTATTTCTCCCGTATCCATGTCAAGTGTCCCCACTATTGGTGCTCTCGCGGCCTTTCATTGCCACGTACTCCTGTGTGACTAGGACAGAAGATCCACACCAGTTCTTGAAAAATTGAGGATTCAATTGATGTTTTCCATTCCTGTCGCAGCCATTCGTTCTGAACTTTCCGAAGCATGGCTTGAGAGTCTGACAATATAACTGCCCAGGTTTATGAAGTTTCAGACAGCCACCTCAGTGCTGCAGTAACTGCCTCTACTTCCATTCTCATGCTGTAGGTTGTTTTCATGAGGGCTCCACTCTGTTCAGTAACGACCCTGCCCTTTATTCTCTCAGAGAAGCCTCATCCTGATTTCTCACCACGCACTACAGACCCATGTGTACACAATGGCGCCATCATCCGAAATGTTATCACTTATCAGCTGACTAATTAAGCTCTGTTTTTTCCATTGCCTCAAGATTTGCACTCTCTGCCAAGGCTAATGATGACCTGCTGGTAGTTTATCCAGTTCTCCCCTGACTTACTTCACTCTTCTCCTTTGGATACATTTTCAACACTGGTCACCTGACCAATCGTAACCTCTGCCTGTGCCATCCATAACATCTCCCTCTTGATCTCTTGCTCCTTTGATGTCAGCTACGTTCTCATGTGGTTACCCGCATATAGGCTTTTGATCTAATCGACAGCAATCCGAGCATGTATCTCATTGTTACAATGGGGGTATTCACACGTACAGCCCAAAACTAGTCTCATTTTTTCATTTCGAATGCGTTCTAGTCGTTCACATTGTGACATTGTGACACTGACAGCGTGAGTATTCCGAGTTCGTACTCGATTGCTGAAATCACGAGCTGATGATACAGGAGAAACATTAGTCTCTGTTCCAAGCGCGCAGTAGCCATTGTTTTTAATGCTTCTCGTCCTCGCTTGCACTTCTGTATGATCAGTTCGACATGATACTTTGAACGAAACCCCACGATCAAACGTTACTCCCATATACTTCACCCTGCCTTGACTTTCAATGTTCTGCCCATTGAAAGTAATGTCTGGAATGTCTACTTTCACTATGGAGTTGTTCAAAGAGCCCCACATCACACAGGCCTTTAAACACTTTATGCGTTGAGGTTTAGGTCGGATGGAGTTGTGCAACTCTCCTTCCACTTTCTCGAGGTTAACGATCGGCGTACAGTGTCAATTATCACAAACTATCGCCGGTCGTTAAGTAGCTATTAAATTGTCGGCGTCTGTTAGTTTAGTCGTATGATATTAAATAATAGGCACTTATAATAAATACGCACAATGAAATAAAGCTTGAATTCTTTTCTGTCACTATCAGTCGCGCCTAGCATTAAACCAGTCAGCTAAAACCGTCCCTTCTTGTGTGAGAAAACGTGTGGTGAAAGTTAACATTATACTGAACACCGGCAGTAAATGCATGGTTTTAGCTAGCAAATCATAGAGCGCTAAGAGATTACAAAGACTGTCAGATTACTGTAGGCTCTTTTTCCATTACACGTCACAGTATCTTTGTTTTTCGTTTTATCTATCTGTTGTGTTTTGACAATTGGTTGATGGAAGTTTTCCCAAGGGGGTGGTCCAAAGTATTTGTTTTCCCATTCTCTCTCTTGTGGGAGATGGCGTTTATCATTTTTCTCTTTGGCTATGTCCAGGAGAGATTGTTGTTTCAGTCTTCGTGTTTGTTTCCAAGTGTCAATAATTACTTTGTTTGGGTGATCTTTCTCTTGTCGTTCGTTCGTTCAGTCAGTGCTTATTTACGCCTGATATCCAGCGGCTTTATATTGGCATCTATCTCACATACGGCTGTGGTGCTGATCTCATCCCTCCACAAATTAACCTGAGAGCGTGGTTCTGCACATGGTCCAGAGATGAGATGGTCTTAGCACTCACAATGGTCTGGAGGGGGAGGTTATAGTCTACCACTGATCTAACATAGCCGAGATATAGTTGACGAAGGGTTTGTTTATCTGCTACCCAATTTGTACTAGCTAGCCGTTTGATGAGGTTTAGGCACTTACATGCTTTTTCCCTGAGGATGTAGATGTGTCCATCTAGTTTCAATTGTCTGTCCAGTTTAACTCCTAGATAGACTGGGTGCTCCTCTTTTGTTAGTGTTTCCCCACTCAGTTTGATGTTGATAGGTCTTTTTGCTATTTTGTGGCTGCGGGAGAAAGTGGGGTATACAGTTTTCTGCGTATTGATTTTAAGTTTCCACAGTTCACAATATACTGACATTGTAAGGAGAGCTCTGTTGATTTTGGCTTTTGCCAGAATAGGATATTTATCAGTAGGCTATATGGCAAAGTCATCAGAAAACAGCGCCTTCGACACATTCAGATGTTTGGCAAGGTCATTAATGAAGATGAGGAAAAGGGTACAACTTAAAGGAGAGCCTTGAGGCAGTCCTTCTTCCAGCGTTCTTTTCCGTGAAATTGCACCAGCACCAGCATAGTTGGTAGCTATGGTTCTATTTGTTAGGAAGGCTTGCTCCAACATAGTTGGTAGCTATGGTTCTATTTGTTAGGAAGGCCTGCACCATCAAAGTTGTTAGCTATGGGTCTATTTGTTAGGAAGGCCTGTACCAGCATAGTTGGTAGCTATGGTTCTATTTGTTAGGAAGGCCTGTACCAGCATAGTTGGTAGCTATGGTTCTGTTTGTTAGGAAGGCCTGTACCAGCATAGTTGGTAGCTTTGTTTCTATTTGTTAGGAAGGCCTGTACCAGCATAGTTGGTAGCTTTGTTTCTATTTGTTAGGAAGGCCTGTACCAGCATAGTTGGTAGCTTTGGTTCTATTTGTTAGGAAGGCCTGTACCAGCATAGTTGGTAGCTTTGTCTCTATTTGCTAGGAAGGCCTGTACCAGCATTGTTGGTAGCTTTGTTTCTATTTGCTAGGAAGGCCTGTACCAGCATTGTTGGCAGCTTTGGTTATATTTGTTAGAAAGGTATGTACCACCATAGTTGGTAGCTTTCGTTATATTTGTTAGGAAGGTCTGTACCACCATAGTTGGTAGCTTTGGTTCTATTTGCTAGGAAGGCCTGTACCAGCATAGTTGGTAGCTTTGTTTCTATTTGTTAGAAAGGCCAGTACAAGCATAGTTGGTAGCTATGGGTCTGTTTGTTAGGAAGGTGTGTACCAGCATAGTTGGTAGCCATGGTTCTGTTTGTTAGGAAGGCTTGCATCAGCATAGTTGGTAGCTATTGTTCTGTTTGTTAGGAAGGCCTGCACCAGCATAGTTGGTAGGTATGGTTCTTTTGGTTAGGAAGGCCTGCACCAGCATAGTTCGTAGCTATGGTTCTGTTTGTTAGGAAGGCCTGCACCAGCATAGTTGATAGCTATGGTTCTGTTTGTTAGGAAGGCCTGTACCAGCATAGTTTGTAGCTATGGTTCTGTTTGTTAGGAAGGCCTGCACCAGCATAGTTCGTAGCTATGGTTCTATTTGGTAGGAAGGCCTGTACCAGCATAGTTGGTAGCTATGGTTCTGTTTGTTAGGAAGGCCTGCACCAGCATAGTTGGTAGCTATGGTTCTATTTCTTAGGAAGGCCTGTGCCAGCATAGTTGGTAGCTATGGTTCTGTTTGTTAGGAAGGCCTGCACCAGCATAGTTGGTAGCCATGGTTCTGTTTGTTAGGAAGGCCTGTACCAGCATAGTTGGTAGCTTTGGCTCAATTTGTTAGGAAGGCCTGCACCATTGTGGTGAGTTGGGATTATATAAATATATTTATAGGGGACTTAGTGTACTGACTGAGATCAGCTGTGAAGGTATCTGTATCTAATAAGTTTGGTGTGTTACAGATGACCTTACTTGCTAGCACATTTAGACCTCAATCAGACTTATTCTTGAATTTGTGATGACTACGTTAATGTCTAGGGTTATGATAGTGATAAATTGTAAGTACTCAACAATCAGCAACTAGATAAACATCTAAGTTAAGATCCTCAACAATTGACAACAATATGACAGTCACAAACACATAACACTCTAAGAATTATCTTATTAAGTCAAGGGTTAAATTTTAACAAATGTATTGAATTTCTCAATATATAGATATCCTGATCCGACTACAAAGTGAATCAGGAATCACAATCAAATGTACACACAATGTTTATGTACAAAATTTTATACAAAGGATCTTTGTCCTGACATATAATATTATTATAATATGAGTGTAGTGTTGTGATGTAGTATTATGAGGTAATACTGGCTTTTAGAGCTAAGTTGTTGTTTGTCATCATGACTTTATGTGTTGGCACTGGTGGAAATATTATTAAAGGATTCACAGATTCTGTTTTAAAGTCTCTGTCCCCTTTATTATACTAAAGTCAGTTCAGGGGGATTTTAATTCAAAGTTGAGCTCTGTTCGTGCAGAAAATCTCTTATCTCAAATAGCGGCTGCAGGAAAACTGTATCCACTGCTCGCTTGCTTCTCAGATTGCTAGAAAACCCACAATGGCCGATATCTTGGGCAAGGAGTCTGCTGCCAGTTTTCTGGATCAAGCAAAGCTCAGACCATGTGCTGCTATATTAACATCAGTACCACGGTCCCTGAAATAAGAAGGTTTTGCCTCCTTCTTCATAACTGATATATAATATATTTCCACACTGAAGTACAAGATAGTACAAACATAAAGTTCAGCGCTGTAGGCCAACTGCTAGCTTTTCATGTGACAAAATATATACACCAGTATTCCTCTCCCTAATGGTTACAACGCCTCTGCAATTCCAATTGTAATCCCTTCCATATAATAGGATAGGTGTCATGTTACTATATGGCACTCCAATATATATATATATCTGTATATGCAGTTATAGTCCTCTCTGACAATCTTCTACAAAGTGCAGCAATATCTAGGCTTGGCCTCATGTTTGCTACTGAACCACACACATACAGACATAAATTATCATTTCACATTCAATTTTCATATAAAATATATATTAAACATGTCTAGCTTACCACAATTTGTAAGGAAAACACACTAAAGATGACTTGGCAGAGTTTCAATCTGCGGTAAAGTCCAGGCTGTTATAGTTATATTATAAAAACACAGTCCTGCTCTCATCTCGATCAATGTGTACGATATGGCGTCTTCTACACGATTTTTTCTGCCAACATCGACAGCATTGACCAATCAGTTTGAATCTTTTCAAACTAACACACAGTTGTTGTCTATTCTCTCATTCACTTTTCATCCGTTCCTAGGCATCTACTAGCTATGCAAAGGTCAACCAATGATCCTTCGTCTAACTACAAAGTTCAGCCAATCCCCTGCTTTGTAAGATCTTAACCTATCTTTCACCACTATGTTTCGACAAAATTCATGGAGTTCCACCTCAAACAGAGATGACCAAACCTGACAGTATCCACGTTATTTATATGTTTTATTACCACTATTTAATTATCTAATGGACTATTTAGACAACTAAGTACATATTCTTTGTCCATAAGTCTCCAGAAACCCGAATATATGATTTTAAAGGGGCTAAGTGGCTTCGTTCAAAATATGTATTTTTCTAGGATAGTCGTGTATTTGCTGTTACCACCGTTCACTTCCATACTAGGAGATGTCTTCTGTACTGTCAGAATAAAGTCAGGAATCAGGTGTAAAACAGTAGAATGTCATGTTTCCTAATATGAGCTAAGATTGAGTCGGGACCTTTTGTTAAATCTTTAGTTTTTTCATCCCTGTTTATTTGAAATCGCCCTCACGCGTTTCGCATGTGATTGGCGTTCACTTTTGAATCGCGAGACGACGTAGTACCATTGCTTCGCTCCGTCTATCCTTTCTCGTCTCTGCTTAGTCCGTCTGTCTTTCTAGGTCAACTTTGTGTGTATAATTACATTAATGTTAGTAGTTGTAGCTAGGTCATTATGCAGTTTGCATATCAAGGTCGTCTAAGAAATACCGTACCAGTTTTATTTTTAGAAACGACTATGATTCGCGTGTAGTATTTACTATCGTACGTGGACGCGTTACAGTTTATGCAGACAAAGCAGAAAAAGGGGATCTCTTGTTCAGCCAGTATGGCGTTCCACAACACAGGCGTACGCTATTGGGAAAGCACTGGTCTTTCACCATTCTTATCTCTTTCATATATTTGCTTGATGCTTTTACAGTTATTATCTAATTTATATATGGGGATTAGAATTTTTCACCACAACCATCATAGTTGGTAGCTATGGTTCTGTTTGTTAGGAAGGCATGCACCAGCATAGTTGGTAGCGATGGTTCTATTTGTTAGGAAGGCCTGCACCAGCATAGTTGGTAGCTATGGTTCTGTTTGTTAGGAAGGCCTGCACCAGCATAGTTGGTAGCTATGGTTCTGTTTGTTAGGAAGGCTTGCACCAGCATAGTTGGTGGCTTTGGTTCTGTTTGTTAGGAAGGCTTGCACCAGCATAGTTGGTAGCTTTGGCTCTATCTGTTAGGAAGGCCTGCACCAGCATAGTTGGTAGCTATGGTTCTGTTTGTTAGGAAGGCCTGCACCAGCATAGTTGATAGCTATGGTTCTATTTGTTAGGAAAGCCTTTACCATCATAGTTGATAGCTATGGTTCTATTTGTTAGGAAGGCCTGTACCATCATATTTGGTAGCTATGGTTCTATATGTTAGGAAGGCCTGTAGATCATAGTTGGTAGCAGCTATGGTTCTATTTGTTAGGAAGACCTGCACCAGCATGGTTGGTAGCTATGGTTTTATTTGTTAGGAAGGCCTGTACATCATAGTTGGTAGCTGTGGTTCTATTTGTTAGGAAGGCCTGTATCCATCTAATCATTTTCCCTCCTATTTCCATTCTTCTCAACTTTAGCTAAAGTCCCTTTCTCCAAGCTCTGTCGTAGGCTTGCTCAAGGTCGATGAACACAACTATCGTGCTTTTTCCCTCTTGAAAGCCATCTATCAAATTCTCTGTGAACCTGAAGAGGGGGTCATCTGTGCGGCACTTACGTCTGAAGCCTGCCTGGTTGTTGTCAAGAAGGTTCCAGCTTTCCAACCACCAGTATAGTCTGTTGTTTACTATTCTCTCGACCAGTTTACCTAAGCATAAAGTGAGGAATATAGGCCTATAGTTTCTTGGTGTTTTCGGTGGTTTCCCCTTCTTCAAAATAGGTTTGATGGTTTGCTGTCAGCCATGCTGATGGTAACTGTCCCTCGTTCCACGTTCTATTGATGAACCATAGAAGTGTCTCTTTTGCCTTTGGCCCTATCTGACAAATCATCTCATTTTTAACTTTATCTGGTCCTGGATCTTTTTTTTGGGCCAGTTTCCGTAGTGTTATTCGCAGTTCTTGTGGGCGGAACGGATCATCGAACGCAGCCAAATTGGTCTGATCTGTTACGCGTGGATGTGTTCTTTAGGAGCACTTCGTCTATAGCACGTTTCACTAGCTTTGCCCAACTTCAAAATGCTATATCTCAGCGAATATATAACGCATATAAGTGAAATTTTGTGTGTGAATTTGAAATGGTATAGACCTTATGAATTAAATTTTTCATTAAAATGCGGCCATTGGTTTCAATTTTCGTTTCTTTGCGATATAATATAAAATCCTACTTGCCAACACACATCACACGCACACATGTTGAAATGTCTACAGTAAATTATACGACCTCATTTGCACATTTTTGGTTTATCAAGCAATTGGCATGATTTTTGAGTGAAATTGCGTGAAATCGCACTTCTTGAACATAAAAAAGTTTATATCCGGTGCAACGCACACATTGTCAATCAGAGGTGTGTCTACAAAAATTATTGTGTGGTTATGAAGGAAAAATGAGTCTGCGAGTACATTTTATGACATTACAGCAAATCACAAATAGGATTTTTAAGTATTTCTGCAATGAAGCTACTCGAGGAAAACTATATCATTCTATTTCAAACCCACAAAAGAGGACTATTCACGCCTTGGGGATAAGCAAACGATCATTGCACCGCTGGATAGCGACATCTGAAATGTCTAATTCCAGTGTTTTACACACGAAAATTAGGCCAAGAGTGGTGGATAATTTTGACAGAGAATTGATCCGCAGAGAAATTTGCAACATGTTTCACAATAATGAGGCAGTGACTTTAAGGAAATTGAAAATTTGGTTAAGAAAGAATAATGACATTGATATTTCCAAATCTAAGCTATGGAGGACTATTAGGAGTTTGGGATTCACTTTTAGAAAATATGTTGGTGGTAGAAACCTTATTTGTGAGAAGCCTCATATAGTTGCAATGAGAAGCAAATATTTACGCGAGGTCAGAGAAATGAGAAGAGATTGTTATGATTTTGTGTATTTAGATGAAAATTGGATCAATGCGCACCACAGTAATGAACGAGAATGGCAATCATCTGATGGAACAACTAAGAGACTAGTACCAAGCAGCAAAGGACAGCGCCTAATAATTGCACATCCAGGAAGCAGCCATCATGGGCTTCTAAATAATACTGAACTCATATTTGTTTCAAAATCCACAGATAATAGGGATTACCATGCAGAGATGAATGGCAAGATATTTCAAGATTGGATTGTGAATCATGTACTTTCTTCCTTGGATAGACCGTGGTGTTTGATAATGGACAATGCCTCATATCACAACGTTGTGGCACCAGAAGATAAAGTTTCTAATTCACCAAGTATTAAAGATGTAATAAAGATTTGGCTGACCATAAACAACATTCCATTCAACGAAATGTCCATGAACCTGAATTACTTGGAATTGTAAAAAAAGACACAGCATACAAAGATATTTCACATAAACAAGGCAATCCATGAACATGGTCACAGATGTTTAAGATTACCTCCTTACCATTCTCACTTAAACCCAATAGAATTAGTATGGGCTAAAATTAAGGAACAGGTAGCAACAGAAAATAGAACGTTCAAATTAAAAGATGTTGAAATACTTATAAAAGCCGCCATCTCCAATATAGCCAGGGATTATTGGAAGAAAAGTGAGAACCATGTGTTACAAGAGGAAGAGGAATATTAGAAGAATGATGGTTTGTCCTTCATTCAGCCGAGATTGATTTTCAATTTCTCAGAGACATCTGATTATGATTCGGATGAAGTTTAATTTCTTTAAAGATGACCTTACCGTTATTTACAAGCACATTAGAGGAGCAACGTTCCATTATGATATTTATGAACCGCAAAGAGATGATACCCATTGAAATAATTAGATCAAGGAAGGTCCAGTTTGGTAGCGCATTAAATGTCAATGACAAACAATGTCACGAGTATTTCGCATGCAGATCATTTAAGAAATCATCTTCAACACGTATTCAATTGCAAACGTGATGGCCACATTATTGTAATAGTAGACACGCCTATGCCTAATCATTTCACAGAATCTGTGCATGAAGTGGTAAAATTTCTTTTCTCGATACACAATAATTAGTATGCCGACAAAGATCAAATGTTTTCATCCGTTTATGGGAACTGGACAAGATGCACAGATATAAAGTATATATTTGTTGGGTCTAACCCAATATAACATCGTATGCAAAAAATGGCATTAATACGTTAGACGGTTAATCAGATAATTACATTTGTTTGAGGGCAAAGCTAGTGAAACGTGCTATAGTTTCTTTCTTTGTTGTGTTTTATTTACACTGGCATAAAAATTGTTGAAGACATCGGCTTTCTTGCTGCTTGATGTTACTTCATCATCACTTCCATCCACCATAGGTGTTGAGTTTGTCTTTTTCCTGCTTCCCTCGAGACTACTTAGGAGACTCCAAGCTTTGTTGCCTTCTCTGTTTAGATCTAGTTTGTTGCAATTTTCTTTCCACGTTTCCCGCTTATTCTTCTTGGTGACATACCTTACTTTTGCTGTCCACCTGTTGGACTCTGTTTTTTTTAGGGTGGTAGGGTATTTTTCAGCCTTCTTTCTAGCCTCTCTCCTCTCTTTGACTGCTTCAGCTAGTTCAGATGTCCAATAAGGTTTATCCTTCTTATGCTTCCGCCTTGAGATGCACTTTTTGGCAGCTTTTAGGATTGTGGTACTTATGTTGTTGTATGTAGTATTAATGTTATCAGTTCTAATGATTTGACTGAACCCAGCGTCAGTTTCTCGGCCATAACTGTCCCAGTCTGCTTTCCTAAAGTTCCAGGATGGTTTACCCAGGGACTTCTGCGTCATCTGTGGTGTTAAAATAGTTGTTAAAACAGGGCGGTGGTCACTTCCCACATCTTCTAAGACTTTGATGATACTATTTTCTGCTGTGTCAGCTGAAACAAATGTCAGATCTGGCCGGCTTTACTGTGAAGTAATTTAGATTGTATTTCTAAGTGTAAACAAATTATAATTAAAAGACGCGACATCAAGTTTACATAGTATCAAGTGAATCTATGTAAACTGGATATATTAACGATTTAACCGTTTGGTTTTTAAGTCAAACAATTTAGGGTTTTTCCCTTGATAAAAAAATGCTACATGGTATCTTTTTTGTAAAAAACAAGAATCACTACAATCCTTTTTTTTTTTTTTTATATATTGTGCTGTATATCAAAATGAAGGGAATTGAATAAACTATTATGTTAGTTAGACAGATATATATTTAGTTCTGTTTAAAGAATATTATAGGTTTCAATGTTTAAAAAATGTCCTGCTTAAAACAGATAAATCTTACCTTCAGTAACAAAATATATTCAAAGTAATAGGAACATCTGCTATTATTAATCCTTACAAAAAATATATCATCGATAGGACAGTTTATCCATTTTTGAATAAGATCACAAGCCCGAATTCTTGTAAATCTACGTCGCTGTCGCTGAAAACCAGAGCTACAACCCTCACCTAACATTGTTTACAATTGGCTTCCTTGCCAACAACGCCTACACGATGTACATAAATTGCTATAAAATCACAAAAACACTTCACTCATGGGTCATCCACATTGGAAACAGGCCGGAACTTATAATATTAAATACATAAAAACTTCCGGGTCAAACTTTCGTGGAAAGATTTATTAGCATTTTTCAAATGTAAAAGCCACACTCCGTGGCTTTGGGCGGTTAAGGAGTCGGCTATTGAGCCACGGACTGTGGCTTAGAACAGTTAAAGAGTTAAACGGTAAAATATTGAGTTTACAGAGCAACATGTTAGCAGACTCGTATTATTTATTTCACCTCAAGGCCCGCACCTTTCTTTTGTCAGAACTCCTGGTGGTTTTTTTGTGGACACCTTCAATGTTTGCTCGACATCAACTTCACTGACAGTCACATTTTGTTTATTACTGGGCTGACTATTTTTGACGTCACAGTGGATACTTCCCATGTCAAAGTGGCTTCTTTATCAAAGTATGCTCCAGATCCGTTTGTAGAACCAACCAATATAAATGCTATAAACGGTAATGGCAGCGCGACCAGATACCAAGCAGATCTAAATTTATGTTTCTTGACTAAAACTGACTGACTGTAAGGGTTATTTGTGTGTGTGCTGGACTTTACGAACGTAACTGGCCAGGTAGATGTTATCCAAGAGGTGGTAACTCCAGGGAGCAATTGAAACTGCCATAAGGTCACATGAATGCTACATCAATTAAACATAAATAGAAGCAAGTATACAGATAGCCAAAAATGTTATCGAGAACCACAGTTTTTAGGAAAAACGTAGTAAATTATTAAAATGTTTCAGGATAAATATGACGTTCACACAAATTCTAACTGCGAAGACGTAGCTATTAAGTCTTTTCGCGTGGGAGTTAAGTGTTTGAGATCCTCACATGCGGGTCTAGTAGTTTATAGACGCACATGTGAGCGCATCTAAGTAAATTGTATATGTTATTATTTGCGTGCCGTCGTGCACTATAGTTGGACAGAATGGCGCGACTTGTTGCGTCATGTTGTTGCCATCCAGCTATTATTCTGGAGGCAGATCCGAAGGTCCTTTGAGATAGACAGACGTCTTCGAGAAATAATGTTATATGTCTTGGCCCCAAGTGGTGGGAAGACACTGAATTATATTATGACACCACACAGGGTGGAGCATGTATATATTAACCAGAACTGGCTCTTTTCAAGTATCCTGTAGATACTCAGTTTATCCTTTGCAAGTATTTATCAGAGCTTCGGCACGTCTAGCTATGGCGTGTCGTTAGTGCGTCCAAATTCCTGCTAAGAAGTTTATCGGATCATAACGAATTATCTTTATGGAAGTCCTCCAATATATTACACCAGTCTTGTAATGGAAACTAAGATTATATGGACCTTTTGCCGCAGAGCTTCCGCTGACATTCATGATGTAACGGCCAGTGCAGTCAATCAAAGGCCATATCAATGCTTACTTAATGATGTATGATGTCCACTACATGATCGTATATTTATGAAATATTTTTGCCATGCAACCATGTTGATGTTCATCTACTTTACTGATGTCTACGTCCTTTGTATAATAAATCGTGCCATGATTGATGTCTACATGGGTCCAGCTTATATAACTTATAAGTTGGTCAGTCTTGCGACCCAATCGTTGCCGTTGCGATAGTGTGGTCGTCGTCATCATCATCCTAAACGAATCGACGACCCACATTACATTCTTGTTATCAATCGCTTGTTGGCCACTTACAGTAAGCCCAATAGCACACGCACATACCAAGAACATACACTCCAGTAACAGTAGCACTGAATGAGACAGTGGTTCTTTGTAACTTTGTCCTCAGGTGATACAAATGTTTACCTGTTGTACCGGGTTGTACGTTAGACTAGTATGATATATAAGCTAATTGTTGTACTGTGTTGTACCTCAGACATTATCAAAAGAATTGAACAAGAGTGAAGAATCATGGATGACATTTTCACTTAACCGACACGAGGATGCAGAAGCAATGAACGAATCAAAGAAAAAAAATCATTGAAATCCTTAGGATCTGTTACCAACAGTCAAAGAGAATTTCCTAAATCAGGTACAACCAGAAAAGACGACACAAGCAATAGAAACAAGATGTAAACATTTTGACTGAGCCGACCTAAAATATACAAGGATCCGCAATTCAGCTTGGAGTCCTTTTACAGACTAGCGCTTCTCAGGGCTGTCAGCGAGCTAGCAACAACTGATATCAAGAAAAAAGAAAAACAAATACAGACATTGGCTGAAAAAGACACAATTTTAAGAATACGCAAACGACGTGAGGAATCCAGATAATCAACTACTGGTTCTTTTGAGGACCAGCCATATTCATGATTAATTTCATTTTAGCATCACAGCTGACTAAATCACACAAAATGCACCAATTGTAACCGAAAAAGCCCACTACGACAGGTTGAATAGGGCATTTCGTCTCTATAATAGGGTAGAAATAAAGATGTGATGTAACTGTTGATTGTTGTACCTTAGTCATTGCGATAAGTAAGCTAACTGTTGGACTGTGTGCAATTTTATACTAGGGTAATACGTGAGTAAACTGTTGTACTGTGTACAACTTTATAATTGGTGATACATGAGTAAACTGTTGTACTGTGTACAACTTCATACTACGTTGATACATGAGCTAAGTGGTGTACTGTGTTCCACCATAGGCTGGGGTGATATATTCGTTGGATGCACAGACAGCAACACAAACACAGGAAAGGTTCAAATTAACTTTGGCAATTTGAAACAGACAGATTGGAAGACGTTATTGGCCAGATAATCAGTAGGTATTCTAACGAGTATAGGTAAAGCAATCACCTAAAGGAGAATCCTGTACAATATATCTAAAGATGAGCCAGAAGAAACAAGTTGGAAATTAGGTTGGCTTGCTTTTATGTCTGTTTTTTGTTTGTGTATACTTTGATACCTCACAACAACCTATTAATCTATCAATGTCATACTCTTCTTGTTCCTGCGGATTACTTCTTAGTTCCAGGTACCACTAGCTTTTTTTTGTATTTGTTCTTATCGCTCTCTCTTTCTCTCTCTCTCTCTCTCTCTCTCTCTCTCTCTCTCTTGTGTCTCTTGTTTACCAAGATATTTTCGCCGTTGCTATCACGATAATGCCGTCATCTTACCTAACATGTTAACGTGTTGTTCTATTTCGGTATTAATAATATGCTGTTGGTAGTTTATCAGATCTGAAACTTTATTTCAACACAACCTTCATTCTCTAAACTCGAGATTTTCTGTTTGCCTGTTCATAGCAACAAATTGCTGGAATTGTCTCACGTAGTTAGTTGCTTATCCTTTTACAGGACGTGGCAATCAACCCCAGATTTTATTGGCTGTTTGTGATTTTTCTAGGCAATTTTTTCATTCAGTAGTTTGCCATTGCTTTCTGAACGGTACGGCGCTTATACCATTGTTAAAAATCCACACAAAGCGATCTGCTACCAAACCGCCTGCAGCAGGTTTCGAATCTGGTATATCTGGATTATGAAACTGCGTTCATATCCATTAGGCCACATACGCCGACGTCTCATGTAGAGTCTTCGAAATTTTCTAAGATCGACATGTGCAGTCTTACACTTCAGTTTACTAATTTTTTTTTTTTTTTTTTTTTTTTTTTTTTGTCTTTCCTTTTATGCTTCGCCCTTGCCTTCATCAAATATCCAAATATTATGCAGAGGTCTACTGCCACTTCTTTTATGCATTACAAGGAACCCGTTACACGCCCATTGAGGCATATTGGGAATATGGTGTTAGGCCCATATTATCTTGACCGTCGGCACACGAGGGGTGATGTGGTCGGCATCACGTCGGCCGCCTTAACCTTCCCAGAGTAGCTCTGGTACCCATTTGGGGCTGGGTCGACCCAGGAGCCGTTTGTGGCCTAAAAATTTTCCGCCTCATCTGGGGATCGAACCATAGACCACTGCGCTAGGAAGCCAGTGCACTAACCACTATGCTACCGCGGCTCCATTTTTATGCATTAGCTTACCTGTATTTCCTACAGACTTTTCTTGGTAGCAAATTCGTGTCATATTTACCTTTCTTCATCTTTTATGAATATTGCACATTTCTCATTATTTATAACCATTTATTTACAGACAAGATGACGGATGAGTTACTGGATGTTGTCACGCTAATTAAAGAACATACTGGCCCCACTGACACCAAACTGACTGAGATGAGAACTAAAACAGAGACACTATTTCAAGAACAGCTTACTAAGCTGAGAACTGACATGGAGTTTTTTTTCCCCCGTGTACCAGAGGTTGTTGTAGAGGAATGCAACCACTCTTAGAATGGTGTTTGGTATCTTTTTTTTTTTTTTTTTTTGATTTGAGGATTTCATAACCCAGAATGTCTTGTCCGGGGGTTGAATTGGTTTATCCTACTAATGTTCTTTCTATTTCATCTACTGCAATATCTGCATTTAAATAATTAGTGTCTTGTGTACTGCCCGTATTTCCTTTGTTTAATTTTTGTAGTAGAGTTTTTCGCCTATTTATCTCTTCATTATCTAGACTGTCTTTTAATCTAACCTGATAGAAGTATTTAGATAGCATGTTAGCCATTTCTCTGTCTGTTTCAGCTCGCTCTGGTATTTTAATTGTTGGGATTATAAATTTCTTCTTGTTTCCTATTTTATTTGCTTTTAATTTACTCCAAATTGTAATTATTTGTGTCCTATGAGTTAATGTGTTACAAAATGTTCTCCAACTCTTTTCCTTAGCTCTGAATATTGTTTTATATGTGTCATAAATTTTTTTTGTAGGTTATATAATTCTGGAATTGTGGATTTTAAAGCTGCAACTAAGGTGGAAAGGGTTCATTTTCTACATAAGGCAACAGGAGGCTGAGATACTTGGGAGTCATGACCCAGGTGGGCCCTTCTCCCCCCCCCCCCCCCGAGTATAAAAGAGAATAAAGAGGCGAAACACTTGTTCGACGGGGGGGACTGCTTCTGATGATCAGATTGTCTCCTGTTGTATCGCTCTGTATAGAGTTTGATATCTTATCACTTCATTTCTTATTTATCTATAATTTATCAAGGCCCTTTTATTCAATTTCAGTTGTGCTGAGCATCTTTCTGTCCACCAAGGTACTGGATTTTTTTCCCTTCTTTCTTTGTTTATATTTATCTATTTGAATTGGTTTTAAGTGATGAGGCACATTCCTGTTTGGCGTACTGTACATTGGATTGCTATTTTACAAATCTCATTAGTTACTTTTTCTGCAAATAGATCTAAACTGTTAGACTATATTTGTTCTATGCTCAGTTTACTTAGTTCTAATTGGAAGGACTCCCAGTTGTTTTTTTTTTTTTTAATTGAATGAAGGCTTAGAGCTTCTTGGACTAGGTCTCTATTTGTCGTTTAAATCGGATGCCTGGCCTTAAGGTGAAACACTCGTTAATAATCCCACAGCAGTTGGAAATCGTAAAGAGTATGAACATAAGGCTGCTGCCGTGGCAAAATTTTTAAAAATACACACCACACAACTATTTATAGAATGTGTGATTTCTATACACACAAACTGAGATTCTCGCTGGTGCTACGGAGTTCGTGCACTGTGCTGAGATCCTCCGTGTGGTATCTAAGGGAGGAAATCGAAGCACTGATGGAGTTGTCCATGCGCAATGAAGATAGTTCTTACAACCAAAACCAAACATGTCAGACATCTGACTAACCTGGGCACAATAGATAATGTTAACAGGAGGATGAGCTAATGTCAACAGGAGGATGAGCTTATGTCAACAGGAGGATGAGCTAATGTCAACAGGAGGATGAGCTAATATCGATAGGTGATATCGTATAAGTAAAGGTAATGACTGGATGACAAGAGAAATGAATGGCACAGTTGTGGGATAAAAAGCTGGTCACAGCATAAAACTAACGCCTGAATTATGACTGTCGTCACAGATGGATGTGATTGTGTGCAAAGCAAATTTGTTTTCTTCAGACTTAGTGTGAACCCAAAGTCCTTGCATGCTTGGGCGAAGCGATTCATCAAGCTCTGAAGCTCCGGTTGGCTTTGAGTGACAACTGCAGCATCATCAGCGAAATATATATAGATATAGAAATATATATATATGTGACAGCGCCATTTTGTCTGTCGTTCTCAGCGCCATTTTGTCATCCCAATTGTCTCCGTGGTTCACTGCCTTTTTACCAAAACATCTTCAAGAAGAAGATATATTACTAGGCCACAATAAAGCCTAGAAATAGTTGTGTGTTATATTTGTGTTTTCGCTCTTTCTAGAGCATTCATCGCGTGTGTTATTTAAGTGGCCCAATTACTGCGCGTGCGGAACAAGTTGAGTGATTAGGCTTAGCGGCTTATATAAAGAAGTGCCTGGCCAGCAGAGGCCTCTTTCTTCGTCAGACACCCAGAGTAAGAAACCAGAGTCGATCTGTAGATGCCTTGAACACGTGAGTTAATTTAGATTAGCTTTAGTGATCTAGTTTTATTATTAGTATTCAGCGTGTCTGTTCTAAAGTTTAATGAAATAGATAAAAAGATGTGTTTCTTGAGGAGATTTCTTTTTAGGACATTATATTTAGTTCTGAAATGATAGATGAGTGAAAATATGTGTGGATAGATTTTACTGGTGTTAGTCCAGATTGCGGCTGTAAAATTTTAGTAGCAATTATTTCATTCATCAGAACGTGCAAGAAAGGCAAATATAGAACATACATGGAACTGGACAGACATGTTATCTGGGACTGTAATTTAGATAATATTAACTTGTTGGCAAGATGGCAAACGGGGGGCCACGTGTTGATGACTGCATAAAGAAGGCGTCAATGAGTCTGCGTTAGCACTCTTAGTTATCACGTGTTATAGGCCTAGTAATGTTACATTATTTTATATTGTGTGAATTGACACGTGGGTGATTATATTGTGTGAATTGACACGTGAGTAAAGGCAGGTTAATGTACTTTTCTTCAGTAATGGAAGAGATAGTTTAGGTTAAAGTGTATTTCACGATAATTGATAATGCTACTGTATATATTTAATGGGTTACTTTGAGATTAGTTTAATTACGTCTGTTGTGTACACCGTTTTGTAGTGCTAAAGTTCCCTTTGAGAAGATGAATCTAGCTTTAGGTGTTTAGATTTCTGGTGAGCGCAATACCACTCCTTTGTGCGTAAGGCACGTTGAGACAGGTGTTTCTCTGTTTGCTCCTTGCGGAGCATGGAAACACCAATGCAACTGGTGTCCATCACAAGCCCACAAGAAGCATTTTTATGCTATTGCAGTAGTTGTTTCTATAACAATGTGTTTTATATGATGAGTTCCCAATCTCATCAGTCGGCATATACGACATGCTTCAGAGTACAGGGATGAATATTGAGATGGATCAGTTGCGAGGTGGTTGTTTATGCCCATTAAGGAGAGTATTCGTTGTACATATAGTTGAATATTATTTTATGTCCATTTTATTATTATTTAATTATGGTTATGTGTAGAATGGTTGGTGAGAACACGTGGGCTCACTTTGAGATATATATTTCTCTTCTCGCTCCTTATGGAGCATGGGGCCACCAATGTGGCTGGCATCCACATGAAGCCCTCACAAAGCATTCAGATGCTCTTGCAGTAGTGGTTTCGGTAGCAATCTGCGTTACATGGTGAGATTGCCAGCCTCATGCACAACACCATACTAGTCTCATTGGACGACATGCATGAGTGTGTGTGTGTATTTGTGTGTGTGTGTGTGTGTGTGTGTGTGTGTGTGTGTGTGTGTGTGTGTGTGTGTGTGTGTGTGTGTGCATGGTAGTTGAATGTTTCGCGTAGCGTGGAAGAAGGACAGTTTGACAGGTGAGAGCATGGTGTTTCTCATTATTTAACTATTATAATTTTAACTAGTCGGTGCTTTTGTTTGCGTTTCAGATTAGCAATTGAGCACTGGCTGGGTGTTTTGTTTGTTGGTTTATTTGTTTAATGTTTGCTGTGTGTGTTTAGTGCCACTGACTGGGTTATATAAATAAATACAGCCCCTGCCTTAGAATCAGAGTTTTATTGTTGATCGGGTCGGTTGCGAGTGTGCAAGAAAGTGATCACATATCACAATAGCATCATCATCATCTCGCCCACCCTATCACTATATATATATATATATATATATATATATATATATATATATATATATATATATATATATATATATATATATATATTACACATGTAATATCATGGCTTTTATTTATGTACAGTTATGATTTAGTAATTTTTTGTAAAGTAATATTATTTTATGCAACTTTTGTAGTGCTTTATATTGGTCAAAATGTATTGTTATATAATGATTTTAAAAATGTCATGCACTTTTAAGTTAATACAAACACGAATGTGTACATTTTTTCTCAATGCTGACAGCTGACTTCTGTGAAACCAAACATGGTGGTCGTTTAGGTCTAACGCAAAGTAATTACTACAACGTTCAGCATTTCCTTTCTGTCGTAGATTTTCGATAGGGGAATTAAGACTTGGGTTGGTCCCTTCTGAATAGATTAGAATAAGTGATAGTCACCGTGAGAAGTAGTAATAGCAATAGATTTCCACGAGTGAGATGGTAGAAATGTGATAGAGGCTGTCTCTGAAATCAAGTAATCTTCTCTCTTTCACCTATCTTCTACGACAGATTTAGATTGAGTCAGACAGTCTACCCACATATATATGAAATATATATATATCCACTCACATACATACACACATAAGACGACAGTTAGACGTACAGACGTGGGAAAAACTATGACAATGATTATATGAATAGTTTGGGAAAACGAACTGACCGACACGCTGGAATAAATTTTATGAGTAGTTTATTTATCTAGACTAAACTTCTCTCACAACATATCAAATCACAACAAGCATATACAAAAAAATCATAAACAAAAAATCAAGAAATGCTACAAGAATGATAGACCCGTTGGTGTGATCCTTCCCTCGATGTATAGCTCACAGTCCCGTTAGAAGAAAGTGATAGCCCAAAGAGTCACAGATACATATGATTTAGTCTAAAATTCTTCCCCTTTAAGGTATAAACAGACTGGATACTCTGATCTAGTTTAAGGGAATATATATATATATATATATATATATATATATATATATATATATATATATATATATATATATATATATATATATATATTTTTTTTTTTTTTTTTTTAACCAGCGGCACTTGGGCTTTCAGCCCTTCGGCCCAATGACATGTCATTGCCGAGGCTGGGGAACCTGGGGACTTTCCTTCCAACCCGGTCAGGAGCTTCGCTCCTTCCCATCCACAGAGGGTTTATCACAGGAGCCGTTCAGGTTATTCAGTCAAATTTCCGGTCGTAAACATTCCTTCAAACGCTGACGCCCGGGTTTGAACCATGAACACCTGGTCGCCAGTACAACGCCGAAGCCATTACACCAGCGCGGCTCCCATATATATATATATATATATATATATATATATATATATATATATATATATATATATATATATATATATATATATATATATATATATATATATATATATATATATATATATATATATATATATATATATATATATATATATAGATAGTTAGCAATACCTTGCATAAAGAAATGTTATGACAGCAAAAATGAATGGGTGTCAAAATACCACCATAAATGGATCGCTCAGTCCTGCATTCACTCTATTCATTCAACTGTGATCACGTGCATTTTTTCCATGATAGCAACTTCGGGAACAAAAAAACAATATTTTTAGGACTTGCCCATACAGAATCTTCAATGGTAATCTTGGCCAAGAAAACCCCAGGTCCAAAAAGACGGGTTGAATTCACTACTTCCGGGACCGTTCTCTTGGGAATACTATTGTTTTGGATGTCTGTTTAAGTCACATAAAATTGTCCAGACACGAGCGTTTATAGCGAGCACAGTGTCAACATCTTAGATTTCAAACGAATGAGGAATGTCAGGTCGGCACCTTCTCTCAGTATAGGAATTTAGTTGGTCACACCACCACTTGTCAACAGTGTCAGGAAAGTGACTGATTGAAATATGTTACTTGCCACAAAGGCTGAAAAATGACTAGAGTGTTCTCAGGAAGAATCAAATCAGGCTCGATGACCCGTTACTTCTTTAAAATCTTAAAGTTCTTGCAAAAGTTATACATCAAATCTTTAAGGTAAGAATTTTTGTTGTTTTCTTCACAGATTTATCTCTTTACTCAAACGCTGGCAAAGTTTGGGTACCACAGTTTCACTATATATAAATGGAAAGAACACATATCAAATAATTATACATACTCGTACTATAACTGATAATTTAAACTGCAAGCGTAGCTTGTCTTATAGTTTAACACTTCCCATGGAATAAGTTATATTTAAAAATCAAACATCCTGAATTAGGAATACCTACGCATTCCGTCAATACTCAAGATGTAGCAGTCATTTAATAAGTTAGTTTTAAAATATTCTCGACTGCGTCTTAGCAGTTAAATTAAATCCATTATGGCTACATAATTTTAAGCTAGAAATTATAATTTATTCCGCTTTCCACTGTAACTCGTCGACTAGAGAATATAAATGACTTAATAATTTAACTCTCTGCACAAATCTAACTAGCAAAATGAAATAAGCGATTTAACACTTTAACACTCACAAAATACTAGATAAATAATATAAGATTTACCTCAACACAGAACTACTAAGAACTTAAACCACTACGATCATACTAAATGACATCTCTATTAACAGAGATTCTAGAAATCGAACGAAGGCTTGTTCTAGTCTTGACTGCGAAGTTACTGAGTGAAAATGAAATCTAACTCCCTCCAGTATATAAGAAACACAAGACAAAGATGTACACTATTTCCATAAACTACGCAATAGCCTCCCCTTCTCTTAACACTCCTGTCTTCGCACCTCACGCTAAAATGACCATTCTGAGCGAATGCGTGATGGCGCCTTCTCCACCCTGACACTGAGAATCTACCGAGGAAACTAGTGTCAGATGCAAAATACCAGACAAATGTCTGATACTGCGCCCGGGGAGATGTCGGGATTCACGCCTCACCTCAGCGCTCACCGAGAAACTACGTTTTGACAAGTGAGAATGCAGACGATATGTCGGCCCTATGTCTGAGATAGCCAAAATATTCACAGTTATTTCGTCAATCTGCAGCGATTGACCGAATGCATTCTCACGCCAAATCGTCTGGTGCGAGGGACTGACACGTTACGTAAAAAGTTACTCGTTTAATCAGCAATGAAATGCGTTTCTAAATGAGAAACGAAACTGGCGAAGTGAGAATGGGAAAAAAATTATTTCTCGCAAACGAATGGATGCGAAAAATACAGGAAAACGGTAAAGAGTGATAATAAAATAGGGGATACGGGTGAAAGAAAAAGAAGAGGATATAGGCAATTCAATGATCATAAAACCTCTGTGACACTTTCAATGCTAAGCATAACATGACATTTTGCTAGAACCTAGAGCATTTTACGTAAGAACCTGCTGGACGGACACATACACATTCTGGCAATGATATGATACTATTTTACATCTGTCAATTAAATACTCGAACACAAATTTATCATGTCTAATTTTTATTTATTTTATTCCTCACTCGTAAGTTTTTACTTAAATCAAAGCAAGATGTTCCATTGTTAGCTGTAATTATGAACTGTCAATTTAATTACAAACAAAACTTCATATGTATTCTGGACAATTTAACAAATAAGATGTACCTTTATATTAGAATACTTGAACACAAGCAAAATACAGTCACAAGAAAAACAGTTAATATTTTTTCTCCATTGTTAAAATTATTTGGCATCAGAGCTTGAAATTTTTGTTGATAGTAGCAGCTATAAAAAGTTATTACAAATTCACAAAGCATTAGTTATATAGAGTAAACAGCATGAAGTATTCGAAATATTCACACATAACTTATAATAGCGGTCGAAATATCATGTGAAGATTAACGTGTGAGTTCAGCCATTTGTGTCTGGTCTTAAAATATCGTTGAGGTTAGACGTCTAGGCGTGATAATTCAAATTGATAATCCTGATACAGCCGTCTGTATTGACTTTTGCATCCTTGAAAAAAGAAAAACGTAGGAGATACATAATTCACATAATAGGACACATAAACAAAATATCATGTCGCTAAGTCAAACAAAATGACGTCATATGCGAACTACGCATAGCTACTGCAAAAGGGTGCCACACGTGTGAGGACTACATTTAGTTTCATTATAACTCACATGTGGCGTGCAAAAGGCATACAGCACAATGTACATATATATATATATATATATATATATATATATATATATATATATATATATGTACATATATATATATATATATATATATATATATATATATATATATATATATATATATATATATATATATATATATATATATATATATATACATACATATATATATATATATATATATATATATATATATATATATATATATATATATATATATATATATATATATATATATATATATATACATATATATATACATATATATATTATATATATATATATATATATATATATATATATATATATATATATATATATATATATATATATATATATATATATATATATAAATATATATATGCAATTAAAAAAACACACATAGTGCCATATAGATAAGGCCCTGTCTCATGGCTCTCAGTATTTTTAATATACCCCTTCTGCTAAATGTGTTAAGTTTATGCAGTGAAAACGTTTAAACGGTTTGATTATTGATGTCCGATTCTTTTCGCGTACAGCAGCCTATTGTGTTGTCTTGTATACTTCAACCAATCCACCAACCTGGTGTCTACTGTGTCTAGCTAGGATAGCCGTCTTTGTGCTGTCTTGTATACTTCAAACAGTCCACCAACCTGGCGTCTACTGTGTCTAGCTAGGATAGCTGTCTTTGTGTTATCTTGTATACTTCAACCAGTCCACCAACCTTGCGTCTACTGTGTCTAGCTAGGATATCCGTCTTTGTGCAGTTGAATCCTAAACAGAAATTGAACTTCCAAACATATAAAATACTTAGAAATGATAGACCGGAGGGATGGGGAGGAAATGAGGCCTTTTTGTACATGAAGATTCAAAATATTAAAATAGGAGCAGTTTGTAAATATATTATGGAAGGAATAAAAATAAATATAGTCAGCGAACCAGGAGATTTTTAAGATAATAAACATATAAAGCCGAGAGGAAATATAACAAGCATAGATATAGAAGCTATAAGAACCAAAATATGTAGCTGAACATTATTGATAGGAGATTTCAATGCCAACCACAATGCATGGTGTAACAACTGTAATGGTCCAGCAGGAAAAAGACTGTTGAGCTGCATTGAAAGAGATGATCTAATCATACTACATGATGGCTCATTGACAAGGATTAACCCATGCAACTGTGGAGTAGATACAGCAGAAGAAATGTATTATTACATCAAACCTAGCCTCTGATAAATGGGAAGTACTGAATCACTCCAGCTCAAACCGCTTACCCATAGAAGTAAACCTAAACGACAAATACAGACCGAGTCCGAGAAGCTCTAAACCTACATTCAATTTCAAAAAAGCAAACTGGAAGTCCTTCCAAATAGAACTAAGTAAACTGAGATTAGAACAAATTGAGTCTAACAGTGTAGATCTATTTGCAGAAAGATTAACAAATTAGATTTTTAAAATAGCAATCCAATGTACAGTATTTCAAACAGGAATGTGCCTCATCACTTAAAACCAACACAAAAAGGTAAAGATAGGCAAAGAAACGAGGACAACAATCCAGTACCTTGGTGGACAGAAAGATGCTCAGAACAACTGAAATTGAAGGAAAGGGCCTTGATAAATTATAGAAAAACAAGAAATGAAGAGAATTAAATAAACTATAATACCAAAATTTTATGAAACAAATAAAACAATATTCAGAGCTAAGGACTAGAGTTGGAGAACATTTTGTCAAACATTAACTCATAGGACACAAATAACTACAATTTGGAGAAAATTAAAAGCAAAGAAAGGAGGAAACAAGAAGAAATTTATAATCCCAACAATTAAAATACCAGAGCGAGCTGAAACAGACAGAGAATAGACTAACATACTATCTAAATACTTCTATCAGGTTAGTTTAAAAGACAGTTTAGATAATTAAGAGATAAATAGGCGAAAAACTCTACTACAAAAATTAAACAAAGAAAATACGGGCAGTACACAGGACACTAATTATTTAAATGCAGATATTGCAGTAGATGAAATAGAAAGAGCATTAGTCGGAAAAACCAATACCACCTCTGATCAAGATATTCTGAGCTATGAAATCCTCAAAAAGGTACCAAATACAACTCTAAGGGTGATTGCGTCCCTCTACAACAAAATCTGGCATGGGAAAAATACCATGTTCATGGAAGACAGCAGTAGTCATCCCCATACTAAAGCCAGATAAGGAAACACATGACGCTAGCTCATACAGGCCAATATCGTTAACATCGCATTTAGGAGAAATTCTAGAAACAATAGTCAACAGCAGACTAAAATTTCATCTAGAAAAGCATAATTTGTACAGCCCAACTCAGTCGAGCTTTAAAAGCCATCATAGTACAATAGAACAACTGTTGAAGCTGGAACATGATGTTACAACGGGTTTCAAAAAGAACGAAAAGATGGTAGCAATATTCCTTGTTGTAGCAAGAGCAAATGATGAGCTATACCTCCAGACCTAACGGTCTTTTATATTTGGACATACGCCCTAATATAACCGACAAGGTTGAACGGGACGCGCCTCGCCAAAACGAGGCAAAAATTTTACATTAAAAAAAAATGATGAGTGTTGGAGTGAGGGTCAACTATAAGATCGGGAAATTAGGTATAGTAGGCAGAAGTTCCACAGTATACAAAATAACTAAAATCATCAGCGGAATACGAGGTGCAAACAATATTACATTAGTAAGAGTTTTCCTTTTTCTTTTTTCTTAACCAGCAGCACTTGGGTTTTCAGCCCTTCGGCCTAATGACATGTCATTGCGAGGCTGGGGAGCCTGTGGACTTTCCATCCAACTCGGTTAGGAGCTTTGCTCCTTCCCATTCACTGAGGGTTTATCTCAGGAGCCGTTCAGGTTATTCAGTCAAAATCCCGGTCGTTGACACTTCAAATGCTGACGCCCGGGCTTGAACCTTGAACACCTGATTGCTAGCGCAAAGTTGTAACCATTACACCAGCGCGGCTCCCATTAGTAAGAGATAAGCAATGAAATCTCATCACGACAGCAGAGGGACAGAAAACAAGATGGGCAGAGCATTTCAGAGAAACTCTGAACAAGGAACCATCAGAAACACAAATGAATGTTCCTGGGACTGAAAACGATCTAGATGTTAATACAGACTTTCCACGAAAAGAAAAAAATCATCACAGCAATCAAAGGTTAAAGAATGGAAAAGCTCCTGGGCATGATACCTTAAATGCAGAGCGACTTAAGACAGACCCTGAGATAGCAGCAGAACTATTAGAACTAATATTTGCATGTTGAGGAGAGGTTATTTATATTTCGTGCTTATTCCTGCCTTTTGCTTTTGCACGACTGTTTATGTGTATCCAATATTGATAGGAATGTAATGTCCAGGGTTCTCTTTTTACGTGCCTGGCGAATAAACATTAATTTACTTTTGTGCACACATCTCTTTCTCCAACGAACGTAATAATAACTGAGTGACGGTTTGTAACTTTACTACACACGACGAAACTTCAAAATAGACCCATTGATGTGGTCAGGCAATTAGAACATAATCCAGATTAATAATAATAATAATAGTCACTCATTTGCATGAACAATTATGAATGTTAAATATGCCATACAATAGTATACTTCCATGTAAAACAGGAATATACATTAGGGCTATCCACACACGCCAAAACACACATCTCCACCGTAAAACGGCTGGACACTGACTGCCCCCTTCGCTAACTCTCGTTTTCACCCGCCTCGTTAGCAATACTTTCACAGCCAGTCTCATCACGTGACATAGAGTGGCTATTTGAGTGAAATGGCAAAGTGCCAAACTCGGCGTTAAAATTAATGGATTTTCTACTCCCAACATTGCCCCCCTGTTCCCGAGCGGAAACCAAGGGTTTTCGCGTGAGAACAGTGGATAGTTAGCATAAGAATTATTAATCCATTAGGAAAGAAAAATCATACTGCTTAGAATAATATATATGAAATAGTAATTGTAGTACCAAATGACATGAAAACAGATATATGTAAACAGTTTAGACAAAATGTAATCCAATCTTTCAAAAAAAATGCAATTAAAGTCGTAGCATGAATGTTTCAATAGTATATCACCTGAAAACAAAACAAGATCAGACAATGTCAACATCTGGCACAAACAATTTCACTTTGCATTTACATTCCTTGACAATAAGTCTGCCAGAAAGTTTTCTGATCCCTTGATTGGAATAATTGTATATCTATATTCTTGGATAAGCAAAAACCATCTGTGTAATCTACTGTTTGTCGTAGTTTTTTTGATTTAGCGATGTTAGTGGACGGTGATCTGTCTGGAGGTAGAAGTGTGCGCCAAGTAAATAGCGTGATAACTTGCCCATACACCAAATGATGGACAAGAGTTCTCTTTCACTGGTGGAATACCGAGTTTCTGCTGGTAGCAACTTCCTGCTTACATACAAGCATGGATGTGGAGTATCATTGAACCATTGCAACAGGCAACCACCAATGCCAGTCTGAGAAGCATCAGTCCTCAGAAGAAATGGCATAGCGATATTAGGTAACACCAAAATAGGTGCCTTGGAAAATACAGTTTTAATTTTGTTCAAAGCTCCACTGCAAGTATCGGACCAAACAATTTTATTAGGAGCTCCCTTTTTAGTGAAAGATGACAGGACAGAAGAAATAGATGAAAAAATCGGAATGAACTTGTGATAGAAGTTAATGAGTCCTAACATGCTCCTGACCTGTTTCTTTGTCCGAGGGATATCTAATTCTAATATGCGTTTGACAGTGTGCTCATCAGGGTATAACATGTGGTTACCAACACGGTGACCAAGAAATGAAATTTCTCGACAACCAATCTGAACCTTTGAAGGTCTAACTGTCAAACCATGCTTTCTGAGTAGCATTAATAAAGATTTTAGTCCTGTGATATGTTCTTGCCAAGAACTATGGAATAAACAGATGTCGTCTATATATGTGATGACATCAGACCTATCTCCTAAGAGTCTCCGTATTATGCGCACAAAAGGCGCAGGAGCATTGACAAGGCCAAAACACATATAATTCCATTGGAATAAACCATATGTAGTCATAAATGCGGTTAGTGGTTTGGCTTTATCAGTTAAAGGGATCTGCCAATATCCCTTGGAAAGATCTAGTTTGCTAAAGTATGTAGCCTGGGATAGTTGTGATAAGAGATCCTCCAAAACAGGCATAGGCTCAGCATCTGTGAGAGTGACACTGTTAAGACGTCTAAAATCAATGCAGATGCGAAGAGATTTGTCCTTCTTTCTAACTAGAACCATAGGAAAAGAATAGGATGATTCAGAAGGAGAAATGATGCCCATGCGTAGCATATCCTTAAGTTCACTATCCACCTGAGATCTGTAGTGTAAGGGTATAGTATACGGTCTGAGTTTGATAGGGTGATCATCAGTCAATGTAATATCATGAGAGATAACATCAGTGCGACCTGGAAGTTCAGTCAGCACATCAGAGAAAGATTCTAAAACAGCAAGAGCCTGTTCTCGATAACTAGAATCTAAATCACCTGATACAGTTACATCTCTCCAAGATTCGGAAGATGTTAAAGGCAGCAGAGGAAAATTAAAAGAAATATTGCTCGCTGTAGAATCATCAGATTCCACAACAGCTGACAAAGTCTGTCGAACTAGTTCATCAGAAATACTGTGCAAGATAGGTTCTAACTCTGCAGGGCGCTCCACATACAATTTTAACATATTGATGTGAAATGTTTTAACTTTGCCCCTTATGTCAATGGCATAATCTACATCAGTTTTCTTCTCAACCACCTTAAAAGGGCCCTGCCAAGAAATTAGCAGTTTATTTTCCGTGGTCGGAAGAAGTAGCCATACTTGTTCTCCTGGTAGGAACGAACGTAATTTTCGAGATTGGTTGCAGCACAATCTCGACCTCTGTGAAGCATTACGTATCATACCTGATGCATAAGTACATGCATCTACAAGGCGTTGTCTGAGATCAATGACCAGTTCATAGCTGGTGCGGACAGTAACATCCTCCACTGATCCCAACAACAAATCCTTGAGTATGTGCATAGGACCTCTAGGGTTGGCACCATATACCAACTCAAATGGCGAAAAGCCAATGCTCTCATGGGGCACTTCTCTGTAAGCAAATAAGACTGCTGGTAACATTCGGTCCCAGTCACGAGGACATGTCTCGGTGACTTTGCCTAACAACTGCTTCAACGAGCCATTGAAACGTTCGCAAACGCCATTGCTTTCCGGATGGTATGGGCTTGTGAACGAATGCTTAATTGTTAACATGTTCTCAATATCTTTCATCATTTGAGACATAAATTGAGTACCACGATCTGATAAGATTTTATCAGGAAATCCTATGCGACATAAAATAACAAATAAAGTATCAGAGACAGCTGCTGAGGTGATAGTCTTCAATGGTATGGCCTCCGGCCAACGTGTACATAAGTCTGTACACGTTAGGATATATCGATATTCTCTATCTGACATGACTGACATAGGACCAACTATGTCAATTGCAAGCTTGGTGAAAGGCCGTAATGGCACATCAGTGACTTGTAAGGGTGCAGTGTGGTGCTTGCCCCTACGTGCTACCTTTTGACAAGTTGTACATGACCTGCAGTATAGCTTTACGTCTTTGTTAACGCAAGGCCAATAAAAAATTGAGGTGACACGAAACAGAGTACGCTTAATCCCCATATGACCAGCTAAAAGCGAGTCATAGGCAGTATTCAATACAATAGGTGTAAAACTCTTTGGATTAACTACCTGTCTCCTGACTAAAACATAGTTGTCAAAGCATCTAGTCAGTACTGAGTTTTTAAATTCAAACCAATAACGTGAAGTTTTTGTCTTCTTCACAAGCTTACTCGCTGCTAGAGCAAACAATGGTTGCAAAGCAACATCTTCGCGCTGTTTGGTCGCGAACGACTGGGGGGAAACATTATGAACATTCTGAAGAGATGATCTCTCACTAAATGGTATAGCTGGCTCTGCCTTGGATTCAGCGGCATGCTCGGCCCTAGTGACCACAGCGTTAGCCAACACTGGGTGAGATTCAACCCATTTATGTATCTCCTCTGGAGAGCAATCCTTAATACCTGTTATATTACCAAGGATAATGTCTGATACTGGTTGCTCAAGGACACATGCCCTTACCTTACCTGTAAAGAAGGGTGTGGCAATATCTATTTCTGCCACTGGGTAACACTCTATACTCCCACCAAATGTTATGCACTTCACTGTTTTACCAGTAAAGGCAGATTCATCAATTAGCGATCTACGGACTCCGACAGTGGTACAGCCAGAATCACGAAGGACACTTACATGCCTGTTATACAGAAAACCAGTATATAACGTGAGGCGTCCCACGTTCTCACAAGATGACATAGCATGTAGAGCATGCCCGCAAATTAATCTGGGCTGTGAACCAGGTTGGAATAAAGATTTGTACCCCTAACAATTGTCATCATTAAGTGAGCTAACAATACATGCATTGGCATGGTCGGCTCTCTTCTCATCATTCTTTTTTGTAGTTACACCTGCATTACTCTTATCATGATTGCTATTGTCATTATGCCCACAGTGTTTGTTAGTACTGTTTCCATAATATTTCTTATAAGGTCTATTCCTAGCACATGACCAACATCTGCCATTATTCATATTACCACTGTAGGATGCACTGTCTTGTGCGGGTCTATGATCCATCCGTTTGTGATGTATTTCCTCACCACGGCTAGAATTGTGCCGCCACTGACCTTGGTTTGAATAACCATAGTCTCGCCTCTGTGAGAAGTTAGATGGTGACCTCTGCCTTGGGAAGTTATATTTTCCTCGGTAGTTAGATCTATAGCTTTGCCTTACTCTGCTGTCCACACTCTGTGATCGAGGTCTATGACCACCATCTCTAAAGTCATGACGAGCCACACATACTGGGAGTGCATCCTTTAGAGTTGGTTTGTGAACCTCTTTATCTGGGTGAGCTGTCATATATTGTCTCCCAAGTATCTCCATTGCCTCAAGGTCTTTCGGTTTTCTTTCTTGAAAAAATGAGGCAAGATCGGTGCTACATGCCGACAACACCTTGTCACGTAACATTAGATCAAGTAAGCCAGTGAAGGTCTTATCAATTCCGGACAATTCTATCCATCGTTTAGAATATAATTTTATTAATGAGATAAATTTTCCAAAGTCAGCTTTCCTGCTAGGCAGACAGGAATGAAATTTATCACGGAATCCTGCTTCCGTAAGCTGAAATTTACGTAGCAATGTCTCCTTGACAACATCGTAGTCTTCTCTACTACCACTGTCCAGAGCAAAATAAGCCTGTAGAGCGTCCGCTGTTAAAAAATAGCATAATGTTGCACTCCAGTGACCCTTGGGGATCTTCAACGCACTGACCTTGAGCTCAAAACGTTGTAAGAAACTATCGACGCAGTCGATTTGTTGGTTGAAATTAGGCAATCGTATCCGGTTTGTGGTCACAAGTGTACTAGATGATGTGTTTGGAGCGTCCAACTCCACTTTTCTTAGGGCAACAGCAACATCTATATCTTTCTGAATACGCAATTTCTCTATCTCCAAATCAGTTGCTTTCTGAGCAGTTGCAGCAGCTAATCTTAATTTTTCTTGCTCAGCGTCAATCTTTAGTTTTTCTAGCGCAAGCGCTTGTGCAAGATCTTTTTCTTTCTCTTCCATCTTCATTCTCTCCAATTTCTCCTTTTGTTCTAACTTGTCCTTCTCCAAATCTTGTGTCTTTTTCTTCTCATCATGTTCTAACTGAAGACGTTTTAATTCACGTTCATTCTGTCTTTCAATTCTTGCATTATTGCTGTCAAATTGTGCAGTAGCAAACGCCTCTAGTTCCGCTCCTGATTTATTAAATTTAATCCCAATTTCTATAAAGTCCTGAAACGAAGACATAGTTTCCTACCAGAAACTACTTTCTGTTCAAAATATAGTGATATTTATAATGATGAACAATACAAAACTCAATACCTATGTAAGTCGTACAAACCCACCAAGGACTTAATTAGAATGTGTTAAATTAAGGTGATATTGTTAATGAACACTGCAGTGCTCAATACATGTTATAATAAAAAAAAAATATGCAAAATTATGCCATGTATATCAATGGGTCCAGACAAATGTAGAATGAAAAGATGAAGGCAATGATGTCAATGACAATGATGATGATGATGGTATATTTTCAAATACAACACACACAAAAACAAATAAAAATTAACCAACTAAGACAACAAAACCAATATTCTATATTAAAATGTAAACAAATAATAACTATTAGACACTACAAATAATTCACAACTAAAACGAAACAACCGTCACAATAACAACTAAGGAGAAGAAGGTATAGAAAGCACTATTACAACAACTGACAATGTGAGACATATAAACGAAACAATAACAAAACGTGATACCTAACGCCACATCTAAACAAAAATGAAATGTTCGCAATGCAAAAAAGGACTGTCAGTATGAATGCGTCAAAGCGCTAAAATTCCTTAAATGCAAACCTCACATAAACCTATAGAAAATCACCTTTCATCATACTTCCGAAGATGAATGAAAAAAAATGATACCTAAAAAAAAATGGCAACACTGAACATATAGAAAAGAAAAAAAGAAAAATAGCAAAGATGGAGCACGCTATGAAAGCACAAGATGCTTTAAACAAGCTGTTAAAATGAAACTAGACGTATCTTAAAATGCAGACTAAAGTATTTTGGTCTGAACACGGCGTAACGTAGTTTACACTGTCTCGCATGAATCAGGAACACTGAGCTAAAAATAGAACCTATAGTTCTGAAAACTTGTGTGATAATATGTCGTCTTGTCGAACTGTTTTATTTATTTCTTAATAATAAGGTCCGTAAAGTTTCTTTTATAGATTTATAAATGTTAGTACACGTATGGTCCCTGAAAGCCTTCAATGTTTTTGGAAAAACTAGGTCCTCCGTTCGTCTTTAAAATATTCCATAAACAAAAATCATGCGTGTTTGTTGACCTAAATTCCTGCTGACGTTAAAGGTCACGGGGCGTGGCTAATTTGCCGGTGTGCGTCAAAAACTTTCGTTTGCACGGGAAGGTCATTTGCCCGATTGCTGGTTTCACAGCAGTGTTTGCAAAAAGGTTAGTTTGCACGAAAGTTCATTTACATGAACAAAAAGTCATTGTTATACAGCGCAGCACTTCAAAATAGCTTAAAACACGTTGCATTGAAAGTGCATCTGAACTCCTGTTTCATGTTCAATCATGTTATAGTTCAATTGATGCAAATGCATTTTAGATAAACTTGGTGCACATAATTCCTTCAGGCATAAAAATTCGCGAGGCACAATGGCTTGGCTACCCATCTGTTGGGGAGAGGTTATTTATATTTCGTGCTTATTCCTGCCTTTTGCTTTTGCACGACTGTTTATGTGTATCCAATATTGATAGGAATGTAATGTCCAGGGTTCTCTCTTTATGTGCCTGGCGAATAAACATTAATTTACTTTTGTGCACACATCACGGTTTGTAACTTTAATACACATGACGAAACTTCAAAATAGACCCATTGATGTGGTCAGGCAATTAGAACATAATCCAGATTAATAATAATAATAATAGTCACTCATTTGCATGAACAATTATGAATGTTAAATATGCCATACAATAGTATACTTCCATGTAAAACAGGAATATACATTAGGGCTATCCACACACGCCCAAACGCACATCTCTACCGTAAAACGGCTGGACACTGACTGCCCCCTTCGCTAACTCACGTTTTCACCCGCCTCGTTAGCAATACTTTCACAGCCAGTCTCATCACGTGACATAGAGTGGCTATTTGGGTGAAATGGCAAGTGCCAAACTCGGCGTTAAAATTAATGCATTTTCTACTCCCAACATTGCACAAGTCTGGAAAACAGGGACAACACCAACGGAGTGGAACAAAGGAATAATTGTCAAATTGCCCACGAAGGGAGATCTTGCAGACTGCAATAATTGGAGAGGAATCACTCTTCTCTCAGTTCCCAGCAAAATACTAGGCAGGATAATTATACAGAGAATTTCAAAAGCAGTAGTCCACAAACTGAGGAAAGAACAAGCATGATTTAGAAAGAACAGAAGATGTGTAGATCATATATTTACCCTCAGGAACATTATAGAGCGGTGCTCAGAATGGCAAAGACAGCTGTACATTAATTTCCTTGATTTTGAAAAGACTTTTGACAGTATACATAGGGACAGTTTATGGAAAATACTGAGGGCTTATAGTATTCCAAGCTGCAAGAGTCAATCATAAAAAGCCTCTATGCCAACTTTACGTGTAGCGTTGGGCAGAGCAACCTAACCTTTGAGGTGAAGACAGGAGTACGACACGGATGCTCCTTAGCAACCATTTTTTTAAACAGTCATAGACTGGGTGATGCGCCAGACAACAAAGGGCAGTCCAAGAGGAATAAGATGGACTACATTTTCTACATTGGAAGATCTGGAGTATGCAGATGAAATTGCACTACTAGCACATTCACATCAATGCATCCAGGAAAAAACGGATAGACTCAATAAGTATTGCCAGCAGGTGGGCTTGAACATCAATCTAAAGAAGTCAGAGGTCATGACGCTCAATGTGAGCAACCCTGAGCACATATCAGTAAGAAATCAGCAACTGGAACAGACAGATGCCTTCTCATACCTAGGATGCGTAGTAACACCAGACGGCGGAGCAAGCAAAGACATCAACAACAGAATGAACAAAGCAAGAACAGCCTTTTTTAGTCTAAACAACATCAGGAAGTCCTCTCAGCCCAGCAGAAGCACAAAATTAAGATTATATCAGAGCCGTGTACTTTCTGTGTTTCGCTATGGTGCGGAATGCTGGAGAGTTACAGAGAAAGAAATGTCGAGATTGTCCTCTTTTCACACAACACGCCTCAAGAAAAATTCACCGAATCTTTTGGCCGAATATCATCACCAACCAAGATCTGCTAACTCGGAGCAAGCAAGAGGACATGCACACCATCATAGCTGGCAGATGCTGGAGCTGGGTTGGCAATGTCCTCAGAAGAGACCCCGATGCCATCACAAGAACAGCTTTGCTATGGACAACTGAAGGAAAACAAAAGAGAGGCCGACCAAAAACAACTTGGCGGAGGACTGTGGAGGCTGAGATGCAAAGAATGAACCAAAGTTGGGGTACTGTACGAAGGATGGCCACCGACCGAGCAAAGTGGAATCAATTTGTTGTTGCCCTACAAGACACCACGAGGTGTGGTGGGCACTGACTGCTTTGACGGTCGGCGGCTAAGGATCAAAGAAGAGGAAGGTAGAAATTATAATTAACTCGAAAACTTCCTGTAGGATAGATATTTTACGGTACAAGTAAACAATAATAGATCCTATGTTTATTAACAACATAATGGAATCCCACAGGGATCAGTAATATCACCTTTAAAATTCACCGTTATGGACAACGGCCTTCGAGACGAGTTTAAAGGCTTAATAAGCAACTTATCTCAGTTTGCAAATGATACTGCGACATGTAGAACAGGGAAAAATCGTTTATTCCTCTGTAAGATCGTGCGAACACAAAAAGATAAAGTATTCGACTGGATGCACGAGTGGGGATTCAATCTAAACGTTGAAAAACTGTAGAAATTATCTTCAGTAGATGGCATGTAATTCAAAATATTTTAATTGATAGTAAACTTAATGAGCAAAAAGTATTAACAGCAAAAATCCCTAGATTTCTGGGTATGATACTAGATCAGCAAGTAAACTGGAACAAACACATAGAATTATTAGTAGAAACAGTAGGGGACTTATTAACATGCTAAAATATATAACAGAAAGTGGCTGAGGTGTCTGCAATAAGATAATGATTACATTCTATAAATCCTTCGTTAGAGGAAAACTTGACTATACCAATGTTGTCTATGAATCAGCCCCTCCTAGCAATAAGAAAATATTAGAAACGCCCAAAACCAGGCACTTTTAATAATAACAGGTGCTTAAAAGGAAACATCAGTAAAGGCGTTAGAAGTAGCGATAGGCATTATACCTCTGGAGCTAAGAGGAAAAGAGCAGAGATTCAGCCACAAGCAAAAGTGGCAAAAGATCCAACTGGTCAGGCACACAAAACCTTTGAAAGGGAAAACAAATATATAGGACTGTCGCACAATTTGGGTCGATACAGCTCCGGCTGTATTGAGCGACCTTTTTTGTGCGTACTGAATTATGTGCTTTATTCAGCTGTTATCGCATTTTAGTTATTTACATTCCAACAGGTAATTGGTAACTTCAAGTCATTGTTTACACTTCTTCCTGTAATAATTCTACTTGTCTGTTTCCTGTTCATCCCTGCTGAAAGAGTAGACGGAAGATGCAATCATGACCGACAGAAATGCTGGTAAAAGTCTCGTGTACCAAACATTGGGCTCGCCGGATTAACACGGCGTACGCCCCAGCAATGTTATTTAGCGCTGATATGGCTATTGTGATTCCCTCATTTCTCTCGTGGAAAGAGCAACACCCAGCTGGTTACACGATGAACGTTTGTTTGCACAGGTACAGAGCAGTAAATTTTCCAGGTGGTGACATTTTTTAGGTACGCACTGAAGAATACGGAATGTTGTAATAGCTTCCGGATATAATTGCTACGAAGACATTATTTGTGATAATGTTGGTAGTTGAAGTTGCAATGAATAGCGCGAATCGACGCTTATAACTATTCCATATTTGGAAAGTGAGCTTTTAAATAACACGCATAATGTTCCTATGAGGAATTTTTTTGAATAGACACCATCAAATCACGCCTCATTGAAACTATTAACCGGCATTCGAGATGTAAACATAACAACATTTCTGATTGGAACCTGGTCTAATAGTCAACAACAACGTGCGTGGGACGAAAGTTGCAATATAACCTGACAGTTTAGTCAGTTGAAAGTACTGTGAAATTCAACTCGTCAAGAGACTAGTCAGACAGCCAGAGTAAAGAATAGGATCAGAATTCCATTTATCGGACTGGACCTTGTTTGAGCTTCTTGAGGACCTATATCCAAGGAAAACTCTATCTTTAGTAACACGAAAAACCAGAATAATTAGGAATCTGAACACGAGGTCATAGTGGGAACTTATTGCAAAGTAACACACCAGAACACGTGGAAAAGGCATCTTAAACAATTTGCCTTAACTATTTCTCTGAGCCAGGAGCCAGTCTGTATTCCCAAAACAGATTTTGGGGTAAGATGTACATTTATAGTTCTATATTTTGCATTATAAACACGTTAAATAAAATGTATATATTGACATGTGAATATTGTGTGAAAATTGCAAGTAGATATTCAAGTTATACGAGGCTGGAAACCTAAGCATATAGAATGATGTTTTCATGAACCACCACTGCAAGGGCTGGTGACTGTTCTATGCGAGTTTCTTATAGAGACCCAAAAGCAGAGGTAGTCCCAAGTTCTATATGGAGCAGGAAGTGAATGATGAGAGATATGGTGTACATAAGTACGCGTATTATATTGTTAAAATTTTCAACCAATCTAGCTGTATATGTAAACCTATTTAATCTAAATGAAAAGAAAGATTTTCAAGATTAATTCCCAGAGAGGGTAAAGTTCTGAGGTAGATGGGATGGTTGAATGAAATGAGGTTGGGGAGGGGGGGAGGGGGCACACGAGTGTATGTCAGGAAAACTCAATACTCAAGAGCATATTTGTTCCCTTCTTTTGTGATACTAGTTGGAGGTACAAATTAGGGTACTCTCTCTGGAACAAGTGAGGGTATAAATGGCTTGAAGTCGACGCTAGACACCATAATCAGACATGTCTTAGAGACTCTTGACCAGCTTTGTGATTACTCCCTGATACTTCTTGGAACGTGTCACAACATTCAGACTTGACCAGTGACGATTGAACCAGTCATCTATCTGCAAAGAACCAAACATCAGCGGGAGCAGAAACCATGAAACAATTGGCAGCTAAGTATAAACTTAAAAGCTACCAAGTGAAATGTCCATTTTTTTTGAAAACTGTAATATACCCTGTGATGATTACCCTTTTTTTAACAGAATTACTCATTGTTAAAACTGTTAAACATAATTGATTACACTGACAAACAACATTTTTCTTTCTTATATAAGAATAAGTGTTCTTAGGTCAGTTTCTTGCGCTGATTTCAAATTTGAAATCCGTTTATCTCTATCACGTCGGGTTCTTAAGATATTTGTGAATAAATATATTTTTGGGAAACCGTTATTTGCTCCGTTTCATTTTTACTATATAACTTTTTAAAAATTAATAAAATGCAAAATAATTCTACTTTTTATACTGCTAAAAGATGCATGACATATGTTACGTTATATTTCAAATAGTTACTGTATTTTGAAATAATTCTGAGTGAAATATGGCTTCTAGAAGTTGTAGAAATTCAGCTGATCTGTTCTGTTACGTGTGCGGTTATTTTACCGATCGTGTTCACCAGAAAAACTTTACAACATTGCTAAAGAAAGCATATGAACTTTATTTCGATTCGAAAGTTGATGATGCAAATAAATCTTGGAAGCCAAATGCAGTTTGTTCGACTTGTGCAAATACATTGGCAGGTTGGTTACGAAAATCGCCGAAGCATAAGTCGATGCCTTTTGGAGTGAAAGTAATATGGCGTGAACCGACAAATCACGCTACTGATTGTTACTTCTGTTTGACAAATATCCATGGTTTCACTTTTAAAACTAGAAAGTCTGTGGTTTATCCAAATATTGAATCGGTTTCGAAACCAGTGCCTCATGATTCAATCACGTGTCCGATCCCAGTTCCCCCAGAACAATATCCGTTGGACGTGATGAACCATCAGAAAGTGATAGTTTACCTGCTTTAGAAACTAATTCTGACTCGGATTATATACCGGTGAATGATGGTGTTCACTTAATTAACCATTCAGAACTTTCAGATCTAATACGTGATCTCGCTCTCACCAAAGGACAAGCGGAATTACTCGGTTCGCGACTCAAAGAATGGAATCTTTTAGCGCCCAATACTCCGATATCTAAATTTCGTCATAGACACAGAGAACTTGTTCAATACTTTGAGATGGATGATGACATTTGCTATTGCAAAGATGTAAAAGGTCTAATGGTGCACCTCGGTCATGAGCACATAGTCAACGAATGGTGACTTTTCATCGACTCTTCCAAGACTAGTCTAAAAGCCGTGTTATTGCATAATGGAAATTTATTTTCATCAATTCCAGTCGTCTACTCTGTTCATATGAAAGAAACGTATGACAATATGGCTATACTTTTGGCAAAAATAAAGTACAATGACTACCAATGGCGGATTTGTGGAGACCTAAAGATCATTGCAATTCTCACGGGCATGCAGACTGGGTATGCTAAATTTTGTTGCTTCCTATGTAAATGGGACAGCCGCAACAGACAGGAACATTATGCAAGAAAGGTGTGGCCTATCAGGGATCGTATGCAGCTCTGGCATAAAAATGTAATACACGAGCCATTAGTTAACAAAGACAGCATCATTTTACCCCCGTTACATATAAAGTTGGGGCTCATGAAGAATTTCGTAAAAGCGTTAGATAAAACGAGCAAAGCTTTCACTTATCTTCGAGAAAAGTTTCCGCAAATTAGCGATGCAAAGATAAAGGAAGGTATCTTTGTAGGACCTCAGATTAGGAAAGTTATTGCAGACAAACAATTCGAGAACTTGTTACATGGTAGTGAACTTCGCGCATGGATGGCATTCAAATCGATCGTCGATAGCTTTCTGGGAAATCACAAATCTGTCGACTATGTGCATATTGTTAAGCAGTGCATAGATGCATACAGAATTATGGGCTGTAACATGTCCCTCAAAATCCATTTGCTCGATTCGCATCTTGACTTTTTCCCTGACAACCTTGGCGAAGTCAGCGATGAACATGGAGAACGATTCCATCAAGATATCGCCGTAATGGAGTCACGTTTTCAAGGACGGTGGAGTGTGACCATGCTTGCCGATTATTGTTGGATGCTTCATCGCGATGTACCACATGCCATTCACCGACGAAAGTCGACTGCAAAGAAATTCAAGCCTACATAACTGTTATACTTCTTGTACAAATGATGTTGTAATACTGTATGCGTTGTTAAAAAACTTCAATTGCGTATTTCTAGAGATCCAGACCTGATAGAGAAAACGGTTTGCAGATTTAAAAACAGCGCATTAAAATTGACCAGAAAAACATAGAAATGTTAGAGAAAGAAACAAAAATTTTTTTTTGTTAGCCAGTGTTATTAAATTTCGTATTTGTATATTGTAACAGTCCTATTTCATGACCACCAGGAATGTAACGATATCTTTTCTGTTTACTGTTATTGTATGGATGTATTAATGCGCCACTAGAATGTTGAAGGCTGTACGATCTACCCCAAAGTTCCTGCACGGTGTTACTGTAGGTTTCTGTGCGTGCGTAGCTCACCCGGCGTTGAGGCGCTAACAGGGTGTCATGTTGACATTCAAACATCATACATATCTTGAATGTGAAGTACTCGAAGTTTGTGTGGGTTGATAAGTTATGTGGGTGTGTAGACAACACGAATGCGTTTAGGCTCTTTGACAGGTAAACGTGCACCCACTCACTCACATGCAGTAGTCAGTAATTGTTGCAACTGCTGGAACTTTTCAACCATTTATTTACGAGACACAGTGACATCAACAGTTACAGTCAAACGAACGAGGATCAAGGACATCATATAAACTGGAAATGACTGGCAAAACATCTGGCATTATAAAGCTTGAACCACTCATCTATCAGGACGTTATCGACAATGGTCTGTCCTTTAACACATAGTTCATACTGCAGCTCACGTACCACTGACTCAGCGCGTCAGGTACTTTAAACAACTCCGTCGTACCAAAAGGCGAGTTCTCAATTGCATAATAATAATAATAATGTAATTCATCTAGCATAATACGACAGATACATCTTCTTCTGTTCAAAGATATCGGCCGTAATGTCGGGCCTCTATAATAATGTAAACAACTTGTGTATTCTTCATAGGTAGGCATAATCATCCATGCCGAAACATACCGCCAACATGCGGTTTTCATAATAATATATCTTTACTGGGCTTCTGTATAACAGTTAGACGAATAGTCTTAGTTGGCTACAACGAGCACAAATAATGGACTCTGCATCTCAAAGAACTGTGAGCTCTACTCACAGGTTGCCACAAAATGTTCTGCAACTTAGGCATAATAATTAAGTTTCTTTTACCTTTGACAGAATCCGAGAAATACACAAATAACAACTGTCGTCATTCTTGACGAACAGAATAACTCTGGGGAGAATCACTGACATCACAGTCACACTGAAGACTATCTATCCCCCAGATAATGCAGAGAAGTACCACGGACATACTAGTCCGGTCAGAACCCAGATCATCACTCGCTGACGGAAGTCTCCCCGTTCGCGCTCAAAAAACTTGCGCATGTGTAGACAGCACAGATCTGAGTAAAGCTAACCCCGACTTAAGACAGGTCAACAACAATGAATAAAACAAAGGGAAGATAACCCCAAATCAACCTGTCCCAGGGAGTTCATAAACAGTTCTCTAACTTAGATCATCAAAAGTATTAAATAGAGTTACGTCTTATGAAACCGTGAAAAACGACAGCAACAGATTACCGCACCCTCTGGATAAAAAAAAATGAACCACATTTTTTTTTTTTAAATACATCAATGAGCAAGATACAACATGCTCATAACGCATGAATGATGCGCCGATGAAACATACAACATAAAATAATGTCTTAATGACAGGCTCAATCGACGCACAATAGAGCGTCTATTGAGAACAACAAAATCACCTCACAAGATAAGAGAAAATATTTTCTCAAAATAAAACATATCCGGAAGGTACCATCAAAGAAACCTCAGTTGCTGGCAATGCTAACAAAAATCACATACATATCAAAAAATGCAATATTATAGCAATGCGAATGACAACATATATCGAGAAGTCATATATATATATATATATATATATATATATATATATTATATAAATATATATATATATATATATATATATATATATATATATATATAATATATATATATATATATATATATATATATATATATATATATATATATATATATATATATATATATATATATATATATATATAATAGCTTCACTGTATACACAGACGGGTCAAAAGATGAAGAAGGACAATTAGGAGCAGGAACAGCAATACAAAGATGGACAATTTATAAAAGATTTAAGTAACAGGTAACACATCCATCTTTACAGCATAATTAGTGGCAAACCTAAAAGCTTTAGAAATAGTTCCAGAAAACCCACCAAATAAAGCAACCATTTTCGTAGATTCCCTTGCATCAGTACTAACAATCAGAACCAGAAATGGATGTAACAGGTTAGATATTATAGAAGGGACCCCAAGATGCAGCAATAGTGAATGCAGTCAGCGACCCATAGCTGTACTGCTTGCATCAGGACCAGCGAACCAGAGCTGGTCAAGACCGCACTCCACCTCCACGTGGTGGTCCTGGAAACAGTCTGCAGCAGTGCAGTCTGGCTGAGCAAGTGCGGATCGCAATGGGAAGGCAAACCCGGTCCTTAAAAAATGCCGTGCTGAAGTCGGATGTGTCGACCGAAAGGTGCAGATATCACAGCTTAGGCGTAAACAGACACAACGCAACCACCGTCTTTTTCAGGGCGAATGAGGAAGAAGAAGAAGATATTATAGAAGAATTACTACAGGTCAAACATTTCTACAAACTGCATGATCCAGTGTCACACTAACATGAATACCAGCACATGTTGAGATAGCAAGAAATGACCCGGCAGACAAAGAAACCAAAGGGGGAAGTACTAGTTATTACAAAATTGAATTTGGCCAAGAGAAATTTGAAATTAATAGCTTAATTTCTCAAGCAATAACTAAAGAGTGGATAATAGCATTGGACCAAAGCAAGAAAATGGAAAACACTCATATAAAATCCTGAAAAGCCAAGCAAAAAATGTCAACTACAAGATGATCTAAAATTACCAATTAATAAAAAAAATTACTAAGGCTCACGCTTGGAACTGGATATTTCATGATAAAGGAACCCGTATGCGAAGAGTGTCAAGAACCAAATACAATTAGACACTTTCTGGTGGACTGCAAAAAAATATGGCCAGTAGAGGAAAAACATTAAGACATACTGTAGTAACCACAAGGTAGAGATTAATGTAGAAAAACTCAAAGGTACTAAGACTACGCCAGAAATACATAAGTTAATAAAACATTATACTGCAAAGCCAGTAGACTACAGAGGTGGAAGATTGCCCCAGATAAATACGGATTGACTAAATAATCCTCCAGTAAACATCAAATGCATACCAATTTAGACAATATCATTTTCTGGATAATAAAACTATGTGAACTATAACTGCAAAGGAAAAATACATACTAGAGATACTATAGTAAAAAGCATAAAATAAATACAAACAATAACATATTACAATAAATGAAACGCGTCATGATATAACCAACATCTCCATGTATATGGTAGAGGGCTGAAAGGGGAGTTCTACAAAGAAAAGTAGCAAACACCTTAATTAACAAAAAAATATTTGTATGCGTTTTTACGGTATAATTTAAAAATTCAAATTACTGAATGAATTATAACATATGTCAGAAGTATTTTCCCGAGGAAGGTTGGTCGCTGTGACGATACGTTTGTGCGTGTGCTTTTCCGACCTTTTCTCCCTTCCTCATTGTCCTATTATTTGGCATATTTTATGCACTTTCATTTTTGCTCTGACCACTCCCTAGACTTGTCTGCGTTTCACCAGGTGAATCGTAGTATTATAAGGCTAATTAGACTGGTCAGCTGATAATACTTTTATCACTTAAGTTGTCTAGCGCCTTTGATAGAGACGGCCATTGTCGACACAAGGTGGTCGCGCACGCTCGATGGAAAGAACGCCAGATTGGCTGTCTAAGAAATCCGTCTGGGGGATGTACGTTAACACAGGTGATAGTGTGTAATCACTTCCGCTAGACCATCTATGTAACAATAGTACTTATAACCTGTCAGAGGAGACAATATAGGCGGAAGGTATTAGATAGGAAATAAGTTCACCGATGTGTTTGTTAGTTTGCACAAGTGCAATTGGAAATATTAAAGCCATATTTGAAAGAGGTCACAAGTTTCAATTTGAAAATCGATATTTCAAACCACAAGGTGGATAGCAGTGATATAACACCCCGACCCACATAGTTCTACAGATTCTGGATTGGTTTAATTTGAGAGCCGGAATAGACTTTAGCTTTCATTGACAAGTTTGTCGGAAATACCATCTGGGACTTGAACTGAGAAATGAAAATATAATCTAGCAAAATCGGATACATAAATCAGACTGCATCAAAGTAGCAACTCCCAGGCCCAGAGCGACATCGGACTACAATTCCGAATTATAAGTGACATCTTTTGTAACTTAGAAAAGAAAACCCGCTTTTTTAAATACAAAAACTAGAGACTTCAGGAATCAGAACAAAAATGGTAAAAGGGATTCTGAAACTACCCCAGATCAAAGGTTTGAAGCAGCTTATCAACGTTGCTGTGTCTATTTTACTGTGTCAGGAGATTGTATATCTGTAATGATTTGATTGACGTGTTTGACACTTTGGTATGGGTGGTTTGCCTGTTTTGCGTTCTATTTCGTGTCTACGCCCATTTTCTGTCTTATTGCTCTTAATAGCTAAATTCTGGCGTTAGCCTTGTCAATCTTGCGTGGGCCAGACTAAAATCCTCCCCTTGTACGCGTGGGACCGCGGTAAATGCCTAAAGTCTTTTATATAGCGATTCTTTGCGAGCGGCAGGTTTGAGTTTTCTTTGAGTTAAAGATGACCCGTCAGCACGGGGGAATTCCCTGCCCTTTTATTTTATACAGTCCTCGGTTTGTCATCCCGAACGCAGGTAGCTCGTAGAACGGGGAAAGCGTTGTTAATATTACGTTGTTTTTCCATCTCTAGAGGCGGCCGGAAAAGCTTCCCCGTTGGGTCTTACGTCTGTTTTGTTTCATCTCCAGAGAGAGTTAAGGCTTTACTGCTTTTTTCTTTGATACATGTTGTCGTTTTCTTTAATAAACAAATTTATGTGTACCGTGAGGTCAGAATCAATTCTCTTCAAACTTTCACTTGATGTTTACTGTTGTATGTCCATACTGTAATAGATTTTATCGTATTTTAACATTTAGAGGACGGACTGGGGTTAAGACACCTAAACATAGTCCGAGTATGGTTGGGAAGTGGAAATCAGATATCAGATTTTTATTGCACTTTTTCCCAGGAGTCTTACCTCCCTCCACATTTCATTTTCTCTACTTTCCCATTACTCGGTCATATTCTGTCTAATCTCAAACATTCACTAATTCTCTTACTCGCAACAATATCCCATTTGGGGTGAGTGTAAACATTTATTTTACCATGTGAATTTTTACATGTCTATACTTGCTAAGTGGTTATACAAGGCATAGGAGGCTGACAACCTCAGCATATGAAAATTGTATGTTCATAAACCACTACATCAAGCACTGGTGTTTACTTAATGTTAGTTTGCAAGGAAAGCTAAAGCAGAAGCGACCCCAGACTCCAAATGGAGCAGTGAGATGATTACCTCACGTGTGCTTAGAGTGCAAAGTATCATTTGGTGAGATATATGTACCTTGTTAATTGTAATTCAGGCAAGCCATTGCACTAGCGCTCCCAGACACAATTTCCCCCTTTAAGTTACCAGAAGAATAATGGTGGTTTCTAATCATATTCCTTGAGTTATAATGTGTATACTCCGGGAAAATAATTATTCAGAGAGGCTAACATTGGTGGGTGGACAGCGAGACAATGCGCATGTTAATCTTCAGCCCACAGATGTACTTAGCAGAGGCATTTATTATTTTATTGTTCCTAAAGTTCGTGGTACGAAGTTACACATACAAAAGACCAGTCTGAAGAGTCAGGCCACTATCGTGTGATTCCAGAAGCTGGGTGCGACACCAGATACCTATATTGGAAATGTTGTGAAGACACTCACCTTGACATTAGGAGTGAAGTTCATCTGGACGCCTCTAGAGAGGAGTCCTCAACACAAAAGACCTGACAACCAACCATTGCAGTACTCAGCCAGTTAAGATTTTTGTAACAGGTGCACGCAACGGACACTTCATCCATATTTACTTAAATTTGTTAAAGACTAATTGATTATAAAATTTGTTATATGTTATTTTACAAATTCATAGTTGAAATTCAGTTCTTATAGATAATAGAATGCATGAATGATCTGAAATCTTATATATATATATACAGCTACAGAGCCAAAAATACTTATAACAAGAATTTCGCTGGATTAAACCAGCTGTTGGCTCGAACAAGCCAAACCATTGCTTAAAACTTTACAAGAGGTACCGGATCAGATATTAGTTAAAAGTGATCTGCCCTATGCAACATTGTTCTTGACTTCTGAATTATGTTGTGAAAAATCCCTTGAGATAGAAGCATCATTATCTTTCTATCCACAAGTCTGCCAAAATTAATCTTGATCAAAGGTAGACACCTTTGGAGACCCATTTTAGATATTCTTGAGTTTTGGCCACTTCTGGACGACTACTGCAGAGCAAAGGGGAGACAAATCCCGGGACAGTAATTCTACAAAATCGTTTACAGTTGTCATTTTTCCATTACTTATGAATACTTTTGGCAATAATCTTAAAATCTCCTGTGCGAAATATTATTTACCTGATGCTTATTCATTATTTATTTTTAGTAATCGTTAGTTGATTTATAGATTCTTGTTCTCAGTTTTTTTTTCTTTGTCTACTAACTTGTAAAGCAGTAGTGTATATTTATATTCTTCGTATCAATTACATAATCACTATAGACTAGCAGGGGTTGTGTCCATACTCTCAATACTTATTACGGCATTTATATTATAACATACCTGTGTCATTGAGAGAATAAATGGTAATAACGTGGTAACTTATTAGTAATAAAAAATGAAGAATAGAATGACAAGGGAGTTATCCACTGCCATTAGATATTGTCATGATAAGCATGACGTGTGTTTCAGGGCATGAGTGAGTGAATGTTGCATTGTTACATGTTAGTTGACAGAGTAAAATTCATGAGTGTAGCTATTTTGAGTAGAGATAACGTTAGATCGTGGAGTGCATGTTCTACAGTGAACGCGGTTAGTGTGGTTGAAAGTCTGAGATAGTGGAGTCTCTGGTCTATGCCGTGGGAGATGGTTTGTGTGTGAATATATGAGAAGTTGGACTACATTACTACATGCTTATGATTATTTAGAATATGCACTAGCACTTTCGTATGAGATCTCAAATAATATTTTGTGGACGTGCTTCATTGTCTTGCACTATGGAGCTACATAGAGTTGTGCCGTAGTTGTAATATTAATAATAATAAACCCTTCAGTCATAACTGAGGTTGCAGCCCTCGGCTGCTTATTTTCCTGGTGTTCCTTTCGACGTTTTCTCCTCTCATCTGTGTGTTGTTTGAGCTTCTTTTCGCCCAAACTGACGTGGCACGGCAATATAGTATCGCCACTAGGTGCGATCGGCAGTTTCTATGTCCAGTGCCCTCATATCTCTCTTGCACACATCTTCTAATCTCAGCTCCGGTCGCGCAGCAGTTTTTTTTTACCATCTGCGAGTTGTCCGTGGAAGATATCTTTTGGGATGCGACCATCTTCCATGCGGCGTACATTGCCAAGCCAGCGTAGTCTGCGCTGTCTAAGCACTGTATTCATGCTTAGAAACCCAGCACGTGACAACACCTCGACCTTTGTAACTTTATCTTTGCACGAAATGCCGAGGATGTGGCGTAGATGGAAGGTATTGAGCTGTCTTGCTTTCTTAGCATAGATTGTCCCTGTTCCACTACCATATAGAAGTGTGCTGGTGACGCAGGCGTTATGCACCGCAGCTTTGGTATTCATTGTGAGTTTGCAGTTTCCCCAAACACGCGATGTGAGGCGGGCACAGGTTGCTGCAGCTTTGCCAATGCGATTGTCAATTTCTGTGTCCAGAGAGAGTTTGTCATTGATGGTAGACTACATGTATGTGAAAAGTGCACCACTGCTAATTCATAGTTATCGATAGTGATAACTGGTACGGCATCCACATCCCGACTCAGCACATCTGTTTTCTTTAGAATTTTGTGAGGCCAACGTCCGTGCATGCTTGGGTGAAGCGATTCATCAAGCTCTGAAACTCCTGTTGGCTTCGAGTGAAGACTGCAGCGTTATCAGCGAATAACAAGTATCCTATAGTGACGCTTCTGATTTTAGTTTTTGCCTTCAGCCTTGTGAAGTTTAACAGTCGGCCATCTGACCTGGTGTGAAGGCATATTCTTTCAGTTGCATTTCTGAATGCATGTTTCAAGAGTAAGGCAAAGAAGATCCCGAAGACGGTTGGAGCCAGAGCACAGCCTTGTTTAACGCCACTTCGTATATCAAAGGGCTGTGACGTGCTTCCAGCGTACTGGACTGTTTCCTTCATGTCCTCATGGAATGACTATCATTTCCAGCATTTTAGAAGGGCAGCCTATTTTCATGAGGATTTTAAAGAGTCCATCCCTACTAACCAAGTCAAATGCCTTTGTGAGGTCTATAAAGGCGATATATAATGGTCATTTCTGCTCTCTTGATTTTTGCTGAACCTGGCGGAGAGAGAAGATCATGTCTGTTGTTGATCTACCAGCTCGGAATCCACACTGTGACTCTTTATATATGCGCTCAGCTAACTTGTGTAGTCGCATTATGATGACTCTGGCAAAAACCTTACCAACAATTCTAAGAAGAGAGATGCCTCTGTAGTTATTGCAATCACTTCTGTCTCCTTTAGTTTTATGCAGTCTTACAATCTTAGCATCTCGCATGTCTTGAGGAATAGTTGTCTCTTCCCAGCACCCTATGCAGGGGACGTAATAGCGTGCTCTTACAGCATTTGATTAAATCAGGAGGAATCCTATCACTGCCTGGTGTTTTCCCAGAGGCCAAGCTATCAATAACCTTGCTGAGTTCCTCTAGTGTTGGTTTGGCATCCAGCTCCTGCATAGTTGGCAGACATTTGACAGCATCAAGGGCTGCAGGCGTGACGGTATTTTCTCTAGCGTAAAGCTCAGAGCAGTGCTCGACCACCTCTCCATCTGATTACCCTTATCGGTTAGCTTCTCTCCGATGATGGTTTTTAGCTGTACCGTCTTACTTTTTTTTTTTGGGGGGGGGGGGGGGAGAACCAAGGTCTCTCTTTATACTGTCATACATTTGTCTAGTGTTGCCTGTTTGCACTGCGGTCTGAATGCTCTCACTGAGCTGGAGCCAATAGTCATTTGTACAACGTCGAGCAGTTTGTTAAACTTTGCTTCTCTTAGCCTTCAGGACATGTAGGGTTATAGCACTCAGTGAACGTTGTGGTAGGGAATGCAGTCAAGGGAAGAGGATAGTACAGAAATTAGGAACATTCAAGAAAACATGTAAGTTAAGAGGTATGGATCATACGGTTACGGGGTAAACAGGTTGGCGTGATAGCCGCTGTGTCACCAGGGCACAATTAAAAATATGGGATTAAGAATATAACGAGATTCGTGATTGGGCCCAGGTCAGGTGGCCAGACCAATCAGAAGGAAAGGACTGTTAGCGGTCAACGGGGGAATGGAAAAAATAGTGTTTTTCACGTGCAGTTGGAGCAGAGACGTTCGACAGGAGAGTGGTGGCAGAGCAGTTAGTCAGAGTCGTTGGCTCGATCTGAATTAGTTCTAACAGATTCATATTGGTGTTAACAAGGTGTTCGTAGATGCAGCATGTTCTAATTCTTTAGCACCCGTAAAGCGCCAGAGCACAAATATATTCAGTGATCTAGAAATGAGCAGAATTTCTTAACGTTGAGGATATTTGTTGTAGAGTAAGGAACCAGAATTTCTTAACGTTGAGAATATTTGTTGTAGAGTAAGGAACCAGAGTTTCTTAACGTTGAGGATATTTGTTGTAGAGTAAGGAACTAGAGTTTCTTAACGTTGAGGATATTTGTTATAGAGTAAGGAACCAGAGTTTCTTAACGTTGAGGATATTTGTTGTAGAGTAAGGAACCAGAGTTTCTGAACGTTGAGGATTTTTGTTGTAGAGTAAGGAACCAGAGTTTCTTAACGTTGAGGATATTTGTTGTAGAGTAAGGAACCAGAGTTTCTTAACGTGGAGGATATTTGTTTTAGAGTAAGGAACCAGAGTTTCTTAACGTTGAGGATATTAGTTGTAGAGTAAGGAACCAGAGTTTCTTAACGTTGAGGATATTTGTTGTAGAGTAAGGAACTAGAGTTTCTTAACGTTGAGGATATTTGTTATAGAGTAAGGAACCAGAGTTTCTTAACGTTGAGGATATTTGTTGTAGAGTAAGGAACTATAGTTTCTTAACGTTGAGGATATTTGTTGTAGAGTAAGGAACCAGAGTTTCTTAACGTTGAGGACATTTGTTGTAGAGTAAGGAACCAGAGTTTCTTAACGTTGAGGATATTTGTTGTTGAGTAAGGAACACGAGTTTCCATGTACACGCTACCAACCATCAATTGGGTGAGTACGGTTCACGAGTACCGAACAATGCATTTGTTGCGGCCATTTTCATTTTTTGTAGGTAGCCTGGTGAGATTGCTAGGTCCAGCATGCGTTTGTATATAAAAATTAAAAAATAATATGGTATGAAATCAGTTTTACAAGTAAACGGTACACATGGAACAAGGGACGTTTCGGGTTTTACCCTTTGTCAGCCACAGTTACGAACAGGTGACACGGACAAGAACTACATATAGGTACTACAAAAATCTATGATGATGAGGGAAACGCCAAATGAGCGATACAAGCAGATGTAACAACGGTGATGGGCGAAACGATAACAGTAATAATACAAGAAAATCGTAAAACCAGAAAGACATGTCGAAACAAGACAGCAAATAATCAACGAAACGAGGACAGACATGAACAACACTATTAAGACAAGTAAAAAAATCACTTAGCTGGATCCAAGAAAGAAACATTCAAGATGGCTGAGAAAATAAGGCGTCATGCGGAAGTGACGTATGAGCTAGTGACGGATAATAAAAGATAATTGAGGAAACGAAACGAACCAAAGCAAAAACAAGGATAGATAGGAAAATAACGACAGTATAAAAATAATTGTCTGATGTCACCTTCAAATACAAAACAATAATCAGACGTAGATGGTGGTATTTGCCTTTGCCATCTTACTAACCATCACATCTTGAACGTAGTCAGCGTATTCCGCATCAATGGGCTGTCCGTTAGAGCTTTCTTCACAAGACAAAGCAATGGTTTGATTAACAGATGCATCTTGGTCTATCATCACACGGATGTTGTTTTTTCTTGGAGACTGCAGAATAAAATATTTATTGTTGCGCCCAAATTATTTTATAAATTGCAATTATTACTTTTTACATTTGCGCTTTTTAAAACGTGGGAAATCTTATTTCATAATTATTATATTACGAAAATTACACAATACTAAATATTAATCTAAGGAAGACATCTGTAAATCCGTCAAAGTAAAGGTGACATATTATACACGCCAACATAAACTAAACACTCTAATTATAATAAAGATTGAGGATGTGTCACATAACAATAAATTAATGAATAAATACTCATTCTCATTTTAGAAAGATCGTATTCTTCTTCGATCCTTAACCGCCGACTGTCAAAGCAGTCATGGCCATCACGCTTGGTGGCGTCTTGTAGGGCAGCAACAACCTGCTTCCACTTTGTTCGTTCGTCGGTCTTCCTTCGTACAGTGCCCCAGCTCTGGTTCGTTCTTTGCATCTCGACCTCCACAGTTCTTCGCCAAGATGTTTTTGGTCGGCCTCTCTTTCGCTTTCTTTCGGGAGTCCATAGCATAGTTGTTATTGTGATGGGATCGGGGGAAGTGGCCACTCCAGCGTCTGCCAGCTATAATGGTGAACATGCCTTCTTGGTTACTCCGAGTATATTAGTTCTTGGTTGGTGATAGTATTAGGCCAAAAGATTAGGAGAGTTTTGACAGTTTCATCTCTGTTACTCTCCAGCATTCTGCACCATAGAGAAGCACATAAAATACACAGCTCTCAGATAGTCTTAATTTGGTGTCTGTGCTGTACTGGGAAGACTTCCAGATGTTCTTGAGACTAGCAAAGGCTATTCTAGCTGTATTCATTATGTTCTTGAAGTCTTTGCTTGTTCCGTCGTCTGGTGTTACAATGCACCCTAGGTATTAAATGTGCCCGTCTGTTCCAGCTTCTGGTTCCTTATTGTTATGGGCTCAGGACTGCCACATTGAGTGTCATGACCTCTGTCATCTTTAGACTGATGTTCAGACCCACCTGCTGGCTATACTTATTCACTCTATCTGTTTTCTTTTTGGACTTGTTGGTGTGAATGTTTGCCAAGGATTGCCTCCCGTGCTTTGCAGTAGTGGTCCAACAGTGACCATAACTCAAGAGTATCTAATATTGGTTTCCAAGGTACATGTATCTACCTGCGCGCAAGATTACTCTTTGCAGAGATGTAGATAGAAGGTTAATGACACTTCTACATTAAGGTAACATTTACAAGAAATTTCCAGAAGTCACGAAACATGTTGCATTGGGCTGAACAATTGTTAACGCATTATATCTGGTCCGTCGCCTTTTGTGAAGGATTTAAGCAATGGTTTAGCCCGTTCAAGTCCCCAGTTGGTGTAATCCAACGAAATTCCTCTTATAAGAAATAGCTCTGTTTATAGGTAAATATATGTCTAGGTATTTTTATGTATATATATATATATATATATATATATATATATATATATATATATATATATATATATATATATATATATATATATATATATATATATATATATATATATATATATATATATATATATATATATATATATATATATTTATTTATTTATTTATTTATTTATTTATTTATTTATATTAAATATTCTGGCTCATACGTTTGCTTTAATACATATAAAAAACTTAATCGACTATGATGGTTTAGTTTTAAAACAACAGGTAACAAATGTAATAATCAATTAATATTAACAGGTTAAAATAAATAATCTGCTTGTGACTTTTATATTTTATATTATCAAATTTAATTTCTCTTCACAGAGATTTAGGGTGAGGATATAGTTCAGAAAAATTATGTTCTTTTTGATGGTGCCTTTTTATAAGCACTTAACATTTAGGTGAGTCTTGCAGTTGTGATTTTCTTCACTGCTTGGTGATGAGGACCAACGGGCTGATCACCCGTTTGCCAGTCACTTCGATTACGGAAACAACAGCAGATGGATTGATTTGCCGTTGCCCTAAAGACGCCAATAGGCGTGATGGGAAACAATGGCAAAGAAAACCTATCTGCTTTTGCCCTAAGACGCCACTAGGCGTAATGGCCACTGACTGCTTTGACGGTCGGTGGCTAAGGACGGAAGAAGAAGAAGAAGTTGGTGATGAGGGCACTTCTTCACACAACATTTTGAAGTCTACGAAGAGAACTCCAAAATTCTCCGAGCACGCTTTGAAGTAGATTCACATGCACAATTTTCGAGAGACCCGTTAAGACGTAATAAGTCCTGTGATGTCGGTCAGCAACGCCCGAAAATGCCGACCTGTAAGCCTTTATCTTGTAACTCTGTTTCTGATTCTCCGTCACACACACTAGCGCGAAAATTAACAACATCTATAGATCAAAGAAATATAATGATATATAAACTGTGTTTTCCTAAACCTACCATCAGTGTCACTCACAATTTTTGGATAGTCTAAGCACGCAGTTCTAGAACCATTTTGTTAAATGTGTTATTAGCAATTCGTGGGGATTTTTCATTCTGATTTTCTGGTAATAGAAATAGGCTAATGTGGTTTTTTTTAGCGTTAGCTTTTACCAATTACAACTGTTAGCTTTTACCATTATAATTCACTTAGATTTTCTAGCTGTTAAAACTAGTGAAATAATATAACGCGTAGCTATTTTATACCAGATGTTCAGTTATAATGTTAATTTTCACCACACGCTTTCTCACACAAGAATAGACGGGTTTAGCTGACTGGTTTAAATGCTAGGCGCGACTGATAGTGACTGAAAAGAATTCACGCTTTATTTCATTGTGTGCATTTATTATAAGTGTCTATTATTTAATATCATACGACTAAACTATCAGACGCCGACCAAATTAATAGCTACTTAACGACCGGCGATAGTTTGTGATAATTGAAATCTGTACGCTGATCGTTAACCGCGAGCAAGGGGGGGGGGAGAGTCGCATAACTCAATCCAACCTACACTCGCTAAGCCGTTTAATTTTAATCAGGACGGACGGAGTGGATAAGAGATGGTCTTGTCCCCGTCTGTGTGCATATATATAGATTTATAGAATATTAGCATTTTTCCATAAATGTTTTTCTTATATTCCAAGCAGACCTGATCAACAGCGTCCAGCGGTCTTTTCTTTTGCTTGTGTTTTTTTAATCAAAAGAAGGAGCATTCTTAATGGGTCATGAGAACATAATAGAAAGGTGGACAAAATACTTCCAGGAGCTGTTTGATGATGAAAGACCAGATTTGAACGACCAGGAGAGGTGTGATGGACCTCCAACACTGGTGGTAGAAATAGAGGATGCTATGCGCCACCTGAAGAAAGACAATGCGCCTGGGCTAGATAATGTAAAAGAAGAGGAAATGGAAGCTTTGGGAGAATTTGGAATAGAAGTGATAACAAAACTCTTTAATGTCATCTACAACAATGATCAAATACCTGATGATCTGCTAAAATCCATATTCATATATTTGCCAAAGAAACCTAAAGACATGGAATGTGATGGGCATCGCACCATTAGTCTAATGAGTCATGTGATCAAAATATTATTACGAATTATCACGAGAAAAGTGAGAGATAAAATTAAACCAGAAATCAGTGATAAACAGTGTGGATTTGTAGAAAATAAAGGCACAAACAATGCTTTATGTACATATATATATAGTTCTTCATTGAAATTTAACATGCATGGTTAAAACATCATAAAGGCATAGAACCTCTTAGTCAGTCAGTCCATCTGTACACATCTCGCCTCTGTACTAGGAATGCCTTAAACAGGTTAATATTCAAGTAATGTGGACGGGAATACGACGATGCTTAAAAATTCATAGAAGACTTACTTTTATAATATCCACGGAACTTCTACTTGAGTCCGGAGTCATTATAATAAATGTGGCGGCCTCCCACATACATGCCACTGACAAAAGACGTGACTTCTCAACCGAATCACGGGAGCTTGTAAAAACACGTCTGACTAGGACGGAAAATTCTCATTGAAGGCCCCGGCTAACGGTCTGCATTAATTAGCGCAGCACCTAACGCGTCATCATCACCGTGTGACGTAATATCTATATCGCGTTCAATCACAATACATATTAGTGCATAAAATATATCATGTTGGCCCCAGATAGAAATGTTACCGCGTATATTAAACTGCTAACACAACTAAGTGTGGTCAACATGTAAAATACATTATAATCTTCTTTAACAAAAGATCAGAGCCAACTCTTCCAGCAGGCATGTCGCATGAGCCGATTAAGGTTAACTTGTACGTGGGACATGCTACTTGGTCATGTACAAGAAAATTAGAACAGAAACCACCACTTCAAGTGTACACGAAGTGTTTTCAACCAGACTACCTTCTAGGAAACTAACTGTAGCAGAAGGCCCTTGCTTATTTGTAAGATACAAATCATTGAAAAAGCAACACTGCACACAAATATTATCTTTGTAATCTGTGTGCATTCTGCATTTCTGGAAATATGTTGGCATTCAAAGCTGCTTGAGTCTTTTAAGTTCTCAAATTAAATTGATCATATTTCTTACATTTTGTCTGTCAATTGTCTATTCTTCCGTCCATTAGTCGTCTTGTTATGGCGTTCGTGTAAAAAACTGGGTAGACATATTGTCGTTCATCTTTGGACAAGATTAGGTACCGCATTTTAAACGGTTTATCCCTTGCTTTAGAATATCTAAAACAATGTTATTCACATATGACAAGTATTGAATCACATCATTTAGTCACGCCTAAAAAAAAAATTACTTGTCTCTTCCCCATCTATTTATTTACAAATTGTAAGAAGAAAATTCTTTATATTTAACGTGATACTTACAACAAGCGTAATACTGTGCCAATGTCCGTCATTATATCCGTCTGCAGCAGAAGAGAGCGAGACATTTTTTTGATACCCTATGTTAGAACATGTGACGATAAAGTAAGGATTGCCTTCGATCAAGGACAATTCATACATGTTACCTTCCGACTTCTGTATGTAGAATAACACAACATCTGGGCTATGTGTCGAGAACGCTGCTTGTATTCTGCAATTTAACAATATAAAATGTATGTATGTAATATAAAATGGTTTTTCACTTTTATAACACTATGTTATGAAATAAAGACATGTACATAGATTTGTTTTTAATGAATTATTTATGTGTATATATGTACGCATAAGGTGCTTTAATTAAAAACAAACGTTTTTGTAACCCACCAAGCGTGTAATTATTACGCGACTTTCGTTGACTTCCTTGTTGCACGCGGTATCATTAATAGAATGTTTTCCTACCCGTAGCCAGAACTAGGAAAACAGCAGCAAGATTGATATCCTACGTCATTGCGTGACTAGGTGGAAGGCCATAGACAGGAATAACCTGATCACACGAAAAATGGTGGTGTTGATATCCTGCGTCTTAACGTGACAAGATGGAAGGCTGTAGAGAGGAATGGCCTGATCACACGAAAAATGGTGTTGTTGATACCCTGCGTCTTTGCGTGACAAGGTGGAGTGGCATAGAGAGGAATAGCCTGATCACATGAGAAATTGTGTTGTTTCCAAGACAGGTGGAAGACAGAAAGAATGTGTTCACCACATTAAGAGGTGGCTCTATTGCTGTCTATGGAAAATGGGAAGTAACATTCAAAAGGACCTAAAAGAAAATAAAGATACACATAATCCAATGTCATTCACCAACTAATGAAAAAGAAGAGTCTGTAAAGGAAGAATTTTATAAATAAGATGTGAATTTATTTCAAACGTCACTTTCCACATAAGGTAGTGTGGGTTCCGCCGATTATCGGTCATGTTTACCCCTACAACGTCCCGGAGTTTCTCAGAGTAATCTCTTGCAACATTTCCGTCGTCTTCATGTGTGTCTTTAATATGTCACCAGATGGATAGTTGACCCGCGTTCCTTGTGCAAACACAAACACCGGGTGTCACTTCAAGAAAATGACTGACGGCGAATCTGGTGTTATCTATATAAACTCTCAGCGAACATGGGCAGGCAAAACAACATGACACGAATTGCAGGAAGAAGTGTAAGCAATGGCTCGGGCACGGATTTATGTGCTCCGAAAATGAGAAATATGTAGATGAAGCAGAGAGCGAGAGAGAGAGAGAGAGAGAGAGAGAGAGAGAGAGAGAGAGAGAGAGAGAGACAGAGACAGAGACAGAGACAGAGACAGACAGACAGACAGACAGACAGACAGACAGACAAACAGAGACAGAAACAGAGGAAAAAAGAATACGCAAAAGAGAACGACCAATTATGTGACAGATTCCCTATCCTAAGATATTTATTGAATATCCAGCTTTGGGCACTCATTTTATGGTGGGTTTTGCTGTCCACTAGTTTCGCTCTTTGCAGTACAGGATTCTCTTTATCTCTACTGACTTATTCGGCCGGCAGTGGGTACAATTTTGGACGTTTTGCCTTATGTCCACCCTTTGCCCTGACCAAAAGTGATGTACACGTATATTGCACATCGTCTTTGTTACTGACATGTGTATTCTGAAGACGATACATGTCCTGCTTCCAGAATATCAGATCTTAATGGGACAGGCTCCACTATTTGTCGAGTCCCAAGTTTCGTTCGTCTAAATAAGACTCTACCTTCGTTGTAAAATTTTCCAACCGAAGTATGGATCTGTGCTCTACGACGTTGTTCAGACAGGGCGCTAAGGTTATATCATCAGTCTGCATTGTTTCAGCTTTGTTAGGCTAAGAAGAATTGGTGAGTTGAATTCAGAGCCCCCTCAATGTTGGGAGGTGTGTGCTCTGCTCCAGCAACTTCCCGTTCCCTGGGCTGAATTGATCTATTTCTGCCTGGTGCTGTCTTGTTGTTATTGTGCCGTTTTATGTGTTATGTTGATCGTTGCGTGCACATTCATGAATTGGACGAATAAAAGGTAGAAAAGCATCTGGTCCAGATGGCATTCCAGCAGACGCCATCAAAAGCAGATATTGATACCTCTATGTAGATATTATATCAATCTACGTGGAAAATTTATGAGAGATAAGAAATACCAGCATAGTGAAAAGAATAATATATGATCAAACTGCCTTAGAATGGAGATTTACAAGAGTGTATAACTTACAGGGAAATCATGTTAACTATCAGTGTCAAGAAAAATATTAAAGAGGATCTCCTTTGAGAGATAAAAGAGGCCATAGATGCCATTTGAGATGACCTAGCATGTTTTCGACAAAGCATATCCTGTAAAGACGAGATAGATACATCCAGAACAATAGTAGAACAAAGTGTGCAACTGAATTAAAGGCCGAAACACTTGATCAACGGGGGGACCCTTCTGATGATCAGATTGCCTCCTGTTGTATCGCTGTGTATAGAATTTCCTATCTTAACTGCTATATATTGGATTTGTGGTTTATGAACGAACGAAAGAGCGACCTTTATTTTCATAGTGTTAAGAATTGGGAGCGCAGACCCGTCTAACATTCTTTCCTTCCACTCTAATCTATTTTGCATATTATATCCTTTCGTTAATTTAAAGGTATGCACCATTATAAAAGTAATAAAAATGCAAACAGTAACAGTATCCAATCAAAATCATAATCAAGCATGTTTTAAAAAAAAAATAATAAACACGAAAGAAATGACAAGAAATTTAAAAAAAAAAAAACTAAGAAAAGCAAAAACTAAAGGAAAAAAAATAAATAAACAAAATACCACAGAAACAAAAATCTAAAAGATGCGTACAGTAAATCAAACAATAATTCGAACATAATCAGATTAGGGTGGGATGGAATCAGAACTCATGAAATATTTGATCAGTCTGTCATTGAATGAGTTGATGTATTTTTCTTTGCCCTCCTTAACTCAAGAGCAGAATCAGATAGAGAGATAGATAGACAGACAGACATAACTTTATTTTAAAACGGTTGAGAATTGGGTACGCAGGTCCGTCTGACCATTCAGCCCCCTTGTCTTTCATTCTGTATTCCGACTCACTCCTGAGGTCAAACCGTCAACAATAAATCTGCATTTTTTAAAATGTGTCATCAATCATTAATACAAAATCACGTAAACACATTCTTGCTTATATCCGTACATTCTTGAGACAAAATGATTTTTTTTTTTAACATTACTTTCATACGCGCTTCTGTAGCAGGAAAAAACCTTCGAGTAGTTTAAAAAAGTGAATATATGTTCATTCTCATACACATATCACATTTAAGCAAGCGAAAACATTACATATTTCAAAAGTACAGTGGTATGTAGATACATTCTCACTTACATTACATCATATAATAACACTACATGGATATAAATCAAATTTTCATATAGAAAATAACGAGCGGGAGAGGAAAAGAAAGGTTGACATATGGATGCGATGTGGACAAGCAAAGGTTGCTTTTATGGTCTGAAAAGAGCTTTGTAAATGAGTATTGCGTACACATATTATAGTGGGATATCTAACAGCTTTTTTAGGTGGCGAGGAAAGCTGTTCCACAAATAGGCCCCAGAGTAGGCTAGACTCTTTTAGAACAGGTGGATCCTAGGTGTGGGATGTAATTGTAGTCCCTCTCTTCTACTGGTTTGAAACAATGGTTGTAGGTACGGTGGATTATTGTTTAGTAGAATTGCTTGAGTCAGCTTGCCTTTGTATACCTCTACACCTCACGGTAGAAGGGGAACGACTAAGTAAGTAGTAAGTAAGTAAGCTTGCCTTTGTTGTAAAGGAGACGTTTTTAGGGACATTATTTTGGGTTCTTTTTGTATCCTTGCGTGTGGTATCGCGCGATTATTGGTAATCAGACGTTCTGCTCTCTTGTGCAGGGAGTGCAATCTCTTTCCGTTGGAAGAGGCATTTGACAGAGAATCACTTTGAAAATTGATGAGGCATTATGGAGTTCAGCTTAAGATCATTAACTTAATAAAGATAATTTATGAAGACAAGACATGCAGAGTTCTTAATGAAGTACAACTAACTGAAACATTTGGGATAAAAATTGGAATACGACAGAAATGCTTCCTATCTTCATTTCTTCTCTTACTAGGATTAAATTGACATCAACGTCACACAACAGGAATGAAATCCAATGGAATCTGACTAACAGCTTGATAATCTAGATTTTGCCGATGACTGGACAGTGATATCAAAATCAGAATATTAAAAAAAAAAGCAAGAGGAGCTTTCATTGCAATTAAGAAACGTATGAAGATCAAGAGAAATGAAGGTTAACATAATAATAATCTTCAAATAAAATGTCAAGACAGTCCTACTGTATGACTCACATATATGGACAACAATAAAAGCAACAACTACACAGCTATAGGCTGTCATTAATAGGCTCTTTGGTAGAATAGAAGGATTGAAATGGCATGACAAGGTCACCAATATGGAACTGATAACAAGAACCAGACGAGTGTCAGTGGAACAACAGATAACAAGAACCAGCCAAGTGTCAGTAGAACAACAGATAACAAGAACCAGACGAGTGTCAGTGGAACAACAGATAACAAGAACCAGACGAGTGTCAGTGGAACAACAGATAACAAGAACCAGACAAGTGTCAGTGGAACAACAGATAACAAGAACCAGACGAGTGTCAGTGGAACAACAGATAACAAGAACCAGACGAGTGTCAGTGGAACAACAGATAACAAGAACCAGACAAGTGTCAGTGGAACAACAGATAACAAGAACCAGACGAGTGTCAGTGGAACAAGAGTTGATAAGACGCTGGCGATCAAAAAGACACACACACTTGTTGATAGCATTACAAGGCGGTGATTGTTCTAGACCTCTACAGCTCACGGTAGAAGGGGAACGACTAAGTAAGTAAGTAAGTAAGATTGTTCTAGAATCCCCAAGAGAAAGAGGTATGAATAGACCAATAAACACATAGTGAAGTGAAATGGAAACAACAGTAAAAATAATGAGGCTGTCGTGGAAAGTTGATGCAACGAAACAAAATAACTTTGCACGTGCTGGTAGAATCCCTAAACGTCTTGGAGAGTTACAGGGTAATGATTGATTTATTGATTGAATTTCATAATAAAATCATCAAGAATCTTCAAATCCCGCATAATCATTCATTGCCCTTCATAACCTTTAATGACAGGGATTTTCACACTTGTTTATTCTACGAAAGACTTTATTTTCACTCCAGAATGCTCTCCTACTTGCAAGGAACAAATGTTGACAGATCTATCTATCTATCTATCTATCTATCTATCTATCTATCTATCTATCTATCTATCTATCTATCTATCTATCTATCTATCTATCTATCTATCTATCTATCTATCTATCTATCTATCTATCTATCTATCTATCTATCTATCTATCTATCTATTTATCTATCTATCTATCTATCTATCTATCTATCTATCTATCTATCTATCTATCTATCTATCTATCTATCTATCTATCTATCTATCTATCTATCTATCTATCTATCTATCTATCTATCTATCTATCTATTTATCTGTCTGTCTGTCTGTCTGTCTGTCTATATATCTATCAATCTAGCTATCTATCTACAATGGAACTTACTCCAAATAATCCATTTGGCCGGGTGAAAAGGGGACTGGCTCATCGTAATTGTCCTAATATGCAGAAATATTTATAAAGAATGACTTTTATTAATAGTATTAAATTATCATCAATAGAAACAATGTTAAGTTAATATCTGTGGAAAAGAATACTTCGGTGTATGATTAATATGGCGATTTTCTCATACCGGACACTAGAAGAGATAGAAGATGTTAAATAAAGTAAGGAGAGGAAAGGAGAAGACAAGGTAGATGAGGTAGAAGAAGAAGATTAACAAAAAAAGAAACTCTGAGAGAAGTAATGCATGGTCTGTGTCAGCTGTGACATAAAATAATATTTAAATCATTTTTCACTCCTTTGAGACAATCCATTTGTGAGATACTGCATGTCTGTGATGTTTCTTCTTACTTCTTTGTTTGCTTCAATGTACACTTCATGAGCCTTGGCTTTGGAGCTTCTGGTTTTGCTTCTGTTTAAATCTGATTTCTTGTTTTTCCTGTCTTCTATCTTACTAATGGTTTCTGTAGTTACCCATGCTTTGTGCCGATGTTCACGTTTTCTCAGTACTTCTTCACATGTCTCGTTACATATATTTTTTACTTGTTGCCATTGGTCTAACGTATTTGCTTCATCTACCAGCTCATGGATGTTGGAGTATTTGGCATTTGCTGGAAATTGTGATAGAAAACTTTTCTCTTATTTCCTGATTTCTTAGATATTCCACATTGTACTTTATATATATATATATATATATATATATATATATATATATATATATATATATATATATATATATATATATATATATATATATATATATATATATATATATATATATATATATATATATATATATAATGTGATAAGATAGTGAGATATAAAGTGTGTGACATTATAGTGTAATAGATAGCATTTGATATTATAGCGAGATACACGGCACGTGATATTGTAATGATAGATATATCATGTGATATTATAATGCAGTAATGAAAACATCAGTTTAGACGATGTCACGCTAATACTGGGTAAGATTTCATAATCTAAAGTTCGTAGACAGGTCATGTACAGTTATTTAAATCTGGTATTTTCTTGGTCATTATGTATTGGGTGCGGTGAGTTACATAATGTTTGGGTCCATCTCTTGTCCTCTCCGGCCGTATTCAGTTACATTTGCTATTAATGCTGATTACGTGCAATTTCCATGGTCGGCACATTTCTTTTTCTGCTATCAAACAGATATTAGCTATTTTCTAATCAACTTCACACTCCCTACGGTGATAATTCGTCTTGTCTGTTTACCTGACCATTCCTGCTGAGAGAGTAGACAGGTGATGCAATATTGACCGACAGTCATGTTGGTAAAATTCTCGTGTACCAAACGTTGGCCACGCTTGTTTAGCTTACGACGTACACCTAACCAGTTTATTTAGCGCTGATATGGCTATTGAGATTCCCTAATTACTGTCGCGTAGAGTCACAGCCCAGATAGGTACACGAGGTTCGTTGTCTGCATAAGGACGTGGAGATAAATTATCCGTCTGCGGACAAATTACAGACATGGACCTGAAAGACGGAATGTCGCAATCAGCTTACGGCAAAATTATTACGAAGATATTACTTGAGATACAAGTAAGAAAATATTTTTAATTACTGACGAGAATAGTACGGAAATATTTCACTACCGTATTGGGAAGACCTTTGCATTAACGCACATACATTTCCTAGTGAAAATATTTTTAATTACCCCACAAAAACACATAGGTTTTGAAACGACTGGAAGGCATTCGAAACATATGAAGAACAAAATTCCTGATTGGACCCTACCTAAATCGTAACAAAGCACTGCAGTGGGAGCGACGTGTAACATAACCTGACACTTTATTCTGTACAGAACACTGTGAAAATTCACCTCGTGCCAAGAAGACAACCAGACCTTGTCAGAGTTAAGAAAGCAGCAGATTTCATTTACCAGAGCGGACCTTGTTTGAGCCTCTTGGGGACTTAGAGCTCAGGACAACTCTACCATTTTAACACGGAAAACAGGAAACTGAGGAAACTGTAACATCGTCAAAAGTGGGAATTTATTGCTAAAATAACAACACCCCCGACCAAGTGGTAAGTGGCATCGTCAAGCTGCCTTAAACTATTTCTCTGAGCCAGCGGTGAGCCTAAAGATTGACGTAAGTTGCACATTTTAAATTATATATTTTGCATTATTAACATGTGAACTAATATGTCTATATTGACATGAGAATATCAATATGTGAAAATTGCTGGTGGATGCCCAAGTCATTTGAGGCTGGCAACCTTAGCATATAGAATGATGATTTCATGAACCACCACTGCCAGGGCTGGTGACTGCGTTATTGCAAGTTTCTTACAGAGAACCAAAAGCAGAGGTAGTCCGAAGTTCCATATAGAGCAGGGAGTGAATGATGAAAGAAATGATGTACATAATCTATATTATTAACATTCTCAACCAGCGTAGATGTAAATGTGAACATTTTCAATCTATATTGTTAACATTTTCAAATATGGTAGATGTAAAGGGAAACATATTTAATTTATATTATTAACCTTTTCAACCAATGTACAGAAATATTTTCGCTCACTTGGATTACAATTCTCAGAGAAGGTAAAAATTATGAAATAGAAAGGATGGTGGACAAGGAAGAGGGGGACACATAAGTATGTGTCAGGAAACTCAGTGCTCAAGAGGGTATTTTGTTCTCTTCTTTTGTGATACTAGTTGGTGGTACCAGTTGGAGGTACTATCTCTGGAACAAGTGAGGGTATAAGTGGCCTGATGTCGACGTTAGACACCATTATCAGACGGGTCTTAATGACGCGAGACCAACTTCGTAGACACTCCCTGACGCTTCTAGGAACGTGCTGCGCCCTGCAAGATTGACCAGGGACATGAGTAATCCAGTCATCTATCTGCAAAGACCCAAATATCAGCTAGAGCAGAAAAGAAACTCATTGACAGCTAAGTAGAAACATAAAAGCTGCCAAGTGAACTCTTACCCAATACTCCATAACATCACTCGATGATGATTGTTGTTTGTTAAAGAATTCTTCATTTTTAAACTATTACCATAATTGATTATTAAATGTGTTACTTGAATAAAGACAAATCTAAAGTTGATTCAATCATTTTGAATGTACTACAACCGTATGTCTCAGACAATTTCTTAAATACACTTAAACAGAGCTATACAATAATAATAAGAGTAAATTCGCTGGATTAAACCAACTTGGGGTTTAACGAGCTAACGAATTATATTACACAATCCTTCACAAAAGTTGACAGCAGCAGAGCCGGATTAACGTAGTAGCAAAAGTAGCATATGCTACGGGCCCGCGCTTTTAGGGGCCCCGCGCCAATAAATATGTACATCATTTTTTGGTCATCTTCTAATACAAGCGTTAAACCAATGATCTTGTGATTTATGCCATCTTTAGCGCCTTTTCATTTGGTGACACGAAATTGTGAGAGAAAGAGCATAAGAGGGTGACATAGTGTGACTCTTCATTATTTTTATCTTAACTGTTTGCGGACGGAAGCCATTTAAGTGGCGTTGAAAATTTAGTCACGTTTGGGCGGAAGCCACATATTTAGCTCTAGTCGACTGCCCCTCTAATTTTGTTTCGTTCTTTGTGAAATGAATTTGCATTAACAATAAAAACTAGAATTTAGGAAACGAAAACGTCCTATTTTAATTGAGGTATACGGCGTGCTCGCACTCTCTTTCGATCTTGATTAAAATTTCTTGATCTGTAAGGTTAGAAAACTCAAAAAATGAGCAGTAGACACACACAGAGATATTGGACGTAATTATGCTTCTGGAAATGAACAACGTAAAGCGAAGGAAGAAAAAAGAAAGAAGAGATCAACTTGTGATATCAAAAACACGTAAGCTGACAGAATATTTTGATATTCATGGTGGTGGTACTCTAACCGCTGAAGCTGGAAGTACAGGAACAACTAGTACTAGTGCAGGCTGTGCAGCAGAAAACATACAGCAAATCCCAGTATACACTGAGTCTGAATGTGACAGTGTCGTGTGAAATTCTAATCCACATATATAAATTAAAAAGTAAATGTAAAGCCTAACAAATAACTTCAATAAAAGGAAAGAAGAATGGTAAAGAACAGTGCTGTCACAATGACTGTACTCGAAATCCCCTTGTTTTCTACTTCGTCTGCAAATTGTAACGTTTCACGTTGATAGTAAAAGCCTACTGCATCACTACACGCTTTCTTCAATAAAACGTGTACTGCCTTTCTAAGAAAAACCTTGAGATACGCAAGCTGACCTATATTTGATATTCCATTCATGTCATTTTATACACTAAGTTACCATAAACGAAAGACAGATGGAATTAGGATAGAGAGAAGGGAGGGCTGAAAGCCGGAACGTATGCCACACTAACACGCGTCTCGCTATACAATTACTACCATCACGTGTGTAAGGCCACAAGCACTAGCTTTTTTCAAATCGACAGTGATAAAAAACACTACCCATACGAGAGTTAGGTTTTAAAACTTACAAAATGCTTATTAGGAAATATGACATTATACTGTTTTATGTCTGAAAACATGACAGTACACCAGACACCATAAAGTTTGGAAGTGAGGAGGTGGCAACAGCACGACTATCCTAGAAGAAAATGCATATTTTGAACGCAGCCACTTAGCTCCTTTAAATTTGTATATTTGGGTTCCTTAGGACTTGCTGACAAAGAATATGTTAAACGTTACGCAAACAGTCTAGGAATTAACAAATTGTAGCCAAGAAAAATGGTGAGGGTGTCAGACAACACCAAAATCAGAATCGCTCAGTGGCAGATTTTGACACCACCATTGTACGGGAAATAGGTCCCCATGTTACCTCCTATTTGATTGGCGGAAAGTAAATGTAAGGCTAAACACGATTAGTCGGGCTACAAATACTATCTTTTGTTGTTAGGGGAGACGGAAGGAAGGGTACTTTTTTTCAAACGCTTGTGTAAACATGGCTCGATTGGTTAGACCCGCCAATATAGGCAATTAGGAGCGTTAGTTCAGCACCACATTTTCAAATAAACTTACTAAAGAACCAGTGCGTTGAGCGCCAGTGCATATTTTTCTAAATAAAAGCCTGGGACATCGGCAGATCGAAATTGTGCTATATTCATTGCCAGTCAACGTAACTGTGTATTATTCCATGAATTGTGGTAAGCTTGATATATTCAATATCTTTTTAATGAAAATTGAATGTAAATTGATAATTTATGTCTGTATATGTGTGTGGTTCAGTAGCGAACATGAGGCAAAGCCTATATAGTGCTCCAACCTGAACAGAAGGTGTCGGAGGAAAGTAAAACTACATGGAATTGCCAAACAGTACACTGACACCTATCTTATTGACTAGAAAGAAATAATGCTGGAATTGCAGAGGCGTAGTAACCATTAGGGAGGAGTATACTGATGTCAATTGTTTCAGATGAAGATAGCAGTTGGCCTACCGCTCTGAACTCAGTGTTTGTGATGTATTGTGTTCAGTCTGGAAATAGATTATAAATTAGTTATGAAGTAGGAGGTACAACCTTCTTGTTTCAGGGACTGTGGTCCTAAAGTTATTGAGCAGCACCTGGTCTGAGCTTTGCTGAAACTGGAGGTTGACAGCATACTCCTGGGTCAAGATAGCGACTAGTGAGGTGTCTCCAGAACACAGGGGGAGCAATCGAGCAGAGGAGTCTTTTCCTGCCGCCAGCACGAAAGTTAAGCCTCTGTGGCCAGTGGAGCTCAACATTATGTGTCCCCCCAAAAATTGACATTTTAGTAAAAAAAGAGGGACAATACCTTGTTTAAATTGACAGGAACTGTGAACTTTTACCCCATACTATTTCCCAGATAAACAAACACTTGAAGTCATGATGACAAATAACAACATAGCTTGAAAAACAAAACCAGTATTACCTCATAGTACTACTACACAACTGACACACATAGAATAATATTAATAAAATATGTCCCTACAAGGTTCATATTTATAAATTATGTATATATAGATTGTGATTACAATTGAATGTGATTCCTGGTTCACTTTGTAGTTGAATCAGGATATATAATAGAGAAAGTAATTAATACATAAATATTTGAAACTTTACCAGTGACTCATTTAAGATAGTCTTATAGAATGTTAAATGTGTGTGAGTGTCACAGTGTTGTCAAGTGTGGTGGAATAAATTAAATTGTTTATCTGTCTGTTGTTGTTGTGACTTACACTTCATCATTTACATAACCCTAGACATTCAACGTAGTCATCACAATATTCCAGAATAATCCTGACTGAGTTATAAATGTGGTAGCAAGTAAGGTTATCTGTAAAACACTACACCTATTAGATACAGATACCTTCACAGCTGATCTCAGTCAGTACACTAAGTCCCCTATAAATATTTATATCATCCCACTTTACCACATATATTGGGGTCTCGCTCCCGGGATTTTGAATCTTTCCCTATTAAAAATATTGGGGTTAATTCACTTCAGGGAATAATAGAAATTAAAAAGGTATCCTTAGGTGAAAATAAATAACGTTGTGCTCTCAGTGCCTGTGGTGTCCTTGGATAAGTAATATCAGATTGTATTGTTTAGTTAGACATTATATAAATTTACCTGTTAGAAAATGGCGGACCTGGCCAAATTTCGATCTGCTGCTGTACAGACTGCGAAAGAGTTAGGAATGGACGGGCAAATTATGATTGCTTATGTCACTGCAGAATGTGGCAAATATATTGAACGGGAAGAAAGAAGATTAGAAAAAGAGGCCGAAAGAAAGTTAGAGGCTGAGACTAAGAGGTTGCAGATTGAGGCTGAGGCTAAGCGGTTGCAGATTGAGGCTGAGGCTAAGGGGTTGCAGATTGAGGCTGACAAAGAGGCTAAAGCATTGGAAGCAGAAGAAAGAAGATTGACTGCAGAAAGAGAAGAGAAGAAATTAGCTGCAGAAAGGGAAGACAAGCGATTAGCTGCAGAGAGGGAAGCAGAAAAGGAGGAGAAGAGATTACAAAGGGAGCACGAGTTACGACTAAGGGAGTTTGAGTTTCAAGGCCATGCTCCTGAAAATGGTGCCAGTCCCTTTACCTCTGATGCCACTGCTAGCCAGGGAGCCTCAACCTCAGCTATGAATTTTCATTTAGATCATTTTGTTGAGAAAGACGATGATATTGAGAGCTATCTAAATAGATATGAACTATTAGCTACCACATATGGGTTAGAGAGAGAAAAGTGGAGCTTAAAGTTATCTCAAAGGCTTCGTGGGGCAGCTTATGAAGTTTTTGCCAAAATGAGCAGAGGTGATCAGGAAAATTATGACATGCTAAAGCACGCTCTTTTGTTAAGATATGAAAAGAACGCAGAATTTTATAGGAAAAAATTTAGGAATGCTAAACTACTGTCAGGTGAAACCTATCACCAGTTCTCTGCACTGTTAGAGACATACTTGGAGAAATGGACTTCTCTGGGGAAAACCCAAGATCTTAAGGAAATGGTCCTTATAGAACAATTAAGAGAGTCCATGGCTCCAGACCTGAGAAGGTTTCTCATGGAACAAGGTGCAGAGAGGCTGGGTGAGTTGCTAAATGTTGCAGAAAGGTATCAAGCAGCTCAGGCAGAGGTATCAGGTAATAAAAAGAAACAGGTGGATAATTTTAGGGCACCACAGAACTTTAATAAATTTGATCCTAGAGATCAAAACAAAGGTAAACACCAATTTGATAGGCCACGGTATGACAATAAAAATAAAACCCCACAATTCGATGAAAGGAAATATGATGAAAGAAAATCTTTCAACCAAGGGAAAAGATGGTGTAAGAATTGTAAGATGAACAATCATGACACTGACCGTTGCAGAAGGAACCCTATAGTTATGGCCACCCTTCAGGTCAGGTCGACCTCAAGACAGGAGGAGGATATTCTGTTAAATACCACACCAGAAGAGATGAGGAAGGCACAGGCTGGGGATAAGACCCTCAAGCCTTGTTTCAGGAAATTGTCAATTGGTCATACAACTCCAGGCAAGGGAGATTTTTACATGAAAAACAAGTTGATGTATAGGAAGACTGGAGCTAGCTCCAAAGGTCAGGGACAGCTGGTACTTCCTAAAAGATATAGGGCAGAATTAATAAGGAACCTACATGTGAAAAAAAGATGGGGACCATGAGAAAATTGGTACCATCATCCAAAAAGTGGCTCACAATTATTATTGGCCCAAAGCAAGATGGGACATTGAGAATTTTGTAGAAAGGTGTAGCATAGCACATGAGGGAACACCCACAAGTGGGAACATTGATCAGGACCTGGACACGCCACGGGGCAAAATTAGGCCTGACAATAAAAAGAGAAATAAATTTAATAAAGTGGACCAAATGGAATGGGAAGCCCCTTTTCACGGACAAGCTTCAATTAACTGTTTTACAATGGCCACTATGCAGAGAGTGCAAAAAGATGTCTTACCCCAGGATAAGCCGAAAATCCCTCAATCGGGCTTAAACAAACTGGAGGAAGAGGATGTAGAGAGGAAATCTCTCATCAAGAATTTTAAGTGGGGAGAAAGCCCCAAAAGAAAAATTGGTAGCGGTCGTTTTGTGACTGATAATTCTGGGAAGAAAAATCATCACTATAGCGCTTCGAGTGGAAGAGACCATACCGGTGCATGGACAAATAGGTCCACAAAATTAAAAGTCCATATGTAACGCTGTTAAGAACGTGGACTGATGAAAAGGCAGAGGAAAATATTACATCCTCATACCAATATGTGAATGAGCTGACCACTCGTTTAAAAACTGGCTGGAAACTTGCCAATGAAAATTTGAGAGAAGCCAGGAAGAAACATGCTGCCTATTATAACAGGAAAGCTAAAGACAGAGATTTGGCTGTGGGAGAGAAGGTACTGCTTCTTCTGCCCGGTAGTCAGAATAAGTTACAAATTGGATGGCAAGGTCCATATACAGTTCTAGAGAAGGTGTCTAGAACAAATTATAAGATAGATAAGAAGGGGAAAGAAAAAATCTATCATGTGAATCTCCTGAAGAAATATTTGGAAAGAGAACATCAGGAACAGACACACTTGTTGACCTTGTCCATTGCAATGGAGATGAAAAAGGAACCACTTTCATCATTTGAATATCCATTACATCCCTGTGAGACAGCGGCACAGGTGAAAATCAGTACACACTTAACGAAAGAGCAAAAGAAGAGAGTACAACAGGTTCTAGATACTCATACAGAGGTGTTAACAGACCGACCAGGGCATACAAACCTATTGGAATATGATATGAAACTGATAGACCCCACACCTGTATGTATGAAACCCTATTCGATTCCTTTTGCTAAGGAGAAAGCTTTGAAGGAAGAGATAGACTATTTGTTGAAGGAAGGAATTATTTCACACAGTGAATCTTCGTATAGTTCCAGTGTTGTACTTTTAAGGAAACCCTCTGGAGAACATAGACTCTGTATAGATTATAGGAGACTGAATGCTATTACAGAAGGACAGGTGGATCCATTGCCGGATACAAATCAGTTGTTTGCCAGGCTAAATAAAGCTAAATATTTCTCAAAAGTGGATCTGAGTAAAGGATACTATCAGATTCCAGTAAAGCCTGAGGTTAGACCATACCTAGCTTTTAGTACCTCAGAAGGACACTATGAGTTTAACAGATTGCCATTTGGATTGAAGAATGCACCTAGTGTCTTCTCTAGAATGATGAGAAAATTATTGGACCCTCTGAATAATCCATGTATCACAAATTTCATGGATGATATCCTTATAGCAACAGAAACATTTGAGGAACACATTGACTCTCTGAAAATGCTGTTTAATCGACTTAGGGAAGCGAATTTAACAGCCCGACCAACCAAATGTTGCGTTGGATGTAAAGAATTGGAATTCTTGGGACACACAGTTTATCAGGGAAACATGACCCCTGACCCAAAGAATTTAGAGAAACTAAAGAAAGCCCCGAGACCACAAACCAAGAAAGACGTGAGATCCTTTGTCTCATTATGTGGTTTCTACCAAAAGTATATCAAAAACTTTAATTCCATATGTGCACCGTTAACTGATTTGACACGTAAGGGAAATCCAGATCGAATTACATGGACACCCCAATGTGAAATGGCTTACCAAGAATTGAAGGAAAAGCTCACAAGTAAACCTATTTTGAAATTACCTGACTTAAGTCAAGAATTCAGAGTAAGGTCGGATGCCAGTAATGTTGGGTTAGGTGCGACTCTGCTACAGAAATCAGATGCATTGGATGGGGAATTAAGCCCAGTGGCATATGCTAGCAGAAAGTTGAATAAAGCTGAAACCAATTACTCAACTAGCGAAAAGGAATGTCTTGCAGTAATATGGGCGATAAAGAAATTCAATATTTATCTGTATGGGAAGGCATTTAGGTTGCAAACGGATCACAAACCTTTGTCGTTTCTAGCGCAGGCTAGACATGGAAATTCTAGATTACTCCGTTGGTCATTACTGATGCAGCCATATGAGTTTAGCATAGAGTATATAAGTGGAAAAACAAATCTGGGAGCGGATTTTTTAAGCCGCCATCCGTGTGATGAGAATCACCGTAAGCCCCAGAAATAATAGTAAATTTCTCTATGTGTATATAGAATTATAGACTGACATATAACGTCTGTTTTAAGTGGGGAGAATTTGTCGTGTGAAATTCTAATCCACATATATAAATTAAAAAGTAAATGTAAAGCCTAACAAATAACTTCAATAAAAGGAAAGAAGAATGGTAAAGAACAGTGCTGTCACAATGACTGTACTCGAAATCCCCTTGTTTTCTACTTCGTCTGCAAATTGTAACGTTTCACGTTGATAGTAAAAGCCTACTGCATCACTACACGCTTTCTTCAATAAAACGTGTACTGTCTTTCTAAGAAAAACCTTGAGATACGCAAGCTGACCTATATTTAATATTCCATTCATGTCATTTTATACACTAAGTTACCATAAACGAAAGACAGATGGAATTAGGATAGAGAGAAGGGAGGGCTGAAAGCCAGAACGTATGCCACACTAACACGCGTCTCGCTATACAATTACTACCATCACGCGTGTAAGGCCACAAGCACTAGCTTTTTTCAAATCGACAGTGATAAAAAACACTACCCATACGAGAGTTAGGTTTTAAAACTTACAAAATGCTTATTAGGAAATATGACATTATACTGTTTTATGTCTGAAAACATGACAGTACACCAGACACCATAAAGTTTGGAAGTGAGGAGGTGGCAACAGCACGACTATCCTAGAAGAAAATGCATATTTTGAACGCAGCCACTTAGCTCCTTTAAATTTGTATATTTGGGTTCCTTAGGACTTGCTGACAAAGAATATGTTAAACGTTACGCAAACAGTCTGGGAATTAACAAATTGTAGCCAAGAAAAATGGTGAGGGTGTCAGACAACATCAAAATCAGAATCGCTCAGTGGCAGATTTTGACACCACCATTGTACGGGAAATAGGTCCCCATGTTACCTCCTATTTGATTGGCGGAAAGTAAATGTAAGGCTAAACACGATTAGTCGGGCTACAAATACTATCTTTTGTTGTTAGGGGAGACGGAAGGAAGGGTACTTTTTTTTCAAACGCTTGTGTAAACATGGCTCGATTGGTTAGACCCGCCAATATAGGCAATTAGGAGCGTTAGTTCAGCACCACATTTTCAAATAAACTTACTAAAGAACCAGTGCGTTGAGCGCCAGTGCATATTTTTCTAAATAAAAGCCTGGGACATCGGCAGATCGAAATTGTGCTATATTCATTGCCAGTCAACGTAACTGTGTATTATTCCATGAATTGTGGTAAGCTTGATATATTCAATATCTTTTTAATGAAAATTGAATGTAAATTGATAATTTATGTCTGTATATGTGTGTGGTTCAGTAGCGAACATGAGGCAAAGCCTATATAGTGCTCCAACCTGAACAGAAGGTGTCGGAGGAAAGTAAAACTACATGGAATTGCCAAACAGTACACTGACACCTATCTTATTGACTAGAAAGAAATAATGCTGGAATTGCAGAGGCGTAGTAACCATTAGGGAGGAGTATACTGATGTCAATTGTTTCAGATGAAGATAGCAGTTGGCCTACCGCTCTGAACTCAGTGTTTGTGATGTATTGTGTTCAGTCTGGAAATAGATTATAAATTAGTTATGAAGTAGGAGGTACAACCTTCTTGTTTCAGGGACTGTGGTCCTAAAGTTATTGAGCAGCACCTGGTCTGAGCTTTGCTGAAACTGGAGGTTGACAGCATACTCCTGGGTCCAGATAGCGACTAGTGAGGTGTCTCCAGAACACAGGGGGAGCAATCGAGCAGAGGAGTCTTTTCCTGCCGCCAGCACGAAAGTTAAGCCTCTGTGGCCAGTGGAGCTCAACATTATGTGTCCCCCCAAAAATTGACATTTTAGTAAAAAAGAGGGACAATACCTTGTTTAAATTGACAGGAACTGTGAACTTTTCCCCCATACTATTTCCCAGATAAACAAACACTTGAAGTCATGATGACAAATAACAACATAGCTTGAAAAACAAAACCAGTTTTACCTCATAGTACTACTACACAACTGACACACATAGAATAATATTAATAAAATATGTCCCTACAAGGTTCATATTTATAAATTATGTATATATAGATTGTGATTACAATTGAATGTGATTCCTGGTTCACTTTGTAGTTGAATAAGGATATATAATAGTGAAAGTAATTAATACATAAATATTTGAAACTTTACCAGTGACTCATTTAAGATAGTCTTATAGAATGTTAAATGTGTGTGAGTGTCACAGTGTTGTCAAGTGTGGTGGAATAAATTAAATTGTTTATCTGTCTGTTGTTGTTGTGACTTACACTTCATCATTTACATAACCCTAGACATTCAACGTAGTCATCACAATATTCCAGAATAATTCTGACTGAGTTATAAATGTGGTAGCAAGTAAGGTTATCTGTAAAACACTACACCTATTAGATACAGATACCTTCACAGCTGATCTCAGTCAGTACACTAAGTCCCCTATAAATATTTATATCATCCCACTTTACCACAGAAAGAATAAGTGAAACGAAGAAGTACTCTAATGATATTGGTGACTGGGCGAACAATATAAGATGACTGTGAGCGTGAGTATTGGATATCCAAGGGAAGTGAAAAATGTCAACATGTTGATAGTGCCTTCTCTTCATCCGTGCAATTGTATGACACTGAAAAGAAAACTCGATACTGTCAGAAGTCTTATTTTACACATATTCATAAACTTACAAACAAGCAACATGCAAGAAAATAGTTATGCTATTTAGAAAGTAAAAGGCGCCTATTCTGTTTCCCATGCAAGCTTATGAGTTCAGAATGTTCATCAAAGTTCACTGTGGAAGGGTTTAATGACTGGAAAAATGCAAGCAATCTATTGCGTCGACATGAAGAAAGCTCCTCACATAGACAAGCTTTAATTTCACTGTTGATGCCTAAAAATAAAGGTGAACGTGTCGATTCCCAACTTGTGAAACAAATGGACATTCAAGAAAAGTATTGGCACAAACTTCTAGGGCAAATAATTGAAGTTGTGAAGTTTTTAGCAGAACGAAGCCTTTCATTTCGTGGCAGTGATGAAATTGTTGGGTCCCCTTATAACGGGAATTACTTAGGGTTGTTAGAATTACTGGCCACGTTTGACCCTTTTCTGGCAGAGCATATAAGTACTCATGCAAAGAAAGGAATTGGACATACATAATATCTATCTAAAACAACGTGTGAGGAATTCATCAATCTGATTGGATCCAGCATACTGGATCACATTCTCTGTAAAGTGAAGAAATACAAGTATTATTCCGTTTCATTGGATTCTATTCCAGATATGTATAATATGGACCAGGTGACTTTGACTCTGCGCTATGTTTTGCCATCTGGACCAGTTGAAAGATTTGTGACATTTTTGGATATGGAAGGTCATAGTGCTGAACAGCTTACTAAAAGTCTACTTAATTTTTTAAAGGCAAATGACATTGATATTAAAGACTGCCGTGGTCAAAGTTATGACAACGCCAGCAACATGAGTGGCAAGTTTATAGGATTACAAGCACGAATTAAAGAGATGAATAAGTTTGCACATTACATTCCGTGTTTTGCACATTCTCTAAATTTGGTTGGAAAATGTGCTGCTGAAGGTTGTCAAAAAGCAGTCATTTTCTTTGGATTAGTTGAAAGCCTGTACACCTTCTTTTCTGCTTCTACCTACCGGTGGGGATCTCCTTTCTACTGCATTATGTGCTGGTGGTACTCATAATAAGTCACATTTGCCCTTTGTGAAAAGACTGTCAGTTACCAGGTGGTCCGCTCGGGCAGATGCAACAAAAGCACTTTTACACAGCTTTTCTGCAATAAAACAAGTCCTTGATGATATTTCAGATAACAATGATCAGAAGGCAGAGTGTCGTCAACAGGCTCGTGATCTACTTTCAACCATGATGAAGTTAGAAACAGGAATAATGATCATACTGTGGGATCAAGTATTACAGCGTTTTCAAATGACCAGTGCTTCTTTGCAATCTTCTGACCAAGATTTGAATACAGCTTGTGTACTCTTTGAATCCCTGCGGGGGTATATTCAAGCTATGCGGTCTACTTTTGCAGACATAGAGCAAAAGACCAAGGATCTGACTGAGTGTGAACATTATCAAGAACAAATTCGAAGAAAACACAAACGAAATCGAGAGTATGATGATTTCAGTGGTTCCAGCACACTTGATCCACTTGTTGAATCTCAAACGCCTTCTCAGCAGTTTAAAAGCCGAACATTTCTTGTCCTTATTGATAGCTTGCTCTCTGCCTTGTCAAAACGCCAGAAAACTTATCAAAAGTTGAATGATGTATTTGGATTCCTTCGTCAGTTACAGTCGTTTACACCTGAAGAGGTGGTAACGAGATAATCGAATCTTATTAAATCATATCCGGAAGATTGGAAGAAAGTCTTTGTGAAGAACTTGTGCAGTTTACAGAACTGTTGAAAACTGATCTTGCTTCTCATATTGGCACTACTCTAGACCTAGTAGAGTTACAGTTTTACCGTTTGATAATTGACAATTCTTTGGAGTCTTGTTTTCCAAATGTAGAAATCGCCTTGGGCATCTATTTGTCACGAATGGTAACCAACTGCAGTGGAGAACGATCATTTTCAAAACTGAAACTTATTAAAAATGAACTAAGGAGCACCATGGGTCAAAAGAGATTGAACAATCTCACACTAATGAGCATTGAACATAAACTTCTGCGTGAAATTGATACATCCTATATCATCAACAAATTTGCTCATGCTAAATGTAGAAACATTAATATTTAAACAATAATGTTGACTGTGTTGTAACTTTTGATAATGATAATTACTATGCAAATTAAAAATGTATGTGTTCAAATATATTTGTGTTGTTTTATTGTTTTTTTTTAAATATAGGGCCCCTTTCTTAACATATGATACAGGCCCCGTACTAGCTTAATCCGGCCCTGGATACTAGAGTTAACGTGCTCAGCCAGTGCAGCATTGCTCTCGCTTTTCTGAATATCTTGTGAAGACTTCCTGGAGGTAGAAGAATCATTATCCTTCTATCTACAACTCTGCCAAGAGTAATCTTGTACTAAGGTAGACACCTTTGCAGACCAACATTAGTTACTCTTGAGTTTCAGCATCAGTTGGACCACTACTGCAGAGCTAAGAAGAGGCAACCCGTGACACGGTGGCAAACTTTCGAACAAAGCCATTGTTCCTAGTTTATTGAAAAGACATTTGCCCATTAAACATGCACGTATTGATAATAAAGATTTGAATTATTTCAAAAGGTTAGTTGAAAAACAAACACAACAAGTACGCTATTTTGAACAAAGAGTTAACGTATCTTCTTCTTCTTCCTCGTTCGTCCTGAAAAGGACGGTGGTTGTTTAACGTATCTGACAAAGTTCAAACAGTTTCTTTTCATGTAGCCGAAATCAGAGCACAGCACATAAAATCATATATTACAGCTGAGTCACTTATTTTGCTTTGGTAGAACAATGTTTGGTGGTGAAGCGATAAACTAAATTACCGAAATTCCGTTGTCTACTGATACGATAAGAAGAACAATCAAGATGTCTTCTAACATTGAGGACAATGTTTCTACAAAGCTTAAAAAATCAGACTTTGCGGTACAAGTTGACGAATCTTCAGATACAAGTGGCAAAGCACAATTGTTAGAATTGTCGCTTTCTTCGTGGAAATGAAATCATAAACCAATTTTTATGCTGCAGAGAACTTCTAGATCACACGAGAGGGCAAGATATATTTAATACTTTGACTGCCTTCTTAACAAACTATGATCTCTCCTGGAAGTCACGTGTGGGTGTTTGCCCAAATGGCGCTCCATCCAGGTTTTGTCGCACTTTTAAAGAGCAAAAACCTAACATGATTTCTACACGTAACTTTCTGCATTTGGAAGCCCTTGTTGGAAAGACAATAAGGAAAGAATTAAAGTCTGTATTGGACCAGGCTGTCCTAATGGTCAATTTTGTGTTGTCAAGATCTCATCATATTTTGCTACATGCAACAACAAAAAAATCCCATTCCCCCACACAAAAAAAAAACGGTCATGCAGTTATTACTAATGACTTTCAAAACGTTCATTATTATTCTTATATTACTTGAATCACTTACATCACATGGTTTCAATATGCTCCTTTCCCGTGCTAAGTTTACCGTGAACATGGTAGCGAGGAGAGTCATCAACATGATGGTGGAAGCCATACTGTGTGTGAGAATAAATGAAAGTTTTACAAAAGAAAAGTGTAAACAGCGATCTCTTTCTGTCAATGATTAGACACGTCTGCCGTCTGGTCAATGATTAGACACATCTGCCGTCTGGTCACTGAAACTGTAATGAATGAAAACAAAATCAGCCAGGTTCAGCTCCGCCTGCTCATTTATTATTATTCTCAGTCAAAGTCAAATAAGTGATCACCTCTTGCCACAATGGCGACTTCACATTAGCGATTATCTACATGTTTTTTTAAGAAACCTGTCAAACAGAGAGACCCCACTGTTGCCTTTCATGTAGGTTGGGAACAGTCAAAGGTTACGGAAGGCGACTAGACATAAATGTCAGTTGATATCAGATGCACTGGGCTACAGGCCTAACGAAACAGTACAACGTACGCCGCTCAAAGAAGAAGAAACGTACAACTACTTTCCGTGTTGTGTTATCTAATAAAAGGCGAGAGGAAAATCAAATATCATTAACTTGAATGGCAGAACACGCAAAACTAAAGTATCCTGATAAGAAGAACGATGGGGTAAACGTATATACGAAAGATATCTTACAAGGACAAAGTCAAAGGAACATTGCCTGCGACACGTCACAAGTAGTTGGTCTGGGATATACGAATTTTAGAAAAGGGGAGGACAGAAAGGAAGGGGGAGAGAAAGCAAGTGTTAAGTGAAATACCGTAACGCCACGCTCATATGGTGGGTTAGGTTCCAGAAAACCGTCGAAAGCGAAACAATGCAAAAAAGAGGGACTGGGTTTGGCATGATGTTTTCATGCATTGTTATTATAATAGGCAGATGATCTGAGTTTGTGTCTTGTAACACTTTCCAATTTACATTCGCTAGGTTGTTAGTTGCTATACTTATGTCTATTGTTGAGTCTGCCCTGTTAGCTTGTGGATTAATTCTAGTTGCAGTTCCATCATTTAGTATTATAAGTATATAAACCAATAAAACGGTATTGAATAAGTTTTACAAATAACGGTTCACATGAAACAAGGGACGTTTCGGGTTTTACCCTTCGTCAGCCTCAAACAGGTGACAAAGACAAGAATTACATATAGTAACTACAAAAACATACATGGATGAGAAACAATACCAAATGAGCGATAAAAGCAGATGGAAAAAGTAAACACCCACAATATATGCCAAATAATACTAATCATTTAGTATTAGCAGGTCATTGTTTTTTGTAAAGTCAAATAGGCGCTTTCCTGCATTGTCTGCATGTTCTCCACCCCAAGCATAATGGTGGGAATTAAAATCGCCTACTATGACTGTTTTGGGGCCTAGTCTGGTGCTTATGGCTAGTATTTCTTCATCTTTAAATGTGCCATTTTTAGCGTATACATTTAAGATTGTTAGATTGTTTGTTTCAGCTGCTATAGTAACCTGGATACCTTCTGCTATTTGGAAATGAGCATTAAAATATATACAAAATATTCACACCATTAATGTTATTTCTTAACTAATGTGTTGGTAGGAATGTCTTTACTTGTGGAACATTTATTTACTTGAAACAAAGTCCTTTACCAATTTTAATAAGTATTATTGTCCTTTACACTTCTGGATCTTGAACAATATCCTCTTGTATAGTAAAGTTAATGAATACTGGAATCAATATTACTATATCACTGTTCTCTTAGTCCGTCCTGTGACTTAACAGATTACTGTCATCATTTGACTGAATTCTACAATAATTGGAATACTGTTGTAGAAGTTTGTTTCATATCACAAACATTTGTAATATAACACTGACAAACAACATTTTTCTTTCTTATATAAGAATAAGTGTTCTTAGGTCAGTTTCTTGAGCTGATTTCAAATTTGAAATCCGTTTATCTCTATCACATCGGGTTCTTAAGATATTTGTGAATAAATATGTTTTTGGGAAACCGTTATTTGCTCCGTTTCATTTTTACTATATAACTTATTAAAAATTAATAAAATGCAAAATAATTCTACTTTTTATACTGCTAAAAGATGCATGACGTATGTTACGCTATTTTTCAAATAGTTACTGTATTTTGAAATAATTCTGAGCGAAATATGGCTTCTAGAAGTTGTAGAAATTCGGCTGATCTGTTCTGTTACGTGTGCGGTTATTTTACCGATCGTGTTCACCAGAAAAACTTTACACCATTACTAAAGACAGCATATGAACTTTATTTCGATTCGAAAGTTGATGATGCAAATAAATCTTGGAAGCCAAATGCAGTTTGTTTGACTTGTGCAAATACATTGGCAGGTTGGTTACGAAAATCGCCGAAGCATAAGTCGATGCCTTTTGGAGTGCCAGTAATATGGCGTGAACCGACAAATCACGCTACTGATTGTTACTTCTGCTTGACAAATATTCATGGTTTCACTTTTAAAACTAGAAAGTCTGTGGTTTATCCAAATATTGAATCGGTTTCGAAACCAGTGCCTCATGATCCAATCACGTGTCCGATCCCAGTTCCACCAGAACAATATCCGTTGGACGTGAATGAACCATCAGAAAGTGATAGTTTACCTGCTTTAGAAACTAATTCTGACTAGGATTATATACCGGTGAATGATGGTGTTCACTTAATTAACCATTCAGAACTTTCAGATCTAATATGTGATCTCGCTCTTACCAAAGGACAAGCGGAATTACTCGGTTCGCGACTCAAAGAATGGAATCTTTTAGCGCCCAATACTCCGATATCTAAATTTCGTCATAGACACAGAAAACTTGTTCAATACTTTTTCTCACGGGCATGCAGACTGGGTATACTAAGTTTTGTTGCTTCCTATGTGAATGGAACAGCCGCAACAGACAGGAACATTATGCAAGAAAGGTGTGGCCTATCAGGGATCGTTGCAGCGCGATCATAAAAATGTAATACACGAGCCATTAGTTAACAAAGACAGCATCATTTTACCACCGTTACATATAAAGTTGGGGCTCATGAAGAATTTCATAAAAGCGTTAGATAAAACGAGCAAAGCTTTCACTTATCTTAGAGAAATGTTTCCGCAAGTTAGCGATGCAAAGATAAAGGAAGATATCTTTGTAGGACCTCAGATTAGGAAAGTTATTGCAGACAAACAATTCGAGAACTTGTTACATGGTAGTGAACTTCGCGCATGGATGGCATTCAAATCGATCGTCGATAACTTTCTGGGAAATCACAAATCTGTCGACTATGTGCATATTGTTAAGCAGTGCATAGATGCATACAGAATTATGGGCTGTAACATGTCCCTCAAAATCCATTTGCTCGATTCGCATCTTGGCTTTTTCCCTGACAACCTTGGCGAAGTCAGCGATGAACATGGAGAACGATTCCATCAAGATATCGCCGTAATGGAGTCACGTTATCAAGGACGGTGGAGTGTGATCATGCTTGCCGATTATTGTTGGATGCTTCATCGCGATGTACCACATGCCATTCACCGACGAAAGTCGACTGCAAAGAAATTCAAGCGTACATAACTGTTATACTTCTTGTACGAATGATGTTGTAATACTGTATGCGTTGTTAAAAAACTTAATTGCGTATTTCTAGAGATCCCGACCTGGTAGAGAAAAACGGTTTGCAGATTTAAAAACAGCGCATTAAAATTGACCAGAAAAACATAGAAATGTTAGAGAAAGAAAAAAAAATTTTTTTTTTTTTTTTGTTAGCCAGTGTAATTATCCAGTGATTTCCATCTTCCAACATTCACCATTCAGAACAAAGAAAGAATGTACATAATAAATTCAGAAATTGTACTCAGCTGACTCATTAATTGTATAATTGTTGAAGTTGAGTTGTGTTCTGATTTATTTAAATATCATAGATAGTTACATAGCAAAGGTGGCAACTTAGGGTCTGACTTTGAATACTTTCTGAAGCAGATACCTTCACAGCCGTGATAATCCTGTGATACCAGTGTTTCTCTCCAACACTAGGACTTCACTATTTTCATTCAGAATTCTATTTCTGTTTTCATCAGTACTGCTACTGACACTACACACTTCAAAACCGTTCGCTACAAATGCGATGCTTAATGCCGTCTGTAAATTATTTCGACGCCTATTAAAATAAAGGGCTCTTCTGTTTATAACTTCGTGACAGGGGTTTCAAAAATATTCATGGCATTTTTTCCGAACAAATGTTGTGGAATTATCTCCATTCATATTCCAGCTATTTGTCAGTAAGTATGTCTGACAATTATTTCATACGTCATATTTTATTATTAAGTTATAGAAGCACCACTGCCCATCATAGATGAAGCTTCGTGATTTCATGACACTCTTTTCCTTGTCGTTTTTGTTATTTCTGAAGGAAAACAAAAATAAATGAAATGAGAAAAAGAAATTTAGTCGCATCATCAAGTTATACTGAGAAAGAGCACAATCTAATTATTACCCGCAATATTTTGGCTGGTTGCTTAATAGCAATAAGTGAAAAAGAAAAGTTTAAAACAGCGTACCGTCTGTAAAAATATACGACAGAATAGTGTGATGGAATCTAACAAGAAACAGTAGTCAGTAGCTGATCACATTAGAGAAGAACAATTTCAGTAACAGGGTTTATGAAAAACATGCACGATCTAAAACTATGGAGAAAAGAAATGCCTAATCAATTTATCATGACAACAAACAGAGTAATGATTGTAATATCTACTCACGCTACAACACAACACGAACCCTCAGCACCACAAAACACGATGTATAATCAGCTGGATTACAGCGACAAATGATGGCCCTAATGAACGCGATTATATAATAGATAGAAGGCGTCCTATTAATTCAGCTGACTGAGTGTGAGCCAATCACAGTGCGTACAAATGTGTTCAGGACTAACCTGTCAAAACGTAGGTGTGACAGCTGCGGTAAGATTGATAGAGTCAACGCATGGTGCACAGTCATGGTAATGATCACCATCATCATCATTATTCTGTAGCTACCCAAGGATCAAAGGCCTTCAACAAACGTCGACCAGGTCTTCCATTCACATGAATTAGGTCAAGGTCTTTTTATTTCTTCTTCATCCCCTTTATGTCTGTGTCGAGTTGTCTTCTCCTTGTGTTCTTTGGTCTTAATCTACCTCTTGTACACTGAGGGTTCCAGAACAAAGTCTGCCTTGTAATGCTTCAACAGTTTTTCTTAATGCCTGCACTATCCATCTCCAGCGACTTGCTCTCAATCCTTGTTCCTGTAGCGAGAGGTTTATATATATAGATGTAGTGATAGTATTGACAGAAGTAGGGTTCTCTCCTGAACAAAGGTGAAGTCCCAGTGTCTAGGGTTCACTGGTCTCACTCTCACGAGAAGATCAATGCTGTGAATAATCTGTAGCAAGAATTAGATATAGACAAGCAGATTATACTGGTGCCCTCTCACTTTTGATCTCCTATGATGTACTTATGTAACTATGAAAATTGAACTGTAACTCCTTTGAATAAAAGTAATTAATAACTCAAGTGGCTTACAATTCAAATAATTTATTATCTACACTATGTACTATTGTAATGATGGGTGAATGTTGCGGCAAGGGTGATTATGGTAGAGTATGTACATTCCAATCTATTTGTAAGTAAATACAAAAGAACAAGGATCCACTTTGGATCTATTAATTAACAAGTTCCTTTATACTAGATCTTGTCCACCAGGAATGTTCACCGTCCTTCTGTATTTATTTTAATAATGAATAATTAAAGTTTATCTGTCTCTCCTATCTTTACAGCTCAAGTTCATCATTTAAAACATTCTATTGACAGTAGTAGCTGGTCTCACATTGGTTTCTAGGAACATGGGACTTAACTCTGGTCCAAGTCAGTAACTCTGGTACAGGTCGGTTGCACTGTACTAACACACTGATAGTCTGTGCTGCACAAACTCCCAAACAGTAAGGGGAATGACAGTAATAGGCTCCTTCTATCTCTGGGCTTCACATATAGCAGGATATAAGGACCTCAGACCTCAGAACATGATCACACTTGTGATGGTGCACTAGGATCCTGAAACAATGAATATGTGTCCAATGGTTGCTTATGATGCTTGTTATCTCTACTGTGTGCTGAGATGAGAATGTTTTATTCAGATGCTGTGTGTACAATGAATGATAAATGGCTCTGTATGATACAGAGTAGGGAGACAGATTGGTGTCTACTGCAAAACATTTTCAATCCAATAATAAACAATCAATATGAAACTATGACTCCTGATGCAGCCTTTGCCTTCCTCACTCTCATGCCAAGTCATAGTTGGTCCTTTTATGGTAGTTAGTAACATAGTACTAATAAACCCTACTGGATATGCTTATGGTTAGCAATGACTGCTGTGGGTAGTTTTAAAGGCTTGCCAAGCTTTAGCCATCCTATTCACACAATCAATATGTTTGGTATATTCACAAGCCTATTAATTCCTGAAATAAAATGTACATTATTCACATAAATACTTATGATAGCCCTACATACCCTCTCAGAATCTTTCTCCAACACAGAATTACACTTTTAGTGAGGATTCCTGCCCTGCATAGTCAAAATTGGCTTGGCAATGACAGTGGTCTACTCTGCTTCTTCTGGCTGGGCTTAACAAGGTTGTGTGTGATAAATGAATTTTGAAACTGCCTCCCTTATATACTAATGGAGCGTACGTCAGAGGGAGTCGTATCTGATTGGCCCAAAATAATTATAGAAAATGTTGTCTATGGGCTCATTGTGTGTGTGTAACCTTGCAATTTATATTAAGGCCTGAATCTCTTAACTGGCCTAGGTTATCACTGTCTGGTCAATATCCTTTGAAATCCCCTGTGACAAGCTTCAAATCCCTTCCTTGATATTGGCTTTCCATGTGGGTATGCAGTCTAAATAAATTTATTTAGATTAAAACTAGGCCTAACCCTCGAAAGTGGCCATCTCACAAACTAAACGATATCTCAGTAGATACATCCTACTTACCAATTTCCTTTTAGATTTCCATGTATGAACATTCCCACCAGCGAACTCAGTTATTATTCTTGTATAACGACACTTCCCAAAGTCGTCCTTTAAGAAATTCCATCCGTCCCAATGCACAAATTGCTTCGCCATTATGAATATTTCCGTTTCTCTCCTTCCCTTCGAGGTATAGACTGCGCATGCGTGTGCTGGTAAATATTGTCGCTCGCGATTAACTCTTTGGCGCTCGCGATTAACTCTTTAGCGAAGGCAGTGTGTATACATAATACAATCTAACTAAGCGTATTTATCCATTATGCTACATAGGCCCCATCTTTTTTAGACTGTACTACGTACAGTCTATTTAGTGGGAACATACGCTGAAGTTATGATTGTTCATTCTTTCCTTCCAGAACTGTAGGATGACGACTTAAAAAGTCTGCTCCAACATTTTCCTTACCAGGAATGTACTGTACTGTAACTGAGTAAGTTGCCAGTAATAAACTCCACTAGGTTTTCTTAACAACACCACTGTAGGGAGATTCTGATTTGGACATAATTTTCTCCTTTACTAAGTGATTAATCTCTTCCCTGAGTGCTTTGTATGGTTCAGTCCATGTCCGCAACAATGCTTCCAGTGGACTGTGTATGGTACGGCCAAACAACAGCGTTGCCGGATCCACACCTATTTCTATTTTAAGGGGCAGTATACCGAAGTGGGGCCTGTATCCATCAATGGTCTGGTACAGCCCTGGTTCCTACCTCCTATGATTCTGGTTGGTTTCCGCAGCTTATTTAATACTGGTTGCTGACTAACCAATTCTTCCAGATGATCAAGGCCATGGTGTTCCGAACAATATTTAGTCGGGGTGGGATTTCTTTCGTCCCCTCTCTGTACAATACAGAGAGTTGCCATGGGTACTGGTGTAACAGTAGACTTGTGATTTTGTTTTCTCTTTATCACCGCATCTACCTGTTGTTTTCTCTTCTGAGTTTTCTTAATGGGCCTACGTCCGCAGCAATGCTTCCCTAGGTCCTGTAACTGGTCTATGCTTCTGAATGAGGTTACCTGGTTACATTCTGAACAGGACTTAATATACCGACTTATGTCTTCAATTATTCCTGGCCAGTAATATCGCAATGCTATATTTTGACCAGTGGCCCCTTTTCCTCTGTGACCACTGCCTGATGTAGCATGCTCTTGCTCCATAATTTCCTCCCTGTAGAATTTTGGCACTACCAGCTGTCCATGCCCTTTAGGTCCTTTTCCAGCTTGTCGGTAGAGTAGGCCATTTTCTATATAGTAGTCTCCTTTCTCTGGAGGGTTATGGGCCTTTGGCAATTTGCCAAAACAAGGCTTCAAGGTGCTGTCTGCTGCTTGAGCCTGTTTCATCTCAATAGGATGAAATTTAAATTTATTGTCCCTCTCTTGGTTCTGGGAGCCTGACCTGGTCCGGTTATGTTCCACAACTACAGGTTTTATTGGATTTCCCAGGAACACATATTTACGCCCCAACATCAAGGGGTAGAGGGGATTCTCTATTACTGCTGCATTTATTTCCCCTTCCACATAGCGACAACTAACTAGAATCTTCGCTATGGGCAAAGTTAGGGGTAATGCTCCCTTAAGTGGCCCTTGAATGTCCACTGTTTCTGTGGTGATTTGTTCAGGGCGCACTAGAGATGCACAAATGACTGCATCATACGACAAACCTGTGTCATATATCCCTGTGACTTGTTTGCCATTTACAGTCACTTCCTCCTGTATTGGTGGGTGATGGAGGCTGTTCTGACTCACTGTCAGATCCTTCCTATCAGAAGTCCTCACCTGGAGACATGCAGCAAAATGAGGAGGGTTTTTTCTTCTGCATTGCGCAGTAGAGTGGTTACTCATTTGGCAAGATTTACACCACTTTCCTTCCTTTCTTGAAGGTTTATTATCTGATTCTAGAGGGTCCTTGTCTTTAGTTTCATATCTGGTTTTGTATCTGGTTGTATTGTCCTTTTGCTCAAACTTATGTGAGTTTGGGTCTGTTTTAAAGCTTTCTCCTTGTTTCCTCTTATTCACTTGAGACATGGGATGAGCCAGTTTATGACTCTCTGCATAGATGATTATTTCCTCAAGTCTCTCTCTCTTGTGCTCTATTAGGAAGGTCTTTGTCTCAGGCGACATGGACTCCAGGAGTTGTTCTATTAAGATCATCTCCTTGATCCCTTCAAAATCCGGAGTAAAATTTCCTAATTGACACCACCTCAGCAAATACATCTCTAACCTTGCGGCAAACTGCTGATATGTTTCTCCTGTTAGAAGTGTAGCACTTCTAAATTTTTCTACGGTAAGAGTCTGCATTCTGTTCATACCTAACCAACAATGCTTGTTTTAAGGCTTCATAATTGTTCTGATCTTCTCTTGGAAGTTTTAAGAACACATTATAAGCTACTCCTTTCAATCCTTGTGACAACTTCAAATTCCACTTCTCTTTTTCCAAACCATATGAGGTAGCCACCCGCTCATACCTGTCAAGGAAGTCTTCTATTCCTTCGTCCTTTTCAATAAAAGGATCCAAATGAAAGTTCATGGCTCCCGTAGAAGTACTTTGGTTGGAGTTACTTTCAGACTGAGGCGAGCTACCACCATGATTGCTAGCAGTTCCCTGGATTTCAAGCTCCCTTAAACTCAACTCATGAGCTCTTTGCAACCTTCGTTCTTCGGCTTCTCTTTCAGCTTCTAATTTCTTAGTTTGAGCCTCCGCCTCCATTCTTTTAGTCTCTCTATCAGCTTCAGCTTCCATTCTTTTATTCTCTCTATCTAAATATTTATCTACTTCAGTTGTGATATGTCGAATTAGAGCATCTCCTGTCAAACCCAAGTCTTTTCCTTCCTGCATAATCGCAGCTCTAAACTTCACCAATTCAGCCATGATGTATTACCAATAAGAGGGTATATAGTTCTATCAACTGTATTAACCAATTAAATTACTTAATTAATTAACCACAATACAATCCAAGTAACCAATGTGAGCCTCTACTGTCTTTCTAGTACTCAATGGTACTTCCTAATGAAAATTTACTTTAGAATTCAATTTTTTTTTTTTTTTTTAACATTTACTTTACACACTACTAGTGGCTCTAGACAGACAAGAGATAGATAGTGTAGATAGTATATGGCTCTGTGGACACAGGAATATCCCGGACCGGCCCCCAGTGTAGCGAGAGGTTTATATATATAGATGTAGTGATAGTATTGACAGAAGTAGGGTTCTCTCCTGAACAATGGTGAAGTCCCAGTGTCTAGGGTTCACTGGTCTCACTCTCACAAGAAGATCAATGCTGTGAATAATCTGTAGCAAGAATTAGATATAGACAAGCAGATTATACTGGTGCCCTCTCACTTTTGATCTCCTATGATGTACTTATGTAACTATGAAAATTGAACTGTAACTCCTTTGAATAAAAGTAATTAATAACTCAAGTGGCTTACAATTCAAATAATTTATTATCTACACTATGTACTATTGTAATGATGGGTGAATGTTGCGGCAATGGTGATTATGGTAGAGTATGTACATTCCAATCTATTTGTAAGTAAATACAAAAGAACAAGGATCCACTTTGGATCTATTAATTAACAAGTTCCTTTACTAGATCTTGTCCACCAGGAATGTTCACCGTCCTTCTGTATTTATTTTAATAATGAATAATTAAAGTTTATCTGTCTCTCCTATCTTTACAGCTCAAGTTCATCATTTAAAACATTCTATTGACAGTAGTAGCTGGTCTCACATTGGTTTCTAGGAACATGGGACTTAACTCTGGTCCAAGTCAGTAACTCTGGTACAGGTCGGTTGCACTGTACTAACACACTGATAGTCTGTGCTGCACAAACTCCCAAACAGTAAGGGGAATGACAGTAATAGGCTCCTTCTATCTCTGGGCTTCACATATAGCAGGATATAAGGACCTCAGACCTCAGAACATGATCACACTTGTGATGGTGCACTAGGATCCTGAAACAATGAATATGTGTCCAATGGTTGCTTATGATGCTTGTTATCTCTACTGTGTGCTGAGATGAGAATGTTTTATTCAGATGCTGTGTGTACAATGAATGATAAATGGCTCTGTATGATACAGAGTAGGGAGACAGATTGGTGTCTACTGCAAAACATTTTCAATCCAATAATAAACAATCAATATGAAACTATGACTCCTGATGCAGCCTTTGCCTTCCTCACTCTCATGCCAAGTCATAGTTGGTCCTTTTATGGTAGTTAGTAACATAGTACTAATAAACCCTACTGGATATGCTTATGGTTAGCAATGACTGCTGTGGGTAGTTTTAAAGGCTTGCCAAGCTTTAGCCATCCTATTCACACAATCAATATGTTTGGTATATTCACAAGCCTATTAATTCCTGAAATAAAATGTACATTATTCACATAAATACTTATGATAGCCCTACATACCCTCTCAGAATCTTTCTCCAACACAGAATTACACTTTTAGTGAGGATTCCTGCCCTGCATAGTCAAAATTGGCTTGGCAATGACAGTGGTCTACTCTGCTTCTTCTGGCTGGGCTTAACAAGGTTGTGTGTGATAAATGAATTTTGAAACTGCCTCCCTTATATACTAATGGAGCGTACGTCAGAGGGAGTCGTATCTGATTGGCCCAAAATAATTATAGAAAATGTTGTCTATGGGCTCATTGTGTGTAACCTTGCAATTTATTAAGGCCTGAATCTCTTAACTGGCCTAGGTTATCACTGTCTGGTCAATATCCTTTGAAATCCCCTGTGACAAGCTTCAAATCCCTTCCTTGATATTGGCTTTCCATGTGGGTATGCAGTCTAAATAAATTTATTTAGATTAAAACTAGGCCTAACCCTCGAAAGTGGCCATCTCACAAACTAAACGATATCTCAGTAGATACATCCTACTTACCAATTTCCTTTTAGATTTCCATGTATGAACATTCCCACCAGCGAACTCCGTTATTATTCTTGTATAACGACACTTCCCAAAGTCGTCCTTTAAGAAATTCCATCCGTCCCAATGCACAAATTGCTTCGCCATTATGAATATTTCCGTTTCTCTCCTTCCCTTCGAGGTATAGACTGCGCATGCGTGTGCTGGTAAATATTGTCGCTCGCGATTACCTCTTTGGCGCTCGCGATTAACTCTTTAGCGAAGGCAGTGTGTATACATAATACAATCTAACTAAGCATATTTATCCATTATGCTACAGTTCCACTGCGGCGTATCCGGTTTATGTGACCAGTTTCATATTAGTGATCTTGTCATATCACTTCAAACCTGCTGCCTTACGCAAGCATTCATTAGTGAAAGTCTGTAGCGTTTTGGTTATTGTTTTTATTGTTGAATATATGTGCAATACAATTAATTTATTGTCACGAATACGAATTATGATAAGGTTGAACACGAGAATGTGATATAATCTCTAGGCCCTCTTTGGTAATGGCTCGTTATGTATGCACGACCACTTAGGACATCGACATTGAAAAACAATAAGTTAATCCTCTTTAAGAATAAAAAAGGTTTCAGGAGGTAATTGCTGGCGATGATTGAAGAATAAATGTGAGTGATGACATAGTAAACGTGTCTGATATTTATTTATTTACTGTTTATAGGCCTCGAGTTTCGGTCTTTATTTGTTTAAAATTGTATATACAGATAAGTTAACCTAAATTATGCAGAAGATTGAGCATACAGATAAACAAAAAACAAAGAACACGAGTGAGAAAATAGATGGAAAAAAAACACGTTGATAGAAGGATAACTACACACAGACAAGCAGATAGATAGATAGATAGATAGATAGATAGATAGATAGATATATAGATAGATAGATATATAGATAGATAGATAGATAGATAGATAGATAGATAGATAGATAGATAGATAGATAGATAGATAGATAGATAGATAGATAGATAGATAGATATATAGATAGATAGATATATAGATAGATAGATAGATAGATAGATAGATAGATAGATAGATAGATAGATAGATAGATAGATAGATAGATAGATAGATAGATAGATAGATAGATAGATAGAGAGAGAGAGAGAGAGAGAGAGAGAGAGAGAGAGAGAGTCATTAAGTTATGTCATATTTAAAATTAAAGTTAAAATTATTACATTTACAAGTTAAACACTCCAGGAAATATTGTATTAACATAAATATAAACTTTTCATTAGGTGATTGTTACATATTTCGCGACATGTAAATGCAAATGTATTTTGAATGTTGTGTAAAGCTTAGCTATGACAGAGCTGTGTAAAGCCTTCCATGTTAAAGTAAACACATAACTAAAGAAACTTCGGAAGAGGTCAGTCTGAGATTTTACTAGGTCCAAAACCATGTCGCAACGAATAAATTGTAAGCAGTATTTATAGCGAAAGTACGTTTGAAAGTAAAAATGTATTCTGCCATGTAAAATTTGATGTACAAACAGTAGATCGTTGAAGAGGACGAATTTGTTAACAGGAAGAATATTCAGCTGTGAAAACAGCTGAGCACTGAGAATGTTATCATTCAAGCAAACAAGCTGTGGCGCTCTTTTATGTAGGGACTCTAGACATTTCAAAACCGAGAAGCTACAGCGACTCCAGGTATGTGAGCAATACGGAAGGTGACTTTAAATAGAATATAAGTCTACAGTGGGGACATAATATTTTTTTGGACTTTTTAGAGTTGAAACAATGTTAGTGAGATCTTGTTGGCTGTGAAATAGACATGTGATCTCCAGCTTAGATACAGGTCTATGACCACACCCAACAGGCTGTGCTCCTTAACGTACTGAATATGTTCTCCGCCTAGAGATAATGATTACATATGATGTTGACAGTGTAGAATCTTTTGGCGGGCTGATACAATTAAATATTGAGTTTTTATCAATGGACATACTATTTGTGTTACACGATGTTTATACAATGTATAAGTGATGCTGTAAAGGAAACACAACAGTGTTCATGTCTGTGCCAGTTATTGTTAGTGTGGTATCATTAACAAACAGAAGAGAATCAGCATGTGGTAATGACAAGGGCAGGTCGGGATAAATGTGCTGAAAAACAAGGGTCCTAATGTCGTGTCCTGCGGACACCGATTGACACGGTGTTTTAGTGTGAGAATATTATTATTGTATACAGCTTCCAAGGAATGATGCTATTAACGCGATCAAAATTTTATGAAATGTGTACACTGCAAGCTTTTGTATCTGCAATGAGTGGTCAGCTGTATATAGCGCTTTGTAAAGGCTCATTAATCATATGCCTTTTATCGCAGTATATATTAGAATGCCATATCTCAGTAATCTTAGTCAACAAAGATTGAGAATTTATTTTCAGGTCGTAATCCAGATTTGATTTCGTGTGGTAGATTGTATCTGTTCAGTGACGAAAGAATAAGTTTATACATGTGTCCTTCAAGAGGTTTCGTGGTGACTGACAGAAGGGAAATTGACCGATAGTTTCTGACTAAATTAATATCGCTTTTGTTATAGGTACTGGCACCACGAAGCCTGTTTTCAGCTGTTCGGGAAACGCTTTCTGTGTGAGACATAGATTGTGAGTGTAGGAGAGTGAGTTGCTAGGTAAAGTTTTTTTAATCAAATTTTACCTTTTATGATGACCTCTGCTAAAGGTATAGGCTGACTAGATATCTTTGAATTGTAGATATGTGGGTAGGTAGATATATAGTAAAGGAGATAGCTACGTAGAGATGTAGGTAAGTAGGGACGTAATCAGATAGGCGCGTAGTCAGGTTGATAGGAAGATAGATAGATAGCAATCTGACTAATTAAATAACTGATATGTTGATAAGGACCTTCCGTGCGACAACCACGCCTAGCTATGCAAGCGAATCACACTATCCTCCCTGCCATCTAGTTGTCGCACGTAAGGTCCTGGGTTCGAGTCCTGGATAAGCCAGTCACGTCTGTTGTCTAGTGTTCTACTTCTTTATTTCTTACGAGTGCCTGAAAACATACCTTTATGTTTGTCTAATATTTATTTACTGTTTACAGGCCTCGGGGTTCAATTCCTTATGTGTTATAAAGACGTGCAGGGTAATACCATCTTTTGTAATAAATTGTTCTAACATAAATTTGACTTTCACAAAATATGTAGCTATCAGTCAACAATGTAAAACTGTTCCACCAAAACAAGTGAGTGGTAATGTATGTGGTGAAGAATGTCGTCAGTGAATTGTGCGCGACTGATGATAGTCTTGGATGCCCCAGCACTGTCATTTCTTTTGTCAAAAAGTGTATGTCTGAACAACCTTTTCTTCTCCAGAAAATTTGCAATTGTGAAGCAAAAATATGTACAAGGTTTTGTTCTCAACCTTACAAAACAGTTGCATGGTTAATGGATAAACAATAAAAGTCAAAACTGTAGTGATTAGTCATTGGAAGGGATTTCTAATAATGTAAGTGCTGTCAGTACAAATGCGTGTCAGCTTGCACATAACAATGTTATTCATGGGGGTATGACATCATAACAATTTTGTATCGCACTATGCAAAATATTCTTGTCTGTCCCAACATCATGGGCTCTATATGGGCATCGTTACTGTGCAATGCAGTGTTACTGTGATGAGTATTTTCTACTACAGGCATATCAGGGTGGCGTTAGCGGGAGGGGGGGGGGGTACAAGAAGGTAGGTGATGTGATGGGGATGGGGAGGGGTGTAAATGAAGTCATGGGGATGTTCTCAGTAACACTTTTCTAGGTGATATCAGGAGGACTCATCTGGTTTTCACCATCAGGAGTAGTGATAACAGTACTCTGTTTCTTACAAAGTACTCGTCTATAAACTTTGTACTTATATATCAGACAAATCAGTACGGTGATAATAACAATGTTAATAAATATTGCCAAGCCAGACAATCTCGTTTGTCTTATCATGGTGGCTGGCGCGTGAATGGTATCTAGTTCATTAATCAAGGAGATCATATCAATGGTGTCTAATGGTTGTAGTGCTGGAGGAAGACAAACGTGGTCTCTGGATGAAGGAATGCAAGAAGAGGCTTCCAGACCATTAAGGAAGAGCGATTGAAGGCTATCGATGCATTCTCTGAAGGTATGTCCTTACGTAAGACTAAAGAGACCTGGATGGGCGCCTCAAGTCTAAAAGAATTATCGGTAACGGAACAAGTGGGAGGAAGGTTGAGTTAAAGAGAAGTTTGAACTGGATTGAAGAGTAAATAGAAGTATTATTTTGTAGGCACCTTTTGGAGAAGGTGATGGGTTTGAAAAGCGTAAAAAGCCATGGGTGGAGACTCATTCGATAAATGATGGGGGATATGTGTGCGAAAGTAACAGTTCTTGTGCATAACATTTGTTTTCTTAACATCATTTGCTTTAAACAATGCAATTATACATGAGTGATAAGTACGTGTATCATAAAATGGGCGATCTAGTGCACAAAATGAAAATGGCATATCAATACATCTCTCAAAGTTGTCTTTCGACACAATAGCAAAATATGTTCGTGCCTTGTTGATAGTGAGTGCATGGGTTTGAGAATCGTATGTTGCTAATGGGTGCTTCCTAGCATCAGTCGTAGAAGATAGGTGTGAAGGAAAAGGTGTGGGGATAGAGTGAACGCGATATAAGTCGTACACGTCATCAACAATGATGAGGGGAATACGAACTAAGATAACTAGATTTGTATGCGTCAGGATCGCAACCACTGTGACAGATTCGTAGTAAGAGAAAAGTTTCTGTGGAGGAATATCTGGTGGTCGAAGAGTAGGGGGAAGTAAAACGGAGAGTTGGTCAAAGATGGACTGCAGGTTGGAGGGTATGAGAAGTGAGGGTGGTAATCTGTGGATCTTTAACATGTCTATGCGTGACTCAAGGGAAGTCAAAGTATTCGTGGCATGTGTAAGCAAATCAGTGGCCTTGTATAAAAAGTTCTGCAATGTGAGATAGGTTTGAGAGAAATGTATCTATATATTCTCTATATTTCTCTATTTCTCCTGTTGTGTTTTAAGCTCCTAAGTATTGTTTTCATGCCATTTTCTTCTCTCTTATTTTCTCTTTGACTTCCTCTGTCCACCAAGGTGTCATCTTTCTCTTGTATCCAAGTCGGGCTTCACCACGTGCTTCTGCAGCTGTCTTTATGATGTCCTTGAATTTAGGCCATAGCGTTTCCAAATCATCAGTTTATTCATCTGTATTTCTCACCGCTGTAGCAATAAGCCCTTGAATTCTGGTCTTAATGCTCATTTCTCCCATTCCCACTTAGTTTCGTGCGTGATGTTGGGAAGTTCCTAGGCTAAGCAACTCTTTCAATTGTTCAATGCAACCCATCCACGCCTCCTTTAGCTCTTTTAGATGTGGGTACACCACTGTGGAGCAGCATGTTGCCAACAAGATCCATGACTCTGTTGCGTGATAAATTCTCGCAACATCATTTTATTACAATATCTATTTTATAACGCAAGGGCAACAACTGCTTGAAATTTATAGTCACTTTTCTCGGTAAGCATTTGTCTTCTCGCGTTGGTATCGAATGCAGTTAAGTTTGAGCTGTGGTCATTTTGCGCTGGACTGCGCATGACTTGTCTTGCTTCTTGGTCGATCGGTTTCCGCCCACCACTAGTGGAGTGAGCGATTTGGAATGGCGAAAGAGATGCCTCGTTGAAGAGGGGATCTCCGCTATTTTTTGTTCTGTCAGGGATGTGTAGTCCTCTTAATGGATATTTCGTTTATTCGAGATAATACCTCTAGTGTATTTGCACATGCCGGGAGGCATAATATTTCTGTGTATTTCCGGAAGGCAAGGTAAATTAACATTTTCATTAACTCTATCGATTTTTGGTCGTGAACGATTTCTGGTTCATAGCCTGTCTTCGAAAGTCGTCGTCACGAGATGTTTTCCTAGCTCACATGTCGCTGTATTGTGCTGCATCGGTTGATGCAGGTCCCAAGGACTATTACTTGCTACTTGGTTACCTGAACTAGGTTTGAAAAACCTTTGTTATCTAGAGGATATTTTTGAGGACATTATTTATACTTCGGCAGACGTGTCTGTCTTGCTGAAGTCAGACTAAGGAGAGTGAACTGATCTCATACATCTGGTTATCTCCTGGCTGTTATAGAAAAGGATGGAGTTTTTCACCTGACTACATTTACAGCACTATGAAATATAACATGCATCTGACTCATCATTGTAATGCTGTCTACCGTCTATTGCTGTATTGAATGTTGCTGTGATAATGACTGTTTGATGTGCCTACATATTCGCGTAACCATTTTGTCACTGTGGCGTCCACAATAAATAATGAAGAAAAACGTCAACGGCTGTTTCAAGAATCATTGACTTTATACGTCGTGAGTTTACTGACGTCCTATGTGGATTGCCCTGTTATTTTTGTATAAACATTGTTTTGACTGAACACATCTGCACACTACACAAAACCAGACATGCGGATACCATCCATCATCATATGGCATCACGCATCATTTGGTGGCCATAAGCTGGGTTGATCTGGTACCAGCAAACACGGGGTCCCTTACCCACTTCATTTTCAACAAGAATTCATCAACATCCATCAAGAAATTAACATTCTTCAATACAGTCAACATCTTCACCATTTTCAAAGTACTCGGCGTTGCCCGGTAAAAGTCAAAATTTCAATTTTTTGACGGAAACAAGAATTTGACAGTACCCGGCGTTGTTACATGTTGCCGGATAACTCGGACTGCTGTTATCTTTTACGCAAGTCAAGCAAGTTGCTGCTGTCAAGGTTCCAGTGCTGTCGTTTTTGTGAAGGTCAAGTGCCGGTTGAAACGGGTTGTTTTCTGAAGAAGGCCAAGTACCGATTTCCATCAACTTACTTTTGGATTAGAAGGTCAAGTGCCGAAACAACTCAACATACAGTATTTCAGAAGCTCAAGTACCATCGTGTTAGCAGTGGAAGCAGTTCAGATGTGCCATCATCGTTGGAGCTTCGCTCTTTAGGACGTTGATTGACATCTGTTTTTTGCTGCTGTTCTACGATTGGAAGCCTATAAGTTAAGTGGCCTGTTTGTATGTAAACTGTGCCCTTATACTTCTGCTGAGTCTTCTGTGTATCATCTCATTCTATATGTTATATGTCTATATGTTATTTGTATATTTATATGTTTATATTTCAGCGGGTTCTCGGTTGGGTGGTGTCTCCGTTAGATTATGCCACGTCATAGAGGTCGTCTATTGTGAGCGTTTTCTGTAGGGTTTGCAAACTTCCGATACTGGAATTTGCTAAGCGACTTCTGTTGCTATTTATGTTAGCTGTGATGACATGTTTTAATATTGTTTTCGTTATTATTTCGCATTCTTTAGTTTTGTTGTGATTTGTTTGTATTTGTTAGCCTACTCTTGTCTATAATTTAGTTTCATACAACATTTTTGTTTATACACTGTGGTGTCATGTATTTTGTTTAATTCTATCGTAGATATCGTCACATTTTTTGTGATATTTCATTAATTTCTGCTTTATTTTTAGTTGATTTCTGCGAACGTTTTTGTATTGTTGCTGATCTTTGTTATTGTTTACATTGTTATTGTTTACATTGTTTGCATTGTTTACATTTTCAATGTTTACATTCTGCATGTGTTTACATAGTCATTGTTTACAGTTATAGTAATTAGTTAATGGGCTATGCTAATGCACTGTTACTACTACACTGATGATAAATGAATGATGAATAGTGTTGTGCACTATTGAATGAGAAGTGCACTTATGATCAAGAATTGATTGGTGATATTTCATATACAAGTTCTTTGATTGGAGACTTGTTTCCCACAGAGACTGGGATAATATAAGGTGATGTGAATATACAAGTGCTTAATTAAGACTTGTTACACTTAGGTTTGAAATAAATTAGTTAATTATTTCAGGTTTTGGACTCATATGTTAGACAACATGTCTACATTTGAGCACTTTATTGAGCAGGGTAAATTGCTTGGGAAGACTGGTGATAAGTTAGAAGAATTTGCAACTGCTCGATATGATAAAGCAATGGAAGCTGAACAAAAGAAACTGCATATGGAAGCTGAACAAAAGAAACTGCAGATGCAGGTGGATGAAAAAAGATTCCAAATGGAAATGGAAAAACAAAAAAAGGGAATCAGAAGCTGAGGAAAGAAAACTCCAGCTAGAAGCTGAGAATAAAAGACTTGAAATAGAAGCTGAGAATAAAAGACTTGAAAAAGAAGCTGAGAATAAAAGACTTGAAAAAGAAGCTGAGAATAAAAGACTTGAGAAAGAAGCTGAAAGACTTCAAATAGCGGCTCAGGCTGAGGAGAGAAGATTACAGAGAGAGTCTGATGAGAGGAAAGAGAAAGCAAAAATGGAACATGAAGAAAAGGTCTTAGCTTTAGAGTTGGAAAAATTGAAATTGATGAACATGAGTAATGGTAATGATTCAAACAAGGGTTCATCTTCTGGTAAGGCTAATAATGATACTTTTAAGATTAAGTTGCCAACTTTTAGTCCTTCCAGTGATGACATAATGTTCTATCTGGACAGATTTGAACAAGCATGTACAGCTCATAACATAGACAAAGCAAAATATGTTTATCAGTTATCAGGGATACTGACAGGTAAAGCTCTAAGTATATTAAATATGGTGGATGAACCTGACAAGAACAATTATGAGGTTGTCAGGGCCGCTCTGTTAAAGAAATATCAGCTTAACGAAGACGGCTATCGTCTACAATTTAAAAACATGTTACCTGAAAATGGAGTTGAATTCTCCGAGTTTATTGCAAGAATACGCATTACTTTCTCACGATGGGTTGAACTATCTAAGACGGAAAAAACTTATGAAGGACTTATGGACTTAATACTTAGAGACAAAGTCATGTCGTCTGTCAATGAGTCTTTCCTTGCTTTCCTTCATGAACGTAAACCTAAAACAATAAAAGAAATGGAAGATTTCTGTTGCCAATACGTAACTGCACACCCACACATAACCATGGGTAACTCTAAGGTGAAAGAAGGTTTACCAGTTGCTTCGGCAGCTCCGTATGGTCAAAACTTTGCTCGTAGATTCCAACAAAATTTTGATAGAAAAAGCAGCGGTAATTTCTGTCAAAATCATGGAAACCAATTTCATGGTGATTCTTCTTCGAAGAATTGGAGACAACCTGATAGTGGTCGTTACTATCACCCTAATAATTATAGGCATTTCAAAAGAGGATATGGTAATAGAGGTTATTCCTGCCGAAGACCTCAGAACCAAACAAATAGATGTTCGCATCAATGTGAACATGATAGTAATCGTGGAAACTGGAATTCGAACCAGGATAACAATTACAATAGAGACCATAATAACTGCAGAGATAATAATAACTCTGATAACTTCAGAGGTAATAATAGTCGGGGTAGATCTCAACACAAAAAAAAAGAGATATCAGCAGGCTAATGCTGTACAACAGGAAACTGAGGGAGCCTGTAATCATGTTGTTGATAATAAAAACTTTGACGCTGTCACTGGTTCTGCTTTTGACTTTGAGAGAGCAAACAAATGCCCCCAATGCAGTACTTTATTCGAACCGGGTACCATAACTACTTTGAGTTGTGGTCACCCACTTCCCGCTCTTCCTGCTGCTGTTGCGCATGACGGGAGGGGTTCTTTAATTCTACATAAGGGTCTTGTTAATGATACTCCGGTCTCACTACTTTTCGATTCCGGGAGCACCACAATTGGTGTTAGACAATCGCTTGTAGATCCATCTTGTGCTACAGGAAGGGTTATTAAATGTGTCACATTTGGCGGCACTCTAGAAAAATATCCTACTGCTGTAATTCGCATTGCCACTCCTTTCTTTACTGGAGATGTGCATGCTTGTCTCTTACCTAATCCTATTGCGGACCTTATTATTGGTCGTATTCACGGAGTTAGGGAGTGTACCCCACAGCAGATTGCTGCTTGGGAAGATAATAACATGCAAGCTACAAATGCAGTAGTTACAAGAGCACAAGCTCTACAAACACCCGAAACTTCACTGAATAGTGATAATGAAGTTGATAGCCAAGATAGTCACTTAGTAATTACTCGTGACTCTTTCATAAAATTGCAAGAAGAAGATCCTTCTTTAAAAAAATTCTTCGTTCTTGCGAAGAAAGGTGATCCGAATCAGGATACAAATAGAAAATCTTGGATTGCAATGAGAAACGGCGTACTTGTACGTATGGTACAAGATTCGACTACGTCGGCACATTCGCAAATTCTTGTTCCCAAGAGCATGAGAGTGCAAATATTGCAACATGCTCATGACTCGCAATGTGCTGGACATATGGGTTTTGCCCGTACGAAGTCGAGAGTCCTTGCGGCTTTCTTTTGGCCTTTTGTCAATAAGGACATTCGTATTTACTGCCGATCATGCAAGGTATGTCAGGAGGTCAAATCTAGAGGACCAAGACATGCAGCGCCTATCCAGGCTGCTGACATTCCTATTCGGCCGTTTCAGAAAATGGCCATAGATATTATTGGCCCTTTTAAGGTCAAGTCGGCCAGAGGACATCAGTTTATCCTTACATGTGTCGATATGTGCACACGTTGGCCAGAGGCTATTCCTCTTAAGAGCATATCTACTACAGATATCGCAGATGCTCTTTGGTTGATATTTTCTCGCTTGGGGTTCCCCAGAGAAATATTATCAGACCATGGCACTCAACTCATATCTGACACTATGTCACAGGTAATGTCTACCTTACATATTGAACGATCTCTCAGTAGTATCTACCATCCTATGTCTAATGGGTTAGTTGAGCGTCTGAATAGAACGCTCAAGACTTTGCTTGGTAAGATAACTGAAGATCATCCTCAAGATTGGGACAGGGTTTTACCCGCGGCTCTCTTTGCCTATAGAGAAGTCCCTAATGAACACACAGGATTTTCTCCCTTCGAACTTGTCTTTGGCGCGCGTCCGCGTGGCCCTATGTCTTTATTACACGATCTCATCACTGCCGATGATATTAGCGATGAAACTCAATCCTCATATGAGTATGTCATTGCTCTTAGACAAAAGATCATTGAGGCATGTAAGCTAGCAACTGCTTCATCAGAAATTGCTAAAGAGAAGGCAAGACAGTTTGCTAACAAGAATAGATGTCTACGACAACTTTGTCCAGTGACAAAGCATTCGTCCTACTCCCCAGTAGGGAAAATAGACTTCTTATTGCATGGAAAGGTCCGTATGCAATAGTCTCTCGGATTTCCGATGTTGACTATGTGGTCGATATTGATGGGAAAGCATAAAACTTTCCACATAAACATGCTTTCGGAATTTCACGAACGTCCGGACTATTTGCTGCCTATTTTCCAGGCAACGGATGATGCTCCTGCACCTCACGGTCATTATTCATCCCTGTCTGTCATACAGGATGAGGAAGCTACCTTCTCTGATGTCAATCTTCCCCTTCCGGTGGTTCCATTACATTCCACGGAATCTTGGAAAAACGTTTCTGTTTCTCCTAATCTTTCTGGTGACGAACATCGACAAGTCTCGTCGATGTTACAAACATTTCAGGATGTTCTCACTGACATTCCTGGACACACAGATGTCATAGAACATGACATAATTCTTACCGACAATAATCCAATTAGGGTTAGGCCGTATCCTATTCCTATACACTTTCAGTCGCAGGTGGAAAAGGAATTGGATGAAATGATTCAATTAAATATAATTGAACCATCGACTTCACCATATTCTTCTTCCATGGTTATTGTCCGGAAGAAGGATAAGAACATACGAATTTGTGTTGATTATCGCAAATTGAATCAGGTCACAAAGTTCGATGCTGAAACCGATGCCTTTGTTAGAAGATCTACTGATTAGACTTTTCTAATTCTAGATTCTTCACTAAACTTGACTTGTCTAAAGGTTATTGGCAAGTGCCTTTAGCAGAGCATGCCAAACCTCTTACTGCTTTTTCTACACCTAGGGGTCTATTTCAATGGAATGTTATGCCTTTTGGTCTCATGAACGCCCCTGCAACTTTCGTTCGCATGATGCGTCGAATTCTGTCACATCGTTCGGATGTCATCGCATACTTAGATGACATCTGTCTCTTCAGTGATACCTGGGAAGATCACTATTTAGGGTTATATGACTTACTGTCCACTCTACGTGAGAATAATTTGACAGCAAAACCTTCTAAAGCTTTTGTTGGTTTTGGTGAAATCTCTTTCCTGGGTCATCGTGTTTGGTCATGGTCTCTTGAAGACAGAAGACCACAATACTTCCAAAATACTGAACATCTCTGTTCCTAAAACGAAGAAACAAGTTAGGAGTCTCTTAGGTTTAATTCAATTTTATGGGAGATTTATTCCAAATTTATCTTCGATCATGGCACCTCTCTCAACATTGTTGAAGAAAGGTTCGCCTAATCTGGTCCGTTGGTCTGGAGAATGCCAATCTTCACTAGACCAAATCAAGAATATATTTTCTTCTCCTCCCATCTTAAGATTACCTACTCTTGATAGGACTTTTGTTCTTCGAAGTGATGCTTCATCCACTGGGATTGGAGCAGCACTGATGCAAGAATATGCAAATACTCTGCATCCTGTTATGTACATTTCTAGAAAACTAAATGCGGCAGAGAGGAACTACTCGGTTTTAGACCGTGAGTTGTTAGCGATGGTTTGGTCAATTCTAAAGCTACAAAGATTCCTCCTGGGCGCACATTTCACTCTAGAGACTGATCAGAAAGCTCTTACAGCTATTCAGACTAAGAATTTGAAGAGTTCGAGATCCACTCGATATGCTATAGCTCTTCAACCTTTTCACTTCACGGTACGAGCTATCCGTGGTGCGGATAATGTGATGGCTGACGTTTTGTCTAGATGCCCACATGACTCCAACTAATACTTCTGTCCTATATTTCCATATATTACAGAGTCATAACACACCTATATTACTACAATAGATTAGCACATCTGTACTCACTTTATATGTACACACTATCGTGCTTTGTTGTCATCTTCTTCTGTTCGTTTTAAGATGATAGAGGAGGACTGAGTAGTTAATATAAGGGCCGTTAGTTTACTAAACAGCCACAATTATTAATAATGTATTGTACCTTATGAAGCATATTAGTTATTAATTAGCATTATATTGCTTGTACTTTCTCAGAATGTCATTGTTGAGCTGAGGACTTACCTTACTAGTATCAAGCATGACGAGTTCTAGATTGTGTACTTACCCTCGGAATACCAGAGCATATGTCCTGGATCGTCATGTAGTTTAACTTTACTATGTACTTATGTCATTACATGTCAAAGAATGTACTATTTAAATTTTCCTATCAGATTTGTACATCCATTTTTAAAGACAATATTAGAGTATGCTGTTTAATGATGATTATGGTAACTTGCATACGTATATTGTGTTTACATGCTAACGTGATGTGTGTTGGTGACACCTCCCCGATGTGAATATTTTTTGAGACATATTTATTTTTCTGTTGAGGTATATCCTCACCAGACACTCTATATTTAGCCTCATGTTAGGCAATTTAATTAATTATCAGCGCATAATTCGTGCGTTTTGAGCCGCTTATCGCATGCTCTTTGATATTTAAAAAAAAAAAATATGTTCCACATTTTTTTTTATCGGGAGGAGGTGGTGATATGTTGCGTGATAAATTCTCGCAACATCATTTTATTACAATATCTATTTTATAACGCAAGGGCAACAACTGCTTGAAATTTATAGTCACTTTTCTCGGTAAGCATTTGTCTTCTCGCGTTGGTATCGAATGCAGTTAAGTTTGAGCTGTGGTCATTTTGCGCTGGACTGCGCATGACTTGTCTTGCTTCTTGGTCGATCGGTTTCCGCCCACCACTAGTGGAGTGAGCGATTTGGAATGGCGAAAGAGATGCCTCGTTGAAGAGGGGATCTCCGCTATTTTTTTGTTCTGTCAGGGATGTGTAGTCCTCTTAATGGATATTTCGTTTATTCGAGATAATACCTCTAGTGTATTTGCACATGCCGGGAGGCATAATATTTCTGTGTATTTCCGGAAGGCAAGGTAAATTAACATTTTTCATTAACTCTATCGATTTTTGGTCGTGAACGATTTCTGGTTCATAGCCTGTCTTCGAAAGTCGTCGTCACGAGATGTTTTCCTAGCTCACATGTCGCTGTATTGTGCTGCATCGGTTGATGCAGGTCCCAAGGACTATTACTTGCTACTTGGTTACCTGAACTAGGTTTGAAAAACCTTTGTTATCTAGAGGATATTTTTGAGGACATTATTTATACTTCGGCAGACGTGTCTGTCTTGCTGAAGTCAGACTAAGGAGAGTGAACTGATCTCATACATCTGGTTATCTCCTGGCTGTTATAGAAAAGGATGGAGTTTTTCACCTGACTACATTTACAGCACTATGAAATATAACATGCATCTGACTCATCATTGTAATGCTGTCTACCGTCTATTGCTGTATTGAATGTTGCTGTGATAATGACTGTTTGATGTGCCTACATATTCGCGTAACCATTTTGTCACTGTGGCGTCCACAATAAATAATGAAGAAAAACGTCAACGGCTGTTTCAAGAATCATTGACTTTATACGTCGTGAGTTTACTGACGTCCTATGTGGATTGCCCTGTTATTTTTGTATAAACATTGTTTTGACTGAACACATCTGCACACTACACAAAACCAGACATGCGGATACCATCCATCATCATATGGCATCACGCATCAGACTCTTTGTCCCTTTTTCTTTGTTTCCGTTATAAACCAGGATTTCTTATTTTGCTTTCATCATCTCTTCCACCAGCTCCTCTTCTTTCCCATTTATACTTCTTGTGTTCCAAGTTTCATAAGTCGTAGTCCGTTCCAGTTCGTCGCCTTTAGAATCAGTCCGGTTTTCTCTCCTGTAGTTCGCGTAATCGTGGTTTAAAGCAAACAGGTGATTGGCCTGTTGTGCCTTTGCATGGTGGAGGGGCTGCCTCCTTACGGTCTAAATGCAGGCCGCCCTCCTCCTTTATCAGCCGGGTTTGGGACCGGCCTAAGCGGAGTTTAAAACGTTACCCTCTCTGAGCATTAATATTAATCCGAGTGAGCGGAAAACATCCAATGCATGTATACTGAATATGTTTACATTACACATGCATCGGCTGAAAAAGTTAATTAAAAAAAAGTATGTAAATAATTTTTGTCATGATCCACTCCATGCTCCACATGGAACGTGGGACTACCTCTGTTTTTGGTTCTCTAAATGAAAGCCGCTTAAAGCAGTCACCAGCTCTTGTAGTAGTGGTTTTCCCCATTACTACCTTGGAAGCTTCACGAACCCACTAGCACTGGATCCAGAGTCCATTCTTCTACCTTCTTATTATTTCATTCTGATGGCGTGGGTTATGTCGGCCTATTCCGTCTTTTCTGCTCTTGCGGACTGTTCCTTTTCGAATGCTCTTTGCTTTTCCTTTCTTTCGGCTTCCTTTGGCTTGTCCGTGTTCTCTCTCTAGCCTCCTCTCTTTACAATGTGTGGCTTTCTCTGCCCGGTCCTGGTCTTTCTCCACAGATTTATCAATATAATCAACAAGTTCTCGCCCACTCAATTCTAAACCCAGGCCTAAATTCAAGTACACTGTGTGAAGGTTTTGGAATCTGCCATTCTAAGCAAGTAGTCTGTTTACAAAATTCAAAAAATTTCAATATAAAATTAGCCGTGTTCTAATGCAAAGTAACTAGTTGACTAAAATTATAACGTAACTACAACAACAAAAATATGCCTCAACTAAGGAACTTTTTTCTTTTCTACCTTTACAAAATATTTAAGAGATAATTTAGTTTTTATCCAGTATTGAATTATTCTCATAAAATAATTCACCTCATTATTTATCTATGTGACCATGTATGATCAGATTAATCAAAAGCTACAACATGACAATACTTTTTCAGTAATGTGAAATTGATTTCAGCCAAGTTTAGGGGATTAACTTTAAGCTCTGAACTGTTTTAACAGTAGAATGTTACTTTAGTTGCTTTTTTATATACAGAAAATATTCTGATTCATTTGTGTGAACTTCTCTTTGCAATAATTAAATTCACTATGAATTTGTTCAACATATAACAAATGTAATGATCAAATATTCTTGAACAATTGTAAATAAATGAAGGATTGGTGATATAATATTTGTTTCTTCACTGAAACTTGGCTTGCAGTAGACTAAGTTTGAAACAACTAAAAGTGTTTGTTTGGTTTTGGCCTGAAAAGATTTGACTTAGCTGCCAGATTGATGAAGTGTTTCTGACTGCTCCTCCAATTTACGATTTCTGTGGAGAGGGCACGTCCCAAAACGGGAGTGCAAGGGGTAACCGCTTCTGGTCAATGCGAGTATTTTCACAGGCTGTAGAAGGTAGGCTATATATATATTACCATGTGAATTTTAATGTGTGAAAATTGCTACAGGACGCCCAAGTCAGTTGAGGCTGGCAACCTCAGTATCTAGAATGATGATTCATGAACCACCACTGCACGGGCTCGTGATTGCTTTATTGATAGTTTCGTAAAGAGAACTAAAAGCATAAAGTAGTTCCAGGTTCCCTATGGAGCAGGGAGAGAAAGATGAAAGAAATGATGTACATTCTAATTATAATACTTGTTCAAAACAGTGTAAATGTCCCTTTAAACATTTAATTTAAAATTAATGTAAGTTTTCAAGCTTTAAACCAGTGTAAATGTCTATGTGAAAATATTCATTTTAAAGTAATGGAAGTTTCAAACTTTTCAATCAGTGTAAAACATAAATGAAAACATATTCAATTTATATTGTGAACACTTTTCAATCAGTTGAGATGTATATGTAAACAGACACTATCTGTATTATTAACCTTTTCATTGAAATATAAAGTAACTATGAAAGCTATTCTATTTAAATGTAAAGAAAGTTTATCCCGAGGGATTAAATTTAATTCTCATCGAGGGTAAAGTCTAAGTAATTGCGATGGTGGTATGGGAAGATAGGAACCCATAACTCTGGGGTGGAAAACGCCATACTCAGAAGAGTGTTTCATTCTATTCTTTACCATAGCTATTGGTGGTACCAGCAAAAAGTACTATCTCTGGAACAAGAAGGGAACCGTGGCCTAAGCTTTAAGACGAAGGACGCACGTGGTTGACTCTCCTTGACGTTTCTGGGAAACGAGCTACCTCCGATAACCTTGATCAGAGACGAGCGTTAGCAGAGTGAAAAGAACCAACCCATAAGAAGGGGCAGAACCGTCATTGGCAGCTAAGTTCCAATATATGCTGCCACTTGAACTTTATCCTCTCACAATCCATAAAGACTGTGATGATAACTTTTCTTGATCCATAACTATTCAAATTATTTCCAACTGTTAAAACCTAAAGTGATTATTACATTTTGTTATTTGTAATAGTATAAATTTAACTTCGATTTATTCATTTTAACGTTACGGCATGTTTGTCTCAGTCAAATTACTACACGTACTCTAAACAGAGCTATACTAAAATAATAGAATTCCACTTAGTAAATCAGCGGTGGGGATTTAACCGAGCTGAAAGTAATAAGTGCTTAAATCCTGCACAAAAGCGTCGGCAGAATTAATTGTTCCGAATATCTTGTGAAGACTCCCTTTGTAACAGAAGTGTCATCCCCCTTCTATCTACATCTCTGCCCAGAGTAATCTTGTGCGAAGGTAGATACCTTTGAAGCCCATATTAGATAATCTTCAGTTTTGGTCACTGTTAGACCACTACTGCAAAGCAGGGGAGGCAATACCGTCACAGTTGCTACTCCAAACAATTTCACGTCATACTCGCAACTACAAATACACACATTCGCTTCAACTCTTTTTTGTGCATCACATAGCTTTCCACTATAATACTCTATGCGGTTCGCATAACATGGTCATAACAGTGCTACTGCAAGGATTTTGGAAAGAAAACGTACTTCTTACGAGGTTGGCTTTCAGCTGAATGTGATAGAATTCACGACAGCCATGGCAATTTAAATGTAATGTGAGAATCTGGAATTCACGAAAAACTTGTTGAGACTGGCGTAAAGAAAAGGAAAAAATCTATGTATGGGGTGAAATAAAACACCTTTAATCGTGTATCGTCTTGGCCTGACATGTTTATTTATAGGCATTCCAAGTAAAATTCAAATTCAATTACGGATTTATAATGGGTACTTTGGCAATTTATTGTTCGTTGTTTTTATCATAGGCTGCTATATTGTGGGGTATTTTTAATTGGATTTAATATGTATCAAAAATTTGAGGAAAGCAGTACGGTTAGGGTTAATGTTACCCAGTCAATTTGTTTATATACATTCTAACCATTGATAATGAAACCGTAAAACACGCGACGCAGCGTAAAGTGTCTATGTGTGGATTACTAAAATAGTTGCGTCGAAATCGATTCTATGTGTGGGTGTGATAAACTAAAGTTATTATTATTTGTTGTCCAATACGAGCGTTTTTTGCGCGATATTAACGGTGAATAAGATGGAAACAGGGGTAAATTAAGAGTTAAGGTTAGTGTTATGTAACATTTTTTTTTATTCTGCATCGTAGGGATCGGGCGTCAACAGAAATAAAGCTTCACGATTTTGTTTAAATTCGTATGTGGCACGTGTTATGAGAAAAATTCATAACACGTGTGTCTAATAATAGTTTTAGCTCAGCGGGGCTTTTTGTTTGTTTATTTTATACGGGTCACTGGAAAAGACGGGTGAGCTGCGTTAAGCCGATATGCTTGGCTGGCTCTCGTGGGACAGGTGAGACTGGTGGGACAGAAGTGTGGGGAAAGAGAGGATTGTGTGGTGGCGAGAGGACGTACGTATGTTGAGCTCCTGCATTTTAAAGTGTCTAAAATAGGGTTCTGTGATTACTAATAAAACGATATTGAGAAAAAGACAGCCTCCCTGACATGGACTGACTGCCTACGGTATTTTGTATAATGCCTATTATCTGCCACTACATGTTGGCTTGAATTAATGATTTGTGTTGCTGCGTGCTGTCCAGAATAAATTATATTGTCCACGTCACCAATTGTATTTCGAATAACTCTTAGTGGTGTGGGGCCGGTTGGGGTGTCAGAAAGATTTACTACCCGTGCTGGTATCTTGGCCACAGGAACTATCCTGTTACTACATATTAACATTTACATCAAACGACACGTACCAGCTGCCTAATTTTGGAGGTCTCAAGCCGGGATTATGAACATATGTTGTTTCAGTAATTTGTCAAGCAAGTGGTGCTACGAGATTTTCCCCGTATTAGCCAGTAGAAAAAGTTTTCAAGATGGCGGAGTGTATAAGCTACAAACTGATTTTCGAAGTCTAACCCTGAGTGCCGCACTGTATGTGAATCGTCATTCCTGAGACAGAGGGTGAAGCCAGGAGGAAGTTTTTTCATATAACCGATAAGTAGATTTATTGATACATACAGTGTGTGACGCGAAGATACTCATTTAACAGGGTTCTTTTTTTTATATATGTATATCCGTATTTATATGTTTGTGATACAGGCGGGTTGGTTGGCGAGGGAGCCATTAATTCACAATACCAATCCCACGGTCGTGAATTATTGGCTGGTCTTTATGTTTGGTTTATGATTTTCTCAAATAGTGGGGCCGGCACTACAAAGCTGTGAGTTTAACTGCTACTATTGAGATTACCGCCTTTTTTAGCCTAAACAACATCTGGAAGTCCTCTCAATACAGCACAAGCACAAAATTAAGATTATATCAGAGCTGTGTGCTTTCTGTGCTTCTCTATGGTGCAGAATGCTGGAGAGTTACAGAGAAGGAAATGTCGAAATTGTCCTCTTTTCACACAACATGCCTAAGAAAAATTCACCGAATCTTTTGGCCGAATACCATCACCAACCAAGATCTGCTTACTCGGAGCAAGCAAGAGGACATGCACACCATCATAGCTGGCAGACGCTGGAGCTGGGTTGGCCATGTCCTCAGAAGAGACCCCGATGCCATCACAAGAACAGCTATGCTTTGGACCCCTGAAGAAAAACGAAAGAGAGGCCAACCAAAAACAACCTGGCGGAGGACTGTGGAGGCTGAGATGCAAAAAATGAACCAGAGTTGGGGCACTGTACGAAGGATGGCCACCGACCGAGCAAAGTGGAATCAATTTGTTGTTGCCCTACAAGACACCACTAGGCGTGATGGCCACTGACTGCTTTGTCGGTCGGCGGCTAAGGATCAAAGAAGATTGAGATTACCATATCCATTTCTGTTAGTTTTTTTTGCCCTGTTTATGTGCGAATTTGTAATCGTTGTCGGGTTTATTGTATTTTTATTTGGTTCATTCTCCATTATTGTTTGTAAATTTGTGCATCTAATCTTGCTATCATTTAGTTATTAGATGTATTATATGCTGTGAAAGCGTGCTTGTATTGTCATAAATGTGGTAGAGCCGAATTTCTTTTTATTTTTATTTTTCTACAATTCATAAATTTCCGCCTTAGTTTATTCATTATTATTATCTTGAGTTGGCGTTTTCTACTGTGATCTTTTATACCGTGATTTTGTTCGTATTTCTATTGTTTCTTTCTTGCTCCTATAATAACATCTAGAGGTCATTGCAGTTAATTGATCTTGAGTGCTGTATTATTTGTGGCTCATGGTGCTCACATATTTTATATATATTATTTGAAGTATTAGTGCATAAGTGTGTGTCACATTAATAGTGAATTGTGGCTACCTTGGAGTATTTTGTAAAGATTGGAAAAGAATTTGGTTTGCAGGGTGAAGATTTAAAAACCTATGCAGCCAATGAACTCAGAGATCAGAGACAATTAGATATAGAGAAGAAGAAGAGAGAGGAAGAATTAGCTGAGAAGAATTAAGAATTAGCTGAGAAGGGAAGACAGGAAGAAGTAACTGAGAAGAGAAGACATGAAGAATTGACACATGAGGAAAAAAAAAGCACATGCAGAAGCTCAAGCAGAAATAAATGCACAACAAGAACTTGAGGGGAAAAAATTGGCACATGCTCATGCTCAAAGAATGGCAGAAATTGAGTTGAAAAAACTAAATGTTCATCATATACAGGCTAATCCAGAAGGTGAGGAGACTGGAAAAAAAGACCATGCCTCTGCTTTTAAACTAAATTTGCCCAATTTTAATTCTAATATAGACGATATTTCATGCTTTCTAAATAGATATGAGACATGTTGCCAAGAGTTTACGATTGATAAAGCTACATGGCCTAGCAGGTTGATGAGTTTGTTAGTGGGTGAGGCTCTTACTGCAGTCTGCACCATGGATGATCAGACTAGAAATGATTATGATGCTATGAAGGCTTTGCTACTAAAAAAGTATCAACTAGATGAAAATGGGTACAGATTAAAACTGAAATCATTGTTGCCTGATTCAGCCGAAGATTTTGCTGAATTCATTTCATCCATTAAGCTTTGCTCTTCTTGATGGGTTGATTCGTCTAAGATTGATAAAACGTTTGAAGGGCTGACTGACTTAATTGTAAGAGACAAAGTGCTGTCTTCAGTCAGTGGTGACTTTTTATCCTTTTTGCAGGAGAGAAAGCCTGAGACTGTGGCTGATGTAAAGAATCTGGGACGACAGTACGAAGTTGCACATCCTGGAAGGAATCTTGGCACGAATAACATAAAGGATTCATTGCCAGTGGCATCAGCTAGCACTATGTTATATAATCCACCCAGACAAAGATTTTATAGCATGGACAGAGATTTTCGATTTAATCAAGATCATAATACTGGATCTTTCAGAGGGAGGTACAATTTTAATAATAGGTAACAACAACCTCAAAGGAACTTCTATTCAAATGATGATGGATATAGACCACATCAATCATCTTTCAGACCTAACAGTGATTGGAACAGAGGTTGATATAATAACCAGTCAAACAGAGGCCAAAGGTGAGGTTATAGAAACAATGACAACTATTACAACAACAGAAGTTCTCAACAGAACAATAACAATGACAACTATTACAACAACAGAGGTTCTCAATAGAACAATAACAATGACAACTATTACAACAACAGAGGTTCTCAATAGAACAATACCTTTCGACGTTCTAGAAATCCTGAACGTTCCAATACAGTTGTGCATCAAAGTGACAATAATCATCAAAGTGACAATAATACAGGCCCAAATAACAATGTTGTTTCTCATGCAAATGCATGCAGTGTAGACTTATCTAATAGTATAAATTGTCCTGAATATAATTCTTTGTTTCAGCCATAGGGAGTTCCTAGGCTCCGGTGTGGACACCCTTTGCCAGTAATGGCTTCTTATAATGGGACAGGATCAGTGGTATCTGATAAGTATTTTGTAAACAACCAACTTGTTTCAGTGCTTAGGGACACTGGCTCCGCCACTGTGGGGGTCCGAAGTTCATTAGTGAACCCTGCTGATTACACAGACGAAGTAGTCCAGTGCATTAAATTTGGGGGTACAGTTGAATATTATCCAACTGCAGAAGTATTTTTAGATACCCCGTATTTTACAGGCAGGACTCTTGTGTGCCTGTTGGACAATTCAGTCGCTGGGATAATTTTAGGAAATGTTCCTGGACTTCATGCATGTACTAATGATGATATTTTGAAAGGTGAACAACAACATGGATATACTGCCACGGTTGATATTATCAGAGCACAGGCTCTTAGGCATGTAAATACAGGTCACATGATCAGACTCAGTGACACAGTTTTGAGTGATGATGATGGTGATAATACCAAATTTCTTTATCCCATCATTTAGGAGTCCCTTGTGGATTTCCAAACTATTGAAGAATTATCAGATGTCTATTTTGACTCAAGTGAATCACTGGTTGCCTCTGATATTGAGCCAACCACATCCATTATGGATGATATCATACCTAGCATGGGCGATGACAAGGTTGCTGATATGGGAGCAACCACGTCCATCATTGATGATGTGATACCTGGTATTGTTGATGTCAAGGTTAATCGGTTGTCAGGTTTGGTTTGGTCGTATACTCTTCAGTCGAGACTGTACATTTGGCTGTTTGTTTTCCTTTTTACCATTGTCTTTTTGCTATATGATTTTTCCTTTTCCTTTAGGAACTTCATGGATATTAATATTGCTTCGAATTTTGTCTTTCAGATGCTAACATACCATGATTTCATGTGGTATGAACTGGCCACTATATTGGATATTGTGGCAGTTTTAACAATATTGTTTCTTTCTTCAGGTGCTACAGGTCGAGTTACACCATTTACAAATCATAATACCTTCATTCTTGTTTCTATACAGGGACGACAAAGTTTTCTTTCCAATAATCATGTACAGGAGATCTTGTTTCCCATTGGTACTTATGATGAGACTAATAATGTTATACATTTTAAGGGTCATTGTTATGAAGAATACAAACATCTTAAGACTATACGTTGACTGCCCCGTACTTAAATACGATTTTCTAAGCTGTACATCTTCCTTTATTAGAGTATCGATTCGAAAGACTATCTACAGCTCTAATCTACAACTATTTTTTCAGTAAATCAGTTTGGTTAAAAGGTTATTGGCTAATCCCATGTCGGACAGAGCAAAACCTTATACCACTTTCGGTACACCGTTGGGATTGTTTCAATTTAATTTTATGTCTTTTGGTCTCGATAATGCTACTGCAACTTTTGGTCACAGGATGAGAAAAATTTCTCTAATCATGATAACATATTTACCTATATTGATGATATTTGTCTTGTTCTTGGAATTCAGACTTTTAGGTCTTGTCGTATTCTATAGGAAATGTTTGCCTAACGTTTTAGAAATTTCTGCGTTAGAAAGAAAGAACTCTCCAAATAAAATTGTTTAGTTACATTCTTGTGATGTGGCATTAAATGTACATAAATGTTATTTTTCACAATCACCAATTTTAAGATTGCCTGACACTCCTTTTGTCCTTAGAGTCGATGCCTCTGGATCGAGAAGCGTGGTGCACTTGTGCGCTAATTCGATGGTTGTCAACGAATATGTCATTCGTGCCACCAAGTGCAGTTGTATGAAAGACTCACTATCAGCTGACAACGCGGCAGATGCAAGTACCTTGTGAGGTTACAGATAACGTATTTGCTGACTCCTAACGTGTTGACTGATTCTACATTCTACTTTTTATGTACATTTTTGCTGATGATGCTGATGCTGACATAATTGAAGGTACAAGTGCTCTGTGATGAATGCCAATGTTGAGAACAAGCATATCTTTTGTATCAGACATTTAAGAAACCGCTCAAGGACTCTTTAGACAGTACTTACAGATATTGATCGCTTCGCTAGGCACCAGATGATGATGAATGCTGATGTCGCTGATCACTAGTTGGATCTCATTTTGCTCAGCTAATTACGGGGATGTCGTCGTCCTTTGGAACAGTTGTCATACGTGCTTTATGTGCTTAAACACACAGTTGTTGGTTATTACAGACATATGTGACACGATGGACAGTTTGAAGGCAAACTTTGTTGATGCTATTATTTCCACGACGTCTCAAGATGAAGGGACGGTACTCAGGAATTCTTTGCTTGGTCAAGGGGATGCAACTACTAGAATCATATCGTGCTTTTTGATGAACACTGAACTTGTATGCTTACAGTTACATTATAATGCGACTTATACGTGAATACAGCAGAGGATCATTGCCATGAACTTGAGAGTTTAGTTAGTATTAGTTTATTAATGTGTAAGTCTATAATATTATAACTATTAATACAGTGCTTTAGTTACCGGTTAATTAGTTTTAATTCATGGAATAGGATTCGGTCTTTCACACATCCTGTACTAGACTTAGATTAACTGTTGAGTTAACATTTTGTGTGTTCTCAATATTATTAACAATGTGTACCATACATTATTATTACCTGATTGAACACACAATATCGTTAGGTGCAAGTATTTATTTTTTTTTTTTATTTTTTTTTGCTAGTGACACCACAACACATTTTGTCTGATAATTACTTAGATGTACACATGACTTTAATTCTTTAGCGTAAGATGTTGCATTTATTTACCTTACTATTAGGATTGTCTACCTCCTTTCATCGATTTATGTTTGTTCATATTTGTGTATTATTTATTGCGTTGCACTTTTATGTTGTTCATGAGTTAATTAAGTGACTACTGATACTGGACTTGACTGATAGGCGTTATGTGACGATGTGAGGTATGTCAGTGCATGCATTGCTATCATTATTTTTTAATATGTTGAGTACTATTAGTTATGGCGACCTCACAATGCGGTTAAATAGAATTTTGTCTAATAGGAGATAGTGGCTTTGGTATTAACCATCGACCATACTTTTAATGTTTAATTGTCTACCTTATGGCAGAAACCTGGGTGCTATACTAGTGCTTATGTATAGTGAGATTTGATGTTACCATATTTCACTCTGGTGTTGGTGAACTCACACCACGAAAATAATGAAGACTTTGTTTCCATTATTTTGCGGGGGGGGGGGGGGTAATGGTATGAGTAAAATTCATAACAAGTGTGCCTAATAATAGTTTTAGCTCAGCGGAGCTCTTTGTTTATTTTATACGGGTCACTGGAAAAGACGGGTGAGCTTCGTTAAGCCGATATACTTGGCTGGCTCTCGTGAGACAGGTGAGACTGGTGGGACAGAAGTGTGGGGAGAGAGAGGATTGTGTGGTTGCGAGTGGACGTACGTGTGTTGAGCTTCTGCATTTTAAAGTGTCTAAAATAGGGTTCTGTGATTACTAATAAAACGATATTGAGAAAAGGACAGCCTCCCTGACATGGACTGACTGCCTACGGTATTTTGTATAATGCCTATTATCTGCCACTACATGTTGGCTTGAATTAATGATTTGTGTTGCTGCGTGCTGTCCAGAATAAATTATATTGTCCACGTCACCAATTGTATTTCGAATAACTCTTAGTGGTGTGGGGCCGGTTGGGGTGTCAGAAAGATTTACTACCCGTGCTGGTATCTTGGCCACAGGAACTATCCTGTTACTACATATTAACATTTACATCAAACGACACGTAACACACGTTATTATTTGTACTGGAATAATATCTATGAATTGGTATCACACAAATGCGGGTAATCGTTGGTGTTTATGATTAAATATTAACAGAAGTAGAAGAAGCCCATGCTGTGCACATTTGCATATGTGCAAAACGCTGGAACTTACTGTCGTCTGCTTACTGTAATTCTATATGGCGAGTCATGATTGCTGACGAAAATAAAATAAAACTTTCGACCGAAAAACCTATATAGTTATCTATTCGGTGGCTAATTAAGTCAGCGATGTCGTTAGAGGTTAGGATACGGGTGGTTTTAGGTTGTAGAAATGCTAAACCGAACATAAACTCTAATGGTAACTGTAACTGCGCGGTAGACTTTATTTGTCACTGGATCAATAGAGGTTCTGGCAAGATGGAAGTCCCGTCCCATAGTTTTCAATTTCAACCTAAGATTTGTCGCAAACGAAACTAGTAAAAGTAGCGAACACTTTGTGATTTCCTGCTCTTGTTGAAGAACTAAATGAATGGGAGCGGCAAAACATCTGATTCATTACTCGTGGATTAATACGAATTACCGCCCTTCAATTGAAAAGAAGTGACAAATATTGTAGCATGTCAGAATTTTCCAATGTTCTGGAATCTGCAGGCTTGTGTAGCTGTTTTATTAATCGCTTTTTGCTAACTCTTCGCCAACGAAAAAAAAAAATTGCTCAGAAATTACGAGCTGCCTTGGAGACAAAACAATTCTAGTTTTTCATAAATTCATCATTGAAGCCTTTATTTTTTGTTTGCAACTTCGACTTAAGATTAGATCAATTAATTTAGACATTTTTTTAAAGTCAAACAGTCAAGCTGTCGACTTACTGTCGGAACGACTTATACTTAAGTATATACAATACATATACCATGATGTGGTTCCAAAGGTTGTTACAGTCGGGAGTTGTAGTGAGGATAAGCTCTCACTGCAGATAAATGCTTCTATGGCACGCGCCTCAAGCAGCCCCTGACAACCATGTCCAGCTCCCGGCCTTCACGTATGGCTCAATTTGAGCCCGGCGGAACTGCTTCCACTAACGGGAGAAGCGGCCAAAGGAGAGCGCCTAATTTAAAACCAGCAGCTTAAGGCAGATAAGACTCGGGATCCTTGGTTGGTAGCTTATCTAAGAGAAGGAACTCTGAATTGAAACCACCGTTGCCTTGCGGGAATTTCCATTTATGGAATTGGCTTCAGGAGTAAACCCTGAGGATAAATCCGGAGTCGGAGTCCCTAAGGCAGTCTAATGTTGATTCGACATTATTCTGGCAACTCCTGCGATGTGGCTGGTACCAAACTGTATCGACTACTGCCGTTCCTTTGGATCTACCGGCTGCGTGGAGAAGGGAACATGCTGCATGGAGACAGCTTGATCTACATATAACTGTGCCCAAGCTCGCTCTCTGGAGAGCTTCATCCTATAGGTGTCGGCAAAACACGGGAAGTAGCAGTTACCGGTTATAAGAATTTTGCCCAATTGGCGTAGGGCATGGCGCCAGGGGCTACTTCAGACAGAGGGAGAGGTTCTAGAATCTCACTGGACAGCTACCACCCGCTTTAAGCTGGGCAGTCCCCAGTCAATAAGGTGTTGTCTCCCCAATGTCTGCGTTCCCCATTGGGTGCATGGCGATAAGGGTCAAACCGGAACTGTGGACAGAAAATTTTGCACCAAGCAATTATCGTAATTAAAATAAGCAAATTCTCAGATTGGGATGCTGAAACGTCCGGACTATGTTGACTGGACTATCCGAAAACCTACAGGACATTGTTAAAGAACGAATATTGATATGTTTTGTATTGTTGCCACTCATAGGCTTATTGCCGTTACTTTTGAGGAAATATGTCTCTTTGTGGTAACTCGTATCTTTGCATGGTTTTTAACTTATATTGAACGCTGCATATTTTATACGTCACCAGTTGTCAATGACGTAACGCGTTTGCGCTAATTTATTCTAACGGCTAATATTCGTAACCTTTCTTTATTTCAAGTCGTCCTAGTAAGACGTGTTTTTTCAAGCTCCAAGAATTGCGGAGGAAGATATCTATTGAAGTGGCATAACTAACTTCGAAGGTCGCCACTATGTTTTCTAAGATGGTCCTGAACTTATATAGAAGTTCCACCTCTTATTGAGAAATATAAATTAAGTGATTGTAATATTCACGTACTCTGGGTGTTCATGGTAATGCGTGCACCACTAGTACAGCGGCCAGGACCGAATGATTGAGACGAGACAGATGGAAGATTAACTACTATGTATGCCTTTTATATGTATTGACCATGAAGATGTTTTTTCCTGAAGTAAATAAATGTTGAAGAAGATATTGTGGACCCACTACCCGACGTCTTGTGTTCTTCGGCCAGTGATGTCCTGTGACGATCATGCCCGTATCCATTCGTGTTGTCAGCATGATGCATGCACGTTTGTAATTCTGTATTCTACTTAAACCCAAACAGCAAAGAGGAAAAACCACATGTAACAGACATCTAAGAATTCAAGAAACAAGAGACAAATTTTCGGTCACAATACCCAACAAATTCCAAGTGCTCCAACAGCTGGAAGATATAGAGAATATAGAAGACTATTGGCAGCAAATCAAAACTGTATGGAATGAGACACGTGAAGAAATACTGGAGAACAGGGAACGACAACAAAAAGCATGGATAACAACAGAAACCATCAATAAAATAAAAGACAGAAAAAACAAGAAAGCAGATTTAAACACAAGCAAAACCAGAAGTTCCAAAGCCAAGGCTCAAGAAGTGTACACAGAAGCAAACAAAGAAGTAAAACGATGTATCAAAAGAGACAACAGGAAGTATATTGAGGAGCTGGCAAGAGAGGCAGAAGATGCTGCAGCCAAAAGAAATATGAGAGTTGCCTCTTAAAAGACAAGAATGGAAAACTGCTCAGCAATATACAAGAGCAAATGAAGAGGTGGACAGAATATTTTGAGGACCTTCTCAATAGACCAGCTCCACAAAACCCTCCGGACATCCAGCCAGCAGAAGAAGAGCTACAAATTAACGGCGAAAGACCAACGAAGGAAGAAATAAAGAAAGCCATAAAGCTTCTAAGAGATGGAAAAGCGTCTGGGCCTGATGGCATTCCAGCAGAGGCCATCAAAGCAGATATCGACACGGCTACAGAGATGTTATATAAGTTACTTGGTAAAGTCTGGGAAAAGGAAAAGATACCTGCAGAATGGAAGGAAGGATATCTGGTTAAGTTGCCGAACAAGGGAAATTTACAAGAGTGCACAAATTATAGAGGAATAATGTTACTATCAGTGCCAGGTAAAGGAACCCGTTACACGCCATTGAGGTATATTGGGAATATGGTGTTATTATATAGGCCCATATTATCTTGACCGTCGGCACACGAGGGGTGATGTGGTCGGAATCACGCCGACCGCCTTAACCTTCCCAGAGTTGCTCTGGTACCCATTTGGGGCTGGGTCGACCCAGGAGCCGTTTGTGGCCTAAAAATTTCCCGCCTCATCTGGGGATCGAATCATAGACCACTGCGCTAGGAAGCTAGTGCACTAACCACTATGCTACAGCGGCTCCCTATCAGTGCCAGGAAAAGTATTAAACAGGATTATCCTTGAGAGATTAAAGGAGTCTATAGACAAGAAACTGTGAGATGAACAAGCAGGTTTTCGACAAAACAGATCATGTACAGACCAGATAGCCACTTTGAGAATAATAGTTGAACAAAGTCTGGAATGGAATTCACCACTATACATCGGATTTGTGGACTACGAAAAAGCATTTGACAGTGTAGACAGAGAATCGCTTTGGAAAATGATGATGCATTATGGAGTTCCCATGAAGATCATTAATTTCATAAAGAAAACATATGAAGACATGACACGAAGGACAGCTTACAGAACCGTTTGGGATAAGAACAGGAGTGCGACAGGGATCCCTCTTGTCTCCATTTCTTTTCTTTCTTGCAATAGACTGGGTTATGAGATCATCGACAACACACAACAGAAATGGAATCCAGTGGACTCTGACTAAGCAGTTGGGAGATCTGGATTTTGCTGATGACTTGGCTCTTCTGTCCCATAACCATAATCAGATGCAGGACAAATTGAAAACAATCGATGAGAGGTCACAGCAATTGGGTCTGAAAATACACAGGGAAAAGACAAAAATAATGAGAATAAATGCAGGTAATGATAACAAGGTTGAACTTGAAGAAACACCAATACAAGATTTAGAATTGTACACATATCTTGGCAGCAATATAGACAACGTTGGAGGGACAGAAAGTGATATCAAAATAAGAATACAAAAAGCAAGAGGAGCATTCATTGCATTGGGAAATATATGGAGATCAAGAGAAATCAAGTCTAACACGAAAAAAAAAATCTTCAACTCAAATGTCAAGTCAGTCCTATTGTATGGCTCTGAAACATGGAGAACAACAAAAACAACAACCAAAAAGCTACAGACTTTCATAAACGGGTGCTTGCCTAGAATAGAAGGATTAAAATGGTATGACAAGGTTACCAACGTGGAACTGAGGACAAGAACCAGACAAGTGCCAGTGGAACAAGAGATGAGAAAAAGACGATGGCGATGGATAGGACACACACTGAGGAGACATGTTGATAGCAGGACACGGCAGTCCTTGTTCTGGATCCCCCAGGGCACGAGAGGCATATGTAGACCAAAAAGCACACGGAGAATAGAGCTGGAAAAAGAGGTGAAAATGATGAGGAGAACGTGGAAAGAACTTGAGATGATGGCACGTGACAGGATGACTTGGCATGTGTTTGTTGAAGACCTCTGCTCCTTTGGGAGTGGAGGGTTATAAATTTATCACTAATATGCTGTAACTATGGTGCTGATTGTTGTAGATACTTGTATTAGTCGGACGATGACATGACTCTGACTGTCGAGCGTTATTTTCGTGGTGCATTGTTGGTCGTCCTTCTTTAGAAAACTTTCAGTTTTCTCTAGAAATATAATGTTGCACCTCTTTTGTGCAGTTATTCTCCATCGCGGGTACTCAAAAAAAACGTCGCAAGATTGAAATGACGACAAATAAAATAATTACGTGGACGCTCGTGCAGAGTAACTACAGTTGACTTCTGGAAGTGTATCCAGCCGGAATGGCTGCGTCTGATGTGTGTCCCTGCTGATGTTCTTATGTCCACCAGTATGTCTGCATACCAGGGAGGTTGTGGTGAAGTGGGATGTTATAAATATTTATAGGGGACTTAGTGTACTGACTGAGATCAGCTGTGAAGGTATCTATATCTATTAAGAGTAGTGTATTATAGATAACCTTACTTGCTACCACATATCTATATATCTCAGTCAGAATTATTCTGGAATAGTGTGATGACTACGTTATGTGTCTAGGGTATGTGTATGATGAAGTGTAAGTCATAACAACAACAGACGGATAAACAATTTAATTTATTCCACTACACTTGACAACACTGTGACACTCACATACATATAACACTCTACAAGGATATCTTAAAAGAGTCACTGATAACTTTTCAAATAACAATATGTATTCATTACTGGCATGAATGAATATGTGTCCTGATTCAACTACAAGGGAACCAGGAATCACAATCAATTTAAATTACAAATTATATGTACAGAATTTACCAATATGAATATAGTAGTGACATATATTATTACAAATATCCTATGTGTGTCAGTTGTGTAGTAGTAAAATGAGGTAATACTGGTTTTGTTTTGTTCAAGCTCTGTTGGTATTTGTCATCATGACTTCAATAGTTTGTCTTTAGGGACTAGTATTGGAGATGTTCTCAGTTCCTGATATTAAGACAATTAAATTCCCCTCTGAATGTTATTTTTTACAAAGTTATTTCAAGATGAGGGGACATAATGTTGAGCTCAGCTGGCCAAATCTGCTTATCTTGAGTGATGGTGGCAGGAAAGGACTCCTCTGCTCGAATTCTCCCCTGGGCTCTGGAGACACCTCACTGATAGCTAAAAAGACCAAGGAGTATGCTGTCCGACTCTGGATTCAGCAAAGCTCTGACCAGGTGCTGCTCAGTACCATCAAGACCACGGTCCCTGAAAACAAGAAGGATGTACCTTCTACTTCATAACTAATTTATATTCTCTTTTACACTGATCACAATACAACACAAACATTGAGTTCAGAGCGTTAGGCCAACTGTCAGCTTCATCTGAAATACTTTATACCAGTATTTACCTCCTTAATGGTTACCACGCCTCTGCACTTCCAGCATTATTTCTGTCTAATCAATCATCCAGGTGTCAGTGTACTATTTGGCCATTCCATGCCGTTTTACTTCCCTCCGACACCCTCTGTTCAGGCTGGAGCATTATAGGCTTTATCTCCTGTTTGCCACTGAACTACACATATATATACAGGCATAAATTAACAATTTACATTCAATTTTCATTAAAAGATACTGAATGGTTCAAGCTTACCACAATTTCATGGAAATAAACACACATACGTTGATTAGCAATGAATTCTGGCACATTTACTGGCACAAATTCCCATCTGCTTATGTTCCAGGCTTTTATTTTAGCAAAAATGTGAGCTGGCTTCAACGCACTGTCGCTTTATCAAGCTTATTTAAACAAGTGGTTTCGAACTAACGCTCCTAAGTGATTATATCAGCGAGTCTAGCCAATGAGGCCCCGTTTCGACAAGTGTTTGAAAAAATGTTACCTTTCCCCGTCTCCCCTAACAACGAAAGATAGTATTTATAGCCCGACCAATCGTGGTTAGTCTTTCATTTGTTGCGCTCCAATCAATTTGGAGTTTACATGGTAGGCTATTTCTGTAACGCAAGGTTTTTTCAAACACGTTATAAAAAAAATTTTATGAGCAGAAATGATTTCATGCTGTCAGGCATCCTCACTATTTTATTTTGGGTATAATTTATTAATTCCTGGACTATTTGCGTAACGTTTTACATATTCTTTGTCAGCAAGCCCTAAGGAACCCAAATATCCCAATTTAAAGGAGCTACGTGGCTGCGTTCAAAATATGTATTTTCTACCTCCTGTTTCGAAGATGTGCTGTCTGGGTACTGTTATGTTTTCAACCGTAAACCCATCTATTGTTATCTTTCCTAATAAGCGTTTTTTATGATTTATAAACCTAACTCTGGGATGGGTAATGTATTTTATCACTGTCCGTCTGAAAAAAAAGTTAGTGCATGTAGTCTTACACGCGTGATGGCAGCATTTGTGTATCGCGCGAAGCGTGTTTAGTGTTCGGCTTTCTGCCTCTCCCTTCCCGCTATCCTTTTGTCCATCTGTCTTTCGTTTTGGTAACGCAGTATAATTAATGTTAGGATTAATTTAGGTCATTACGCAGGGCCTCTCAATGTTTTTTCCAAGAAATACAGCACACGTTTCATTGAAGAAGGCGGGTAATAATACAGTAAGCTTTACTATCAACGTGAAAGCGTTACAATTTGCAGACGAAGCAGAAAACAAGGGGGATTTCGAGTACATTCCTTGTGACAGCACTGTTATTTTTCCATTGCTCTTCTCTTTATTAATTTTATGTATTTATTAGGCTTTATATTTACTTGATAATTTATATATGTGGATTAGAATATTCCACGACACCTCCCCTCTTAAAACAGACATTATATGTCAGTCCTTTATTCTATATACACATAGAGAAATTTATTATTATTTCTGGGGTTTACGGTGATTCTCATCACACGGATGGCGGCTTAAAAAATCAGCTCCCAAATTGGTTTTTCCAGATATATACTCGATGCTAAAATTATATGGAGCCAGAAGCAAAGACCATCGGAGTAACCTAGAGTTCTCATGCTTAGCCTGTGCTAGAAACGATAAAGGTTTGTGATCTGTTTGCAACTTAAATGCCTTCCCATATAGATAAATATTGAATTTCTTTATTGCCCATATTACTGCAAGACATTCTTTTTCGCTAGTTGAGTAGTTGATTTCAGCTTTATTCAACTTTCTGCTAGCATATGCCACTGGGCTTAATTCCCCATCCAATGCATCTGATTTCTGTAGTAGAGTTGCACCTAACCCAATATTACTTGCATCCGTCCTTACTATGAATTCTTGACTTAAGGCAGGTAATTTCAAAATGGGTTTACTTGTGAGCTTTTCCTTCAATTCTTGGTAAGTCATTTCACATTGTGGTGTCCATGTAATGCGATCTGGATGTCCTTTACGTGTCAATTCAGTTAAAGGTGCACATATGGAATTAAAGTTTTTGATATACTTCTGGTAGAAACCACATAATGAGACAAAGGATCTCACGTCCTTCTTGGTTTGTGGTCTCGGGGCTTTCTGTAGTTTCTCTAAATTCTTTGGGTCAGGGGTCATGTTTCCCTGATAAACTGTGTGTCCCAAAAATTCCACTTCTTTACATCCAACGCAACATTTGGTTGGTCGGGCTGTTAAATTTGCCTCCCTAAGTCGATCAAACAGCATGTTCAGAGAGTCAATGTGTTCCTCAAATGTTTCTGTTGCTATAAGGATATCATCCATCAAATTTGTTATACAGGGATTATTCAGAGGATCCAATAATTTTCTCATCATTCTAGAGAAGACACTAGGCGCATTCTTCAATCCAAATGGCAATCTATTAAACTCATAGTGTCCTTCTGAGGTACTAAAAGCTAGGTATGGTCTAACCTCAGGCTTTACTGGAATCTGATAGTATCCTTTACTCAGATCCACTTTGGAGAAATATTTAGCTTTATTTAGTCTGGCAAACAGCTGATTTGTATCCGGCAATGGATCCACCTGTCCTTCTGTAATAGCATTCAGTCTCCTGTAATCTATACAGAGTCTATGTTCTCCAGAGGGCTTCCTTAAGAGTACAACACCGGAACTATACGAAGACTCATTGTGCGAAATAATTCCTTCCTTCAATAGATAGTCTATCTCTTCCTTCAAAGCTTTTTCCTTAGCAAACGGAATCGAATATGGTTTCATACAGACAGGTGTGTAGTCTATTAGTTTCATATCATATTCCAATAGGTTTGTATGCCCTGGTCGGTCTGTTAACACCTCTGCATGATTATTTAGAACCTGTTGCACTCTTTCTTTCTGAGTTTTCGTTAAATGTGTACTGATTTTCACCTGTGCTGCTGTCTCACAGGGGTGTAATGGATATTCAAATGATGAAAGTGGTTCCTTTTTCATCTCCATGGCGATGGACAAGGTCAACAAGTGTGTCTCTTCCTGATCTTCTCTTTCCAAATATTTCTTCAGGAGATTCACATGATAGATTTTTTCTTTCCCCTTCTTATCTATCTTATAATTTGTTCTAGACACCTTCTCTAAAACTGTATATGGACCCTGCCATCCAATTTGTAACTTATTCTGACTCCCAGGCAAAAGAAGCAGTACTTTCTCTCCCACAGCCAAATTTCTGTCTTTCGCCTTCCTGTTATAATAGGCAGCATGTTTCTTCCTGGCTTGTTTCAAATTTTCATTGGCAAGTTTCCAGCCAGTTTTTAACCGAGTGGTCAGCTCATTCACATATTGGTATGAAGATGTAATGTTTTCCTCTGCCTTTTCATCAGTCCACGTTCTTAACATAGCTATATATGGACCTTTAATTGTGTGGACCTATTTGTCCATGCACCGGTATGGTCTCTTCCACTCGAAGCTTTATAGTGATGATTTTTCCTCCCAGAATTATCATTCACAAAACGACCGCTACCAATTTTTCTTTTGGGGCTTTCTCCCCACTTAAAATTCTTGATGAGAGATTTCCTCTCTACATCCTCTTCCTCCAGTTTGTTTAAGTCCGATTGAGGGATTTTCGGCTTATCCTGGGGTAAGACATCTGTTTGCACTCTCCGCATAGTGGCCATTGTAAAACAGTTAAGTGAAGCTTGTCCGTGAAAAGGGGCTTCCCATTTCATTAGGTCCACTTTTTCAAATCTATTTTTCTTTTTATTATCAGGCCTAATTTTGCCCCGGGGCATGTCCAGGTCCTGATCCATGTTCCCACTTGTGGGTGTTCCCTCATGTGCTATGCTACACCTTTCTACAAAATTCTCAATGTCCCATCTTGCTTTGGGCCAATAATAATTGTGAGCCACCTTTTGAATGATGGTACCTATTTTCTCATGGTCCCCATCTGGTTTCACATGTAGGCTCCTTATTAAGTCTGCCCTATATCTTTTTGGAAGAACCAGCTGTCCGTGACCTTTGGATCTAGCTCCAGTCTTCCTATACATCAACTTGTTTTTTATGTAAAAATCTCCCTTGCCTGGAGTTGTATGACAAGTTGACAATTTTCTGAAACAAGGCTTGAGTGTTTTATCCCCAGCCTGTGCCTTCCTCATCTCTTCTGGAGTGGTATCTAACATAATATCCTCCTCCTGTCTTGAGGTCGACCTGACCTGAAGGGTTGCCATATATACAGGTTTCCTTCTGCAACGGTCAGTGTCATGATTGTCCATCTGACAATTCTTACACCACCTTTTTCCTTGGTTGAAAGATTTTCTTTCATCATATTTCCTTTCATCGAATTGTGGGAATTTATTTTTATTGTCATACCGTGGCCTATCAAATTGGTGCTTACCTTTATTTTGATCCTTAGGATCAAATTTATTAAAGTTCTGTGGTGCCCTAAAGTTATCCACTTGTTTCTTTTTATTACCTGTTACCTCTGCTTGAGCTGCTTGATACCTTTCAGCAACATTTAGCAACTCACCCAGCCTCTCTGCACCTTGTTCCATGAGAAACTTTCTCAGGTCTGGAGCCATGGACTCCCTTAATTGCTCTATAAGGACCATTTCCTTAAGATCTTGGGTTTTCCCCAGAGAAGTCCATTTCTCCAAGTATGTCTCTATTCGTGCAGAGAACTGGTGATAGGTTTCACCTGACAGTAGTTTAGCATTCCTAAATTTTTTCCTATAAAATTCTGCATTCTTTTCATACCTTAACAAAAGAGCCTGCTTTAGCATGTCATAATTTTCCTGATCACCTCTGCTCATTTTTGCAAAAACTTCATAAGCTGCCCCACGAAGTCCCTGAGATAACTTTAAGCTCCACCTTTCTCTCTCTAACCCATACGTGGTAGCTAATAGTTCATACCTATTTAGGTAACTCTCTATATCATCGTCTTTCTCAACAAAATGATCTAAATGAAAATTCATAGCTGAGGTTGAGGCTCCTTGGCTAGCAGTGGCATCAGAGGCAAAGGGACTGGCACCATTTTCAGGAGCATGGCCCTGAAACTCAAACTCCCTTAGTCGTAACTCATGTTCCCTTTGTAATCTTTTATCTTCTGCTTCCCTTTCTGCAGCTAATTTCCTCTCTTCCCTTTCTGCAGCTAATTTCTTGTCTTCTCTTTCTGCAGTCAATCTTCTTTCTTCTGCTTCCAATTTCTTAGCCTCTTTGTCAGCCTCAATCTGCAACCTCTTAATCTCAGCCTCAGCTTCAAACTGTAACTTCTTAATTTCCCTTTCAGCCTCTAACCTTCTTTCGGCTTCTTTTTCTAATCTTCTTTCTTCGCGTTCAATAAATTTGTCACATTCCGTCGTGACATAGGCAACCATAACTTGCCCATCTAATCCTAACTCTTTTGCAGTCTGAACAGCAGCAGATCGAAACTTGGCCAGGTCCGCCATTGTCTATCAGGTAAATTTCTACAATGTATAACCAACAATTTAATCTCTAAATATATTTAATGGACAACACAGGCACCGTGAGCTCAACCTTATTTAATTCCACCCAAGGATACCTTTTAATTCTTATATTCCCTGAAGTGAATTACCCCCAATATTTTTTAATAGGGAAAGATTCAAAATCCCAAGAGCGAGACCCCAATATATGTGGTGAAGTGGGATGTTATAAATATTTATAGGGGACTTAGTGTACTGACTGAGATCAGCTGTGAAGGTAGCTATATCTATTAAGAGTAGTGTATTATAGATAACCTTACTTGCTACCACATATCTATATATCTCAGTCAGAATTATTCTGGAATAGTGTGATGACTACGTTATGTGTCTAGGGTATGTGTATGATGAAGTGTAAGTCATAACAACAACAGACGGATAAACAATTTAATTTATTCCACTACACTTGACAACACTGTGACACTCACATACATATAACACTCTACAAGGATATCTTAAAAGAGTCACTGATAACTTTTCAAATAACAATATGTATTCATTACTGGCATGAATGAATATGTGTCCTGATTCAACTACAAGGAAACCAGGAATCACAATCAATTTAAATTACAAATTATATGTACAGAATTTACCAATATGAATATAGTAGTGACATATATTATTACAAATATCCTATGTGTGTCAGTTGTGTAGTAGTAAAATGAGGTAATACTGGTTTTGTTTGGTTCAAGCTCTGTTGGTATTTGTCATCATGACTTCAATAGTTTGTCTTTAGGGACTAGTATTGGAGATGTTCTCAGTTCCTGATATTAAGACAATTAAATTCCCCTCTGAATGTTATTTTTACAAAGTTATTTCAAGATGAGGGGACATAATGTTGAGCTCAGCTGGCCAAATCTGCTTATCTTGAGTGATGGTGGCAGGAAAGGACTCCTCTGCTTGAATTCTCCCCTGGGCTCTGGAGACACCTCACTGATAGCTAAAAAGACCAAGGAGTATGCTGTCCGACTCTGGATTCAGCAAAGCTCTGACCAGGTGCTGCTCAGTACCATCAAGACCACGGTCCCTGAAAACAAGAAGGATGTACCTTCTACTTCATAACTAATTTATATTCTCTTTTACACTGATCACAATACAACACAAACATTGAGTTCAGAGCGTTAGGCCAACTGTCAGCTTCATCTGAAATACTTTATACCAGTATTTACCTCCTTAATGGTTACCACGCCTCTGCACTTCCAGCATTATTTCTGTCTAATCAATCATCCAGGTGTCAGTGTACTATTTGGCTATTCCATGCCGTTTTACTTCCCTCCGACACCCTCTGTTCAGGCTGGAGCATTATAGGCTTTATCTCTTGTTTGCCACTGAACTACACATATATATACAGGCATAAATTAACAATTTACATTCAATTTTCATTAAAAGATACTGAATGGTTCAAGCTTACCACAATTTCATGGAAATAAACACAGATACGTTGATTAGCAATGAATTCTGGCACATTTACTGGCACAAATTCCCATCTGCTTATGTTCCAGGCTTTTATTTTAGCAAAAATGTGAGCTGGCTTCAACGCACTGTCGCTTTATCAAGCTTATTTAAACAAGTGGTTTCGAACTAACGCTCCTAAGTGATTATATCAGCGAGTCTAGCCAATGAGGCCCCGTTTCGACAAGTGTTTGAAAAAATGTTACCTTTCCCCGTCTCCCCTAACAACGAAAGATAGTATTTATAGCCCGACCAATCGTGGTTAGTCTTTCATTTGTTGCGCTCCAATCAATTTGGAGTTTACATGGTAGGCTATTTCTGTAACGCAAGGTTTTTTCAAACACGTTATAAAAAAAATTTATGAGCAGAAATGATTTCATGCTGTCAGGCATCCTCACTATTTTATTTTGGGTATAATTTATTAATTCCTGGACTATTTGCGTAACGTTTTACATATTCTTTGTCAGCAAGCCCTAAGGAACCCAAATATCCCAATTTAAAGGAGCTACGTGGCTGCGTTCAAAATATGTATTTTCTACCTCCTGTTTCGAAGATGTGCTGTCTGGGTACTGTTATGTTTTCAACCGTAAACCCATCTATTGTTATCTTTCCTAATAAGCGTTTTTTATGATTTATAAACCTAACTCTGGGATGGGTAATGTATTTTATCACTGTCCGTCTGAAAAAAAAGTTAGTGCATGTAGTCTTACACGCGTGATGGCAGCATTTGTGTATCGCGCGAAGCGTGTTTAGTGTTCGGCTTTCTGCCTCTCCCTTCCCGCTATCCTTTTGTCCATCTGTCTTTCGTTTTGGTAACGCAGTATAATTAATGTTAGGATTAATTTAGGTCATTACGCAGGGCCTCTCAATGTTTTTTCCAATAAATACAGCACACGTTTCATTGAAGAAGGCGGGTAATAATACAGTAAGCTTTACTATCAACGTGAAAGCGTTACAATTTGCAGACGAAGCAGAAAACAAGGGGGATTTCGAGTACATTCCTTGTGACAGCACTGTTATTTTTCCATTGCTCTTCTCTTTATTAATTTTATGTATTTATTAGGCTTTATATTTACTTGATAATTTATATATGTGGATTAGAATATTCCACGACAGAGGTGTTTATTTATATCTATGAGAGATTCATTTACTGACCAGGGAAGTATCATGTCGATAATGTACGCTTGAGAATCATATAATTATACCGCGGACTTGTACCATACAGACGGTACGATAGGTGCTGAAAGCACCATTACTGCCATAGTTTTAGGCATGAACTTTGTTGGCCCGTTGTGGTTGGTCTGGATGAACAAGAATATCTAATAATTATGATTATCATTTGGAGAGATATGTTGTGGGACTTGTAAATAAATTGTCAAGAATCGTCAACAGGAGTAATCTACATTTATTTCACACATGTGTTCGTTACCATTTAACAGTTGGACTATTATTACCCTAGATTCACTTGACCAATATTAAATAATACCAAGATAAAATTGAACGTCACACCATGGATTATCTACGAGGAAAGTAAAGGAACAGAGCCCACACCTTGCAACATTGGCGGGCTCTGACAATTGCTCACCACTTCTTCTAAGCATGAAAGAGGTGAAAAGAGCGCAAGAAGATTATGTCATCTTAGCGCCCTACTCTGACCAGCTAAATGGAACAGAGTCCCCTTCTCCTATTGGAACACTTTTCAAAGAACAGGGAGTTCTGTTTTAAAGAACGAGACCTGGGACCCGTCAAATCGTCGTGCCACTCCCATTTAGTTCTCAGATTATAAGAGCCGGACACATATCGCTTTCAGGATCGCACATGTCAGTTGGCAAAACGATGTGCAATATAACCGTACATCACTTTTATTCTTCCTTGATCCTTAGCCGCCGACCGTCAAAGCAGTCAGTGGCCATCTGTGGTGAAGTGGGATGTTATAAATATTTATAGGGGACTTAGTGTACTGACTGAGATCAGCTATGAAGGTATCTATATCTATTAAGAGTAGTGTATTATAGATAACCTTACTTGCTACCACATATCTATATATCTCAGTCAGAATTATTCTGGAATAGTGTGATGACTACGTTAGGTGTCTAGGGTATGTGTATGATGAAGTGTAAGTCACAACAACAGACAGATAAACAATTTAATTTAATCCACTACTCTTGACAACACTGTGACACTCACATACATATAACACTCTATGAGAATATCTTAAGGAGTCACTGATAACTTTTCAAATAACAATATGTATTCATGGTTATCATAAAGGTATATGTGTCCTGATTCAAATACAAAGGAACCAGGAATCACAATCAATTTTAATTACAAGTATATGTACAGACTTTATCAATATGAATATTGTAGTGACATATATTATTAAAATATCCTATGTGTGTCAGTTGTGTAGTGGTAATATGAGGTAATACTGGTTTTGTTTTGTTCAAGCTCTGTTGGTATTTGTCATCATGACTTCAATAGTTTGTCTTTTGGGACTATTATTGGAGATGTTCTCAGTTCCTGATATTAAGACAATTAAATTCCCCTCTGAATGTTATTTTTACAAAGTCATTTCAAGATGAGGGGACATAATGTTGAGCTCAGCTGGCCAAATCAGCTTATCTTGCGTGATGGCGGCAGGAAAGGACTCCTCTGCTCGAATTCTCCCCTGGGCTCTGGAGACACCTCACTGATAGCTAAAAAGACCAAGGAGTATGCTGTCCGACTCTGGATTCAGCAAAGCTCTGACCAGGTGCTGCTCAGTACCATCAAGACCACGGTCCCACAATTTCATGGAAATAAACACAGATACGTTGATTAGCAATGAATTCTGGCACAATTACTGGCACAAATTCCCATCTGCTTATGTTCCAGGCTTTTATTTAACACAAATATGAGCTGGCTTCAACGCACTGTTGCTTTATCAAGATTATTTGCACTAGTGGTCTCGAACTAACGCTCCTAAGTGAGTATATCAGCGAGTCTAGCCAATGAGGCCACGTTTCGACAAGTGTTTGAAAAAATGTTACCCTTTCACGTCTCCCCTAACAACGAAAGATAGTATTTATAGCCCGACCAATCGTGGTTAGTCTTTCATTTGTTGCGCTCCAATCAATTTGGAGTTTACATGGTAGGCTAATTCTGTAACGTAAGATTTTTTTCAAACACGTTATAAAAAAAATTTTATGAGCAGAAATGATTCCATGCTGTCAGGCATCCCCACTATTTTATTTTGGGTATAATTTATTAATTCCTGGACTATTTGCGTAACGTTTTACATATTCTTTGTCAGCAAGCCCTAAGGAACCCAAATAACCAAATTTAAAAGAGCTACGTGGCTGCGTTCAAAATATGCAATTCCTTCTACCTCCTGTTTCGAAGATGTGCTGTCTGGGTACTGTAATGTTTTCAAACGTAAACCCATCTATTGTTATCTTTCCTAATAAGCGTTTTTTTTGTGATTTTAAAACCTAACTCTGGGAAGGGTAGTGAATTTATCACTGTTCGTCTGAAAAAAAGTTAGTGCATGTAGTCTTACACGCGTGATGGCAGCATTTGTGTATCGCGCGACGCGTGTTGCATGCGTTCCTGATTTTCAGCCCTCCCTCTCTCTTTATCCTTTAGTCCATCTGTTCGTTCGTTTTGGTAACGCAGTATAATTAATGTTAGGATTAATTTAGGTCATTACGCAGTCTGCCTCTCAATGTTTTTCCAAGAAATACAGCACACGTTTCATTGAAGAAAGCGGGTATAATACAGTAAGCTTTTACTATCAACGTGAAAGCGTTACAATTTGCAGACGAAGCAGAAAACAAGGGGGATTTCGAGTACCTTCTTTGTGACAGCACTGTTATTTACCATTGCTCTTTTCTTTATTAATTTTATTTGTTAGGCTTCATATTTACCTAATAATTTATATATGTGGATTAGAATATTCCACGACACCATCACGCCTGGTGGCATCTTGTAGGGCAACAACAAATTGATTCCACTTTGCTCGGTCGGTGGCCTTCCATCGTACAGTGCCACAACTCTGGTTCATTCTTTGCATCTCAGCCTCCACAGTCCTCCGCCAAGGCAAAAAGTGGACATACTGCAATACGTCCAAAATTGTACCCACTGCCGGCCGAATAACCCAGTAGAGAGAGAGGAGCGACCTAGTGGACAGTAAAATCCACGGAACAGTGACCGCCTCAAAGCTGGATTTTCTACAAATATCTTAGTATAGGGGGTCTGTAACATACATACTGGGTCGATCTCTTTTCCTCTACGGCCGTATTTAATTAATTAGTATTTTTGTGTGTACTAAATTACTTGCAATTCCGCGGTTGACAATGTCCTTTTCATTCTTTCAAGCAGATAGTTTGTACTTTCAAATCATCTTACACTCCTCTCAGTGATATGTCGTCATGCCTGTTTGTTTACCTGCTCGTCCCTGCTGGAAAAGGAGACGGATGAGATAATTTTAAAGGACAATCATGTTGGAAAATTTCGGATGTGCCCGACATCAGGCTACGGATTAGCACTGAAATCGCCCAGAGAATTTGTTTAATCGCTTATAAGGTTGACGTGCCTTCCTCGACCAGATGGTTAAACAAATACTTTTTTTGCGCAAGCGAAAGGTAGTTAGATCACTCGCCTGCGCGACACATTTCTCAACAAACTAGAATTACATAATCGTTTCCGGTACACCTTGTTACAGACATTGCTTTTAATGAAAGTAATATCTTATTTGTAAACTTTGCCGAGAGAGTGATCGGATGTTTTCATTCAATATTTTGGAGACATGACCTCTGCAGTAACGCGCAGAAATGTCCATCAGGAAATAATTTGACTTACCACAAAACACGCATATTTGAAACGACTGGCAGACATTCGGAATGAAGGCACAACACTCCTTCCGATTGGAGCCCTGCTTAACATCGTAACAAACAATGCTGGGGAAGACAGGCAACATAACTTGACACATCAGCCAGAGTAGAACACTGTGAAAATCTACCTCGTGCCAAGAAGACAACCAGACCTTGCCAGAGTTAAGATCAGCTTTCATTTATCGACCGGACTTGTTTGAAATTCTTGAGGACTTAAGAGTCCAGGAAAACACTAACGGTTTTAACGAGGAACACCAGAATCTGAGGAAACTGAAACACAATTTAAGGTGGGAACTTAGTGCTAAAGTAACAACACCCCAGACCTAGTGTAAAAGACCACTACAAAAGCCTTTATTTCTCTGAGCCAGCAGTCTGTGAGCCTAAAGATTGGCGTGTTGTACATTTTGAATTCTATATATTTTCATTATTAACCTGTGAACTAATAGGTATATATTGACATGTGAAAATTAATTTATGAAAATTGCTAATGGATGTCCAAGTCATTTGAGGCTGGCAACCTCAGCATATAGAATGATGGTTTCATGAACCACCACTGCCAAGGCTGGTGACAGCTTTATTGCGAGTTTCGTATAAAGAACCAAAAGCAAAGGTAGTCCCAAGTTCCATATGCAGCAGGGAGGGAATGGTGAAATGAATGATGTACATACTTCTTTTATTATTAACCGTTTTAACCAGTGTAAATATGAAACATAGTGACTATATGACTATAGTGTTATCATTTTCATGTAAAGTTAAATTTAAAACTATTCATTTTAAATGTAAAGATAGTTTCTCGCCCACTGGGATTAAGATTAATTCACAGAGAGGGTAAAATTTCTGAAGATAGATGAGATGGTGGAATACGAAGATGGGGACACGTAAGTTTGTGTCGGGAAACCCAATACTCAGACGGTATTTGCTTCTCTTCTTTTGTCATACTAGTTGGTGGTTCCAGTTGAGGGTACTATTTCTGGAACAAATGAGGGTATACGTGGCTTGAAGTCGACTCTAGACACCATCATCAGAAGGATCTTAGAGACGCGAGACCAACTTTGCAGTTATTCCCTGGTTCTACTTGGAACGTGCTGCAACTCTTAAATTTTGACCAGGAACGTGAGCAATCCAGTCACTTATCTGCGAAGAACCTAAACACCAGCGGGAGCAGAAATATCATTGGCAGCTTAGTAGTCAAATAAAAGCTGCCAAGTGGAACTTCCCCTTATATAATTCCCCATTAAAATCATATGATGATGATGAATTTTTATTAAAGAATGTTTAATTTTTAATAACTGCTAACACCTAAGTGATTATTAAATTTGTTATTTATCTCTATCCAAATTTAAAGTTTGATTTAATCATTTTGAATGTGTTATATCCGTATGTCTCAGACAATTTCTTAAATACACTCAATCAGAGCTACTAAATAATAATAAGAGGAATTTGCTGAATTAACTCAGCTAGGGGCTTGAAAGAACTAACGAAAAATACGATAACCCTATCCTTCACGGCAGATCATAGAGGTAACGTGCTCAGCCAATGCAGCATTGTTCTCGCTTTTCTTAATGTCTTGTGAAAACTGCCTGGAGGTAAAAGCATCATTATCCTTCTACCTACAACTCTGCCAAGAGTAATCTTGTGCGAAGGTAGACACCTTTAAAGACCCATATTAGCTACTCTTGAGTTTCGGCCACTGTTGGACCACGACTACAGAGCTAAGGGGAGGTAACCCATGACATTATCCCTGTTAACCAGTGTAAAGTTCTGAGGTAGATGGGATGGTGGAATGAAAAGGAGGGACACCTAATTTTGCCGTCAGGAGACCCAATACTCACAGGAGAGATATTTGTTTCTCTTTTATTTCATGATAATAATAGGTGGTACCAATTACTGGTACTAGTCTGTGAAACAAGTGTGTGGTATAAGTGGCCTTCAGTCAAAGCTAGGCACCAAAATCAGACGGGACGTGAAGACGTTGGATCATCTTCGAAATTCCACCGGGATACTACGAAGGACGTGTTACAGCCACTAGACTTGACCATTGACGAGAAAAAAACAATCTAAAGCCTGCAAAGAATTAACGTCGGCCGGAGCAGAAGCAAACCGACATTTTTCCGGCAGCTAAGTACCCACCTAAAGCTGCCAAGTGAACTTTTAAAACAAACATTTCAAACTAGACCATCACCTGTAATGAATCTTTAAAAAAATATTTCCTATATCACCCCACCCCCCCTAAACCCCCCCCCCCCCCCCCCCCCCCCCCCCCCCACCCCCAATTTATTTTAAATTGTTCACTATTATTGATTATTAAATTTCTTATCTGTATATATACACATTTCTAGTTGATTGAATCATTTTTGAGTGAACTGCATCCGCATGTCTCAGTCATTTTAAATACCCATAAACAGAGTGTTGTAGTCATTTTTGGTAGTAGTTGGTTTTTGATGTAGATGACTACTACCTTGACTACTATTCTTGGTGCTGATTACGCGAATGTTATTTGAACAAGTGGCGATCGGGCAAAAACGTAATATGAACAGGGGCACATCAAAATAAGCCCTGTGCCAAATGAAGTACTCTGGAACTCTTGAGTCAAATTGATACAGTTTATTGGACGATTACGTTGAACGAGACAAGACGTCTGACATTGACGTTTTGACACATTAATAAACATGATGAGATGTCAAAATATATTCTCACTGTTCAAAACAGATATTCCCATGGTAGTCATATTAATTAACTTATGACTGGACATCCTAGTTAACGAAACAATGTTTATGAATGATTAGGCAGTTGGGATCATGAGATTAATCCTATAACGGTTGACCTCTCTGTAGTGGTGTTTGATGGTATTGTATGATGGTGATATTACTAAATGTAATGTATGAGGCCAGCTGTGAAGGCTCCTGAGATAAAATGTAGTTGAGAATTGTCAGAAGGCCTTTCTTGCTACCACTACGACCTCACACTTAATTTTTTTTAATGAATGTGGCTACGTAAAGTGTCTAGGGTTATGATATGTAGTGTGGTGTAATAGGTTATAGATATACCCACAGATATTTAACAAAACTAATAATATTTAACAAATATTACAACACACTGAACTAACTCAATAGTGTAAAATTTTTTGATAGAATTATATTACATTTATTTTGTTCTGTGTCAATTTTTTAGGTTGACCAGAACTTAAAAGGATTTAGAGATTATGAAAAGAAATGCATGGAATATTATATCATAAATGCAATAGTGTACATATATATGTACTATACTAGTTAGTTTTATTAAAATGTTCTAGTAGTCATCTACTTGGGAGGATAGTTAATGTTTGTGCTGTTGGGGTGGCCTCATCACACCTGTCTATATTGACTACACAGTGTCCAGAAAATGGTGGGAATTTTTATGGGGGTATTAGTAACTAAACGGTGTTGGTGAATGTCCAGCAGACCAGAGGCTCACTCATCTTGTAGTTGTAGCTCTGGTGCTGAAATCTGGTGGTCCCACCTCTCCGTGCTGGCGGGCAATAATGGTGGTCTCTGTCACAAGTACTGCACAGATACACTCGAGTAAGTCACCAACTGAATAGACACTGCTTGGTTGACAACAGAAACTCACAGCTCTGCAATCAAAGTATGGGCCATGTGTCAAAATCTATTCTCTACCCACGTCTGGACACAACACTGACACAACAACCACATCATACAGACAGGTCAGATCTCTCTGACCAAACAGCACATTTACCATGGTGGGTTTACATCAGATAGATCCTCCCAGACTATAGATTCTGAAAATATTTATTAGTTTTCTGCCCTAAAAGAGGATAGGTAGTATGTTTCATTATTCTCAACACTTGATCTGTCTTGCCTAACTCTTGCTGGAGTTTATGTACATTGTTGGTCCCTAGACCCTGACTTGGGCGGGGGGTCTAGAGCAAATCCCTACTTGTTTGTAAGGCTAGATTTCGATATGGCAGTATCAAATCACTCGAACATGAAACAATATTCAAAATATATAAGGAAATAATTTCAATCTTACCAGATTATGAATAAATAACACAGAATTGCCAGCAAAACTCAGCTGAGCTGCTGGCTATAGTATGGCGTCCCTAAACTTCTTACACTTTCTTTCATATGGAAATCACCACACTTTAAAATCTGTGTCTATCACTGAACAACTATTGAGAAATGACCCCAAATCCGCGTCTAAGCGCCGACAATATGCTTGTCTGTGGCCAATCACTGCCTAGGTTTATTTGAATTTCAAATTTCCTACACTAAAGTCATTTCAGTCATGCTTCAGTCAAGTATGGATGTTTATCTGTTAGTCTGTCCGTCTCTACTTGTGTTTCTACAAAATGTACTTGATTTTTGAACCAACCTTTCTCTCCCCTCCAAAATTTTGTCGTTAAAAGTTATTTTTTAGACACAGCCACCACAATATCCCCTCTCCTCCATACCAAGTAGATTTGAACACCTGCGTCTCGAGGTCGTGTTTTTTTGTGCAAAATAGCGACACTTTTAGATTCAATACAGTCTGTCGATGATGTAAACTACACTGTCTTTTGTCATTATCTTCAATATTATCTATCCGTCTGTAAAATTAAGAACATATTAGTTCACTGCTCAGAATAGGCCATCCGGCCAGCTAATTTTTATATTCCTAACATTAATATTAAGAAAAAAATACTTTTTAATTTTTGTAATATTCCTAACATCTGCGTTTAGCCGCTGAATTCAAATCAAGGGCTTGGTATCGCGCAAAAGCGTCCAATAAATGACTGTGGCGTAACATATCTATGGTCCCTTCTGTCGAGTTGCTTACTTTTTATGTCAACTTGGGAACGTGACTTTTCTCCGTTTCCCCCCCAATTGCGTCTCCTTAGCCTTTCTAGTCTCACGCAATCTTTCCAGTCATATTTTTCCTTTTTGATCCTCCGTTCCCCTCCTGTCTAGCAAGTCAATTTTTATGGAGGGTGATGACACGCGGTCTAGGCGATCATGTACATCAGCAGCCTACGCATTATGTTTTTTATCCTTATATGTTATCCTTGGAGGTATTTTACCGTTGTATCTCTGTCAATTTCACTACACTCTCAAGGGCAGAGACAATTATTATGATCCATAGCATATAATATATCACAAATATTTCATCTTTAAATGGCCTCGTAAAAAAGAAATCTGGAACCTCTGAACATCATGGTTGAGGCATCACTGTGCATATACATTTCTAAGTTCTTAATTTGAATGACCTCTCCTTATGTGCCGTAATCCGTAGGACGGCGAACAAATACTTTATCTTTGTATTTACGTTTATGTAATACAATTTCTTCAAAATAATAGGCTGGATTTCAATAACTTCGCTTTATATAATATCCATTTCAATACATCCAAATGAAGGGTCAACGATTCCCATGGAGTGTACTGACTAGATGCAGTATGACGAAAAGACGTAGAATAAATTTACATTATTATAAATGAACTTACGGTCAACTCTTCACGGCGATGGCTTCCGTCTTGAAGGCCGTATACAAGTGACTTTACCAATCAATAACCCGCCATATGGGTTTTAAACGAACAGACCAATGTCTGACTTTCATTCCAGCCATCTCTCTCTGAGGTCACTACGTCATCTCAGTGTTTAGCAACAAAATGCGAAAATCCCCCGCGCCAATATGTGCGCTACCGTGCGCGATGAATTAAATTACAAATATATTCTTACCACATTTATTGATGCGTACCCTCTTAACAGAAGTAAGACTTGTGTCAACTAATATACTGTTAAGGCACCCAAAAAGGACGCAACACAGAGCTATTGAAATAGTATTTCACCGAATTAAATCAGTTATGGAATCATCAAACGAGCAAACATCTTTCTCCTCAAAGAATGTCTGGGAAGATAAAATTGCATTACGGTCTGGATATTATCAGCTGTAGTATTTGATTTCTTAAATTCCTATGAGGCTGCCTAAAATTGTAGCATCATTCTTCAATTCAAATCTATGCTGTGTACGATTCTACATCTTATAGTGGTGTTTTTTCAAGTTCAACATTTTTATCATTTCTTGCATTTATTCTCATAATCTTTGTCTTCCCTGTGTATTTTAAGCCCAATTGTTGTGACCTCTCATCTAGTATATTCATTTTGCCTTGCATCTGATTATGGTTATGAGACAGAAGAGCCAAGTCATCTGCAAAATCTAGATCATCAAGCTGTTTAGTCAGATTCCACTGGATTCCATTTCTGTTGTGTGATGTTGATGTTTTCCAAACATAATTTATTGCTAGGAAGAAAAGAAATGGAGACAAGAAACATCTCTGTCTTATTCCCGTTCTAATCTTAATCGGTTCTGTAAGTTGTCCTTCATGAAGAACTCTGCATGTCATGTCTTCTTTATTAAGTTAATGATCTTCATGGGAACTCCATAATGCCTCATCACTTTCCATAGTGATTCTCTATCTACACTGTCAAATGCCTTTTCATAGTTCACAAATCCGATGTATAACAGTGAATTCCATTCCAGACTTTGTTCAACTATTATTCTCAATGTGGCTTTCTGGTCTGTACAGGATCTGCTTTGTCGAAAACATGCTTGTTCATCTCTCAGTTGCTTATATATGGACTCTTTTAATCTCTCAAGGATGATTCTGTTTAATACTTTTCCTGGCACCGATAGTAACATTGTTCCTCTATAATTTGTGCACTCTTGTAAATTTCCCTTTTTTAGGCAACGACTAGATAACTTTCCTTCCATTCTGCTGGTATTTCCACTCTCTCCCAGACTTTGCCAAGTAGTTTGTATAATATCTCTGTCGAGGAATCAATATCTGTTTTGATGGCCTCTGCTGGAATGCCATCTGGATCAGCTGCTTTTCCATCTTTCAGAAGCTTTATGGCTTTCTTTATTTCTTCTCTACTTGGTCTTTAACAGCGGATTTGCAGCTCCTCTTCTACTGGCTGAATGTCTGGGGGATTATTTAGTGCTGGTCTATTAAGAAGTTCCTCAAAATGTTCTGTCCATCTCTTCATTTGTTCTTGTATATTACTAAGCAATTTTCCATTCTCATCTTTTATGAGGCCATTTGCTTGCTTATATTTTCCTGTTAACTTTTTTGTGTTGTTGTAGAGGTCCCTCATATTTCATTTGGCTGCAGCTTCCTCTGTTTCCCTTGCCAGCTCTTCAATGTACTTCTTCTTCTCTCTTTTGAGGCTTCTTCTTTTCCTTTGTTTGCTTCTATGTACACTTCATGAGCCTTGGCTTTGGAGCTTCTGGTTTTGCTTCTGTTTAAATCTGCTTTCTTGGTTTTCCTGTCCTCTGTCTTGCTAATGGTTTCTGTATCTATGCATGCTTTGTGCTGATGTTCTCCTTTTCTCAGTACTTCCTTACATGTCTCGTCCATATATTTTTTAAGTTGCTGCCAGTGGTCATCCGTATCTGCTTCATCTTCCAGCTATTGGAGTACTTGGTATTTGTTGGATACTGTTATTGAAAAATGTTCCTGATTCCTTAGATATCCCACATGATACTGTTGTCTATAGCTGTATACTGTTGTGAATTTCTTGAGTTTTAATTTTCTTTTAGCTCCCAGGGGATGGTGAGCTGAAACCACATCTGCTCCTGTACATACTTTTGCATCAAGCAATGATGACCTAAACTTCTTACTTATGCATATGTGATCAATCTGATTCTCAGTTCTGTGGTCTGGTGATATCTATGTTGCTTTACGTATTCTTTTACGTAGAAATATGCTTCTCTTATAGCTAGTTGATTTGAAGCACAGAAGGTGGCTTAAAGTTCCCCATTCTCATTCATCATACTTGTACCTAATACATGCTGTCCAGTGATTTTTTTTCAAAGCCGGTCTTATCTGTTCCTATTTTTGCGTTTAGATCCCCTATCAAAATTGTGATGCCATTTCTTTTCTTATTGTACAAGACATTTTGTAGTCTGGTGTAAAAGTCTTCTTTCTCAGATTCTTCTTTATCATTTGTTGGTGCATAACACTGGATGATGTTTATATTTATTTTCTTTTCTGACTGATTTAAACCTTGCTGTTATAATTCGGGGTCCTATTGCTTCCCATTCTATAAATGCCTTCTGTGCTTCCCTAGACAACATTAGAGCCACCTCTTCACTGTGGTGGGCTCTTTCCTCCTCGTTTCATGAGGACAACACCATTTCTCCTGTGATCAATCTCCTCCTCACGATACCCTTTCATCATGTCTCTCAGAAACCCAGGATATCAATCCTGTAATTTGCCATTTCTGCTGCTACTAGTGTATTTTTCCATTGTTCATACAGTACGAACATTCCAGGTGCCAATCCTGGAGATTTTCCTAGACGAAAAAAGGTTAGTCGGCAACCCAGACTCCTTTCGGCTTTCTCTGGGTTGCTTTATGTGGCTCTTTCCAGAGGACCTTCTTCTGTCTTGGGCGGCTGAGGTGATGTGTTTTCTGTATTTGACTTGGCCATGTTAGTTGAACTTTTTTGGTAAAAAGTTTTTTACGGGATGGGGTAACCAGCCCCATGCCCACCCCTCTTTAGTTCCTTTTACGACATGCATGGTAGTGTACGGTGTTACTTTTCTTTGCTCCTCTTTTGGGCCCCGGTAACACACGGGTGACTTCACGCTTTTCTTTTCTTTGATTTTACAAGTAGGCTTAGATGTGCATATATCTATTCAACAAGCTGAAGATAGGAACTACCGATCAGTGTAACTGCAGCACTGATAAAATGACTGCTGAACGTCTGCTTCAAAGTTGCATCTTATATGCCGTACAGAGAAAGCGCATATGGCCGACGCCAGCTCCTTTCGTGGAAAAGCTTTACGGGGATTCAATTAGCCTCAAACTGACTACTGCTTTCTTTGAGAACATTCAAGTGGACGTCTGAGAGTGTACGAAGAAGAAGGAGAAGAAGTAGATGTGTATATGGCTGTCTGTAGTTTTGCTTACTGTGATCATATAGAAGGTCTGGTGTTTGTGATAAACGAGCGCCAAAGCCTTATCGCTCTATCTTTTCCTACATCTTTCTTATTTTATTTTCTCCCACATTGTGCTCTTTCATCCCACATTTGCTCTTTCATCGTTGTTTTAGTAATCTTTTAATAACGACTGGACTTAAAACTGTAAGTTTATATTACTCGCGAAGTGTATCTAAAGTGTAACTTAACACTCTTTTGATTCAGTTTCGCATCTTGTCAGTTACATCTGGACTCATTCTAATCTTGTAAAACCCCAGCTTGGTGATAAACGATTTCTTTTGATTCGAAAGTTACTGTGTAAATAATTGTCATTAATACCACCTTGACTATTGTCTAGTTTGAAAAACGCGCGGCTGATACCACATGTCTTAGGGACCCAAAGATGCAGCAATAGAGAATGCAGTCAGCGACCCATAGCTTGACTGCTTGCATCAGGATCAGCGAACCAGAGCTGGTCAAGACCGTACTCCACCTCCACGTGGTGGTCCTGGAAACAGTCTGCAGTAGTGCAGTCTGGCTGAGCGAGTACGGATCGAAGAGGGAAGGCAAACCCGGTCCCAAAAAATGCCTTGCAGAAGTCGGATGTGTCGACCGAAAGATGCAGATATCACAGCTACGGCGTAAACAGATACAGCGCAACCACCGTCCTTTTCAGGGCGAACGAGGAAGAAGAATAAGAAGATACCACATGGTAGCATCACGCACGATACAATGGCTCCGCAAACAATGGAATCGGGGAGTGTGATATCAAAGGCCCTTGACGCGGAACAACAACCTTTGTTTCCAGATTGGAGACGACGGGCATTGCGTCCAATACAATAGACCGACACGACAGAGGAACTCGTTCGCCGCCATGCGGAGAACCGTCTCACAAAGGATGACAGAAATTTACTTGCAAGCGACAACGGACAGCAAGATTAAGGCCAGATGAGTTTGTCTAGCTTGCCAATCAGCAAACACCGGGCGGTCTTAAAGAAACTGACAAGTAAAGCGAAGGGCTGTTGGTGGCGAGTAGCCCAACTCACTTTAGACAGTGACACGCGCTGACAGGGAACAAGAGAGATCTGAGGTAAGAGCAACCAGATCGCCTCTTAGTTATTCGGTAGAGGCGGAGTTTCGCGTTACAGGCAAGATTTTGGAACATGTGGGCTTGTTAGGGATATAATGTACCGTAATGTGCACCAGATATCAGTCCAGTTTTTCAACATTGTGGTGTAGAGAAAAATCCCTAAATTCTAGCCTTATTCAACGTGTGTTCATTCAGTGTGGATAAATTAATTCATATATGTGGTCTTTTGCGTTCTTAAAGGAGTTTGCGAAAGGAAAAAAGTCCATCAGAAGTCTGAGTCTACATGCCACGTGCTTGACGTCTGACAAGAAAAAGACTATCAAAGCGGACATTTGGCTAGCAGAATTCCCCCAAGACATCCTTCATTCTTCAATGTAATAGGAATATTTCTCGCCCACGATTAAGACAGTGGACCCAGCATTTTATGTCACCTTATATCACGTACGCGCAAGTTCAATACACAGAAATATAAAGCTCAGCACCAGCGAAAGCTTACTATATGAGTCAATCTAAAGCTCACAATTTATTCCTTATTCAAATATCAAGTTCAGCTGCATCGAAAGCTTACTATATGAGTCAGTCTAAAGATCGCAGTTGATTGCTTAATCAAATATCAACTTCAGCTTCATCGGAAGCTTACCATCTGAAGTCAAGATCAAGAGCTCAAAAGTTGGTAACCCCAAAATATATTTCATGAATCACGATTACATACTCAAGTTAATGAGTCTACATATCAAGAACATTATTTTGAAGATATCCAGTCTGGCCAGTACCCTTCGGTGATTATGCAACATACATTTTTCATATAACAACTGTTAACTGTTGGTCACCGCTACATAGATATTGTCAAACTGTGAAGGACTGTATATTATCAACGTTCTCAGTACAACAAAAGTTTTCATCGGAACGACCTCGTCATAGAGATACCCCACTCGTGATAACTTATAACAACTTTGGGACATTCTATGCATACATATGAATCATCTATCACGGGGAAATAAATTAGAGACCCATGGACCGTGTAGATTACTCACCATTTTGGTAACACGTATAATATCCCATCATCATCATTTCGCTTTACACAAGTTCACTCTTCTATTTAATTAACTACAATATTAATATGTCATCTGGGTGTTTTTGTGTAAATCATCTTTGACCATCAACACGTTCTAAACACTACCAACTCTATATGTGTGGATATTTCATTAATAAACCCAATACTCGTTTGATCATTATCTAGATCGTTAATGTATCACTCGTGCTGTCGGTGTTAAATGTTTACATACAGGTAAATTTCTACACTCAGATTAGAATGGGGGCTTTTTCTGTTACGGGATCTAAGAGCAGAAGCTGAGGTCGCTGTCGTAGATTTTTGATAGGAGAATTAAGACTTGGTTTGGTCCCTTCTGAATAGATTAGAATGAGTGATAGCCAGAGTGAGAGATGACAATAGAAATAGATTTCCACGAGTGAGATGGTAGAATGTGATAGAGGTTGTCTCTGAAATCGAGAAATCTTCTCTCTCTCTCTCTCTCACCTATCTTCTACGACAGATTTAGAGTAGTCAGACAGTCTAACACATATACATATTAAATATATATCTATCCACTCACATACACACACACATAAGACGACAGTTGGACATACAGACGTGGAAAAACTATAACAAATGATTATATAGATATTCTGGAACGAACTGACCGACACGCTGGATTAATTATGAGTAGTTTAATTATCATAACAAACTTCTCTCACAACATATAAAAGTACATCAAAAAGCATATACACATAATCATAAAAAAATCAAGGAATGCTACAAGAATGATAGACCCGTTGGTATGATCCTTCCCCTCGATGTATAGCTCACAGTCCCGTTAGAAGAGAGTGATAGCCCAAAGAGTCCCAGATACATATGATTGAGTCTAAGTTTTCCCCCTTTGTAAGGTATGGACAGACTTGATACTCTGATCAATTCTAAGGGAAGATATAGTTAGCAATAAACTTGCATAAAGAAAGTTATAAAGTGGGTGAATCAACAAAAGAACATCCCTCCGTCTACTTTCACTCGATTTTTTCATCAGGGCCCTGACTCACACAACCTTACCTACAATCGTGATGTTGTTCGCCGTCTGGCGCAAACTTTAGGACACTTTTCTACAGTGAATCTGTATTCTTTTGATAAAGAGAATCCCAGCTCTGCAGATACAGGTGTCTTCCACTGATCCGGGGAGCATTCACTTCACCAGTTTATCTTAAGATTACTGTTAAGGTCACTTGAATCAGTTTGGGTAAGAAAGTTTAAACAGGCACACAGTGTCAGAAACACGAGGTTTACCTTAATTAGGAAGATGACCGGTGGACAACTTCTCTCAACAGATAGTATTGGTTCACCACACACTTGGTCAAATAATGTCGGAAAAGTTAATGTTTTTGTTCTGTAATTATTCTCGCCACAAGGCAGCATGTACATTAGAGTTTGTGAGAAAATAAGATCTGGCTCAAAGGCCCAGTATACGCATTTATTCTTTAAAAAAACCCGTTAGTGGGATTGGTATTCTGTCTATCTCTGAAGGCAAACACCCTGTCAGACAGGTGTTACTTGAAAACCCCACGTGGTTTAAGAAATAAAATGTTTATGTTTCTTCACAGGTATGTCTCTGTACTAAACGCCGGCAAAGTTGGGTTACCCCAGTATTCACTGAATAAAGAAAAAAACCACACATGAAATATTTTACATATTATGTACTCGTTATAACTTACATTTTGAACTTGCAAGCGTAGAGCTTGACTTGACGTTTAAACTTTCCCGTGAAATAAGATATATATAGAAAATCAATCATCATGAATTAGGAATACGTACGTATTCCGTCAACACTCATGAGGCATCTAACATTTAAAAGTTAGTTTAGAAAAATTATTCGCGTCTTATTATTTAGCAGTTTAATTAAATTCATTATAGCTACATGATTTTAAGCTAGAAATTATAATTTATTCTGCTTTCTACTGAAACACGTCACTAGAAAATAATACAGACTATATTTTAATCTCTCTCTGCACAAAAACAAAAATCTAACTAGTGAAATAAGCGATTTAACACTTTAAACACTTCACAAAATTACTAGATATCTTATATATATATATATATATATATATATATATATATATATATATATATATATATATATATATATATATATATATATATATATATATATATATATATATATATATATAATATTTACCTCAACACAGAACTACGGTATCACAACGAAACTAAGAGGTTCACTTATAAGTTTAAATATCTAGAACGGAGTGACCACGTCTACTGCAAATGGAGAATGAGTGAAATCAAGTTTAAAACTCTGGTTAATATCTTAAACCAGACAAAGGATGCACGCTATGGCGAGACTTCGAAATCGTCTCCCCTGCTCTTAACACCTACGTTAACTTAGACGCTGCTCATAACATGCCAAACGCGTCTTAGACACCTTACGCCCAGGACTGACCGTAGAGCCGTGAGTGTCATGGAAAAACCAGACGACTGTCTGCCATTCGGTCTCTCGAGAACACCTTTCTCACACTATTTTGTCTACTGCCGGGCCTGACACCGAGAAACGTAACCGTAGAGCGCCAGATATGTCTGCCCTCCCATGTCTATCGAGACGAATCTCACAGTTACGTCCACAGACATCTGCGTAATAGAATGCGAATCTGTATGAGAAAGAAAAACGATAAAGTGAGAATGTGAAAGAAAATATTTTCCGCAAACGAACGAATGCGAAAAATACGGGAAAAGGATACAGAGTGATAATAAAATAGAGGACACGGGTGGAAGAAAGAAAGAATATAGAGAAAATTTATTGATCATAAAACCCTCTGTGACAGTCGCAGGGAAACAGAACTCTTCCCATAATTCACTAGAAAGCACTGTCCAGTAGAAAGCATTCACATTCTTTTCTTCTTGTCCTTATCTCAGATAGGTCTCTATCCTTTCTTAACGAGCCTTCTACCTAATATCTTATAAGCTATTTCCGGCAAAAACTACTGTTGTAGTTGCCCCAATACACACCATACGACAGTGTTAAGGCATCATTTCGTATTATGCCTGTTTAGAGGGTTCTGTTTTCAGCTGTCTTGTGAGCTAATAGAATTGCTGATTTCGAGGCACGTTCGTAATAGAAGGACTAATTACAGCAACAATACGTAATATGTGACCAGGTGATCAGCATAGACGGTATAAGCCGTCCCGGGGAGCGTACAATACCCACATTTGTTTATCCTTCTGATGATACTCACTCACAATTGCGTACTTGTCTTCACTTAGACAAAACAACATTTTCGTAGTTGACTTTTGCTAAGAACAGTGCATTTTAGGTGCTTTATTGAAGTCCCTTGACGAACACATTTACAGAAATCTGATGTGAATACAATACACGTGTCTCTCATTCTCTGTTCATTGTCACTGGTCATATCTTCATCTCATATCTCACTATCTTAGTCTAGTATCTGATTACGTCTAGCTTACTGAATGTTCATTTTGAAGAACCCAGTTACTACCAGGGTATATTCTCTTACCAGTTGAGTGCTACTTTGCTCTGTGAAATGTCTTTCTCGTTGCTTCTTGTCTATCTCCTACACGATCTCAACAAATATTCGTCAACTATTATCTTCTGCGACACGAAACTTTTGCCTATATCACTCGTTCATTATATAAAGTTAATATTGCCTTTACATACCATTATATTGTCATGAGTTCACTTGATGTAATCTGGATTGATTGACAACTGTCGTTGTTAATGTATCCTTACAGTCGCATCTGATACCGCAGATAATGTTATGGTTGCAGCCACGTGTAATACTATTAGAGTAACATTACGTGTCACCTACTGCAAGCAAAGATGAAGTATGATGTTGTTAAAGAGACATTGCTTCGCAAATACCGTTTTACTTCGCAGGGTTACTCTATGCGTTTTAAAATTGAGAAACCCTGCAAGGATCTTGATTTCGGTGATTTTATCGCCACGATAAACGTTGCATTTAAGCGTTGGATTGATCTATTTGATATAAATAAAGATCTTGATGGATAACGTTCTACCGGCCTGTAGCTTGTACTTAGCTTCGTTCTTTCAGGAACGCATCACAGGGGATTGAGGCTTGTCCATAAAAAGGCAGAATCCGAAAATGTTTACGTATGTATGGCAGGGAAATAAAAGATGCACCGTATCGAAGGCCGTGAATTCAAAGTATGAATAGATCTTACAACCGAAGGTCAGTGTTTTACAGGATATTTGATCGGAATTTCAGACCGTGAAAGTCCCACCCCAGGCATGTTCTTCAGCAAAGGTCAGATACTCTAAATGATGGTGTCGTAACTGTGGGTCTTGAACCACTCTACTAAATTTTGAATTAAATAAGGTCCAAGTCCTACAATCACATCACCGTCCAGTCCAAATTGGACTCTAAGGAATATCAACAGGCGTGACACTCAATGCTGTCTTTGTATTGCCAATGATCCTTTTAGAAAGGACGGTCCAACCATGAAACACAACATGCGAATGATACTTGTATCCTGGAGACATTTAACGGCGAAGATTGTCTTGACTGTTATCCTTTATACAAACATAAAGGATAAGCCAATATTGATTTACGATCACACTTTTTAGCCTGTTTAGTCACATCAGTTTGTTTTTAAATGTATTGCCCTTTTGTTAGTTTTTTAAGGATGATTCTATTTAATATTTAAACGATGGATTATGCGTCTGGGTTGAACGAGCCTTTCCTCGCCAAAACGAGGTAACATTTTATTTATTTTTTTAAATTAAATAATAGTGAATTTTCCTATTTAAATTATACTGTCCTGCAAAGATCCCATGTTTCGGCAATTTAATTCCATGTAATTCTTTCCAGCGTAATGGTAAATTCTTACACTTCATTTATCTGGGTAATGTACAAAATGCGTCTGTATGGGCGTTGATGTCTGCAAAGGTAGATCGATGACATTACATGCGTAAGGCGAACATATTATAAAATAGTTTCTTCTGCTGACACAGTGGTCCTCCGTTTACATTTGGCTACAGAATTATCTGCCCGCTTGCCAACTTGCCGGAATATTTTTGTCTTGTCTCTTACCATACTTCTTATTTTTTCTTTGTTTGTCTATATGCATATATGCAAAAATGGGTAGCTGATCAATGTGAGTCCATTAATACGGGGCTAATAAAAGGTAACAGCAATGCAGTTTTTGACACATTAAGAAGACTATCAAAACCCCAACAGCCCAGGGCAACTGTCATAGAAGATAGGAATGTGGCTCTGTTTAATGAAACAAAAAACAGCTGTAATGAGAAGGTGGACAGAATATTGTAAAGAATTATATAAATGTAAACTCGACACTGACTATAGCATATTAAACAACATTAAGTGTGAAAACAGGGAACTCGAAAATGCAGCAATGTGACGGGAAGAAGTGGAAGAGGCTGTATGTTAGATGAAAGGAGGGAAGTCACCGGGTGTGGATAATATCCCAGTGGAGCTCTTGAAATATGGAGGACCAGATATAGTAATAATCATGACAACAATTTGCCAGAAGATATGGAGTACTAACAAATGGCCAAAAGGGTGGGCGCAGTCATTAGTAATACCGCTTCCAAAGAAAGGAAATCTAAAAATGTGCAAGAATTACAGAACCATTAGCCTTATTAGTCATCCAAGTAAAGTGATGTTAAGGATACTTTTGAACAGAATAAAACAGAAATCAGAAGAAAATATGTCATAAACAAAGACAGCGATCGGTCACAACTACAAGCATAACATGCACATACTCTCACATTGAAAGACATATCATGTTAAAGTCACGGACAAATTAATAGTTATGTTTTTAATCTGCATTTTTTTCATCCCTTACGTGCAAGTAGAAATACATTTAATTTCCATCATTCGCATTCTTGACATATGAAACTAGCATCAAAACCGGCATGCCTAATTAATGACATACCTAGTTAACACAACAGTGGTGCTCGATGGCTTATATCATCCTGCCTAACACTACAAACATTTATGTTTTTACAGATACATTCATTGAAACTCTTCTGATCTTCATCTCGGTAAAGGTTGGGTAATAATATGTAGAACCGGTATACAAGGTAACACCTTCAAGGTCATGTACTCCCCACTGACCGTTCAAGTTTGATCTGTAACAATCAAAATACCACCAAGCTCCGTGAAATAACGTCGCACAATTATCGCCGTGGCTACCTGCAGCATTATCGTTGTCTCGGTCACGTGTGGAGAAAGACGATCCCTTGTGGTACGTTAAGAAGTCCCCTGCTGTTCCATCATACTCCCCGAATGTAATTTGGTAATTCGACGACTCGTCAGAGATCCTGAAGTTTGAATAGTGAGCAAAATGTTGTGCCCCTCCGTATACCAGGTCAATTCTGAGATCAGTATAACCCTGAAATAAAGAAATCTTCAACTGTACAAAGTAGGTATATATATATATATATATATATATATATATATATATATATATATATATATATATATATATATATATATATATATATATATATATATATATATATATATATATATATATATATATATATATATATATATATATATATATATATATATATATATATATATATATATATATATATATATATATTTTTTTTTTTTTAAGGTGTTGAGAAAGACGAGATGACACTTAACAGCTGACCATTATTTGCCTCTTCTCGTCCACCATCTTGGTCTACCCTGTTCAACCTAAGATTTGGTTTTAATTATGGTATTTAGTGTCATTTTATTTTTAGTTTTGTATATTATTTAAATAACTATTGCCTTTTGTAGTTTTTGGTTTTAATTTATTTTAGTATTTGTTGTTTTTAAGCAAGTGGTTTTTTTCCCCAATGTCTGTCCTTGTCATATGCGTTCCCCATAATGTTGCTTATTTTTTTTTTTTTTTTTTTTTTTTTTTTTAGTGTTTGGTGATTAATTTCTATTTGGTTAAATTTATATTCTGAAGTATTGTTATTATTACTACCAGTATTGTGACTGTTATTAACCTTATATGTTTTCCTTTGTTTTATGTATATATCGTTTAAGTATAAATTTAAATAGTAATAACTATAGAAGCGCAATACCACAATGGGAACTAATAACACCAATCATAGACTACTCACTTACTGAAAAAACTAAACAAAACATAGAAGATAAGGAAGCCAAAATGATAATAAAAAAGTTCATAAATCAACTAACAAAACAAAGCCTGTCTGTTTACACTGATGGATCCAAGAGTAATAGTCGGCAACTAGGTGCAGGAGTAGTAATACCAAAGTGGGGAATTAAGAAGAGCTACATTGTAACTGAAGGGGCTTCGATTTTTACCGCAGACATGGTTGCAATACTAAAAAGTTTAGAAATAATCGAAGATAACTCGCCAGAAGCTGTGACGATATTTACAGACTCACTATATTCACTACAAGCACTAGAACACTCAGGGAAATGTAGCCGGCCAGACATAAAGGAAGAAATTTTTGCAATAAATACATCACTAGGGAACAGAGGATGTAGTGTGAGGCTAGTGTGGGTTCCAGCAAACACATGTAATGCTGGTAACGAGTTGGCAGACCAGACCGCCAAGTATACAAGAGTAAGTAAAAACAATATAAGAGCAGTCCTAGGAAAAAACGGAGATCAAGAGCCAAGGGAAGCTAACTATAAACGAGGAATGGAAGACAACATGGAAGGACAGTAGTAAAGGCAGACTCGCGTTCAAACTTCTGAAAGAACCAACAAGGACGTGCCAGATCAGAGAAGAATTAAAGGTACCCTCGAACAAAAAGCTGTGGCGTCTCTGACTCGGAGCAGCGTACTTTATGATGGAGGAACCACACTGCCAAAAATGTCAGGAAGACAATAACATAGACCACTACCTGATCCACTGTAAAAAATACGAGCAACAGAGGCTAGAATTAAAAACCTACTTTAGAATTCACAATAAAGACATGACAGGTGATAAAGTTTTAAATATAGATGCCCCAGGGGAATCCCAAACAGTACTTAAACGATATATATATATATATATATATATATATATATATATATATATATATATATATATATATATATATATATATATATATCACGGGTTGCCTCCAATTGCTCGGCAGTAGTGGTTCAACAGTGGCCAAAATCTAGAGTATCTAATGTGGGTCTTCTAAGGTGTCTACCCTCGCACAAGATTACTCTTGGCAGAGATTACTCTGCAGTGAGCAGAATCTGATCATTACAAACACAAAGTTCCCCCATAAGCGCATACATGCATACACTAGATGTGAACCAACAAAGAATGAGAAGTCAGTGATCGACTATGCCATTGTTCGGAGAAGCTCATTCAAATATGTCCGAGATGCAAGAGTCTGGAGGGGGCCAAAGATTGGAAGTGATCACTACCTGCTAACAATCAAACGAACAACTGAAAGAGTTGCTCAGCCTAGGAACTGCTCAACATCACGCAAGAAACCAAGTAAACGAGCAGGAGAAATGAGCATTAGGACCTACAAGCTGAGAGAGCCAGAAATTAAGACCAGATATCAGGGGCTTATTGCTGCAGCGGTGAGCAACACAGAAGAACAACCTGATGACTTGGAAACCCTCTGGATTAAATTCACGGATATCATAAAGACAGCTGCTGCAGAAGCATGTGGTGAAGTCCGACTTGGGAACCAGAGAAAGAGGACACCTTGGTGGACAGAGGAAGTCAAAGAGAAAATAAGAGAGAAGAAAATGGCATGGAAACAATACTTAGGAGCTAAAAACACAACAGGACAAATGGAAAAATATAGAGAATATGTGACACTCAGAACAGAAGTAAAGAACAAAGTGCTAGCAGCAAAACAGAAGTCCTGGGAAGAATTTGGAGAAAAGCTAGAAAAAGATGCACAAGAAAACCAGAAATTGTTCTATACGACCCTAAAGAACATGAGGAAGGAAAAACAATGCCCTCTCAAATTTATAAAGGACAAGCAAGGCAAATTGCTTACTGCCCAGAAGGAAGTAATGGAAAGATGGAAAGAATATTTCTCAGAACTCCTTGATGGTGAGCAAGGTCAAACATCAGAAATGATAACCACTAGCACAGAAGAGGAAACCAATGGTGATGAAGATGACATAAAGATGGAAGAACTGAAGGCAGCACTGGAGAAAATCAAGATGGGCAAAGCAGCAGGGCATGATGGTATAACACCAGAAATGGTTAAGTACATGGGAGCATCAGGCGACCTGTTACTCTTAAGGGTCCTACAGGCAGCATGGTGCAACAAGACCATACCAAAGGATTGGGAGATCGCCATCATAACACCAATTTTCAAAAAGGGTGACAATCGACAGTGTGGAAACCATAGAGGCATATCCCTTCTCAGTGTCCCTGGTAAAATCTACTCTAGAATCCTAGAGCAGAGACTCCAACGCCTAGCTGAGCCACAATTGGATGAGGTCCAGTGCGGATTCCGAGCAAACCGAAGTACTCAAGACCTAATCTTCACACTCAGACAGCTGAGTGAAAAGGCCCTTGAGTATAAGAGTGAGATCCATCTTTGTTTCATAGATCTGGAAAAGGCGTTTGACAGGGTCCCTTGGAGCAAACTTTGGGACTGTTTGGCAAGGAAGAATATTCCAGCACCTCTGATTCATGCTATACGGGGCTTCTGCGGGTCTTGCAGAAGTTGTGTGAGGACGGCGGACCATGGGTCGGGGGAGTTCGGAACCACCACTGGTGTGGGGCAGGGTGGTGTCCTGTCACCTTGCCTCTTCGTGCTCCTTATGGACGATGTCGTCGGGGCATGTGGGGAGAGGGCGGGAGGGGGGGTTTCGGTGGGGTGGTGAAGGATGGGACAGGTCTGTATTTCAGAGCTGGCATTTGCTGATGATGTTGCCCTGGTTGCTGGGTCGGAGGCACGTCTTCGGTCCAACCTGCGGGTCTGGGGGGAAGGGCTGGGGAAGAGAGGGATGGTCGTAGGCAGCTCTAAAACAAAATCCATGGTGATGTCGCGGGAGGAGAGGGGACATCAGATTGGGCTGGGAGAGCAGGTCCTGGAGCGGGTCGACCACTTTAAATACCTCGGAGCTGTTGTGGACCGGAGGGGAGACATCGGAGGGGGGGAGGGAGTTGGCCGCTCGGGGGGCAGCAGCTGGGAGACTTTTTTTGGCCGTAGATCGAGGATTCCTCGGCGGGAGGGAGGTTGGTGGGAAGACGGGGATGGCTGTTTGCCGCTCCACCTGTGTCCCAGTCTTGACGTATGGATGCGAGTCGTTGGCGGTGGCTGCAACCCATGGGGGCCAGATCCAGACCTCGGGGGTGAGGTGTCTGGTGAGGGTGGTTGAGGTGGCGGGGGGGACATGGTACGCGGCCGGACGATGCGTCAGGGCCTAGGGTGCCACCCCCTGCAGACCCGGGTGGAGCAGTCCCGACTGGGGTGGTTTGGCCATGTCTGCAGGGTGGAAGAAGATCGGCTGCCACAGCGGGCGTGGGAGACAGGGAGCCGGGGGTCCGGACCCCGGGGACGACCCGGAGTCCGCTGGGAGGACGGCGTTAGACAATCTTTGAGGGACCGGGGACTGGAGTGGAACCGGGCCGGAAGGGGGACAGCCGATGGAATAGTCTGGCGCTCTCTCTTCCAAACCTCTACACCTCACGGTAGAAGGGGAACGACTAAGTAAGACTAAGTAAGTAAGTAAGAGTTGTAGATAGAATGATGGTGATGCTTCTATCTCAAGGTAGTGTTCAGAGGATAATTCTGAAGTCAGTAACAATGCTGAATGAGTCTGAGCACGTTACCTTTTTATTTCACCAGCCGCCTTTTGTGACGATGGATTATGTCACTTACTTTAGCTCGTACAAGCCCCCACTTCAATTAACAGCGAAATTCTTCTTACTAGCTCGATATATATATATATATATATATATATATATATATATATATATATATATATATATATATATATATATATATATATATATATATATATATATATATATATATATATATATATATATATATATATATACACATTAGCATTAAGTGCCTGGGTGATTTTATAGAAACGGTTTATAAAACTTACGAAAGTGTAAAAATCAAATTATATTAATTAGATACATTTATATTCTTTCTTCCTTTAATTCACATTAGTTACAATTAACATACTGGTTTATTTATCGTTATTTTATTCATGGTTTATTGCAATATTATTTCAATGTTCCTTTATATACAACATATCTGGTGTCACCGTTTGGATCAAAAATAAATAAATGTATTGGTGATCCCACTCTGAAACAAGCTACATATAAGTAGCTATTCGTGTGAAAATAAATATTCTAAGTTAATGACTGCTACGTTAAATAACTATCCTTAGGCCTTGTTTACAAAAACTGAAAAACAACACAGAACAAAATATTGTTATTCAGGATGGTGGAACCACAAGGGCGATTTCATCGTGCTTCTGAGTTTTAGCAAGAAGCAATTTAATCAGACATATTTTCCTGTCCAACCTGGCACATCGAGAAAGAATAGTCCACTATTTCCTTTTTCAAACGTGTTTACTACATGTCCTCGTAGCACGCCTCGTTCAAACATTGACATTGTTGCTTGTATAAGGCCGCTTATTGTTTTCTGTCATATTATTCTTGATTGTATATATTCTATGTGCAGTGATGTACAAGGTATTATTCCTCTCGAAGATATTACATTTTATTTATTTTTGAGATTGTTGTATTGTTCAGAAGCTCGGGTGCGTCCATACTGGTATGTGTTTAATATTGTCTGTACGTTCATGTATGTCAATCTCTGTCTTTCTGGGGAGATCTGTAACAGTAACTACTAGCTAGGCAAAGCGAGTGGGTATGTAAAGTTTGGTGAGTAGTGATTTTCTTAATGTTTGCCTTGTTTTGTCGAGGCACGTAATTTCTGTCTGCTATACCATGGCCTGTGTAGAAACTACTCATAATATAAAATACCTAATAATTGTGTTGGGCTGTATTTTTCTAAAATAAAATTGTGACTCATTTTGGCGAGGCACGAGCACTGCTAACTAGACACACGGTCCCGTTGGTTATATTAGAAGAGATATTCTGTTAGAGAATGACATTGTAATAGATGAATCATCAAGGTTAAGACTGTTGGAATTAGGCATCAAACCTCAGGCTAACAGGAACAGTTAGCATTCACACTTTTCGACGTATACTGAGGGAGACTGAGCACCTATGGGTTTGCCCGGAGAGCAGTGATGTCGATTCTGTTCAACAATGACAAGAACGTGTCCATTAAAAAAAAAGACCTTTCGGTCTGGCTTATTATTTTAGCTTTGAGCTGTATTTGTTTGAAAAAACATTTTGCTTTCCTTTGGCAACACCGACGTTGAGGTTGAGACATGGTCGCAAAATGTGCCAAACCCGACTCGCTTCAAACATTCATCATTTACTCTCGACACCACCCAAGAATAAAATCTACTTTCAACCTACGTTTACTGGAGATTTCCGTGATTAAAAGTACTAGCTAAAAAAGTATACTAATTAAATGAGAAACTCAAATAACATAGTTACTGTAACAAGAGATTTCCGTGTTTAAAAGTACTAGCTAAAGAAGTATACTGTGACGGGTGGGGTGTATGTGGATGGATGTATAAAGTCAGACAACACGTATACACCACTCGTCTAACTCACTGTCTAAGGACTAACTCCAACAGCTATGTCAATCTCCAACAATATATTATTTTCACAATAAGTCACAATGGGCGCAGGGCCATTACAAATATTAGATACATCACAAATCCCGAGTATCCATCACACACTCTGCTTCTCGGAATAACTACAGCCACAAATAGGCTACTTCATGAATAACTACTGCAACATCTACTACACAACTCTGACCCTCTACTCGCGCACTACTATAGACATCCACCCTTCCTTTCTCTACGCTCTTCGCTGCCTCCTGTCTACTGACTCAACTCTCTACTAACTCAACACACGTCTAAAACCAACACACTACTCTCTCTCTCTCTCTGACTGTCCCCTTTCATGCGTATTCACCAAACCCGTAAAAACCTTCCACGCTCCACTGATCTTCATTCACGCATAACTCTGGCTAACGGCTAGTCTTAAACCATGCTCACAACATTGCTTGTAACTAAAATATTACAAGGCAAGCATTCCCAACTCACAACAACTCACATGATTAATAAACTCCCGCTGGAACATGGGAACATTCATACATGCAAAAAACGCTCAAAACACTCCGTGACATATACTAATTAGATGAGAAACTCAAATAACAAAGTTACTGTAATAGGAGATTTCCCGCTACATGTTAGTGCTAGAATTTTGTAAATTATATAAACATTATTACTATCTTAGAGCCGTGCAAGACTAGCTTCCGTAATCAAGCGACATGGAATCTTCTGTTGAAGAATGGATCAAAAATCTTACATAAGAGGTGAGTCAAGTTGGTTTATTGATCAAATATAAATATGTATATGTGTGTATGTAATGTTATGCATGAGCTGGCGACCGTATCATGTTAAACAAATTGCTACATAACAGTCCACTGTAGCACCCGATGACTGCTTCGTGTTGGCTTCCTGAAAAGAAATCAACAGCAGTGAGAGATCCGTTCTCCACAGGGAGCGAAGGAAAAACATGTTAGCTGTGTATGTACATGTAGATTTATAAGTCAGACTTTATGTCAGTGACTGACAGTTTGTCTATTAAATTTCTGATTCCGCTTATTTCTTGATGTCTCGAGTACTTTCAAGCTATGTTATGCTGTCAAATTTCTCCTCCTCTATTTAGTTTGACATAGTCACTCGAGCGTGAAGTTTGCTGGTTTAGCGACTACCTGCGACAGTCTGCATATTGTTTACATGAAGTAACCAGCCTACCGAAATATCGTAAGACCGCAAAAAGTGAGGTGGTGACAAATGTAAATGACTTGTACTTTAGTAAGGCAAATAATTGCGACAGACGTAATCTTTCTCACCCCTCTAGTTTCTGGTAAACTTTACAAAGAGACGTATGCCGTGAAAACGAATTTCTTGAAGACGCAGTATACTCTCCAGAAGACTTACTAACCACGAGAGTTACTTTTACAAAGCAAAATTCCCAAAAGAAAGAAAACTCAACCAACTGATATGTGATACAAAGAAGTCACTCCATTCACACCTAGTTGCCACATAAGCAAGCCTTCATCATCAACTCACCGTAGCCAATAGAGGGGATATATAAATGTAAACGCAGGATTCAATTTATTAAATCCAGATTTCGCATTTCACCGATTTTTCAATTTAAAAAAAAAAAATTGCATATTGAAATCTCAAGATTTTTACACAACAGAAGATGCTTTTTGTTTTAAGTTAACGTGTACATTCGTTGACAACAATGTGTTATATTTTTAGACCTTGTTAACTTATGTATTTAGTAAGTAAATATACTTGTTTTATAAGTGTAAATATATATGGAGAATAGGAAGAAATCTTCCATTCCTCTTTAAAACAATACGAAGACAAATGGATACAGTATCTGACTGGAAGTAAGAGTGGGAACTTCACCTAAATGTTAAAGAAACAGTAGGAATGATCTTCAGCAGAGGGCGTGTAATTAAAAATAATATAATTGATGTTAACACTAACTCTTAACGGGCGATAGGCCAGTATTAGGGGCCGATTTATCCCAAGGCATTCCTGACCAGACGCTAATTTCGGGAATGGTATATTTGAATTATTTATTTGTCTCCTGATGCACTAATGCTATATTTTATTAATTTTAATTTGCTTTATTTTAAAGCTATGTATAGCATTATCGTATTTTAAAAAGTTAGAAACATCCATCTGTCAAGCTTTACCACTTTAAATATACTCGATAATTACTTGCGTCAAACATGGGAGAACCACATAATCCTTTAAGAGTTAATGAGCAAAAAGTAAGCACAGCAAAAACGACTAGATTTCTGGGTATGATACTGTTACTGGTTATTTTACACACCACAACGGGTTTGCTTGTGGAGAGCGCATATTATGCTCTAACAAAACCATATTGTACGGAGCTACACCAATAAAGTATGACGTAGTTAATTTATGCAAGAAGACGATGTAAAAGTATGCAGAATTGAGTGTCGTCTGCTGGAGACTTCTCACTGTTGATTTAGCAGAGCGTAGACGTGTTCTTAGAAGCTCCAGATTTCGAAGTGCATGTCCGCTGTAGGATTCTACTTCATGAAGCATCAGCAATGTGTGTGTGAGATAAAGGAAGTATATTTTGAACTCTATTTGATTCTTTCATGATTTCGCAATGTCACGTTAAGCGACTTCAGCACGGACAGAACACTTCTCTTCTTGTCTTATTTTGACTGCTTAGGCCCTATATATTGCCACTATTCAAGTGTTTTAAATTGATGAACATCTGTTATATCGGAGCGTGTATCGACAATAAAGTCTATATCGTATCTGCCACTGGGGCATTTATTCGGTGATTTACTGTTGGCGGTACACCTACTAGACAAATGCTTGGCCTATTCTATGAACAGATCATTAATAACGCAACAGATACTAGACCAGCAACTAAACTGGAACAGACACTTAGAACTATTAGTAGAAAACAGTAGGGAGCGTATTAACATGCTAAAATATATAAAACAAATTGGCTGTGGAGCCTGCAATAAGACAGTGATTACCTTCTATAAATCATTTATTATGGGCATACTTGATTACGCTAGTCTTGTCTGTGCATCAGCCGCTTCTAGCAATAAGAAAAAAATCAGACACAATCCAAAACCAAACACTCTCAATAATAACAGTTGCTTCAAATGGAACATCTGTAGAGGCACTAGAAGTAGCGTTAGGCAATATACCGCTGGAGCTACGGAGAAAAGATCTAAGATTCAGATACTGGACAAAAGTGGCTTTAGATCCAATCCACCCAGCTTACAAAATTCAACAAATAGGACACATTACACTAGACTACAACAGATACCCGCTAGGGTGGAAAACAATGGAAGAAATAGAACATCATCCAAATCTATTTAACGTAATAAACAGCAGTGCTGAGTATAAAGGAAATATTCCACTATGACAACTCAAATTGCCAGAAACTGACTCCCACTTTATATAGGTCGTAAACAAATCTAAAGACAATTTCAACAATAATTAAAGCACTAAAGTACATAGAACATATGATACACAATAGCTTAACTGTATACACAGACGGGTCAAAAGATGGAAATAGACAATTAGGAGCAGGAATAGCAATACCAAAATTAAAAATTTACAAAAGATATAAAGTAACTGTTAGTTCATACATCTTTGCAGCAGAATTAGTGTCAATTTTAAAAGCTCTAGAAAAAGTTACAGAAAACTCACCCAAAAATATAACCATTCTCACAGACTCACTTTTATCAGTACTAGCAATAAGAAACCGAAATGAATGCAGCAGGCCAGATATTATAGAGGAAATACTACAAGCCAATACATTTCTGCACACTGCCTACACACCGCAGGATGCAATGTCACACTAACATGGATAGCAGCGCATGTTGTGATCGCAGGAAATCAGCTTGCGGACAAAAATACCGAGCGGTGAAAGAACTAGTAATAAACAAATTAAAGAAGGCCTAGAGAAATTTGAAATAAAGAACTTAATAGCTCAAGCAAAAACTAAATAATGGATAATAATGTTTGCATGGGACCAAAGCAATAAAAGGAAGACATAAACGTCTTGAAAAAATGAAGCAAAAAAAATTATTTTTTTTTTATCTAAAACTTTTGCCTCGTTTTGGCGAAGCGCGTCTCGTTCAACCAGTCGGTTATATTAGGGCGCATGTCCAAATATAAAAGACCCTTAGGTCTGAGACATTTTGTGTGTGTGTGTGTGATTAAAGCAAAAAATGACAAATACAAGATGAACCAACAATACCAGCTAAAAATAAAATTGTTAAGGCTCAAGCTTGGAACTGGATATTTCATGACAGAGGAACCTATCAAGTGAAGTGTGTCAAGAAATAAACACAATTAGATATTTTCTGGTGGACTGCAAAAAATAACACTAACAGACACAAACAATTAAGACATACTGTAGTGACCAAAAGTTGGAATGAATATAGAAAACCTTATAGTCATAATGACGCCACCAGAAATACAAAAGTTAATAAAACACTATATTACAAAAACTAAAGCTAACATATAAAATAAATAAATAAATAATGATTACCCCCTCTCTAAACCCTCCCCCCCCCTCCCCCCTCTCCCCAACCTCCAAGATAAATACGGATATCCTATAAATAAACTTTCAATGAATATTAAATGAATTCCAATATAGACACTTCCATTTTTCTGAACAATAAAATATGAACTGTAACTAAACTGTAAAAATACCTACGAGAGAAATAATACAAGCATAGAGCGTAAATTGTAAAATAAATACAAACAAGAAAATATTATAATAAATGAAACGCGTCCTGATATAACCACAAGCTCCATGCATATGGTAGAAAGGGTCGTGCTACTAAGGAACGTAGCAAATACCTTAATTAAAATTATAAGTCAGTTCATTGCTTACGCTGTAGAAGACGTCAACTAGGCACCCAATGTCGGAAGAAGGGTGTACATAGACACATGGACACATTAACCTGTGAGTACTGGCTGAATGTCTGTTTGCTTGTTCAGTTGTTAGCTCTTCAACATACTTGCTGCTAATTGACTTGGTTGTAAACCCTTATTAAATACAACCGCTACCATAACATTCAAGAGTTTTTTTAAGTGTACGGGTCTGATGCGAGTGTGGACTGGCCGCAAGTCAATAACTTAGATCAAATATCTTAACATACATCTTCGCACTTTTCATATAATCACATATTACTAAATCAGAGGCGCATCTTCAATCCAACCTGCAATCATGGAATAGCTGGAGAAGAGAGTGATGGTCATCAGCAGTTCCAAAACAAAATCCATGGTGAAATCACGAAAATAAAGAAGGCATCATGATAAGCTAGCAGAACAGGTCCTGGAGCAGGTCAACTACTTTATATACGGTGGAGCTACGATAGAAAGGGGTGATTCAAAGAAGAGTTGGCTATCCGAAGAGCAGCAGCTTGGATAATTGTTGCAGGCCATAAATGGAAGATTCCTCAGCAAAAGAGAAACCGACAGGAAGACCAAGATGGCTGTATACCGTCCCATCTATGCTCCAGTCTTGACGTATGAATGCGAGTCATGAGCACTGATTACAACACACACAAGACAGCTCCAAACCTCAGAAATGAAGTACCTGAGGAAGGTGGTTAAAGTAACAAGAAGAGACATGGTCAGAGTCAAAATACTTGTAAGGAAATATACACTCCTGATATGAATACACAGTATTTCCGCTGCACGAACGGACTTTATACGGCACAGACACAATAGACTCGTAAACATAAAGGGTGCCACCCGAGCAACAGTGACACAAGAAGGGAAGACTTAATCAGCAACTTTGCCTTTTATTTACAGCAACATAACATGGCCAAATAGTGCCTCGTCAAATATAAAATACATGCATGCTACCAATGCAAATCCTAAGGTAGATATATTTAAACTATCTACTAAGCCTCACGGTCAAGTCTGACCACCACTCAGCATAATGGGTGAGGAGGCAAGCTACAGCATAACACACTCACAGAGCGAGAAACAAAATTACCGCAAATACAGCTGTCAACTTAGAAAAGCAAAATAGTTCTGCCGAACAAATATACCAGGACTATATTAATAATGGCAACTAATCGCTGTCCCGCAATTTGGCCGACAAAATACGGTATAAAAACCGTCCTTCCACAACACGTCTCTTCAAGACGGCAACCAATATTAGCAGCTTCGTAGCCTCTTTTCGGGCCAAAAGTCAACGCGTCACGTCATATTACATGTGGGGGGGGGGGGGGGGGAAAAAGAGGGTTGTTTAAACCGTAACGTATGCATATCGAGTTTCCATTACAGCCCAGGAAAACACAGCTTGGCTTCCGACCAAGCATATGAGTCAAAACGGCAGTAAAAACACGCCGTGACAATCCGCAACCAAACGGAACGTCATTGCCTAAAAACTCAACCCCTGCAGACCCAAGTAGAACAGTCCCAACTAAGATGGTTTGGCCATATCTGCAGAATGTGAGAAGATTGGCTACCACGACAAGCTTGGGAAACTAAGAGCCAGGGATCCAGACCTCCAGGACGACCCAGAGTCCGCTGGGAAAACAACAATAGAAAATCTCTGAAGGACCAGAGACTAGATTGAAACCAAGCAAGGAGGACTGATCCGATAGGATAATATGGCGCTCTCTCATCCAAATCTCTACATCTCACGGTAGAAGAGGAACGACTAAGTAAGTAAGTACTTACTACTGAAACGTGTATGACATAAAATAGAGTTATTATGTTATACAATAAAAAGCCAGAACTTTGCTTCATTTTAGACAGTAAATAAAAATACATCTAATGTCAAACCACGAAATGCGTCCTTTGTCACGGGTTGCTTCCCCTTAGCTCTGCAGTAGTGGTTCAACAGTGGCTAAAACCTAAAGTATCTAACATAGGTCTTCAAGGTGTCTACCTTCGCACAAGATTACTCTTGGCAGAGTTGTAGATAGAAGGATAATGATGATCCTACCTCGAGGTAGTTTCACAAGATATTCAGAGAGCAAGAACAATTCTGAATGAATTTTAGCAATGTTAACTTTAGTATCTGCCGTTAACTTTTGTGAAGGATTATCTTATAATTAGCTCGTGTAAGCCTCTAACTGAATTACTCAGTGAAATTCTCATTATTATTGTATAGCTCTCTGTTTAAGCGTATTTAAGAAATTGACTGAGACATGCGGGTTCAGTATACTCAAAATGATTAAATCAACGTTAAATCTGTATATACACAAATAACACATTTAATAACCAATTATGGTTAACAGTTTTAAAATGAAATTTTTTTTTTAAAGTAATCATCACAGGGTGACGTTATGGTTTTCTAATAATGGACAGTTCACTTGGCAGCTTTTAAGTTTGCACTTAACTGCAAATAGTTTGATGGTTACTGCTCCCGCTGATGTTTAGTTCTTTGAAGATAGGTGACTGGTTCACTTTCGTCACTGGTCATGTCTGAAAGTTGTGACACGTTCCAAGAAGTATCAGGGAATAATCACAAAGCTGGTCCAGCATCTCTAAGACTCGTCTGATCATGGTGTGTAGCATCGACTTCAGGCTACTAATATCCCTCACTTGTTCCAGAGATAATACCCTCACTTGGTACCACCGACTAATGTCACAAAAGAAAAGAGAGCAAAAACCCTCTTGAGTATTGAGTTTTCCTGACAAACACTCATGTGCGCCCCCCCTCCCCCCTCTTTTTATATCACCATCCCATCTACCTCAGAACTTTACCCTCTCTGAGAATTAATCTTAATCTCGGAGAGCGGAAAACTTTTATTACATTTAGATTGAATATGTTTACATTTACTCTACATTGGTTGAAAAGGTTAACAATATAATATATACTGTTCAAAAAAAGAAGTCAACATTATTGCAGTGGTAATGGACACCAAATTTCAAACTTGTACCAAACTTTTATTTTACGGAATTAATGTTTCAATCTTGGCATGAAGAAACTTTCAGACTTTAACAATGAAATGATGTTCATTAAATTTGGTTTGTACTTTTATTGTTTGCGACTGAGGCCTCCGTTTCAGTAAGGTGTATGGCCTCCTCTGGCCTCTATCAAAGAACGACATCTCCTTGACATGGATCCGATTAGCCGTTGGATCTGTTGTTGTGGGATGGCTGCCCACTCTTCCCGCAGTGCAAGAGACAACTGTCGGAGATTGGCTGGAGCCACGTCTCGCTGGCGGAGTCGTCGGTCGAGTTCATCCCATAAGTGTTCTATGGAGTTCATGTCTGATAACATGGCTGGCCACGGAATGGTCTGGACGTTGTTGTCAGCGAGGAACTGTGTGGGTAGTTGTGCCACATGAGATCGAGCGTTATCCTGCTGAAAAACTGACCCTCGTGCAGCCAGAAGTGGAAGGACGTGAGGACGAAGAATTTCAGCGACGTATCGTTGGGCATTCAGGCGTCCTTCAATTTACACCAGGTCACTTCCTCCCATGACGTTGATCGCCCCCCCTCTCCACATCAGCACACCTCCACCACCATGTGGAGGAGCCTCATCAACGCTGTTCTGGGCGTAGCGCTCATGGACTCTGCGGTAAACTCTTCTCCGTCTATCGTGTCGCTGGAGCACAACAAATGATTCATCACTAAACCAAACCCGTCTCCAGTCATTCCCAACGGTCCATTGACGATGCTGGTTCGCCCACTGCAGTCGGTTCTGGCGATGCCGTCCGTAAGAACAGGGCCTCTGTAGGGTCTTCTAGCCCAAAGACCAGAGTCGTGCAGCCGGTTCCTGACCGTTTGATCTGTGATGAATTTACCGTGATGCAACGTTAAAATATCTCCAATTATAAAGATAACATTGTAGGGATAAAAATAATGCGTAAGATACTAGGAGACATGCTCGCCTATGCCCGCATTTCCCACCGCCATTCAAACTAACTAGTTAAACATGCAGACGAAACGGTTTACCCTTGTAGACGGGAGGATAACGGAGATATAAAAAGGAAAAATATGACTGAACACGTGTTTGAACCTAAAGGGCAAAAAGACGCAATTGGTAATAAAAGAGAAAAAGATTCATGCCACTAGTTAACACAACGTAAGGAAATGGACAGAAAAGACCTTAGCTCTCATTCGAAACAGTCATATCTTGGACGTTTTACGGTACTTGGTTGTTTTATTTGAATTCAGCGGCAAACGCCGTGGAGAAGGTTCGAAAACAAATTTCAAAAAACTAACCTTGAGAAAAAATATGTTTTTCTTAATAATAAAGTTATGAATATAAAACCTAGCTAGTTTGATAGCCCATCTTAAGCAGAGAAATAATATACTTTCATTTATACAGACGGATAGATAACAAGGAAGATATTGACAAAAGACCGTATTGTTCACATCAGACTAGCGACAGTATTGTTAAGCACACTTTCACTAAAGTTTCAAATTTTCGTCCTTGAGACACGGAAATGCAAAAATCTAGCTGTAATGAACGAGAGGGGGAAGGTTGGAGAATTGTGGCTAAAAATAACTTAGGAGGCAGGTGTGTGTAGGTTTTGACTATAGTTGGTCCAAGAAACAAGTGTGTTTTTGTGAAAAACCAAGTAGAGACAGACGGACCAACAGACAGTAATACATACTTGACTGAGATCTGACTGAAATTTGACTTTTGGTTTGAGATTTGAAAAAAGTTAGAGGGGAAGTCTGTGATTGGACAAATGTATTCATATTAGCGGGATAGAGACGCGCATTTTTGCCATTTTATATAAGTCTGTCCAGGGACACAGTCAGTTATTACCAGTGGTGTTTTTCCCAGAAGATATTACATACAATTTAGTGGGACGCCATAATATAGCCAGCAGCTCAGCTGAGTTTTGCTAGTAATAACTGTGTTCTGAATTGTGAGTTTCTGTTGTGGCACTAAAGGTAGTGCCACATACTTAAGCAAGAATACACAAGCAGATGTGTGTGCCGCCTAACGTTTGTGTCGGTGCAGCCTAGCATTGTATTACAGCTACAGAGAGGAGTGGGCCACAGAAATCCAGTATCGGATCTTCACAGACAAGATGAGTGAATACGTGGCCTGCTGAAGATTCACCAGTATTTAAAACCACCACAAATATTTCCCCTATCCAATATATACTGAATTCTTGGGAAATATAACATTTTACTACAGTCTATAAGTAAATGGACAAAGCTTGTTGTAGTCACAGAGTGGGAGTGATGACACCACCCCAACAGCACATCCAGTAATAGTTCTCCCAGAGACAGTAGAGATATTATTAATATTAACCAGTCTTATAAAATACCTATGTACACAAATTCCATTTTATTATGCCATATATTTATGCATTCTATTTATAACTCCATAACGTTTCATATGTTCTGACCAAAATAAAACATTGGTTCAGAACTAATAAATTTAGAAAAAATTGTTAAACTCAAAACTAAAACAGTCTGAGTTAGTTCAGTGTGTTATAGATTTTATTAATATTATTATACTTATTAATTACCTGTGTGTGTTTGTATATTCTATTACAACACATTACATTTCAGTACCCTAGACTTTTAACGTAGCTACATTCATGATAGTAAAAGAGATCTGTTTGAGGTCGTAAGTGGTAGTAAGAAGGGAATTCTGTAATTCACATAACTTTTATCTCAGGAGCCTTCACAGCTGACCTCATACATCACCCTAGGTAACATAACAACCATACAATACCATCAAAACCACTACAAATATTGGGGTCTTGTCCAGGGATATTTAGTTTATCAAAGATATTAGGATCTCCTGGTGGGAGAATTAAACCAGTGGGACAGATTGTATAAATTTAAAAAGTGTCCCTTAAAATAAAAAGGGGAAAATAAAAGTTGGTGAATCTTCACAGCCAGTGGTAATTGGTTGATTAATTAATTAGAATTACCTTGGCCATTATATATAATTAGAATTACCTTAGTCATTAATTTATTAGAATTACCTTGGCCATTATATATAGTTAGAATTACCTTAGTCATTATATTATTAGATTTACCTTGGTCATTGTTATTTTGTATGATGGCTGACCTGGCAAAATTTAGATCGGCTGCTGTGCTAACGGCGAAGGAGATGAATATGGAGGGTCAGGTTTTAATTCAGTATGTAACTTCTGAATGTGACAAGTATATTGAAAGAGAAGATAGGAGGTTAGCTGAAGAGAAGAGGTTACAAATTGAGGCTGATAAAGAACGTAAGAGGTTGCAGATTGAGGCTGACAAAGAGGCAAAGGCATTGGAGGCAGATAGGGAGAGTAAAAGGCTCCAATTAGAGGCAGAAGAAAAACGACAGCAAAGGGAGGCAGAAGAAAAAAGATTGACTGCCGAAAGGGAGGCAGAAGATAGAAGGTTGCAAAGGGAGCACGAATTACGACTAAGGGAGCTGGAATTACAAGGCCATGCTCCTGAAAATGGTGCCAGCCCTTTTGCCTCAGATGCTACGCCTAGTCAGGGAGCTTCAACCTCGGCTATGGGGTTTCATTTAGACCATTTTGTTGAGAAAGACGATGACATCGAGGGGTACCTCAGTAGATTTGAATTATTAGCTACTACATATGGGTTAGAGAGAGAGAGGTGGAGTCTTAAGTTATCCCAGGGACTGAGAGGTACTTCTTATGAAGTCTTTGCTAAAATGAATAGAGAAGACCAAGACAATTAAGACATGTTAAAGCAGGCTTTGTTATTGAGATATGAAAAACATGGTAAATTTTACCGTAAGAAATTTAGAAATGCCAAGCTGTTGTCTGGGGAGACATACCACCAATTCTCTGCCAGACTGGAAACCTATTTGGAGAAATGGACTGCTCTGGGGAAGACCCAAGATCTTAAAGAGATGATCATGATAGAGCAATTAAGAGAGTCCATGGCTCCAGACTTGAGAAAATTTCTCATGGAACAAGGTGCAGAGAGGTTGGGAGAGGTCTTAAATGTCGCTGAGAGGTATCAGGCAGCCCAGGCAGAGGTAAGTGGCACAAAAAAGAAGCACATAGAAAATTTTAAAGCTCCACAGCAATTCAGTAGATTTGATAACAGAGAACCAGGTAATAAAGGCAGGACAAACTTTGATAGGCCAAGAAATGACTATCGTGACAGAAACTCACAGTTCAATGACCAAAAATATAATGAAAGAAAACCGTTTAACCAAGGAAAGAGATGGTGTAAATGGTGTAAGAAAGACAACCATAACACCGAATTTTGTAAAAGGAAACCTTCAACATTGCTGCAATGAAGTCGGGGACTCAAAGATTAAAGGTTAATCCTAATGGACAGCAGGAACCTTATCACCCCCCAGTTTGTGAGGATGTTATTTGTAATGGGGTCACCATAAGGTGCCTATATGATACAGGTTTGGATTATGATTCAGTTGTGAAGTCTAGCCTAGTGGACCCAAGTCAGTATACCACAGAAACAGTGGAAATACAAGGGGCGACTAAGGACATACCACTCATGTCACTTCCCATCGCAAGGATAACGGTGAAAACTCGCTATGTGGAAGGAGATATCAGAGCAGCAGTGATAGATGAACCAATCTACCCTCTGATATTGGTGTGTAGGTACTTCTTCTTGGGGAATCCCGAGAGACCTGTGATCATGGCGACAGTGCAGACCAGGTCACAGAAAAAGGAGGAAGAAGGTGAACCTATAAATGCTCATCCAGAGGAGATGAGGAAGGCGCAGGCTGAGGATAGGACACTCAAGCCATGTTTTAAAAAATTGCCCAAATGCCACACACCTCCAAGCACGGGAGAGTACTTTATGAAGAACAAATTATTATACAGGAAGGCCGGAACTGGAACAAATGGTCACAACCAGCTGGTTCTTCCCACTTCATATAGGGATAAAGTGATGGAACTCGGGCATGCGATTCCCTTCAGTGGTCACATGGGGATCAGCGCCACAGGACAGCGTATAGCTTGTCATTACTTCTGGCCAGGGATAACGGAGGATATAAAAAGATATGTCAAATCCTGTCCAGAATGTCAAAGGGTAGCTCCAAAGCATTGGACTGCTCCTGCAACTCTAGGGGAAATGCCCATAGTGGGAACACCTTTTGAGAGGGTTGCAGTGGATATTGTGGGACATCTCACTCGGACCAAGAGGAGGAACAGTTACATCTTTACTCTGGTGGACACTTGTTCTATGTGGGGAGAGGCGGTAGCCCTGCCATCAATTGATTCAAAACATGTAGCAGAGGCACTACTTACAATATTCACAAGATTAGGATTCCCGCATCAAATCTTGACTGATAATGGCTCACAGTTCAAGGGGAAACTAACGGAAGAAGTTTTTAAGCTATTTCAAGCCAGACACTTTCATTGTATTCCGTACCATCCACAAGGGAACGGCCAGGTAGAGAGGTTCAATGGGACTCTCATTTCTATCCTGAGGAAGCTGGCACACGAAAAACCGGATATGTGGGATCAATTTCTGCCCGCCGCGTTGTTTGCGTATCGGGAGGTACCATGTAGTTCAACCGGGATGGCTCCCGCAACTCTGCTATTTGGGAGGCCAATAAAAGGTCCACTAGAAGCTTTATTAAGGACCTGGACAGATGAGAAAGCAGAAGAGACTGTTACCTCATCGTATCAATATGTGAACGAACTGACCACTCGTCTGAAAGCTGGATGGAAACTGGCAAATGATAATTTGAGACAAGCCAGGAAGAAACATGCAGCGTATTTTAATAGGAAGGCAAAGGACAGAGAATTAGATGTGGGAGAAAAGGTGCTTCTTCTACTACCCGGCAGCCAGAATAAATTACAAATTGGATGGCAAGGTCCATATACGGTTCTAGAGAAGGTGTCTAGAACAAATTATAAAATTGATAAAAAGGGGAAGGAGAAAGTTTATCGTGTAAACCTTTTAAAGAAGTATCTGGATAGACCACTCCAGGAAAGCACCCCCTTACTGACCTTGGCTATCGCAACTCAAATGCAAAAGGAACCACTCACCTCACATGAATACCCATTACATCCCTGTGAGACAGCTGCACAAGTAAAAGTCAGTAAGCACCTGACTAAAATTCAGAGGGAGAGAGTTCAACAGGTTCTGGAGGAACATACAGATGTACTAACAGATAAACCAGGACATACAAATTTGCTACAGTTACTGGTAGACTCAAACCCAATCTGTATGAGAGCCTATTCTATTCCGTTCGCGAAGGAGAAGGCATTGAAAGAAGAAATAGATTATTTATTGAAGGAGGGCATTATTTCACACAGTGAATCTTCTTTTAGCTCCAGTGTAGTTTTGTTGAGGGAACCGTCTGGGGAACATAGACTGTGCATAGATTACAGGAAACTGAATGCTGTCACAGAAGGACAAGTGGATCCCTTACCAGACACAAAACAGTTATTTGCCAGATTAAACAAGGCAAAATACTTTTCGAAGGTGGATCTTAGTAAAGGCTATTACCAGATTCCAGTGAAGCCTGAAGTTAGACCTTATTTAGCTTTTAGCACCTCGGAAGGACATTATGAATTCAACATGCTACCATTCAGATTGAAAAATGCTCCGAGTGTATTTTCAAGGATGATGCGCAAATTGTTGGATCCCCTGAATAACCCATGTATCACGAATTTCATGGATGATATTCTCGTCGCCACAGAGACATTTGAAGAACACATTAACTCTCTGAAAATGTTAATTGATAGGCTTAGGGAAGCGAACTTAACTGCTAGACCAACAAAATGTTGTATTGGATGCAAAGAGTTGGAATTCTTGGGACACACTGTATATCAGGGTAACATGACCCCTGACCCCAAGAACTTGGAAAAACTGCAGAGAGCACCTAGACCACAAACAAAAAAGGACGTGCGATCATTCGTGTCGTTATGTGGATTTTACCAAAAATATATCAAAAATTGTAACTCTATATGTTCTCCTCTGACTGATCTGACTCGCAAGGGACATCCAGATAGAATTGTTTGGACTGCGCAATGTGAATTGGCTTTCCAAGAGTTAAAGGATAGACTCACTAGCAAGCCTATTCTCAAATTGCCTGATTTGACACAGGACTTTGTGGTGAGAACAGATGCAAGTAATGTAGGCCTCGGGGCGGCTCTGTTGCAAAGGTCATCTTCACCCGATGGGGAACTGAACCCAGTCCCTTATGCAAGCCGCAAATTGAATAAAGCGGAGCAAGGATATTCCACAAGCGAAAAGGAATGTTTAGCGTTAATCTGGGCGATAAAAAAGTTCCAAATCTATCTGTATGGTAGAACTTTTGTGGTCCAGACGGATCATCAGCCCTTAGTGTTCTTATCTCAGGCTAAGCATGAAAATGCAAGATTGTTGAGATGGTCGTTATTGTTACAACCTTATAATTTTATTATCGAATACATCCCAGGGTCATTGAATGTCGGTGCAGATTTTCTCAGTCGGCACCCCTGTGATCAAAATTAGAGTAGTTGGTAGGCGTGAGGAGTAATTTTATCTATGTGTATCACGGGTTTTGGAACTTGCCGTAGTGCATGTTCTCAAGTGGGGAGATGTGTGATGAATTTACCGTGATACAACGTTAAATTATCTCCAATTATAAAGATAACATTGTAGGGATGAAAATAATGCGTAAGATACTAGGAGACATGCTCGCCTATGCCCGCATTTCCCACCGCCATTCAAACTAACTAGTTAAACATGCAGACGAAACGGTTTACCCTTGTAGACGGGAGGATAACGGAGATATAAAAAAGGAAAAATATGACTGAACACGTGTTTGAACCTAAAGGGCAAAAAGACGCAATTGGTAATAAAAGAGAAAAAGATTCATGCCACTAGTTAACACAACGTAAGGAAATGGACAGAAAAGACCTTAGCTCTTATTCGAAACAGTCATATCTTGGACGTTTTACGGTACTTGGTTGTTTTATTTGAATTCAGCGGCAAACGCCGTGGAGAAGGTTCGAAAACAAATTTCAAAAAACTAACCTTGAGAAAAAATATGTTTTTCTTAATAATAAAGTTATGAATATAAAACCTAGCTAGTTTGATAGCCCATCTTAAGCAGAGAAATAATATACTTTCATTTATACAGACGGATAGATAACAAGGAAGATATTGACAAAAGACCGTATTGTTCACATAAGACTAGCGACAGTATTGTTGGGCACACTTTCACTAAAGTTTCAAATTTTCGTCCTTGAGACACGGAAATGCAAAAATCTAGCTGTAATGAACGAGAGGGGGAAGGTTGGAGAATTGTGGCTAAAAATAACTTAGGAGGCAAGTGTGTGTAGGTATTGACTATAGTTGGTCCAAGAAACAAGTGTGTTTTTGTGAAAAACCAAGACGGACCAACAGACAGTAATACATACTTGACTGAGATCTGACTGAAATTTGACTTTTGGTTTGAGATTTGAAAAAAGTTAGAGGGGAAGTCTGTGATTGGACAAATGTATTCATATTAGCGGGATAGAGACGCATTTTTGCCATTTTATATAAGTCTGTCCAGGGACACAGTCAGTTATTACCAGTGGTGTTTTTCCCAGAAGATATTACATACAATTTAGTGGGACGCCATAATATAGCCAGCAGCTCAGCTGAGTTTTGCTAGTAATAACTGTGTTCTGAATTCTGAATTGTGAGTTTCTGTTGTGGCACTAAAGGTAGTGCCACATACTTAAGCAAGAATACACAAGCAGATGTGTGTGCCGCCTAACGTTTGTGTCGGTGCAGCCTAGCATTGTATTACAGCTACAGAGAGGAGTGGGCCACAGAAATCCAGTATCGGATCTTCACAGACAAGATGAGTGAATACGTGGCCTGCTGAAGATTCACCAGTATTTAAAACCACCACAAATATTTCCCCTATCCAATATATACTGAATTCTTGGGAAATATAACATTTTACTACAGTCTATAAGTAAATGGACAAAGCTTGTTGTAGTCACAGAGTGGGAGTGATGACACCACCCCAACAGCACATCCAGTAATAGTTCTCCCAGAGACAGTAGAGATATTATTAATATTAACCAGTCTTATAAAATACCTATGTACACAAATTCCATTTTATTATGCCATATATTTATGCATTCTATTTATAACTCCATAACGTTTCATATGTTCTGACCAAAATAAAACATTGGTTCAGAACTAATAAATTTAGAAAAAATTGTTAAACTCAAAACTAAAACAGTCTGAGTTAGTTCAGTGTGTTATAGATTTTATTAATATTATTAGACTTATTAATTACCTGTGTGTGTTTGTATATTCTATTACAACACATTACATTTCAGTACCCTAGACTTTTAACGTAGCTACATTCATGATAGTAAAAGAGATCTGTTTGAGGTCGTAAGTGGTAGTAAGAAGGGCCTTCTGTAATTCACATAACTTTTATCTCAGGAGCCTTCACAGCTGACCTCATACAGCACCCTAGGTAACATAACAACCATACAATACCATCAAAACCACTACATGATCTGAAATTCGACGAGCTGCTGACATTGACTAGACTGTGGAGGACGCAGATGCAAGTCGATTCCTGAAGTGACGCAGCCGTATGAAGCGGTCTTCGGCAGGAGTTGTGAGTCTGGGTCTTCCACTGCGCAGCCGGTATGCCACTGAGCCAGTTTCTTGAAATCGCCTCCAAAGGCGACTAATGGTGCTTCTAACCACATTAAATTGTCTGGCCACTACACTTTGTGACTGTCCAGTCTGTAAACGTCCAATGATGATGAGTCGTTGTTCTGTAGTGAGATGAGCCATACTTGCGCATTAAATTTTCAACTGAATTTATTCGAGGAGCGTCAATCTTTTATAAACATTCAATAATATGGTCAGAGAGTTTTGTGTTCAGTAAGTTTCACGGGATTCTCATGAACCTGTCACGAGTTATTGTCAAAAATGTTGTTTTGACCTTGACTTCTTTCATAACCTCACGAATCATGAGGTGAGTATAATTCAGGTAACCGCGAGAAGTTAATGACCAGGTGGACACAGTCGATAGGTTGACTGATGTCCAATCAGCGAATATCTTTTATAAAAGTAACACCAAAAAAGTTGCGTTTCTTTTTTTGAACAGTATATGTGTACAACATTTCTCTCATCATTCACTACCTGCTCCGTATGGAACTTGGGACTATCTATGCTTTTAGTTCTTTATAAGAAACTTGCATAAAGCAGTCATCAGCCCTCGCAGTGGTGGTTCATGAAATCATCATTCTGCATGCTGATGTTACAAGCTTCTTTTGACTTGGACATCCACTAGGAATTTTCATAAATTAATATTCACATGTCAATATATATAAATTATTTCACGTGTTAATAATGCAAAATATAGAATTATAAATGTACAACTTACCCCAAAATCTCTTGTGGGAATACAGACTGGCTTCTGGCTCAGAGAAATATTTAAGGTAACTTGTTTAGGATGCCTCTTCCACGTGTTCTGGGGTGTTACTTAACAATAATTTCTCACTCTGACTTTGTGTTCAGATTCCTAAGATTCCGGTTTTCCGTGTTAATAAAGGTAGAATTTTCCTGAGATAAAAGTCCTTAAGATACTCAAACAAGGTCTGGTCCGATAAATGGAATTCTGATTCTATTCTTTACTCTGGCTATCTGGCTGGTCTCTTGACGAGTTGAATTTCACAGTGCATTCAACAAACAAAAGTGTCATGGTATATTGCAACTTTCGTCCCACGCATGTTGTTGTTTACTATTAGACCAGGGTACAATCACAAATGTTGTTATGTTTACAACTCGAATGCCGGCCAATAGTTTCAATCATGCGTGGTTTAATGGGTTTTATTCAAAAAATGTCCTCATAGGAAAATTCTGCGTCTTATTTAAAAGGTCATTTTCCAAATGTGAAATAGTTATATCCGTCGATTAGCGGTAATGATTACAACTACAACTCCTTACATTATCACATATAAAGTCTACGTAGCAATTCTGTCCGGAAGCGATTACAACACTCCGCCTTTTGTGTGCATGTCTGTAAAATGTCCACAGACTGCTAATTTATCTCCCCGTACTTGTGCAAACACAGACTCTCGTTTGCCTATCTGCGCTGTGGCTCATCACGACAGTAATTAGAAGGTCGCAATTGCCATATCAGCGATAAGCAAGCTCGCTTGGCTATTTCCGTGTAAATCCGGCGCATAATGTCTAGTACACGAGAATATTTACCAACATGACTGTCGGTCAAGATTGTATCACCCATCCAGTCTTTTAGCAGGGATGAACTATAGATAAACAGACAAGACGAATTATTACAGGAAGAATAACAAACAATGACTCGAAGTTACCATTTACTTGTTGGAAGGTAGGGAACTAAAATTAACGTAATTAAGTTCGCACAACAAAGGTAGCTAAGTACTGCCTGAGCGGGCATGAGATCGACTCAAATTATGTTACATCTTTGAACATATGTAAATGGTCGAGCGATCAACTCGGAGATAATTAATCTCCCTACATGAATAACAGCATTTTGTGTCCACAAATAACTTTCGCTTGCCCGTTTTGTTCAATATGCAAAAGTGTTAGGTTATTTCTTCACGAGTTCATTTGAAATGAATCAACTATTTGTCAAGGTCTAGTAAGTCGTAAAAGCTATCGGTACATAATATTAATCATTATACCTCCTTGACCTTTAAATATTAGTAATGAAGCATGTGTCTTAACTGTACTGTCAGCACTGATGTTTATATATCCAAGTCACCATTCATCCTATTCATCTGGATAATATCATCGGTAAACAAGGAAATTGTATTACCGGTTAATTATTATGGTGGCCTTGGCGTCGCGAGTGTTAATTTCTTTACCTGTTATCTTGACTCGGTGTGAGTTTGTTCATGTCACAGAATATGTGATTTATGTACCAGTTATCTTGTCTCGGTGTGAGTTTGTTCATGTCACAGACAAAGTGATTTCTGTACTTGTCATCTTGTCTCGGTGTGAGTTTGTTCATGTCACAGACAATGTGATTTCTGTGCCTGTTATCTTGTCTCGTTGTAAGTTTGTTCATATTACAGAAAATGTGTGACAGACTGCAGAACTATAACACAGGATGTCGTACGGATAGGTTTGTGAGTTATTTTTAGCCCGTCTGAGTAGAGTGGATGTTGATAAGTATGTGAGAAAGAAAGGTGTGAGAAATTAATTTCACGGGTGACAGCTTAAGGAGAAGATATGTCTATGGAATGAGGACGTTTCTCTATTCCATCCTATCTATAAGACTATAATTTAGTACAAGACAATCTGGCCCCTCCTTATACATAGAAATATAAGTTTAACTCCACACATACAGAGCTATGTGACAACAAGGCACGTAATCGAGAAAAACTACGGTTAATTGGGTATGGGTCTGACGAACACACAAAGTAAGTTTTCTTGGTTGTTTATTATCATTTAAACTTGACAACATCAAAAATCTAAGGAAAGATCAAATAAAATCAGACATACATAGGAAAATAACAGAATAAATGTGCCCTCCCCTTACTGAGAAAAAGAACCCAAAAAGTTAATAACCCAAAGGTCAAAGGTTAGCACAATGTTACAGAATAGACAGTAAGGTAAACAGGTTCCTACTATATGCTACTCAGTAAAGTAAACCATAAACAATTTTTAACAAATTCCCAGATGGGTAAACTTATCATAAAAAAGGAAAATATTCACTATTTCTGTCATACAGTGGCCACTCACAATCACGCTTACCTAATCTTGGTGATATCCCTTGGAATTACAATTATCCTGAATATACAAAATGTCAGGTGTATTTCCCAACTTGGCCCCGGTTCATCCTTGACAAATAGAATTAATAAAGTGGACGCCAAATTTGGTGGTTTATTCCTGGGTGTCACTTCAAATAGTTAGTGTAGAAAAACCGAGATCTTGGATCACAGTAAACAGAGGAAAATATTTCCAGTATTGGGAAACATCTGGTTGCTAAAACCTGTTACTATTGATAAATGATGGTATATCCTATCGGCTGCCTCTATGGTGAGTGCCGAATTTGAAACAGCGTAACTTTCTGGCTAAATCCGCTGATACGACTGACAAAAGTCAGATAGTGTTATTATTTCTGCACAACCCCTGTGGGCTGATAAAATTGGAAAAAAATGTCTGGGTATTGATAAGTCCAATTTACAGGTTAAAATGTTTATGGTATATCTTTGAAAGATTCTGTTAACAAATTGGGGGCGCATAAGCCAAGAACACGACATGATTAACCATTCAGTAAATGAAGAAAAGGACCAAATAGACCGCTGGACACTCTTGTGATCAGGTCAGAATATTGGAATTAAGATCCCCACGAAATCTATTAACACATCTTCTACAATGGTTCTAGTCTACGTGCTTGGATAATCCAAAATTCTGAGCGACAACTGATAGCGGGTTTAAAAGACCACAGTTTATATATATATATATATATATATATATATATATATATATATATATATATATATATATATATATATATATATATATATATATATATATATATATATATATATATTAATATTATTGGCTCTCTGATTTATAGATGACGTTACTTTTCACATTCCCATGTAAATCGGGAGAATCGTGAACAGAGCTCCCCAGATAAAAGCTTAAGCCCATCTTCCGTCGAGCGCTTTCGATCGTCATCAAAAGACTTCTCACGTCTAACGGGGTTCTCTAAGATGTTTGCCCGTATCTGAAGGTCAAAGAGTTAACTCCCCTCTGTGTACGAACTTCAAAGAGTACTCGGTGAAATATATTTCCCCGAGCGACCACTTCAAAAAGGTCCGGTGTTTTCCACGTGCGATTTGTCAGTTATCGTGATATTGACAGATCAGCTCGCGTGAGAAACTTGATAAACACCCTGATTCGCTTCGTGTTATGACTGGCAGGTCGCGAAAGTTGGTAAACAACTTCGTTTGTTTATGTTGAAGGAAAAGAGGCGTGAATTAAAAGGCGAGTAAGACACGCAGAAAAATGCATGGTTTTACTAGCAAATCATAGAACGCTAACGAGATCACGAAAGACTGTCAGATACTGTAGGCTATATTTCCATTATACGTCACACAGGGCTACAGTCAAAGGAGGACAGACGTCCCTTGTGGAAAAGAAGACGCTTTCCTGAGCTAATACCTGAAATTCCAGGCATTGAAAGTAAGGGAACACAGACAGAAACACATAGAAAGTGTATAGCAACGAAGTATATTGACCACACATTTCCAACAAAGCTTTGGTCACATGCATATACTGATAGTTCAGCAAAAAAAACGAAGTTGAAAATAGGGGTGCTGGCATCTTCATCAAATTAAAAATAGAATACACTATGTGGCAATCGCCATTGGCAAATACTGCGATAACTTTATTGCTGAGCAGAAGCCCTGAAACAGGCAGCGGAAACTCTTACTATGTTAAGCATATGCAGAAAAACAAAAAGTAATCTTTGAAGATGCCCTGTCGGTAATAACAGCTCAGAAGAGCAACCATCCTAAAGGATTGAAAGTTCTGATACACTGTCTTGAAAAACTGGCCAGATGGTTCAACAATTGCACAGTCCAGTGGATACCAGACCATTGCAACATACCTGGCAATGAAGAGGCAGACAAACTTGCTAAGGAAGGAGGAGCCTTACAACAAAATGATATAGAGACAACTTACGAAATAGCAAAAACTACTATAAAGGCTACGTTCAAGTCATGGGAAAGAGAGCACCCAGGCCATTTAAAAAAGGATGCATATCATCAGTTATCTAGGAGAGAACAGGTCACCATTTTTCGGCTACGCACTTGACACAACAGATTAAGTGTTACTGATGTTTGGGGTGTTGTGCGTTAGTGCTGCTGACTGGCACAGCTGACAATGTTGATGTCAGCAATGTCGGACTTACTAGTAGTGGCCGACAGTTGTTTAATATTTAAGCGAATGTCGTGGGTCCCTTAGATTTGTTTAAATGTGATGCAACCCACACAACAGTAACGTTAAGGTCATAAAATGGACCAACTGGTAAGATAAGTAAGCTGGAACCATGTAGCACATCAATCACAGTTTATTGAAGACAGGAACATCGGCATCATAGACAGTAATCATCAAAGGTTATAATGGCAGACATATGCACGTTGATACAAATAATCCATATCAAATTTGACCGGACTCACTAACCGCCGTCATCTCAATGACGGTGGAAACTCTACCGTGACGAGTTCTTATATTCCTGGTTTCTTCATTATCAAGATTTTGAATAATATATAGAATGTCTTCGATGAAGGTACAATGTGTTATCCTTCATACAATGCTCAGCACCAAAAAAAAACCCTGGACACACTAGCGGCACACCCATAACCAACAGTGCCGAAGCCCTGCCAGATATTCATCGACGACAAATTATAGTTTTTTTCTCGTTTCAACTCAATACAATTTTACTGAAGCGCGAACTAACAGATTGACATGTGAGATCAGCTCACCTGTTTGTCTCATCTCATCTATTTGTCTCCCCAGCTCCGTGATTTCCTCATCGTGTCAATTTAAACTGTTTCTTTTAAAATAAAACATACCCAGTTGAGCTGTGATGTTCAAATATAGTGCACAAAGGCACGCAAATAATTAACCATCTCATAACTTTAGATGTGCTCACAAGCGTGACTATAAAAAAAAAACTAGACCCGCACGTGAAAATCCCAAACACTTAACTCCCACGCGAAACATGACTTAACATTAAGATACCATCTATATCACAACATTGGTGCAACAGATCTCAGCACCTGCGGCACCAGCCGAATACCTGCTGCGGACCTTCCCAACCTACAACAATGAACAGAGTTGCAAATGGCAACAACCCTCGTCTGTCAATGAAAAACTGTATGGATATGCCAGGAACCTTGAGTTAACTACGGCCTTTATTAGAGTCATTAATGTGGAAGTCTGAAGGCGAACGAGATGTCAGGAACCTTGAGTTAACTACTGCCTTTATTAGAGTCATTAATGTGGAAGTCTGAAGGCGAACGAGATGTCAGGAACCTTGAGTTAACTACTGCCTTTATTAGAGTCATTAATGTGGAAGTCTGAAGGCGAACGAAGAAGTATTTATACATCTGTGATCAATCTGATTTTTTTTTTTCCTCCAGGTGGGTAATATGTACGATATTTTACATATTCCTGTACGTGAAAATATGTTTCCTCCTATAGCAAGCCTATATGATTATTTCACCACTTGTATTTTTTCTCTATATAAAATAATAAAGCTCTGTCGCTGTTACGTTTAATTTTGTGTTTTTGGCTAATGTTCCTATCATAATTTACCATAACATCCGTGTGTTACTGAGACTCACATTCAATTAAAATCATGAAAACATAAAAGAAATATTCTTATCTGCAAATACACTTCCTTAATAGAAGCCACGGGTCACGATACCATACAGATTTTCTAATTTTGTTATCTACAATCAACACATAAATAAGCAGTAAGGGCCATTGGAGGACATATGTCACATCACTGAAGGACATTTGTCACTTCACTGAAGGACATGTCACATAACTGAAGGACATTTGTCACATCTCTGAAGGACAAATGTCACATCACTGGAGGACACATTTCACACCTCTGACACTGAAGGACAAATGTCACATCACTGAATGACATATGTCACATCAGTGAAGCCGATCAGTAGCTTATAAAATATTAAAGCTGCCTGGAGCGAAATGACACAATCTGCCATTAATGTCGCCTAGAACAAACTCAAGCCCTCCTACCTTCCAATTTGATCAAAAGTCTTCGGGATCAGAAGAACGTCATGACGTCATTAGATACGTCACTTTAGATTAATGTAGGTCAGCGTTTCTCAGCCGAGGTTCCGCGAGAGGTCGATAGGGGTTCCGTTAGAGATCGTGATTGAACAAAACAAATAAACGGGTTTCTTTCAAAGTCTTGTATAACACTGTGTCAAGCTATATTTTTATTCATTCTGTTGGACCTTCGAGGTTTAGTAGCTTTAATGTACAACATTGTCAATAAATGTTCATGTTGCAAATTATATTAATTAACATTACCGTCTGCTAAAGATATAATAAATGTTATGTAGGGGTTCCGTGATACCTGAAAAATTATTTCAAAGGTTTCGTCTGGGTAGAAATGTTGAGACACGCTTCACTAGATCTTTTTTTTTTTTTTAATTGTTTATTTTTTATTTTTATTTTCAGTGGAATAAGCTGTTACGGGAAAAAATTCTTACACACTATTACTTTGCGTAATAAATAAATTATACCCCTTTGATCATTGACTATACCGTTATAATTACATGGTACCTTTAGTTACTATTATCAACACAGATAACAGTACACGTTAAAGATCTATAATATTAGTCCTAAACTTAATTTGTATATTATCAGTGTAGATCAAGAACGATGTTATTAATGAGTGTTTCTTAGTCATCTTCCGAGGAGTGTGTGCAGATCTAATTAATGTCATTTGTGAGTGTGAACTGAATTACGTGACGTCAGCAATGAATCCTAACAGACAGAGATTTCTACAAAACTTGAAGACAGTTATATTATGTGGGTTTATGTTGTGAATCTCTGAAGGACCTAGGACTAGATTGGAACCAGTCCAAGGTGAAGACAGACGATATAATAGTATGGCGCTCTCTCTGGTCCAGCTATCCCCCCCCCCCCCCCCCCAGAGTAGAATAGTAACGATTAAGTAAGTAGTAAGTGGTTGTTGTTGTCAAATCTGCAAGTGGTGAACACCGAACTGGTAAATTCTTACTTTTAAGAAAGTTTATGTAATACTTACTTGTGACGTCAGATTGTGAATAATCTCATTTCCAATCCAGAAATCTGTATCAGGAGTTCCAAACCCGTTCTTATAATCATTCCAGCCTCTATAAAAGTCCACGTCACCTTTTGTACGTCTCTGGTAGATATAGTCAGATAGTTTAACTTGACAGATGTGTAAATATATATATGTATAGAGAGAGAGAGACAGCCAAATAGATAGATAGATAGATAGATAGATAGATAGATAGATAGATAGATAGATAGATAGATAGATAGACAGATAGACAGATAGACAGATAGATAGATAGATAGATAGATAGATAGATAGATAGATAGATAGATAGATAGATAGATAGATACATAGATACATAGATACATAGATACATAGATACATAGATACATAGATAGACAGACACATAGATAAACAGACAAACAGACAGACAGACAGACAGACAGACAGACAGATAGATAGATAGATAGATAGATAGATAGATAGATAGATAGATAGATAGATAGATAGATAGATAGATAGATAGATAGATAGATAGATAGATAGTCAGACTGATTGACTGATTGATTGATTGATTGATTGATTGATTGATTGATTGTAAACAGGCACAAGAACATGGAACATACATAGGTCATAAAATAACTCGTTGAGTACAAGAGTACCACAATTTATTTCGCCGGTACAAGTGATGACATCAGTAGTACATTTACAACAAATGCAGTAGTCTCTGGCCGATCACCGCACGAACCAGAAAAAACTAAGGGTGTTGCCTCTACGCATCTGCACCCACGCCATAACAAAAAACTTCACTCAGCTCTAAACACTACAGCACTTGATCCAAATCATAAAAATGCCCGACCACGTAGAAACGGCTGCTGTTTACAATAATCACATCTGACAACACATCAATACACATTAGAATCTCTCATTTGACTGCCAAACACTCTCTATCCCATCCTACTCACTGTCAACTCACTAACACCTAAAACTCTCTATCCCAGCCTACTCACTGTCAACTCACACCAAAAACACTCTATCCCAGCCTACTCACTGTCAACTCACTTACACGTAAAACTCTCTATCCCAGTCTACTCACTGTCAACTCACTTACAAATAAAATTCTCTATCCCAGCCTACTCACTGTCAACTCACTTACACCTAAAACTCTCTATCCCAGCCTACTCACTGTCAGCTCACTTACACCTAAAACTCTCTATCCCATCCTACTCACTGTCAACTCACTTACACCTAAAACTCTCTATCCCATCCTACTCACTGTCAACTCACTTACACCAAAAACTCTCTATCCCATCCTACTCACTGTAAACTCACTTACACCTAAAACTTTCTATCCCAGCCTACTCAGTGTCAACTCACTTACACATAGACCTCTCTATTCCAGCCTACTCACTGTCAACTCACTTACACCAAAAATACACCTAAAAGTCTCTATCCCAGCCTACTCACTGTCAACTCACTTACCTAAAACTCTCTATCTCAGCCTACGCACTGTCAACTCATTTATACCTAAAACTTTCTATCCCAGCATTCTCAGTTCAACTCACTTACATCTAAAACTCTCTATCCCATCCTACTCACTGTCAACTCACTTACACCTAAAACTCTCTATCCCAGCCTACTCACTGTCAACTCACTTACACCGAAAACTCTCTATCCCAGCCAACTCACTGTCAACTCACTTACAAATAAAATTCTCTATCCTAGCCTACTCACTGTCAACTCACTTACACCTAAAACTCTCTATCCCAGCCTACTCACTGTCAGCTCACTTACACCTAAAACTCTCTATCCCATCCTACTCACTGTCAACTCACTTACACCTAAAACTCTCTATCCCATCCTACTCACTGTCAACTCTCTTACACCAAAAACTCTCTATCCCATCCTACTCACTGTAAACTCACTTACACCTAAAACTTTCTATCCCAGCCTACTCAGTGTCAACTCACTTACACATAGACCTCTCTATTCCAGCCTACTCACTGTCAACTCACTTACACCAAAAATACACCTAAAAGTCTCTATCCCAGCCTACTCACTGTCAACTCACTTACCTAAAACTCTCTATCTCAGCCTACGCACTGTCAACTCATTTATACCTAAAACTTTCTATCCCAGCCTACTCAGTGTCAACTCACTTACATCTAAAACTCTCTATCCCATCCTACTCACTGTCAACTCACTTACACCTAAAACTCTCTATCCCATCCTACTCATTGTTAACTTTTACACCAAAAATACACCTAAAATTCTCTATCCCAGCCTACTCACTGTCAACTCACTTACACCAAAATCTCTCTATCCCATCCTACTCACTGTCAACTCACTTAAACCAAGAACTCTCTATCCCAGCCTACTCAGTCTAAACTCACTAACACCTACAACTCTATCCCATCCTACTCACTGTCAACTCACTTTCACCTAAAACTCTCTATCCCATCCTACTCACTGTCAACTCACTTACACCAAAAACTTTCTATCCCAGCCTACTCCTGTCAATTCACTTACACCAAAAATTCACTTAAAACTCTCTATCCCAGCCTACTCACTGTCAACTCACTTACACCTAAAACTCTCTATCCCTGTCTACTCACTGTCAACTTACTTACACCCAAAACTCTCTATCCCATCCAACTCACTGTCAACTCACTTACACCAAAAACTCTCTATCCCAGCCTACTCACTGTCAACTCACTTACACGTAAAACGCTCTATCCCAGCCTACTCACTGTCAACTCACTTACACCAAAAATACACCTAAAACTCTCTATCCCATCCTACTCACTGTCAATTCACTTACACCAAAAACTCTCTATCCCAGCCTACCCACTGTCAACTCACTTACACTTAAAACACTCTGTCCCATCCAACTCACTGTCAACTCACTTACACAAAAAATACACATAAAACTCTCAATCCCATCCTACTCACTGTCAACTCACTTACACCAAAAACCGTCTATACCAGCCTATTCACTATCAACTCCCTAACACCTAAAACTCTCTATCCCAGCCTACTCAGTGTCAACTCACTTACACCTAAAAGTCTCCATCCCATCCTACTCACTGTCAACTCACTTACACCTAAAACGCTCTATCCCAGCCTACTAACTGTAAACTCACTTACACCAAAAAACACACCAAAAACTCTCTATCCCAGCTTACTCACTGTCAACTCACTTACACCAAAAACTCTCTATCCCATCCTACACACTGTCAACTCACTTACACTTAAATCTCTCTATCCCATCCTACTCACTGTCAACTCTCTTACACCTAAAACTCTCTATCCCATCCTGCTCACTGTCAACTCACTTACACCAAACACTCTCTATCCCAGCCTACTCAGTGTCAACTCACTTACACCAAAAACTCTCTTTCCCAGCCTACTCACTGTCAACTCACTTACACCAAAAACTCTCTATCCCATCCTACTCACTGTCAACTCACTTACACCAAAAACTCTCTATCCCATCCTACTCACTGTCAACTCACTTACACTTAAATCTCTCTATCCCATCCTACTCACTATCAACTCACTTACACCTAAAACTCTCTATCCCATCCTACTCACTGTCAGCTCCCTTACACCAAAAACGCTGTATCCTATCCTACTATCTGCCAACTCACTTACACCAAAAACTCTCTATCCCATCCTACTCACTGTCAACTCACTTACACCTAAAACTCTCTATCCCATCCTACTCACTGTCAACTCACTTACACCAAAAAATCTCTATCTCATCCTACTCACTGTCAACTCACTTACACCAAAAACTCTCTATACCATCTTACTCACTGTCAACTCACTTACACCAAAAACTCTCTATCCCATCCTACTCACTGTCAACTCACTTACAATAAAAACTCTATATTCCATCCTACTCACTGTCAATTCACTTACACCAAAAACTCTCTATCCCATCCTACTCACTGTCAACTCACTTACACCAAAAACTCTCTATCCCATCCTACTCACTGTCAACTCACTTACACCAAAAACTCTCTTTCCCATCCTACTCACTGTCAACTCCCTTACACCAAAAACGCTGTATCCTATCCTACTATCTGTCAACTCACTTACATCAAAAACTCTCTATCCCATCCTACTCACTGTCAACTCACTTACACCTAAAACTCTCTATCCCATCCTACTCACTGTCAACTCACTTACACCAAAAACTCTCTATCCCATCCTACTCACTGTCAACTCACTTACACCAAAAACTCTCTATCCCATCCTACTAACTGTCAGCTCACTTACACCAAAAACTCTCTATCCCAGCCTACTCAGTGTCAACTCACTTACACCTAAAACACGTTTTCCTCATCAGTTTCACGTCTGTCTCCAGCTATCTTCTCCATGTGTTTTAAGTCTACATCTGCCTCTCTGTCCCTGGGGATTTTAGAACAAGGACTGTCTAGTAATGCTATCAAGAAGTTTCCTTAACATGTGTCCTATCCCTCGTTAGCGCTTTCTATTTATCTCTTGTTCCCATGGCCCTTGTTTGGTTCTTGTCATCAGTTTCGTATTTGTGACGTTCGTTCCATGTCAATCCTTCTATTTGTCTCTTGTTCCCATGGCACTTGTCTGGTTCTTGTCATCAGTTTCATGTTTGTGACGTTCATTCCATGTCAATCCTTCTATTTATCACTTGTTTCCATGGCACTTGTCTGGTTCTTGTCATCAGTTTCGTATTTGTGACTTGTTCGTTCTATGTCAACCTTCTATTCTATGCAAGCATCAATTCATGATTGTCTATAACTCTCTTGCTTTTTTTTTTTTTTTTTTTTTGTTCTCCATGTTTGACAGCTATACAATAGGACTGACTTGACATTTTAGTTCACGATTCTTGTTTTCGTGTTAGACTTGATTTCTCTTGATCTCCATATGTTTCCCAACGCATTAAATTACCCTCTTGCTTTTTGTGTTCTTATTTTAAAACCATTGGCTGCCTCCTCCAACTTTGTCTATATTGCTGCCAAGATGTGTGTAAATTTCTACTTCTGTTAACGGTGTTTCTTCAAGTTCAATCGTGTTATAATTTCTTGTATTTATTCTCATTATCTTTGTCTTTTCCCTGTGTGTTTTCAGACCCACTTATTTGTGACCTCTTATCGACTATTTTAATTTTGTCTTGCATCTGATTATGGGACAAAACAGCCAAATCATCTGCATAATCTAGATTATCAAGCTGTCCAGTCGATTTCACTGGATTCCATTTTTGTTGTGTGATGTCGATGTTTTCATAACTCAATCTATCGTCAGCAAGAAATTAAATGGAGACAGGGGCATCCCTGTCGCACTTCTGTTCTTATCCCAAACGGTTCTGTAAGGTGTACTTTATGATGAATTATGCATGTCATGTCTTCATAAGTCTTATTAATTACGTAAATGATCTATATGGGATATCCATAATGCCTCATCATTTTCCAAAGTGATTCCTCGTATCTGCTGCTACTTGTGCAGTTTTTCCCTTGTCCATATAGAGCGCGAGAATTCCAGAGATTTTCCTAGGCGAAGAAAGGTTAGTCGGCAACCCAGACTCCTTTCGGCTTTCTCTGAGTTGCTTCATGCGCTTCCTTTCCAGAGGACCGTCTTCTGTCTTGAGTGGCTGAGTTAATTTATATTCCGTATTGAATTTATCCATAGTGGTTGTTTTAAAATTTGTGATTAAAAGGTTTTTTTTTACGAGACGGGGTAACCTAATATATAGATACTCACCTGTATAACTATCCAGCCTCCACCATCAGTTTCTGTATCACACAGAGCCGTGATCTTTCCCCATAACAAGAATTTCTCCCTGGGGTTTCTGTGTGACATGCCCCTCAAACACGTAATAGGTATCTAGATTTAAAGATATAATTAAATAGTGTTGCAGGACGTATGTGGAATAATTTAAGAATCTTTTTGCCTGTGGTTGTATTAGTGTGAAATAAGTATTAGTTACATAAAAACATATAAATACGTATTCTATTATTATTACTACTGTCAGCTTTAAATGTGTGACGTTATTTATTAAAGAATTATGTAGAGTTATCAACAGGAAAGCATTTTTGAAAGCGGAAGAAATGTAGACAAAAGCAAAAGTGAAACATTACTGTTTAGGACTTAAACAAAGATGAAAGGGAGAAAAAAAATTGGAGGTCCAATTTGCAAGTTGCGCACGTGAAAAATTCCTCGGCAGTTGGAAGTCGTAAAGAGTTGGCCATATGTCCGCTGCCCTGCAAAATTTAAAAATGAAGAAACCTACCCACCACACAAATATATATATAAAATGTGTGATTCCTGTATACACACTTTTGGATCCTCGCCGGTGCTACGGAGTTCGTACACAGTGCTGAGATCCTCCTAGTGTGATCTAAGGGAGGGCATCTGAGCATTGATGAAGTTTTCCGTGTGCAATGATTATGGTCATTAAAACCAAACCAAACACAGAGGAAGGCATGATTGCTGTTCTGGCCAAACAATAGAGCAGATAATGAAATAAATCTGGCTTACTAGACCTGAGAGGAAGGCAGGAATGCTGTTCTGGCCAAACAATACAGCAGATAATTAAATAAATCTGGCTTACTAGACTTGAGAGGAAGGCAGGAATGCTGTTCTGGCCAAACAATACAGCAGATAATTAAATAAATCTGGCTTACTAGACCTGAGAGGAAGGCAGGAATGCTGTTCTGGCCAAATAATACAGCAGATAATTAAATAAATCTGGCTTACTAGACCTGAGAGGAAGGCAGGAATGCTGTTCTGGCCAAAAAATACAGCAGATAATGAAATAAATCTGGCTTACTAGACCTGAGAGGAAGGCAGGAATGCTGTTCTGGCCAAACAATACAGCAGATAATGAAATAAATATGGCTTACTAGACCTGAGAGGAAGGCATGAATGCTGTTCTGGCCAAACAATAGAGCAGATAATGAAATAAATCTGGCTTACTAGACCTGAGAGGAAGGCATGAACGCTGTTCTGGCCAAACAATAGAGCAGATAATGAAGTAAATCTGGCTTACTAGACCTCAACGCCACCATCGATCCATTGAGCTTGTGGTTTGTTATACGACCATGCACAATAATATTTAGCTTTAGAAATGTGGAACTGATCATCAGAGCAGGGCTGATAAAGGAAGCTAAGCTGATACCGTCGGAGCTGGAGGTCAAATATGGATGTTGAAAGATTAGAGATAGCTTACTATGTATACTTTCTGGAAGGGCTTGATTCTTTACATCTTGAAAGTAATCTTGTAATACCTGGAGGTGATCCTGCTCTGCCTGGAGATGACTCCTGCGGTGTTTAACATTTGAAATTGTGACAGAATGGGGCGACCCTTCTCGATCTATGTTTCACTATGGCAGTATGGGTTACATTTGTGTACTGATTTTTATTTCGTGCTTTCAATTGTCGCACTTTCTTTCTTTCTCTGCTATGTGTAGCAGATATTTGGCATTTTCATTCTTACACCCCTCTCAGAGATAGGTCAACACGTCCCTTCCCTAAACATTTGCCGGAGCGGCTGAGATAATACTATTGACAACCATGTTGGTTAATATTGGCAGCGGCCGACATCAGACATCAGCTTAACACTAAATCGCCCAGCGAATGTGTTTAATTGCTGATAAGCCCAGACTACCCTCGTCGCAAAGCTAGTAATACGGGATGACACATTTACACGGTTAGAGAGGGAATTATTTTACAAATATAACGACCCCCAAGAACACGTGTAAGTGGCCTAATCAAGTGCCTTAACTTCATTCATCTGAGTAAATCGTCTATGAGCCAGGATTGGGGTAAGTTGCCATTTCACATGTTATACTTTTCATTACTAACATGTTAAGTAATATGTATATATTACCATGTGAATATTAATGTGTGAAAAATCGCTAGTGGATATCCCAGTCATTTGAGGCTGGCAACTTTAGCGTATAAAATGATGATTTCATGAACCACCACTGCAAGGGCTAGCGATTGCTTTATTGTTAGTTTCTTAAAAAGAACTAAAAGCAATATGTAATCCAACGTTCCCTATGAAGCAAGGAGGGAAAGATGAAAGAAATGATGTACATTCTAATTATAATACTTAGAGTTTCAAACCAGTGTAAATGTCTATTAGGTTTATTTCTCATCGAGGGTAAATTCTGAGATAGATGGGATGGTAGAATAGGATAAAGGAGACACATACGAATGTGTCGGGAAACGCAATACTCAGAAGAGCATTTCGTTTCTATTCTTTTACAATATTTGTTGGTGATGGTACCAGTGAGGGTATTAAACTCTGGAACAAAGTGAGGGTAGAAGTGGACTGACGTTGAAACACAGTTACTTCTTGACTCTACTTGAAACGTGCTGCACCTTTAATCTTGACCAAAGACGTGATAAATCCAGTGACCTATCTGCACAGAACCAGCCAATCAGCGGGAGCAGAACCTACCATGGGAAGTTAAGTAGCCCTATATGCTACCAAGTGACCTACTTTAAAACTAACTTCCCATCACAACCGTGATGAAAACGTTTTGCTTGTAATTCATTATTCAAATTTTCTAAAACCTTGTTAAACTTAAATGATTATTAAATCTGTTATTTGTAATTATACAAATTTAACTTCGATTCATCATTTTAAAGGTACTGCATGTTGTCTCAGTCAGTTTGCTAAACACGCTCTAAACAAGAGCTAGACCAGAATAATATGAATTCTACTGAGTAAATCAGGGGTAGGGGCTTGAACTAGCTGAAATTAATAATTGCTTAATTCTTCACAAAAGTTGTCGGTAAATCTTAGAATTAACGTACTCAGGCAATGCAGCATTGATTTCGCTTTTCTAAATATCTTGTGAATAATCCCTTGAGATAGAAGTGTCATTATCCGTCTATTTACAAATCTGCCAAGAGTAATTTTGTGCAAAGGTAGACACCTTTGAAGACCCACTTCAAGTACTCTTTTGGCCACTGTTGGACCACTACTGCAAAGCAGGGGAGGCAACCCGTGACAGAAGAGTTAGCTACAGCATGGTACCAAACGAAAGAGGCTATGACGCTGAATTATCTCATTTTCTACGCTATCAATGCATTATAGTGCATTAACAATGGAATAAGTATGTATATGATGTTGCCTAAACTCTGAAACGTGGGGAACGTCACGTGGCGAGAACTGGACCATGTCTCTAACATATAAACACAAGGTTTATATCATGTAGGAGACGCGGTAGGGCAGTGGTTAGTGCACTGCTTCCTAGCTCGGTGGTTCATGTTTCTATCCCCGGTTGAGTTGGGATATTTTTAGATAGCAAACGGATCCGGGGTCGACACAGCCTCATGAATTGGGTACCAAAGCAACTCTGGAGAGAGTAAGGCGGCCGACGTGATGCTGATCACATCACCCCAAGTGTGCCGATGGCCGAAAAAATATTGGCCTGACACCATATTCTCAATATGCCTCAATGGGAGTATAAACGGGATCCTTTACCCTTTTTTTTTAACCTTTATATCGTGTACTATCTAGAACCTGGAGTGACATTTTAGCTATCGGCAAAGTCTGTAAACAGGAATGACATACACCAAAGACTGAATGTTTCCCACTAATAAAATAGTTGTTTGAGATTTTAGATTCGAGAGGTGGAACACAGTACCATGCCAGTTGTTGACGTGTTACGTCAAGTGTCAGACACATTGTAAAAGCTGGACAAAAACAGCAAGTTTACCAATATAAGAGGTAACGTTAACATTTTTTTCGGTTACGCCACTGAATGTAAGGCCTGGGTTTTGCAATTAGAAAGACATTCCTTATCGGTACAGGCTTTGTTGTGTGCAGTTTCTCGCTGTGTATAATATTCGGCTTTAGTGTAATTGTCTATTTGGTATATATTAATCTTCATTCCTGACCTAAGGGATATCACCCAGGATTTTTCTGGGAGGTGTATTTAATACCTAAAGTTGTCTGTCCACTGGTTTCAACTTACCTGTTTAAAAATTAGAACCGAGGTCTGGTTGCATGTCCATATTTGGACTTATGGCTAGCTTTTCTAAGAATGTTTGCAACTAGAGCTTAGGTCTTAATTCGTGACCATATAAGGCTTCAATGGTCAGTTTTTACCTGGAATGTGTTGAAACACTGCCCCTGAGTTTCGCTCAAGGAAGCGTAGCGTCTTTGGCGCATGCGCGAATTAGTAGAGTTAAGCGAGATTTCCGATCTGGGAGTCGAACGAAAAATGTCAGAGGGTTAAGACGTGTTTTCGACGTCTTTGTGTTTTCGGCTTCATGCCTGGGGAAATCGAAAACCTCTGTGGATGGACTTAGAAGTATTTGAAGATATTCCCCGATGATAGTGATATATTTCCATACGTCTAGGAGACGCGTGTGTGTGTGTGTGTGTGTGTGTGTGTGTGTGCGTGCGTGCGTGCGTGCGTGCGTGCGTGCGTGCGTGCGTGTGTGTGTGTGTGTGTGTGTTATTAGTGCATTCTGATGGTCTATCAAGGTGAATGGACATTTTGTTATTCTCCTTGGCTATCAGTGTCACGTACCACATATATTTGTCAGCTCATTGACTTTTCCCAGGGTGGGAAAGCATCTAACAGTTTACGTGAGCTAAGCTCTTAATTTAGGCTGACTTTATTAGCTTAGGGCTTGTGTACGCCCAGGAAACATTGCATTTTTCATGCATCCCGCTGTTTCAGCGGTAATATATTATAGACAAGGTCTGACCCACCTTGCTTGCCAGTCACAGAGGCTAGTTAAACTTATAGGCCTGCTACCTTAAGGCCTGTTGCATGCAAGCAACACATCTGATGAACTCATGTCAGGAAAGAGTTGGTTAACTCGTGTATCCACATCCGCTAGCAATGCGGGGTATTTTTGCTGAGGCTTGTTTGGAAGGGAACTTAGATTGAGATCAACAATCGTGCTTAGGCCCAGCTTACTGACTTGTGATATATGATGCTATCCATGTACTATCGTCATGTCTACACGTTCCTGAGTCTTGTTAAATGATCATGTCTACAACGTTCTTGAGTGTTGTTAAATGATCATGTCCTGATATCGTCGAACTGTTATAACGTACTACATTAAAGTTGAGAAAAAAAGTCAGTTGCTGTTTCAACGTTCACTGACTTCTACTTGTGATTGAGTGTGAGTACTGAGCCAGTGTTAGAACTGTACATCCCTTCGCGTATATTACATGTACACTCATACTCTATGTCAACACTGCACTTTGCCAGCGCCTCAACACTTAACGAACAGGCTGACCTACATTCACGTTCCTGCACTGCCTGGGTTGACCTGACCTCTACACTCACATACACAGTGCTGTACCCTTCATAATTGTAAACAAGTAAACAGTCAGCTGCTTTATGATAAGGTATCTTGTGATGACCAACCAATTTACACCTTATCAGGCTTCAGACAGTGAGATGAGAATTTTAGCTTTTCTCACTAGTGCGGATTTAGTGGCAGATTGTATTAGGAGAAGGTTGGAAACAGTAGCAAGTGAATCGTGGCAGAAATTTAAGCAGGAATTGAGAAAAAGATATGGAGAGTTACAGAACGTACACCTAGGATGGTAAAAGTTAAGAAGAATAAGACAAAATAAAGAGGAAACGGTAAAAATTTATAGTGATAGACTATTTAACATATTCGAGGATGATGTAACCCATCTGAAACGACAGATAGACAAAGATAAGATAGCCAACTGATTGATATTTTTGTGGACGGATTGAATAGTGATGTCATCAAACTCCACCTAATCAGGACATAATAAAACGCTAAAGGAAACAGTGACTTCTGTCATTGCAGAAGAAACCATAAGAAGAAGGTTTGAGTTGAGAGTAGAACAGACAAGGGTTGAGGAAGAAGAACCAATGGAAATAGATAACACAGGTCGAGGAAACAGTGGTTTAAAAAGACACTAAACAGGTCGCCGATGGGTGCAAGACATTGAATCCTACAACTGCCATCAACGGGACAGTGTTCTCATGGTTTAGCCTACAGCATCTCAGCTAATGCATGATCGTTTGAATTTCCGGAAAGTGTGCTCACGGTGGGTGCCCAGACAACTGACTGAAGAACACTAAATGAGCCGAATGGTCCTGTCCTTGCAACATCTCTCTCGGTACGCAGATGAAGGAGAAGACATGCTTAACAGGATTGTTCCTGGGGATGAATCATGTGTGCATTACTAGCAACCCGAATCAAAGCGTACTTTAATGCAATTGAAATATCCTTTTTCACCATCTGCCAAGAAATTCAAGGTTACGCCCTCAGCAGGGAAGGTTATGCTTTTACTGTGTTTTGGGGATTCTCAAGGAGTGCTGTTAACCTATTTCCAGAAGAAAGGTGAAAATGTGAATGCTGCATCGTACTGTGAAGTTCTGTTGATGCTTCGGGATGCAATTCGAAGAAAACGTCCAGGCCTACTGACTAGAGGAGTACTGCTCCATCACGACAATGCCAGACCACATACCAAAATTGAAGAATTAAGATGGCAACTTCTTGAACATTCGCCGTATAGCCCAGACTTAGCCCCGAGTGATTTCCACCTGTTTGGTAAACTAAAATCTCACCTTGGCAGCAAACATTTCGCAAATGACGAAGAGGTTAAACGGGAGGTGCAAATGTGGCTCAGACAACAGACCAAAGACTTCTATGCTGCAGGTTTAGAGATACTGATAAAGCGATGGGATAAGTGTATCAAAGTTGGTGGAGATTATGTTGAAAAATAAGAGGAAACGTAAGGACAATAATAAATGGTTTTCAAGTTCGTATCTCATTTAGTTATTTTGTTATTGCCATTTGTGACCTATTTACTGACTTGCCCAATATATATATATATATATATATATATATATATATATATATATATATATATATATATATATATATATATATATATATATATATATATATATATATATATATATATATATATATATATATATATATATATATATATATTGATTTTAAACTATTAATTCCATAGAGGAAGGAGTCAGTGACAATCTGTGTGTAATTTTTTTCAATAGTTTGTTATACCTTTCTTATATTGTAAAATTTCATCATCATCAGTTTGATTATCCTGTTATTTTTCTGTTTACAAAAAGGTAAAAGAATCAATAACTGTATATACAATAAGTTATTCAATTGTACCCAGATCTTTGAGTAACTCATTTCAGTTTGATTTCATTCACTTTATTATTTTCCCTAGACACACAAACGCGCGCGCGCACACACACGCGCGCACACGAACGCGCACACACACACACTCACGCACTCATACAGTCTTATAGGATAGTCTTAGAGAGGGATAAGTTAGAATAGAGCATTTCATTTTTACCATCTGGGCCTGAATTCTTCACAGTCTGACTACTACTTGTCGCATAGAGATTTATGATCAATAAATTTTCTATATCCTTTTCTTTTCTACTCGTGTCCTCTACTTCATTATCGCTCTTTTATCCTTTTCCTGTTTTTCGTATTACTTTCCCATTCAAACTTTGGCCTGTTTCTTTTCTCATTTAGAAACGCATTTTATTGCATAAGGTGTCAGGCCCTGCAGTAGACGAAATAGTGTGAGAAATTCGTTCTCGAGAGACCGAATGGCAGACATTCGTCTCTTTCTTCCATGACACTCACGCTTCTACGTCTAGATCTCAGCGTGAGGTGTTAAGACGCGTATTGACAGGTTATGGCAGGCGTCTGAGTTTATGTGAAGTGTTAGACGAGAAGGGGAGGCTATTTCGGATTTTCTAAATAAACGTGGGATCCTTTGTCTGTTTCATATATCTACCCAGTAGCTGAAACTTGACTTCATTCATACTCCTAGTTGCAGTAGACGTGATCGCTTCGTTCTAGATACTTATATTTGTAAGGGAAACTCTTAGTTTCGCTGTGATACCCGTAGTTCTGTTTGGAGGTAAATATTATATTAAATATCTAGTAGTATTGAGCGATTTAGTGATAACCGCTTATTTCATTTTACTAGTTAGATTTCTGTGCAGAAGAAATAATTTATAAGTCTGTTAGATTCTCTAGTCCGACATGTTACAGTGGAAAGCAGAATAAACTATAATTTCTAGCTTAAACTCATGCAGCTATAAATATATTTTATTAAATTGCTAGTAATTAGTCGAGTGTATTTTAAACTAACTTATAACTGCACTGATTCATCATTGAGTATTGACGAGATACGTACGTATTTCTAATTCATGATGATTGATTTTATAAATATAACTTATATCACGGGAGAAACGATAAAAACAAGCTCTACGCTGGCAGTTTATAATGTAAGTTATAACCGAGGAATAGTATGTATAAGTATTTTATATGTTTGTTTTTCTTTATTCAGTGAACACTGGGGTAGCCCAACTCTACCAGCGTTTAAGTACTGATGAGAAATATCTGTGAAGAACTAAACATTCTTTTAATTAAAGACGTGTGGGTGTACAAAGTAAAACCTGTCTGGCATTGTGTTTGCATCCAGAACGACAGAGTACCCATTTTCACAAACTTTAAGACAAATTGAATAACTGCGCCTACCGAGCCAGATTAAATTCTTCCTGATAAAACATCAAGAACATGCAGCCTCAGTGGCGAAAAATATTACCAGCATTAACTTTCCGACGATTTTTGACACATGGTGGTGTGAACAATAATTAATTTTTTTGAGAGAAGTTACCAACCGGTCATTTTTTTAAATACGGGAAACTTCGTGATTCTGACATTGTGGGCCCGCTAAAACTAATTCTTACCTGAACTGAGTAAAGTGACAATAACTAAATCTGAACAAAATATCGCATGAAGAGAACGCTCGCCGGACCCATTGGACGAAACCAAGATCTGCAGAGCTGGTTATCCGCTTCATCAAACGAAAGGCAGATTTACGTTGAGTGTGTCATAAAGTGCGCCAGACGGCGAACACAATCCAGACATTAGGTAAGAAAGTGAGACAGGGATCCACGATGAATGAACAGAGAGAAAGCAGGAACGAGTGACTCTTTTATGGTATACCAAATTTCACCCACTTTGTATTTCTTTATGCAAGTTTTTTTGTTGCTAACAATATTTTCCTTAGGATAGATCAGAGTATCAAAGCCTGTTCATAACTTTAAAGGGAACTCTTAGACTACAGCAGATGTATCCGTGACTCTTTGGGGCTATCACTTTTCTTCTAATAGGACTGTGGGCTATACATCGAGGGAAAAGATCATAGTAATATCAAAGTCTGTTCATACCTTTAAAAGGGACAATATTAGACTACAACAGATGTATCCGTAACTCTTTGTAGCTATCACTTTTCTTCTAACAGGACTGTGGGCTATACATCGAGGGAAAGGATCATACCAATGGGTCTATCATTCTTGTAGCAATTCATTGACTTTATGACTATTTGTATATGTTTGATGTAATTTTATATGTTGTGATGGAAGTTTATTATGGTAATTAAACTTCACATAAACTTATTCCAGTGTGTCGGTCAGTTCGTTCCCAATTATCTATATTTCCATTGTCATAGTTTCACGTCTGTGTATCTATTGTAGTCACTTATGTGTGTGTGTATGTGAGGGATATATATAATACTATATATCATACTAGACGGTCTGACAAATCTTAATCTGTTGTAGATGATAGGCTGACTGAGAGAAATTATCTCGAGGGTCAGAGACCGACTCCAATATATTTCCTCCATCTCACTCGTGAAATCTATTTCTATTTTTTCATCTCCCACTGAGATATCACCTGTTCTATTGCTATTCAGAAGGGACCAAACCTACGTCTTAATTCACCTATCACAAATCTACGACACTACTTATGACAACTATAAACCATTGCTCATTTCTGAAAATGTGATATTGCTTTTAAGACCAGTAATCTTATCTGGCAGCGATACTTTGTATAATCTGATACAACTTGTTGTCTGCTAACATCTACACTAAAGTACCTCTACCTACAGTGGCACCGAGTTAGCAGTTATTGGCTGGTGATGGTGGTCGACCATGAAATTCGAAGAATTTGCCTAAGGCAAGTTGTGTGGATAGATGACAATTTTGATATTTCCTTGTCTGTGATCTACAACATTCTGTACCGCACAGAAGTTTAGAAATTACGCAGTTCTCGTATATAATTTTTTTTTCATTTAAGATTTGTACTGTACTGGGAAACCTAGAATATATCGTAACAACAGGTAGATTAAAGGAAAAAGAAATGGGAAGACAAAGAGAGCAAATACTGGACAGTTTAATATCGTGGCATGGAAAGAAGTCAACAGGTGAGTTGAAAAATTGTACAGGAGACAGGAAGTTGTGAAGAGCCATGATCTCCTACGCCATTATTCAAGAAGAAGTAGAAGAATGTACTGGGAGTATCTTCAGATGTTGTTTAGATTGGACAACTGGTCGCAATAAGAAAAAAAACATTCAAAATTTTCGCTATGACATAGGAAATGGCAGTTTGCATTAGGTGTCATTTTTTAAAACTTTTGTTTTGAAAGCTTAAGAAGAAAACCCGTGTCGGACGACTTACTACATCGAACGTCGATTTGAGATGACAACAATAACAACGCAATTGAATTCATAATTGTAAATATTAAAATTGTAAAGAGCATACCTTTATTTGCTACTGATAAACGGCCAACCAGAAAACAATTTTCTTTCAAATATAGACTAGAATTATAGACAGACTACAGATTGAGACAAACTGATCATCGTCATATACCATCATACCAGAATAAAATATACTTTGTATGGAAAGAAACAGAGGAGATAAAGAACGTCATTAATTAAGACGTAATTATACTCCAGTTAAAACAGTTATTTTGAACGTATTACGTTCTTTGTGCTTGGTGTTGTGTTCGGAATGTAGCTGTCACGTTACGTCAAGTTTTACTGAGATGTCGTACTGAAAAAAACTCAACATATTTAACAGAAAAAAAAAACTGTGAATACGAAAATGGATGAACTACAATTTGAATATATAACTACTTGAAAAAATGCAATAATTATTTCTACATGAAAACTTGAAATTTCATCGGCCCTGATGTGCTGATTCAACAAGCCAGTAAGCAGGATAGAAACCTACATTGTGAGGCTAAACGGTGAGACCAACCACCGGCGTCTGTGACAGGTACGAATGTATAGAATCTTCATCTATGACGAGCAATGACGCTTCCCAGGCTACACATATACATATAACATAAACACTCGTTATGCGGTGAAATAACTGTAACATAAATAGGAAAGAAATTCAGAAAAGTTGTCCTAAAAATAAAGTCCAACCAAAACCAAAAATACTTTTGACACATGACGAGATGTGAAGAAACGTAGCGTTATTTTAATGGACGTAGAATTTAGTAGCCCACATAGCATTCGTATTTTTCCCGATATTTTTCCACCATCAAAAGATTACAAGGTGGTGATAATTTGATATGGACGGGTGTAGTGGTTTTTGATGTTATTGTATGGTTGTTATGTTACCTAGTGTACTGGATGAGGTCAGCTGTGAAGGCTCCTGAGATAAAAGTTTATGTGAGTTACAGAATGCCTTTCTGCTACCACTTACGACCTCAAACAGACCTATTCTACTATTATGTATGTTAGCTACGTTAAATGTCTAGGGTACTGAATTGTGATGTGTAGGTAATAAAAATACACAGACACACACATGTAAATAATAAGTCTAATAATAATAATACTAAGCTCTATGATAAACTGAACTAACACTGGCTTTAGAATTTAAGTTTGATAATTTTTTTAATTTATTTAGTCCTGAACCAAATGTTTCTTTTGGTCAGGACGTATGAAACAATATGTATTTATCAATAAAAGTGCATATATATATTGAATAATCAAATGAAATTTTTGTACATAGATATATTGTTACATTGGTTAATATTAATAATAACTACAATATCTTGGGAAAACTAGCACTGGATGTTTAGTTGGGGTGGCGTCATCATGCCCAATCTATGTTTTATAATGTTCATTGTCCTTGAAATATAGACAGAGTTATAGTGTTTATACAACAAGATGTTATTTCTTTATTGATGGTGGACACAGTTGGTGAATCTACAGCAGGCCAGGTTTTCACTTAACTGGCCTGTAACGATGCAGTACAGAATTCTTGTGGCCCACTCCTCTCAGTAGCTGGAGTAAAATGTTAGGCTGCTTAGGCATCCGCTCTTGTACTTCTACAAAAGCATCTGGCACTAGCGTAGTGCCAGACCTGAAACTCTGAAACCAACATTTGTGCCATGTGTCAACACTCTGCTTACTGCACCACTCTTACACACAACAAAGCAAAACAACATTACAAAGATTGGGTCAGATCTCTCTGACCAACTTAGCACATCTCACCCAGTTTGTTATCAAATAATACCAGTTTCCCAAGATTGCATTGCATCCGAAATATGTTCAATAGTTTCCTCTTCCATCCATTAAGGTGTGTGATATGTTCCCACTGATCTCAAATATAGATCCGTCTTCCATAGTCTTAGATATGTTTTCATTTATTATTTGTTTGTCACTAGGCCCTGGACTGCTGCTGGGGACCTTGAGTAAGCACTCACTTGTCGTAATCATTTTTCATGACATGGCAGTATCAATCACTCAAAATATTAAAATAAACAAGATAAATGCTTTTTCCCTTATTACAATTCAAAATTGAAATCACAGTTACGTTGTACTAGCAAAACTCAGCTGAGCTGCTGGCTAGATTAGGGCGTCCCACTGATTTTTATTTAATATTTCCCGGAAATCACCTCTAGCATTAACGAACTGTGTCAATGGACAGTCTTCTATAAAATGGCACTAGCGAGCGTCTGTCTTTCAGTAATATAAAAGCTTCTGTCCAATCAACGGACTTCCCCTCTACTTTTTCAAATATTCAAAATACAAATGTCCAATTTCAGTCCAGTCTCAGTCTAGTGTGTAGTATTTTTCTGTCGGTCCGTCCGTCTCAACTTGGCTTTTCCCAAAATTACACTTGTTTTTGGACGAAACTACAAGAAAAAAACCACACAAATTTTTGTCTCCCCCTACTTCTAAGATCCTATGCTAATTTATTTTTAGCTACTATCCTCCGACTTTGCCCCTAGTTCATCTGCAGTTTGTTTTTATGCGTTCGGCTCAAGGACGCGTCAAAATGTAACTTTAGTGAAAATATGCACAAAAAACTGTTCGCTAGTCTGTATTGAACAATACGGTCTTTCGTCAATATCTTCCGTGTTATCTGTCCGTCTGTGTAATTAAAAGTATATTATTTCTCAGATTACGATGGGCTATCAAACTAGCTAGTTATTTTATTTTCATATTAAGAAAAATCCTACTTTTTCAAGGTTAGTTCTGAAATTTGTTTTTGAACCTTCGTGTACGGCATTTGCCGCTATATTAAAATTAAAACGACCAATTACGGTAAAACGTCTAAGATACGTCTGTTTCTAACAAGAGCTAAGGTCTTTTTTTGTCCATTTCCTTACATTGTGTCAACTAGTGACGTAATTTTTTCTTTAAAACTACAAATTGCGTCTTGTTAGCATTTTAGATTCAAACACGTGTTCAGACCGTCATAATTTTTTATTCTCCGTTTCTACCCCGTCTAAAAGGATGGGTCGTTTAGTCTGCATGTTCTAACTAGTTAGTTTCAATGGCGCTAGAAAGCGCTGGCGTAGGTGAAGAAGCCTCGGCATATCTTGCCTATATTTTTATCCCTACATGTTATTTTACCCGTTATCTTTATAATTGGAGGAATTTTAACGTTTCATCACTGTAATTTCACCACAACGGGAGAGTAAGATAATTAGCTGGTTGTTATAGAAAATTTACGGAAAGCGACATAAAGAGAAAAAAGGCATGTGAAGAAGAAAGGTACTAATAAAATGATCTAAAGTGAAAACTACAAAGAAATGCGTAACAAGAAATATAAATATTGAACGTGGGCATGGATATAAAATGGAGAAAAACAAAGAGTAAAATAAGCGCAGACACAGAAAGAATTCTTGAAAAATGAAAGTATATAAACAGTGGCGGTATTGTTATAGAAGAAAAGTACAGCGATCACAATAATTGTACACAGTTGAACAGGCCGCTTCGTGAGAAATTCATAGAAAAAAAGGGACAACGTGGAAAAGGCCACTATATGAGAAAATCATAGAAAAAAGGGACAACGTTGAAAAAACTGAATAGGACAATAAAAAAGCGACAAAAAAAAAAGCATCGACTGAAAAGTCCAGAGTCAGTAACGTTTATTTTATTACACGATACGTCTGTAAAATGTATCAGATTACTGTACTTGGTTTAGACTATGAAAATATCATATTTATTAATCTATTGTTTACAAATATCAGATAACATTTTAGAACATGTAGACTTGTCATCTCAGTTTGTCGTTTTGAATCTTTAGGAAAGTCACTTTTCTTTACAAAGGTGGCAAATATTGTTTATTGGGGTGGGGAAATGCGCTTTTTGTAAGTGCTTTATTTCATTTATTTTATGGTAATGTTATATTCGAACATTGATATAATGACAGCAATTATTTTTTATTAGTTTAGACAGTGTAGCGTTGTTTATGTGTGTATATATATATATACATATTCTTGTTGTATGAGATACTGTTAAAGTTCATGCATCATGCTGACAACACGAATGGATACGCGTATGGTCATTACAGGACATAACTGGCCGAAGAACATAAGACGTCTGGTAGTGGGTCCACGATACGATTCGTATAACATATATTTAGTTTAGGCAAATGGCAAATTTGGAGAATCTTGAAACATGGGTCTCCTCGGAAAATACAAGTGCATGGTCAGTCCATAAGTACATACGTATTGGTAGTGGTTTAACATCAATGTATCGTCTCAACTATTCAGTTATGGCCGCCGTACTAATAGGTGCGTGTCAACCATCGACACCCACGTAATGTGGACCAAAAACGTGAATGTAAAATTCTTGAATAAATACTTCTTTACAAGGTGCGGAACTTCTTCACAAGTTCGGGACCATCTTAGAAACAAGTGGCGGCCTTCGAAGTTAATTTAATGTCACATAAAAATACAGTATTCCTCCACTATTCTGGGAGCTTGAAAAACACGTCTTACTTTGACGACTTGACGTATACGAAAGGCCACGAATATCAGCCGTTGGAATAAATTAGCGCAAACGCGTTACGTCATTGACAACCGGTGACGTATTAAATATGCAGTGTTCACTACAAGTTAAAAAGCTTGCAAAAACATGAGTTACCACAATTAGACATATTTCCTCAATAACAATGGCTATATGCATGTGAGTGGCAATATACCATGACATATTAACTTTAGTTCTTTAACAGACTGTTTATGTTTTATTACTGGCACCGTCCAGCTTCATCATTTATTTCATACCGGATTTTAAAATAAACTTTGATACTGTATTCATCAGCAATAAATTATGTCTTTCATCTAATATGAGTGTTCCCAATATAACAAATGATTTAAATTTAATGTTTTGGTTGTAATCATCGACAAGTTTCATATTCCATAAGTTGTTCTGTGTGTGTCCCCCCCCCCGGTCCCCCCTCCCCCCCCCCCCCCCCCCCCCCCCCAACCCCTTTATTATTTTTTTTTCATGTTTGTACATATTTTATTCTCACATTTATTAAGCGTTCTGTGGCTACAGGTCTGGCTGTGTTAACTGAAAATATCCAAGTATCTTACCTGAAGTGTATCATTCTGAACGGTATCCAGTGATACATTAAGAAGTCTTTCAATCCTGGATATTCCACTAAATATTTTCTCCATTTCGGTTCTCTGCTCAGTAAGTTGTCTGTCAATTATTGTCTGCATATCAGTTCTCAGCTCAGTAAGTTGTTTGTTAAACGATGTCTCCATGTCAGTTCTCATCTCTGTAAGTTGTCTGTCAGTATCTTCAAAATTAGTTTTTATTTGTGAGGCCATCTCCAGTAACTGTTTCATGATGGTTGCTGTAAATATTATGTTATAGATGATGAAAAATGTGTAACATTCATGATGGTTGCTGTAAATATTATGTTATATATGATGAGAAATGTGTAACATTCATGGTGTTTGCTGTAAATATTATGTTATATATGATGAGAAATGTGTAACATTCATGATCGTAGTTGTAAATATTACGTTATAGTTGATGAGAAATATGTCCCATTCATTATGGTTGCTGTAAATATTACGTTTTAGATGATGCGAAATGTGTCACATTAATGATGGTTGCTGGTAATATTACATTATAGATGATGTAAAATGTGTCACATTCATGATCGTAGCTGTAAATATTACATTATAGATGATGAGAAATATGTCAAAGATGTAATACTGATATCACATATGTGTAACGTATGTAAATAAATATGATCACGAAGGTTGGTAAACAAACAAATAAAAGTGCTACAAGTAATGAGAAATACAATTAAGGGACAGAGCTACACTGAAATGTAATTGTCGTTATTAATTGCTGGATTTCAATGAAAATGCATAGACTTAACCTAACCTATATCAATACTAGATACGCACAGACTTAACCTATATCAATACTAGATACGCACAGACTTAACCTATATCAATACTACATACGCACAGACTTAACCTATATCAATACTAGATACGCACAGACTTAACCTATATCAATACTAGATACGCACAGACTTAACCTATATCAATACTAGATACGCACAGACTTAACCTATATCAATACTAGATACACACAGACTTAACCTATATCAATACTAGATACACACAGACTTAACCTATATCAATACTAGATAGGCACAGACTTAACCTATATCAATACTAGATACGCACAGACTTAACCTATATCAATACTAGATACGCACAGACTTAACCTATATCAATATTAGATACACACAGACTTAACCTATATCAATACTAGATACACACAGACTTAACCTATATCAATACTAGATACAGACTTAACCTATATCAATACTAGATACACACAGACTTAACCTATATCAATACTAGATACGCACAGACTTAACCTATATCAATATTAGATACACACAGACTTAACCTATATCAATACTAGATACACACAGACTTAACCTATATCAATACTAGATACACACAGACTTAACCTATATCAATACTAGATACACACAGACTTAACCTATATCAATACTAGATACACACAGACTTAACCTATATCAATACTAGATACGCACAGACTTAACCTATATCAATACTAGATACGCACAGACTTAACCTATATCAATACTAGATACACACAGACTTAACCTATATCAATACTAGATACACACAGACTTAACCTATATCAATACTAGATACACACAGACTTAACCTATGTCAATACTAGATACACACAGACTTAACCTATATCAATACTAGATACGCAAAATGAAGAATTTTATGGCACTGCACCACTGATTGAGATACAACCGGCGGCCATATTGGATTATATTGTTCTATTTCTATTTGCTAAGGCTTTTTTTATTTATTAAGGAATACCAAATTTGAACACAACGTTTGGGAGCCACGCTGATGTAATGGTTACCACACTGCGCTGGAGATCGGGTGATCCAGGTTCAAACCCGGGCGATGACATTTTAAGATGTGTCTTCGACCGGAAATTGGACTAGATGAATTCGAGCCCTGGCGAAGACATTTGAAGGAGTGCCGTCGACCAGGGACTGGAATAACCTGAACGGTTCCTGAGCCGGTCCAGCTCTAATGGGTACCCTCCGAAGTCGGCGAGTATCTGCCTGAATGGCGAGTGGACACATGTCATTGTACAAAGAACAAGGGATACTCACGTAAAAATCAGTCTCGTGTTAGATATACTTACCGGATATTCTCGACTCGAGTACTAGCGGGCGTATGTTTAAAAAAAAAGTCAATGTTCATCATTACATTTTAAAACTTTTTGCATGATGGATTTTTAATAACTTTAATACAAAAAAAGTTGTAGGACTTTGAATATAATGTCTAAACATAGTAACAAATTTTGCTTAATTTTACATTACTTTTTGCAATAAATCAAAAGTTTGATCAGATACTTAAAATCGATCAGATAAAAAGTTTTAAAAGATCATGGGCAGTATATGTGCCAATTCTTATGTCAATTAATACATAAGTGGGGAAATTATTGTGTCAGGTCATGAGAATAGACTACATTGATCGGTCTGCTATACTCCCACCGTCACCCCTCATTCCATTAAACCAACTCGTTTCACCTTGCTTCCCTCATTAGTATGCACGGGTTGTTACGCATAAGCCATGCCTCTTTGCTAGCTGTCGAACTCATAGTTTTAGCCACGCCTATTTGTCTTGTTCCACGCGCTGACGTAGAGCTATTCAGATCTCTAACTGTCATTCCTTCAACAGGGGACGGGCCACGTGCGTTTGCCTGAAGCTCGATGAAAGCAGAGATGTCAAAATTACAACATAATGACAGAGCACGGTCCCAAAAACACGTGCGAGGCCGCGGCTTTTGAAGTTCCCTAAGAGAGCTCGACCATCACCGAGATCAGAGCATTTTGATGTCGATTCACTGAGTAACACAGCGAACGGAAAAACCCTTTATCTGGGAAGAAATTCCCGCTGAAACCTCGCTGATCGGGCAAAGGCGCGACTTGCCACATTCTCTAGCGAGATTGCGCTATTTCAGTATGTATGTCCTATCTTCTCAAACTCAGTTATCAGTCGCTTCAGGAAATTTTTGAAATATCTAGCTCGAGATCATAAGAGCCATAGTACAAGTGGATTACAAGATTTCGTGGAGATAGTTTAATTTTTCTGTTCGAGGTAATATATATATATCTTATGATCTATATATATATATATATATATATATATATATATATATATATATATATATATATATATATATATATATATATATATATATATATATATATATATATATATATATATATATTTCTTCCCAGATAAAGGGTTTTTCCGTTCGCTGTGTTACTCAGTGAATCGACATCAAAATGCTCTGATCTCGGTGATGGTCGAGCTCTCTTAGGGAACTTCAAAAGCCGCGGCCTCGCACGTGTTTTTGGGACCGTGCTCTGTCATTATGTTGTAATTTTGACATCTCTGCTTTCATCGAGCTTCAGGCAAACGCACGTGGCCCGTCCCCTGTTGAAGGAATGACAGTTAGAGATCTGAATAGCTCTACGTCAGCGCGTGGAACAAGACAAATAGGCGTGGCTAAAACTATGAGTATATATATATACTAGGAATTAAGTGATTTAAAGTGTTAAAGTGTTTCATCATATTTCACTGGGATTTTCTGTGTTAATTGAAATATGTATTAAATAACATACAGCTAAATTTTCCAGCTGTAACGTAAATTTAATTACTTGCTATTCCCCAGTAAGATATGCTTGAATTAACTAATAAGACGCTAGGCGATTGATAATTGACGGACTCAATTTACTTCTATCCATTATGTGTAATTTTGTAAATGACTAGAGTTTATATCTCGTGTTAAAAGCGATAAGATAAGCTAGACACTTGTGGTTTATAATCTAATTTAATAACGGAGTGGTTTATGAGGTCTTACCTTAACGCGTGATAGGATATGATATTGATTATGGTTAAATATTTGCCTTTCTTTCTTAAATCTAGACTGATCATAACCCTGCGAACTAGCGATCTTATAGGCTTATGTTCTTATAAGCATCCATAGATTATTGTTGTGGAATCTTCGTGTTGTGACCCTGTGCGGTCCACCTTCTTCATTCATGAGAGAGGCCAAAACAAGAAAACAAATAATAATTATAATAGTAACTGGAACTGAACATTACCGGATTTTTTATATCAATATTATCCGCCCGTTGTGGCAACACATATCAATCTACTTATCTGACATATGAAAATAGTTTTTTCACGGGATTATACTCAAGAGAACTCACTGTTCCGATTCGGCCATCACCTCAGAGAACAGCCGATAGTTATTATCATTTAACATATTTTTTATAACGTCACAGGGTGTCTCAGCTACCAGAGGCTAGACAACACCGGAACAATATATATATATATATATTCCTATGACGGTGACCACCACGTAGAAGACTTATTCCAACCAACTAAATGCTGTGATAAGGGAATCATCCAGGAAAATACTTAACGCACCAACTTCAGCGACTACCGTGTAATTAACAGTCAGTAACACGGATAGTCTGGGGCTGAAATTAGCAAAGAATCCGACTCTGTATAGTCATAGTACTTGTTAGAGTTTATTTCCGTGGAATATCTGCAACAACTATTGGATAAGCGAATAGGAGTTTGGCCACAGTATGAGTGAGTGAATGAACAGAAAGAGAGAAACATATTTTTTTATCACCAGTATACTAATCTTCTTTTTTTTCTCACTAACCTGAGTATTTACGGGATAGATTAATTAGGAACTTGTTCTCTTCCCGTACTGACTATTCCATACCTTTCTTGTTAACTTTTGATCTTTTGGGTTAATTACCTCTGTTGGGATCTTCTTTGTTTCTCTTTACAAGAGGGGAAGGCCTATTGGGTTAATTTCATTATTTCTGTAAACTATGCTTTATTGGTGTATATGCTTCATGTTGTGAATTATCTAGTGATAATAAACTTAATAAACCTTTAGTTGACGTCTTGGTCAACCCCTGCAAATATATGTTATCCATAGTTTGTTTTCACGTTTGTGCGTATGATAAGTGCTATTTTGTGATATAGCTCGTCCAGTCACAATGTTAATAAAGCTGGTATAAGTGTAGATGGTCAACTCAAAACCGGCACAGTGTTGGGCATACAGGTCACCTTGTCCAAAAACGTAATGAGGCCCCGACAAGGATGTAATGTTGACTATGAGTGTTAATGTGAGTGTCAATATGCGAATGCATGGATTGTTCTGAAGAGTTGACTAGAAGATCAAACACTCACTCACACGTAGCTAGAAGGTAATGATGCAGACTACTGTGGTCGTTTCATACTGTTTAATTGGACGCACACACTTGGACAGTATGGGTATAGTTACAGGAAAACAGGTCGACATATATCATCATACTGTTGATCAATGGTCTACAATCTTAAGTTGGCGTTCATGTTGAAGAACATTACAATGGAACGTCCGTAGACAAGCACTTAGATTTCCACTGTTTATAAATATAACCATCAGGCCTTACTGACCGATCATGTCAGTTAATAAATAATGTACAAGCATGACTCCTAGACAGAACCTCTTTTCTAGCGAAGATTCCTTTAGGTAAAGTTCAGCAAATATTTCTGAAGACAATGTTAACTCACCAGTATTGGGTTTTCTTTATAACTGTGATCTCTTAATCATCACCTGATAATAAGGGGCATCCCTGTTCTCTGATCGATGATCGACAAAAAATAGGATCCAAAATGGCTTCTTCTTCCAGTGAGCATTACTCACTATACAGATGCATAGCAAAGCTTCAATAAAGGCTTTGTTCATGAACACAAATGTTTCTATAAGAATCAGCATATTCTTTCATCATAACTGCTGCATACAATCATATTCAGTGCTGCTAGGTAACATGTCATCCCGACATATTGATATAGATAATCATCATGTCGACGTCTGCCCATCTAAGCCTAGCAAGGAAAAGTTCAGCAAAAAAGTTCTTTTACCTGGGCATGGGAAATACACTAGCAGAACACATACGCCCTCTCCTGGCGTTACAGAATAAACACTGGGGAACTCATAGACTTAATAATCATATCAGAAACTATCTTCTTCCCCATAATAGATCACAGCGATCAACAAACTTCGGACTGGTCTCCGACATGGCATTCACCAGGCTCCATCATCACGGAAGACCCTTTTTCGTCTCCGCTTGCGCAGAAACTGCCTGATCCCAAAGTTCAGTACAAGGAAAAATAGTCCCACATAGACATACAAAGATATCACGATATAAGACCGAATCGTCTGAAATAGACACGGAGTAAACATAGACTCGGACCATAAACATTTCTGCATAAACCTAAGCAAGAACAATCTGTTTCTGGCCCAACAAGGAACAGACCAACAAAATCTACATTCATACGCCAAATTCGATATCCAGGGGAGATAATCCATATAACAAAAGTATCAATCAATCATGGGTGATATATCTTTGGCCAGGAAAGCATCCTGATTCTAAAAACAAATACTTTCCCTCAAACAAATAAATATTATAATAACTACATATATTGCCACCAGTAATCTGTTGGTAACAGCGTATTTGTCACAGAATATTGTGAAAGCGGGTGCAGTGTAACTTGTATTGTTGTATAAGGAGAGAAAGTGCGTCTGATTTAAATATAGTCGTAAAGATAGGCTGGATTAGAGAAATTACTCAATCTAGAGATCTTTCTTTCTCTTACACTATCACCTCGTGAGAAAAACTATTTCAATCAGAAATATCTCAAACCTATCCTATAAAATTTACGACAATAATGGGTCGCTCGTCCGTATGATTGATCTAAAAGCTGGAACAAGCTACGACATAATGGTCGGTTCGTCGCGGGACTGAACTCGAAACCTGAACAAGCACCACTATAATGGAGGGCTTGCTCGAGGTTTACGATCTAAGTCCAAGTCTAGATAAATGTCTAAAGTCTGATACTGAATCAGAAGTTTCATCTCGATAGAGTTGGTTGTGAGTTTGTCTTGTGAATTAAGGAATATTAAATAATTATCCCCTAGACAACGCTCTTAGTTACTGGGTGTTTGACCACACACACATATAGGATTGTTTTCTTTCCACAGCATCATAGAGTTACGTACAACTTGTTTTTGATAATAATCTTTGTCAGATATATGATATATGGTAATTTTGTACAAGACCGCTAGGACGCGTGATTGTTTATCAATCACTAGGGTTTTTTTTAAGAAGCAGCAGAGTTTGAGATAAGCTAAGGACTGCATTCTGACTGCACGTCAAGTTAATAGCGTCCCTTACTCTATAACTGACTTCTAGAGTGGGCGAGTTTTGGTGGAGTTATAAAATAAATAAGGAAAATATTTTTTTCTCCTTAATCTGTATTAGGAGCCTAATCGCCAGAATAACACCGATAGATTAGATAACTGATAACAGAGGAGGTATCTCAGGTAAATAATTTTTTTTTTTGGTTTTTCTCGTAAGCGGTTAAGGATAGAGTTTTTCTCTCCTTCCTTGCTTCTTCTTTCCTTGGGTTAGTGGCATTCAGTTCTTTGACATGGCTTAGCGTGCAAAACTTAGAACAATGCTAAGAGAGGAAGCAAGGGAGACAGGATTACAAGGAGAGGAAGTGACAGCTTTTGTCAACGCAGAACTTGACAGATATGACGCGGAGAAGAAAGTAGCAGAAGCTAGAGAGAAGGAAGCCCAAGATAGAGCGGAGAGGAAAGAAGCGGAAGAGCGTCAATTAGAGCGGAAGAAAATTGAGGCAGAGATGGAAGCTCGCAGGGCAAACGAAAGAGAGAAGGAGAGACAACACGAGGAACGAGAGAAGGAGAGACAACATGAGGAAAGAGAAAATGAGCAACGACGACAGCACGAGATGGCGCTTAAGGCACTAGAGGTCCAAAGTCGTGGTGCTATGTTTTCTTCCAGCAATGGAGAGTCTCCACCTCAGTCACAGTTAACTGTTCTCTCCAGTACTCATTCTCCCCAACTCGCAGCCATGTCTTTCTCCATGGAACCCTTCCCAAGCCACATAGAGAAAATTGACTCGTTTCTAGAAAAATTTGAGATAATGGCAAATCTGTACGGATTAGAGAGTTCCCGGTGGTGCCTAAAACTTTCACAGGCTTTGAAAGGTAACGCTTACGACGTTTACGAAAAACTGGGAAGCAGCCATCAAGACAACTACGACATGTTAAAGAAGGCTTTACTGGAGCGCTTCGAGATGAACGCTCGCAAATTTCTGCAAATGTTCAGAAACAGAAGAAAGAAAGGCACTGAGACATTTTAGCACTTCTCTTCACGCCTGAAGGGATATTTGACAAAGTGCATTCAGCTTTCAGAGCTCCCTCTCACATATGAAGGGCTTGAGGAGCTCGTTCTTATTGAACAAATAAAAGCCACTTTGTCAAACGAAACCCATCGATTTCTGGCTGAACAAGGCGCAGTAAAGTTGGATGACATCCTCAGTAAGGCCGAACGTTATGTAAATGCTTTGCCGAGCTTCCCAGCTCAAAACGCAAACCGACAGATGAGCCTTCTCGGAAAAATATTCTAGAGCAGTCTTACTATTCTTCCCATCACCATAACCAACGAGAAACTGTAACCCAGAATCCTCCCCAGGAAAAAGCGAAATTCTACAAAACCAGATATCCCACCAACAACAATTCTTATCTACCCACCCGACCTGCATGGCACCGCGGCCAGAAAGGTCAAGACAATGGAAAGACCCCAGCAACAGGGACATCTGATCAGGGCAAGCACACCGGGCCTAAACGCATCGGATGCTTGCAAACAGCCTCGCAAGGAAGAATTAATGTCAGTGATTCTCAACCTGAGGGGAGAGGCCCTCAACGCGAGGAACTGTTTTTTTTTAACGGGACTTCAACATCTTGTCTTTTTGACACAGTGTTATCTTTTGATTGCATTGTCGCAAGACACTTGGTCAAACCCGGTTAAGAGACAGAAGACAACGTCAAACTATTACAGTAGAGTTTTCAAGAGTGATGCACCCATGACGCTTCTCATCGCATTGGTGGAGATTCACTTTGGTTTTGTCAGAGGTGTTTTCAAAGCGGCTATCATGAATGATCCGATCTACCCAGTGTAAAGTGTCACACTGTAATGTAAAGTGTGTGGTGTATGGTGTGTTCTCTTTCTTCGGTAAAGCTCCACTATCAATCACTGTAGCATGTTGTTTGTGGTGCCACTACTGTTTATGTCCATTGTAGTGTACCGAGTTGTTGAGATCAGGCATGCTCCAGTCTACCCAGCTGTAAATGGGTAACTCACCCTAGTCCTGAGTTAGGGAAGGCAAAGGCAACTGTAAGCAGTAGTTTCCCTCTAAGGCTCCAGGGGAAGCAGGCCCTAAACTTGGTCAATTCAACCGACACAGGATGGTGTGTATATGGAGTAGAAGTGTAGAGTGTGATTAACGCGAATGGTGGACTGTTCGTGAGCAGACCAATCTAAGCACTCATTCACTTGTGTCTACAAGGCACCAATGCAGACTGCTGGAATCTTTGCTTACACAGTTTATTTAGACACATACACTGGGACATAACGAGTAAATCATGGGTATAGGTTGACACATCAATTTGCAGGCATACATAGTAGATCCCAAGTCATGACACATTCATAAATAATGGGTAGTACATCAATAGCTTCCAATGTCATGATACATTATGGCCGCATCCCCTATCTGACTAAACGCGTCAGTGAAGGCGGATCGGTAAGTAACTAAAGTTGCTTTACGTTCATAGTTTATATCATATTATGAAACCACGATAAGGGGTTTTTATCAAAATTGAGATCTCCTTGCCACTGTCCGAATAATAAGATACATGCCCGTTCTTTGGACAGTGATTCAAAAATATGATGACAGGAATGTAACATGGCCGCCTTCCTGAGTTGTCGCTCACTCACTCACAGGAGGGTATATATAAGCCAAAGTTAATTTGAAATGCATATCAATAATTTCCTAAAGTCTCTCCATACAGTTCTACAGTAATCCAGTTACTTCACGTAGACATAACTACTGCATGGAAGCCCGTCATCTTCGTCGATACAAACATGACCCTAGCGTTGCGAAGCATAATATTCCAGCTAGGTCTAACCGACATGAGATCATCAAAAATAGGGTCTGGCATTACCTGGAGTCCGAATCATACATGATACCGTACATTAGGAGAGTCTCTAACACAAACTCTAGTAGAGACACAATCTCCTACAGAAGAAAAACCACTTCATAAATCATTTTTACTTAAGAATGTACCAGCCCTTGAAAATGCGTAACCCGCCATTGTAAACGGTACATCGGAACTCATCACGACTTGTCAAGACAACTCATACTTCCGCTAGAGCGGCATAACAAGAATATAGTCCTGCCTACCCATCCAAAATATACAATATAGGACTGATTCTACTTGTACTAATAATATGTAATACATATGAATTCAGGCCATAAACATAATAAGCAAATTAATCTATTTTCTGGCCCTAACAAATAAGTACGGACATGAGAGCAATATCCATGCGCCGGATCAATATCAAGAACGATTACTCCTATAATCAAAAGTGTGAATCAATCATGGATTATCTAGCTTTACCATAGACAGCATTTTCATACACAAATGAATGAATGTCTATATCTTTTCCATATTAAATAGCCATATCGATTTTTGTAATATGTGCGTCAAAATATGCACGCAACAGATTACCACACCCCTCGGGAAAAAAAATGGTACATTTTTTTTTTTTTTTGGAAATACATCTAGGAGCAACATACAATAGGCTCACAACGCACCAATAACAATGCGCAGATGATAAGCATAAGTTTTATGACCTTAGAGAAAGTACTTCTCTAAGTATAAATATTTCCAGAGAGGTGTCACCAACGCATACTACAATATTAGCTATGACACAATTTCTACATTAGTTTATACATAAATTTCATCTAAGATATCTTAACATCATGATCATCAAAGACGAAAAAAAACATTGAAAGATCAGCGGTGAATAAATATCAATGAACCGCTAAGTAGTGTTACAATCAATATATGATATTACATATGTGTACACATTTCAACATAGGAACAACTGTATCAAAGTTGTATAACAGTTATGAATCATGTGGGCATCTAGACAAAATATCTGCCATCACATTTTCTGACCCACGGATAGCTCGCACCGAAAAATGAAATGGCTGCAGAGCAATCGCGTATCGCGTTGATCTCGCGCTCTTCAGATTTTTACTCTGAATAGCCGTAAGAGCTTTCTGGTCAGTTTCCACAATGAAATGCGCGCCAAGAAGAAATCTTTGCAGTTTAAGGATTGACCAAACCATAGCCAATAATTCACGGTCTAGGACCGAGTAATTCTTCTCTGCGGCATTTAATTTCCGATAAATATACATCACAGGATGCAGAGTTCTAGAGTACTCTTGCATTAGTGCTGCTCCAATCCCGGTGGATGAAGCGTCACTACGAAGAATAAATGTCTTATCCTTAGAAGGCAATACTAGGATAGGTGAAGTAGAAAACATAGTTTTAACCTTATCCAAAGAGGATTGACATTCTTGAGTCCAATGGACTACATTAGGAGACCCTTTCTTTAGCAAGGAAGAAAGAGGTGACATAATGGAGGACAGATTCGGAATGAATCGTCCATAAAATTGTATTAGACCTAAGAGACTTCGCACTTGCTTTTTAGTCTTAGGAATAGAAATGTTAAGTATCTTACTTGTATTATGGTCTTCTGTTTTTAGGAACCCATGACCAACACGGTGTCCTAAGAAAGATATTTCGCTAAAACCAATACATGCTTTCGATGGTTTCGCTGTCAGGTTATGCTCGCGTAAGATAGACAATAGTTCATTTATCCCATTATAGTGATCGTTCCAAGTATCACTGAAAAGACAGATGTCATCAAGATACGCAATGACATCTGAGCGATGAGATAGGATTCGACGCATCATGCGTACGAATGTTGCAGGGGCGTTCATAAGACCGAAAGGCATGAAATTCCATTGGAATAGACCCCTAGGCGTCAAAAAAGCAGTAAACGGTTTGGCGTGTTCGGATAATGGAACTTGCCAGTATCCCTTAGACAAATCGAGTTTAGTAAAGAAATGAGAATTCGATAGTCTCGTAAGTAGCTCTTCTAGTAAAGGCATAGGTTCAGCATCAAATTTCGTCACTTGGTTCAATTTGCGATAATCCACGCAAAGACGTATGTTATTGTCTTTTTTTCGTACAATAACCATCGGCGAAGAATATGCTGATGTGGATGGTTCAATAATTTTTAACTCTATCATCTCACCCAACTCTTTCTCTACCTGTGCTTGAAAATGTATCGGGATAGGATACGGTCTGACTCTTATAGGACTATGGTCAGTAAGAATAATGTCATGTTGAATGACATCAGTTTGACCAGGAATGTCAGTAAGGACATCCTGAAATTGTTCTAACATAGTAGAAACTTGTTTCTGCTCTCCTGGAGATAATTCTGGAGAAATTGCAACATCTTTCCATGATTCATTAGAGTGAAGAGGAATCATTGGAAAAGGTAGATTTACATCCGAGAAACTCGTTTCCTCATCCTGTATTACTGACAGAGATGAGTACTGTCCATGTTGGACTGGAAAATCGTCCGTTGCCTGGAAAAACAGGTTGTAAATAATCCGGACGTTCATGGAATTCCGTGAGCATGTTGATGTGGAAGGTTTTACGCTTCCCGTCAATATCGACGATATAGTCAACATCGGAAACTTTTGATATTATATCGTACGGACCTTTCCAAGAAACAAGAAGTCTATTTTCCCTACAAGGTAGCAAGACAAATGCTTTGTCACCTGGACAAAGTTGTCGCAAGCATCTCTTTTTATTGGCAAATTCCCTTGCCTTCTGTTTCGCAAATTCAGAAGAAGCAGTTGCCAATTTGCATGCTTCAATAATCTTGTGTCTAAGTGCGATGACATATTCATAAGAGGATTTTGTGTCATCGACAATATTATCAGCAGTTATAAGATCATGAAGTAAGGACATAGGACCTCGCGGTTTCGCGCCAAAGACAAGTTCAAAGGGAGAAAATCCTGTATGTTCGTTGGCGATGTCTCTATATGCAAAGAGAGCCGCGGGTAAAACCCTATCCCAATCCTGAGGATGATCTTCTGTTATCTTACCTAGTAGGTTTTTCAGAGTTCTATTCAGACGTTCCACCATCCCATTGGACATAGGATGATAATTACTACTCAGCGATCTCTCTATCTTAAGAGTCGACATTACTTGAGACATGGTATCCGATATGAGTTGGGTACCATGGTCGGATAATATTTCTGCTGGAAATCCCAGACGAGAAAATATTAACCAAAGAGCATCTGCGACATCAGCAGTAGTTATGCTCTTTAGAGGAACAGCCTCCGGCCAACGTGTGCACATATCAACACACGTCAAAATAAATTGGTGTCCTCTAGCAGACTTTATCTTAAATGGACCAATGATGTCTATCGCCATTTTTTGAAATGGTCGAATGGGGATGTCTGCAGCCTGAATAGGTGCATCATGGCGTGGACCTCTGGATTTAATCTCTTGACATACTTTACAAGATCGACAATAGATTCGTATGTCCTTATTCACAGCAGGCCAAAAGAAAGATTCAAGAACTCTAGTTTTAGTACGGGAAAAACCCATATGTCCAGCACACTGCGAATCATGAGCGTGCTGTAAGATTTTAACTCTCATATTTTTAGGCACAAGGATTTGAGAATGAATGGACTTAGCGGAGTCTTGTACCATACGTACAAGTACGCCATTCTTCATCGTAATCCAAGATTTACGATTTGTATCCTTATTCGGATCACCTTTTGTTGCCAGAGTAAAGAATTTCTTTAGAGTAGGATCATCTTCCTGCTGTTTTATAAAGGAATCATGGGAAATCTCCAAGGGATCATCTTGGATCTGCGCATCATTATCTTCAGAATGTGAAGATTGCGGCATATTGAGAGCTTGAGCCCTAGTGATTACTGCATTAGCAGATTGCATATTAACATTTTCCCAATTAGAAATTTGCTGTGGAGTGCATTCTTTTACTCCATGAATGCGACCGATGATAAGATCAGCGATCGGATTCGGCAAGAGACATGCTTGCACCTCTCCTGTAAAGAAAGGCGTAGCAATATTGATAATGGCAGTGGAGTACTTCTCCAATGTGCCACCAAATGTTACACATTTGATTACATTGCCTGTAGCTCGAGAAGGATTTACGAGTGATTGCCTCACTCCGATGGTAGTGCACCCAGAATCGAAAAGAATTGATACCGGAGTACCATCTATTAGGCCTCTATTGAAGACAAGAGCACCCCTTCCATTATGCGCGATTGACGCAGGGAGAGCGGGAAGCGGGTGACCGCAGCTTAAAGTAGAAACTGTGGTTGGATCGAATAATGTTTTGCATTGCGAACACTGAGATGCTCTAGCAAAATCGAAAGCGGAATTTGCTACACTATTGGAGTCTTTTTTATCATTATTCTGATTACCGGCGTCGTGGAACTCCTGTTGTGCAGAGTTAGCCTGGTAATAAGATTTACCATGTCTTTTGTGTTGTGATCTACCTCGGTTATAATTGTCTCTATAATTATTATTTCCTCTGTTATAACCCCTATTTGGGTTTGAATCATAATATTCATGATCATAATCATCACGCTCATTATACTGAGTATCCCTGTAATATTGGTTTTTTTGTCTCCATGAAGCACTTGGGTAGTTCCTATAGCTACTCCCTTTTCGAGAATTTCTAAAGTTATGGGTACCCCTCGCGTGTCGAGGACTATCAGCCCGATTTCGGTTCCTCGAAGAAGAACTCTGATTTGAGTGGTTATCTTGGTTTTGATACTTATTCCAATTAACCTTTTTATCAAATTTATTTTTAGCTCCTTGGAATTTGTGTGAGTAATTCTGATTATATTCTGTTGCCGAAGCAACTGGCATACTCTCTTTAATGTTAGAGTTACTAAGAATCATGTCAGGGTGTGCCGTGGCATACTGGTCACAATATTCTTCCATTTGCTTTAATTTACTAGGTTTACGCTCATGTAAGAACTCTAGGAATGCTTTATTTACCGAAGACATGACCTTGTCTCTTAGCAATAAATCCGTAAGACCATCAAATGTTTTCTCTATTTTGGATAATTCAATCCATCGTGAAAGTGTAATTCGTGCTTTTGAGATGAAATCTGAGAATTCTACACCTACCTCAGGTCTCATTGTTTTAAACAAAAGACGATAACCTTCCTCAGGCAGCTGATATTTCTTTATCAGAGATGCCCTAATAGCATCATAATTATCCTTGTCGGCCTCTTCAACGAAATATAACTTACTCAGTGATTCCCCTTTTAGATTTTCAGACAACTGATTCACATACTGTGATTTGTCAACATTATGAGCTCGACAAGCACGTTCAAATCTAGAAAGCCAAAATGTTATGTCATCACTGGTAGGGTTGAACGCTGGTACCTTGACCTTGTACACAAAGGGTTTACCATTACCACTAGATGCCTGATTAACATTACTCATACTTGTCAATTTTAATTTCTCTAACTCAAATTCATGTTCTCTTATTGCTTTTCTCTCTTCAGCTTCTCTATCTAATCTTTTCTGTTCTGCAGCCGCTTCTAATTTTTTCTGTTCTGCAGCAACTTCTAATTTCTTCTGTTCTGCAGCAACTTCTAATTTTTTCTGTTCTGCAGCAACTTCTAATTTTTTCTGTTCAGCTGCAGCAGCAACTTCTAATTTCTTCTGTTCTGCAGCAAATCTCCTTTCCTCCACTTGCATCTGCAATTTCTTTAGTTCAGCAGCAGCATCAGCTTCTTTTTCTAATCTTTTTTCTTCAGCCAGAGCTTTTCTCTCTTCAGCAGCAGCTTTTTTCTCTTCAGCAGCAGCAGCAGCAGCAGCTTTTCTCTCTTCAGCAGCAGCTTCTAATTTTTTTTCTTCTATTTGAAGTTTTCTCTCCTCAGCCGCAGCTTTTCTTTCCTCAGCTTGCATCTGCAATCTGAAATTCTCAGCATCTATCTTCTTTTGTTCAACTTCTGCTTTCAGTACTTCTGACTTTAATGCAATAGCAAATTGAGCAGTTGCCCATTCTTCTAACTCTTTTCCAGTCTTATCAAGAGATTTTCCTTGTGCAATAAAGTAATCTAATGTAGACATCTTGTCTTCTTAAATCAGAAACCTGAAAAAGTAAATAAATGACCTTATTTCACATTAATGGGAGACAAGTCTATACCATAGACTTAGTCTTAGTGAAAACTTGTATGGTTATTTTGTTTATAATATAACCAATGATAACTTGAGTACCTGTGGAAAACAATAACTGTATATCTCAAATACTGTGGGAAACAAGCCTTACAAAGGTCTTGTATACCTTAATGTAATCAATGATCACTTGAGTACCTGTGGAAAATAATATTTCCTATACCAATCACTTTGGGAGACACGCCTTACAAAGGTCTTGTACACTTTGTTTTATAACAATAATAATCATAAAGTACTGATCTGTACTATAATATAAGTGTATTCAACTATACCTCCTATGTCATATGTCAACTAAAGACATTACAAAGGACAAACAAGAAAAGACAATCTGAAAACATTTGCAGAGATCAAATTAAATGAAATAGGAGAAATGAAAAAAATGATCACAGAATCTGTGATGATAACTGCAATAAGATAACAAGACAAATAACGCCACAGTGTATAAACATAAGGGTGTAAAGAACTGAAATGAAAGAAAAGATGAGACCTACAATTATACAAACAAATCAAACAAAAATAAAGAACAGAAAAATATTACAAATACAAATATGAACACAGTCGTCACAGCTAACGAAATATTTGCAAACAATGTTGCATGCAAATTTCAATTAAGAAATTGCTCCCTATAGAACGCCAGAACAAGACCAATATCACTTGGTATTTCCTGTTCTAGTCACCTCCCATCCAGGCCCGCAAATACATAACAATCACACATATAACAAATAATATATAAACATAAATACATATAAATCATAAATGTGTACATAATATAATGAAATGTGTTGCAGTTGTAATGTATTGTACTGTATGCTCAGTTTTAACAGATTAGACTACCACTTTATTGAGTAATAGATTTGCTTTCTAACTGTTACAATGTTAAATTTTTTTGAGCACATAAGAAGATCCAACGATGAAATTTGCGCTTTATGTTCAACATTGCACTTCTATTTCAGCAGGCTAAACAATCACTAGTTTAGAACACTGACTGTACTGTGCCAAATGTCAACAAGTGCTGACCCAGATATTGCTGCACTTGTCAGAACAGGTCAAGCTGACATTGATTGTATAGCTGTCCTACTGGTGTTGATGTGGTCAAACAAATGTTCTTGAAACTGTAAAATGTGATTCTCAACACAACAAGACTGCGTAGGCTGGACCCAGGAATCTGGCCCACCACTGTAAAGCGTCCATACTGTAATGTAAAGTGTGTGGTGTATGGTGTGTTCTCTTTCTTCGGTAAAGCTCCACTATCAATCACTGTAGCATGTTGTTTGTGGTGCCACTACTGTATATGTCCATTGTAGTGTACCGAGTTGTTGAGATCAGGCATGCTCCAGTCTACCCAGCTGTAAATGGGTAACTCACCCTAGTCCTGAGTTAGGGAAGGCAAAGGCAACTGTAAGCAGTAGTTTCCCTCTAAGGCTCCAGGGGAAGCAGGCCCTAAACTTGGTCAATTCAACCGACACAGGATGGTGTGTATATGGAGTAGAAGTGTAGAGTGTGATTAACGCGAATGGTGGACTGTTCGTGAGCAGACCAATCTAAGCACTCATTCACTTGTGTCTACAAGGCACCAATGCAGACTGCTGGAATCTTTGTTTACACAGTTTATTTAGACACACACACTGGGACATAACGAGTAAATCATGGGTATAGGTTGACACATCAATTTGCAGGCATACATAGTAGATCCCAAGTCATGACACATTCATAAATAATGGGTAGTACATCAATAGCTTCCAATGTCATGATACATTATGGCCGCATCCCCTATCTGACTAAACGCGTCAGTGAAGGCGGATCGGTAAGTAACTAAAGTTGCTTTACGTTCATAGTTTATATCGTATTATGAAACCACGATAAGGGGTTTTTATCAAAATTGAGATCTCCTTGCCACTGTCCGAATAATAAGATACATGCCCGTTCTTTGGACAGTGATTCAAAAATATGATGACAGGAATGTAACATGGCCGCCTTCCTGAGTTGTCGCTCACTCACTCACAGGAGGGTATATATAAGCCAAAGTTAATTTGAAATGCATATGAATAATTTCCTAAAGTCTCTCCATACAGTTCTACAGTAATCCAGTTACTTCACGTAGACATAACTACTGCATGGAAGCCCGTCATCTTCGTCGATACAAACATGACCCTAGCGTTGCGAAGCATAATATTCCAGCTAGGTCTAACCGACATGAGATCATCAAAAATAGGGTCTGGCATTACCTGGAGTCCGAATCATACATGATACCGTACATTAGGAGAGTCTCTAACACAAACTCTAGTAGAGACACAATCTCCTACAGAAGAAAAACCACTTCATAAATCATTTTTACTTAAGAATGTACCAGCCCTTGAAAATGCGTAACCCGCCATTGTAAACGGTACATCGGAACTCATCACGACTTGTCAAGACAACTCATACTTCCGCTAGAGCGGCATAACAAGAATATAGTCCTGCCTACCCATCCAAAATATACAATATAGGACTGATTCTACTTGTACTAATAATATGTAATACATATGAATTCAGGCCATAAACATAATAAGCAAATTAATCTATTTTCTGGCCCTAACAAATAAGTACGGACATGAGAACAGCAATGACAGAAGCAGCTGTAGCGACCACCGGATACCTAGTACATAAAAAGAAAAAATGGATGAGAGAAGAACTTGGGATAAAATACAAGAAAAAAACAGCAAAACTTAAAAACTACTAGCGGCAAGTACACATAATGCAGTTGAATCTTGCAAACTAACTTATAACTTGTTAAATAAAGAAGTGAAGACAAAAACTCGAAGAGATAAAAGACATTTCATCAATGAACTGGCCGTAGAAGCTGAAAATGCTGCAAGAACTGGTAATAGTAGGTGCCTTTATCAAATTACAAAACAACTATGTCACCAGCCTACTGCTATGGAAACACCTGTTAAAGGTAAATTAGGGAATTCAATACCAACAGAAAAAGAACAAATGAAGAGATGGGCTGAGCACTTCATGGAGGTGCTAAACAGACCACCACCAACAGTAACACCTGATTTTAATAATGAAACATCCACAACCACTTTGCCAATAACTTGCGATGAATTCACGCTGGACGAGATCAAACAAGCCGGTAAAAGATTAAAAAATTTTAAAGCTGCTGGAGTTGACGAAATTTCAGGGGAAATGATTAAAGCAGTTAATGACAACAACCTCTTGAGAATTTTAGATATTATAAATGAAGTATGGAGAGAAGAACAACCACCACAACAATGGAAAGACAGTATTATTGTAAAGTTACCGAAGAAAGGTGATCTATCAGACTGTAATAACTGGCGTGGTATATCTCTATTATCAGTACCTGGAAAATTATTATGTTGCATGATGTTAGAAAGACTTAAATTGCATGCTGACGAAAAGATCAGAGAAGAACAAGCGGGTTTCAGGCCGAAACGATCATGTATTGATCAAATATTCACACTAAGAACAATTATAGAAGAATCAGTGGAAAGGCAATCGCCACTTATTATCACCTTCGTCGATTTTCAAAAAGCCTTTGATAGTCTACACCGCCCATCATTGTGGAAGATACTTACAATCTATGGTTTTCCAACAAAATATGTGAATATAATCAAAGCGCTATATGACAATGCAAGATGTTGTGTTAGAACAAATAAAGGGCATACAGAATGGTTTACAGTAGAAACAGGGGTGAAACAAGGCTGTATTATGTCACCACTACTTTTTGGAATAGCTATTGATTGGGTTATGAGAAACTATACCCACAATGAACAATTGGGTATAAAATGGACAAATGGAAAATTCCTGGGGGACCTGGATTTCGCAGATGATGTAGCATTCTTAAGTTCAACACCAAGACAATCCCAAGAAGCAATAAATAATTTGTGTCATCTCTCGGTTAAAATTGGTCTCCAAATAAATGCCTCTAAAACTAAAGCTATGAACTTTTCTAACGAGACCTTTGATATCATCTTGAACGGGGAAAAACTACAGAAAGTTGAAAGTTTCAATTATTTAGGCAGTAAAATGACTCAGGATGGTGACACAACAAGAGAAATCCATACTAGAATTGCTTTGGCAGCTAGCGCCTTCAATAGATTATCTAACATTTGGAAATTACGATCATTGAATATACATACCAAGCTTCGTCTGTTTAATTCAAATGTTATCTCAGTGTTAACATACGGCTGTGAGAGTTGGAAAAATAACAAAATCATTGGAGAACAAGCTGAATACATTCGAGAACAAATGTCTTAGAAAACTCATGAACATCAGTTGGAAAGAATTCAAGACTAATCGACAAATAAGAGAAGACTCTAGGCAGAAATATGTCTCCGACTATATAAGGAAAAGACGATGGTCATATATCGGTCATGTCCTACGAATGCAAAACAACAGAATACCACTACAGGCGCTCACTTGGGTTCCTGAGGGTAAGCGGAAAAAAGGAAGACCAAAAGAAACACTCAGGAAGAACAATAATAAGAGAAGGAAGAACGTTGGGCCTAAATAATGTGCAAGAGCTAAGAGGAGTGGCGTCACAACGAACAACCTGGAGAGCACTGGTTTCTGCCTTATGCGCCGTGTTTGGCGCTTAAAGAATTTATTATTATTATTATGAGAGCAATATCCATGCGCCGGATCAATATCAAGAACGATTACTCCTATAATCAAAAGTGTGAATCAATCATGGATTATCTAGCTTTACCATAGACAGCATTTTCATACACAAATGAATGAATGTCTATATCTTTTCCATATTAAATAGCCATATCGATTTTTGTAATATGTGCGTCAAAATATGCACGCAACACCCAGTTATACTAGGATGTAGATACATGTTTATTTGGAGACCGAAAGAGCCGATTGTGGCAGCAGTAACCACAAGAGGGCAAACCCAGCAGGAACGGGAACCTACGCCGAATATGTTACATCAGGAACTAAAGGAGGCGCAACAAAAGGACCCTACTCTGGAGCCCTGAATTAGGAAATTGCCCATAGCCAGGGACCCCAGACACAACGACAACATCTTTTCTAAGGATGACGTATTGTATCGTAGAACGAGCAACCCTGAACAAGGGCATAATCAGCTCCTAGTACCGACGCAGTACAGAGACCAAATCTTAGAAATGGGGCACTCTCTTCCCTTTAGCGGACATATGGGACAAAACGCCACTATTCAGCGAATATCGACTCACTATTGGTGGCTAGGAATGAACACTGATATTATCAGATACGTGAAATCCTGCGCCCAGTGCCAACGTGTGGCACCCAAGCATTGGACACCCCCCGTTCCCATGGGTGAAATGCCAATAGTGGGGACACCATTTGCACTGGTTGCTGTCGACATTTTAGGACCCCTAGAAAGGACTAAAAGAAGGAACAGGTTTATCCTGACCGTAGTCGACACATGCACTATGTGGGCCAAAGGTATACCGCTAACCTGCACGGATTCCAAGCATGTCGCAGAAGCCCTATTGCAAATTTTTTCACGGTTGGGATTCCCTCAACAAGTTTTGGCGGATAACAGATCCCAATTCCGTAGCCTGTTAATGGAAGAGATCTTTAAGATCTCGAGGAACAAACACATCAACACCAAGCCCGTACCATCCGGCCAGAAATGGGCTCGTGGAACGTTTCTACGGCAGCCTCACCATGATGTTACGTAAGCTGGGACAAGAGAAACCTGAAGATTGGGACCTTTTCATTCCTGCAGCCTTATTCGCCTACAGGGAAGTTCCAGAGACATGTACAGGGTTCCCACCAGCTACCCTTTTATTCGGCAGACCTATTAAGGGGCCGCTAGAAGCCTTACTCCGGTCCCTGACAAACCAGAAGGCTGACGAGACAGTCGTTTCAGGCAGTAAATGTGTATCGGAACTTAAGGAAAGGTTACAACTAGGATGGGATTTAGCAACTACCAACCTTAAGTGAGCACGCGCAAAGCACGCTAAACTATATAATAAAGCAGCGAAAGAGAGAGAACTCCAACCAGGGGAGCAAGTTTTGTTGTTACTGCCAACCGGAAGCAACAAACTACGCATCGGATAGCAGTGGCCGTTTACCGTCTTTAAAAAGATCTCACGAATAACTACAGGATCTCTATTAAAGGAAAGGAGAAGGTCTACCACGTAAATCTACTAAAGAAATATTTGGAAAGACCGGTTCCATCCTCTGAACATCTCATGGTGGTCGCCGTAGCGACAGAAGATGAGGAAGATTACGAGTGTTGCATGGAATATCCATTTGCAACAAACGGAATCTTTCCAAGATGTAAAATTCGGTGACAATCTCTCTGAAGCACAACAGACAGAAACGAGGGCGCTACTGAAACAGTACACAGCAGTTTTAACGGATGTACCTGGTCGAACACATCTCATAGAGTTCGATATGAAACTGACAAACGAGACACCTGTTCGAACCAGAGTTTACCCTATCCCCTATGCTAAAGCTGATACGCTACGCTGAGAAATAGACAAGCTACGTCAAGCAGGAATTATCAGTGAGTCTACCTCTCCTTACAGTTCGAGTGTATTACTGTTACAGAAGCCCAATAAGAAAGTTCGGCTGTGCATAGATTACCGGTTACTTAATACTGTAACGAAATTCCAGCCGGAACCTCTCCAGAGCGCTTCTGAGCTGTTCACGAAGCTTAGCAAGGCAAGAATTTTCTCCAAGATTGACCTGGGTGAAGGTTATTTCCAAATACCAGTCAAGGAGGAAATTAAGCCCTAGTTAGCTTTCAGCACCAGTGAAGGACACTATACCTTCAACGTGATGCCGTTCGGATTGCACAACGCACCAGGAGTCTTCCCCAGAATGATGAGAAAGCTTTTGGAACACTTGCAAAGTCCCAATATCCATAATTTCATGGATGACATATTAATTGCAACGGAAAACTGCGACGAACTTATTGCTATGGTTGCTATGCTCCTCATGAGACTACAGGATACTGGTCTCACAGCCAGACTTAGCAAATGTCTAATAGGATTTGAAAAGCTCGACTTCCTGGGGCATACCATTTTTCAAGGCTGCGTGTGGCCAGTTGCCATGAACATTGAGAAAATAGTTGCAGCAAAAGGCCACGAACGAAGAAAGACACACGCTCATTTCTATCACAGTGTACATATTACCAGAAATTCATTAAAAATTTCAACAGGCTAACTGCACCCCTTCATGACCTTACCAAAAAGGGGGGACCGGAAAAAGTTTTTTGGGATGCTAAGTGCGAACACGCTTACAACACTCTCAAAGGACAGCTGTCCGAATACCAAATTCTGAGGTTACCTGACCTTAAGAAACCTTTTATATTGTGAGTCGACGCATTGGATCAGGGCATCGGGTCAACACTACTCCAAGCAGATGACAATGATCCGAACCTGTTATTTCCCGTTGCTTATGGCAGCCGTAAACTGAATACAGCAGAACAAAACTATTTCACAGTTGAGAGAGAGTGTCTAGCACTTGAACATGGGATAAGAAGACACCATGAATATCTGTACGGAGTGTCATTCACGGTCCAGATAAACCATGCTCCACTTTCTTTTCTTGGAGCGAATAAGGAATTCAACGCGAAGATCATGCGCTGGGCTTTGCTGCTAAGCGTGTATTCTTTCAAGGTAGAATACATACCAGGAAAGCAAAACGTAGGAGCAGATTTTAAATGTCGAAATTGGAGCACGGAAGAGGAGGATGAAATTGAAAGCAACAATCACCCGGAAGCTACGGATCAAGGCAGCTTTATTTTCATAAAGTAGACCTGAAATAGTTTCATGACTTCAAGCGGGAACGAACTGTGACAGGTTATGAGAATAGACTACATTGATCAGTCCGCTTGACTTCCACCGTCACCCTCATTCCATTTAACCAACTCGTTCCACCTTGTTTCCCTCATTAGTATGCACGGGTTGTGACGCATAAGCCATGCCTCTTTGCTAGCTGTCGAACTCATAGTTTTAGCCACGCCTATTTGTCTTGTTTCGTGCGCTGACGTACAGGTGAGCTGACCCAGCTCTAATGGGTACCCTCCGAAGTCGGCGAGTATCTGCCTGAATGGCGAGTGGACACATGTCATTGTACAGGGAAGCAAGGGATACTCACGTTAAAATCAATCTTATGTTAGATATACTTACCGGATATTCTCGACTCGAGTGCTAGCGGGCGTATGTTAAAAATAACAAGAAAAATACATTCATCATTACATTTTAAAACTTTTCGCATGATGGATTTTTGATAACTTTAATACAAAAAAAGTTGTAGGACTTTGAATATAGTGTCTAAAAATAGTAACAAATTTTGCTTAATTTTACATTACTTTTTGCAATAAATCAAAAGTTTGATCAGATACTTAAAATCGATCAGATAAAAAGTTTTAAAACATCATGGGCAATACATGTGCCAATTCTTATGTCAATTAATACATAAGTGGGGAAATTATTGTGTCAGGTCATGAGAATAGACTATATTAATCGGTCTGCTATACTCCCACCGTCACCCCTCATTCCATTCAACCAACTCGTTTCACCTTGCTTCTCTCATTAGTATGCAGTGGTTGTTACGCATAAGCCATGCCTCTTTGCTAGCTGTCGAACTCATAGTTTTAGCCACGCCTATTTTTCTTGTTCCACGCGCTGACGTAGAGCTATTCAGATCTCTAACTGTCATTCCTTCAAAAGGAGACGGGCCAAGTGCGTTTGCCTGAAGCTCGATGAAAGCAGGGCTGTCAAAATTACGACATAGTGACAGCGCACGGTCCCAGAAACACTTGCGAGGCCACGACTTTTGAAGTTCCCTAAGAGAGCTCGACCATCACCGAGATCATAGCATTTTGATGTCGATTCACTGAGTAACACAGCGAACGGAAAAACCCTTTATCTGGGAAGAAATTCCCGCTGAAACCTCGCTGATCGGCAAAGGCGCGACGTTCCACATTCTCTAGCGAGATTGCGCTATTTCAGTATGTATATCCCATCTACTCAAACTCAGTTATCAGTCGCTTCAGGAAATTTTTGAAATATCTAGCTCGAGATCATAAGAGCCATAGTACAAGTGGATTACTAGATTTCGTGGAGATAGTTTAATTTTTCTGTATATATATATATATAAGCATTTTAGTGATTCAAAGTGTTAAAGTTGTTCATTATATTTCACTGGGATTTTCTGTGTTAATTGAATGGCGTATAAAATAACATATAGCTAATTTTTCCAGCTGTAACGTAAATTTAATTACTCGCTATTCCCCAGTAAGAGATATTTTAATTAACTAATAAGACGCTAGGCGATTGATAATTGACGGAATCAATTTACTTCTATCCATTATGTGTAATTTTGTAAATGACTAGAGTTTATATCTCGTGTTAAAAGCGATAAGATAAGCTAGACACTTGTGGTTTATAATCTAATTTAATAACGGAGTGGTTTAAGAGGTCTTACCTTAACGCGTGATAGGATATGATATTGATTATGGTTAAATATTTGCCTTCCTTCCTTAAATCTAAGCTGATTAGATTAGCGGTCTAATGGTCTTATGTTCTTATAAGCATCCAGAGATTATTGTTGTGGAATCTTTGTGTTGTGACCCTGTGCGGTCCACCTTCTTCATTCATGAGAGAGGCCAAAACAAGAAAACAAACAATAATTATAATAGTAACTGGAACTGAACATTACCAGATTTTTTATATCAATATTATCCGCCCGCTGTGGCAACATATATCAATCTACTTATCTATTTTTCTCACTAACCTGAGTATTTACGGGATAAATTAATTCGGAACTTGTTCTCTTCCCGTACTGACTATTCCATACCTTTCTTGTTAACTTTTGATCTGTTGGGTTAATTACCTCTGTTGGGATCTCCTTTGTTTCCCTTTACAAGAGGGGAGGGCCTATTGTGTTAATTTCATTGTTTCTGTAAACTATGCTTTATTGATGTATATGCTTCACGTTGTGAATTTCTAGTGATAATAAACTTAATAAACCTTTAGTTATCGCGTTGGTCAACCCCTGCCCATATATGTTATCCATAGTTTGTTTTCACGTTTGTCAGTATTTGTCACAGAATATTGTGTAAGCGGGTGCAGTGTAACTTGTATTGTTGTATAAGGAGAGAAAGTGCGTCTGATTTAAATATAGTCGTAAAGATAGGCTGGATTAGAGAAATTACTCAATCCAGAGACTGTTCTTTCTCTTACACTATCACCTCGTGAGAAAAACTATTTCTTACACCTTAATCTCACATAGGTATCTCTATCACCTCTGCTCGGACAGGACCAGAAATATCTCAAACCTGTCCTGTAAAATTTATGACAGTTATAAGAAAATTGGGATGAGAAAAATGGATTTTGAGAAAATCGCATTTTTCTCCATTACTAGACTATAATTAAAAAAGTATGTAATACTACCCCTAAAAAAATTGCTTACTTGTCATTTAGAACATACTGGCAGAATAGCCAGCTTCCTCTGCAGCTTCCTATCTGGCTTTATGTTGAGATTTGTGCCTAATTTCCTTCCTTTTCTTAGTGCAGTTTTCTGCCGTTTTAGAGCTGTGAATTATTGGATTGTTCTATTTCAATTTGCTAATCCTTTTTTATTTATTAAGCTATGAATACCAAACCTAAACATAACGTTTATCATTACACTGTAAGAGGATTGGCAGATTGGATTGTTGATATCTTTAATACAAAAAAAGTTGTAGGACTTTGAATTGAGACATCTAAATATACTAACAAATTTTGTTTAAATTTACATTACTTTTTGCAATAAATCAAAACTTTAATGAGATACTTAAAAATCGATCAAATAAAAGTTGTATGCGATTTTTCACAATATATGTGCCATTTCTCATGTCAATTAATTTAGAAGTTTGGAAGCTATAAGAAAATTAGGATGAGAAAAATAGATTTCCATAAAATCACATTTTTCGATATAATTAGACTATAACTTAATAAGTATGTAATATTACAGCGAAAAAAAAATAACTTACTTGTTATTCAGAACATACCGGCAGCATATCTAGCTTCCTCTGCAGCTACTTGTCTGGCTTTCTGTTGAGATTTGTTCCCAATTTCTTTCCTTTTCTTAGTGCAGGTTTCTGTCATTTTAGAGCTGAGCACGAGACGTTTACGCTTTCTTGCTCCTGCCAGTCGACAAGCCTCTTTTCCATTGTTCAGCCCCAGGACTTTCTTGAAACATATAGCAGCCTCAAATCCTTCATTAAATTCAGCAACTGCACTTAGAAGGCAGAATTCCATGTGCTTTTATGAATAGAAGGTATGCTTTGGCACTTAACTCCAGTATACGCTGCGTGCAAGCTTAGCAGCGTGATCAAATATTAATATTGCGAGTTCTGGTGTTTGCAGATACAATTTCTGTGCAATTGTGGTGAATGTTTTTTATGCAAGACAGGCATATCCAAGTTCTATGCAAAGTAGTTAAATTTATAGGGTCCCATTCCTGATAACAACTGTGATAGGTTGGGCGAGAGATGATGATGTTGTTGTGATATGGGATCACTTTCTTGCACACTCGCACCAACCCGAAGAACAATAAAACTCTTGATTCTAAGGCAGGGGCTGTATTTATTCATACAATCCTGTCAGTGACCCAAACCCACAAAGCACACTAATGAACAAACATTAAACAAGTAAGCAAACAAACCAACAGACCCAGCGAGTGCTTAATTGCTAACCCTGTGCAAACTTCTGCTTACTCTGTGTGTCTCACATCTTGCCTCTACTGCGAATCTCACCAAACTGACAGCTTCTCCTGCGTCAGATTTTTCACACGCCAGCGATGAGGGCTCGCGCAGTCACGTGGGCTGGGGCTTTATTGTGGCCCTCGCGCAGTCACGTGGGCTAGCGTACTCGTTGGATCGCGCACATCGAAAATATATGGCCGTTAAACACATAAAATATGACATGAACTTGAGGGGGCCTCTGGGGTGTTTTTAATGGCCCCATCACATATCCCCCTGCTGAAGATGGTGTGGTCCCCACAACCTATTCTCCGCCGTTGGCCCTGCGCCTGACTCTTTCTGATCGGCGAGGCTTGGGGCTCAGATTGTGTAGGAGGTACAAGCCCGGCTGGTGACCCTCTTGATCGTCATGTTTCTCGTCGTACTAATCCACTAAACATCATCAAATCATTCCTGGCAGATTGACAACAGTTAGTGCTTCAAAACAACTCGAAATCAGATTTCTCGAAGATAGATACAGGAGTACAGCAGGGCTCTATTCTTGGGCCCTTACTCTTCGCAATGTTCATCAACGACCTGCCATTACATCCAAAATATTCAACTTGTGACCTCTTTGCAGATGGTTGTACTATCTACACTAGTGACAATGACTGCGTGGCACTTGAAATGACTCTTCAAAGCGATGTAGACAATCTAACAAAATGGAGTAATATGAATCGTATGCGAGTAAACACAGCAAAAACGAAATCTAAGTTGATTACCACCAGACAGAAACTCCTAAGCTGCACCAAAAGATCGCTACAGCTACACGCGGAATCAATACAAAATGAACATGTAACAGAACACAAAGTTCTAGGGATCACGATTGACCAGCACTTAACGTGGAACTCCCATGTACGGAATTCAACCAAACACTTAGCTCGAAAGACGTACCAGCTAGCCAAAATAAAACACTTCTTAGACGCAGACACTAGACTATTGTTCTACACCTCACATATACAGACACATCTAGATTACTGCTCTACACTATGGGATTGTTGCCCTGCTTCCACCTCGAAGAGACTGCACTCCCTGCAAAAGAGAGCAGTATGTCTGATCACCGATAATCGCACGACACCGCACGACACCACACACAAGGACAGGAAAAGAACCCAAAATACTGTCGCTAAAAAAACGTCTTCTCTACAACAAAGCCAAGCTAACTTACACAATTCTATCTAACAATACCCCGTCGTACCTACGATCATTGTTTCAAACCAGTAGAAGAGAGGGACAACAATTACATCAGTTACGTCTGCCCAAACCTAGGATCGACCTGTTCAAAAAGAGTCTAGCCTACTCTGGTGCCTACCTATGGAACAGCCTTCCACACCACCTAAAAAGCCTACCTACACAATATTCTTTTAACAAAGCACTTTTCAAACACTTCCTCAACACTGATTATCTACCCCCATAGAAACAGCATTTGCCTGTCAACATCTCATCCATAGGTCAACATTTCTTTTCCTCCTCCGCTCGTTTTTTGTGAATAATTTGTTTTATATCCATGTAATATTATTATTATATTAACTTTAAAATATTATTATATAATGTAATGTATGTGAGAATGTACCCACATAATACTGTACTTTAGAAATGTGAGTCATGAGAATGTACTCGCATACCACTGCACTTTAGAAATGTGAATTTTTTTTATTTTTTTTTTTTTTATTTTTTTTTTACTGCTCAAAGACTTTTCCTGCCACATAAGTGCGTAAGAACACGTTATTATTATTATTTCATTTTCCACCAAGAATGTATGGACATAAGCGAGAATGTATTTATGTAATTTTTGTATTGATGATTGATGACACATTCAAAAATACAGATTAATTGTAGACGGATTGACCGCATGAGTGAGTGTCGGTATACAGAATTTATTTATTTGTATTTATTGTTTTATTTATTTTATTTTATTATCACATTTTTCCCCCAATTACTAGCTTGTTTGTTTCAACAACAAAAAACTACTCATTTTTTTAAAATTATGATTGCATAATGTAAATGAATGCTGTTATGGTAACTTTATAATGTTGCATGCCTTTAAATTAATGCTTAAAGCATCATGTGGGAATGAAAGGATATAGTATGCAAGATTAATGAGAGTGGAAGGGCAGAATGTTAGACGGGCCTGCGCTTCCAATTCTTTACCCTTCGAAAATAAAGTTCGTTCGTTCGTACGTTCTCGGTCTGGCATTTGATGTGGTTTGTAAGTGTCGTACCCTCGTGCAGTGTCGCTGCTTGCGTGTGAGTTCTGCGCAGTCACGTGGGCTGTTTTTCTCGTTGGAGCGTGCACATCAAAAATATATCGGCGTTAAACACATAAATATGACATGAACTTGAGGGGGCCTCTGTGGTGTTTTTATGGCCCCATCACACAACGATGATAGAACCACAACTTTGTTCACGCTGAATTAATTATGTTCATCAACCGATGATGTCTACGTTGATGCAACAGTTTTGTTGTAAACACAACAATTCACTTTGATGTGTTGAAGAAGACCTCTCTTGGCTTTATTATTAATTTCTGCAGACAGCTTCCCATAGCATTCTGGACATGCAAGCTGACTAACAAGGTTACATATCTCAGACATATCAACTATAGTTCTGGAAACCGTTTTGTTAGGTGTTGAAGCTTCTTGCACCGATGAGGCACTTAGTTCCAGCTTTTTACATAACCACAGAGGGCTGTGGGATAAAGAGGTAGAAGTTGTTGCAGATGAGCTTGTGCTGGGTCTCTCATTTACAGCTGCAGCTGACAGCATAACCGCAGGCAGGCAGATTAGGCTCATTAGGGGGATCAGATGGTTCTGAAAAAAGTACATAAGAAATAATCACAGCTCAAGAAACATAAGTCGCATGCTTATAAATACCATTTTAATTTATCATATGATGTACAATCATTTTATTTTGTCAAATCAGAAAAATGTGATCACTCTTTACTGCCATTTTGTTTACTAATAGTTTATTCACATGTAACTTTTTTTTAAAGTATTTCGTTGAACCCTTTATGGGTTATAATTAGAACATATGGTGTATTAATTCAAGAAAATTAAGTTAGATTTTCAATATCCAAATATAGTACCTTCTTTCCCCTCCACGCAGTCGTAACAGAGCAAATCAAAACCAAATTTGTGTAAAATTTGTGGGCGTGACCTCACCACATGTGACTGCCTGGCTTTGTACAAGTGATTAATTTTGTACAATTACCATAACAAAGTTGGAGACTTTTACCTGCACTGTCGATCGAGTCTTTGTTCCGTCGCTTCACTCTGGCCTTTTCCAGTTGGAGATGAAGAGAGCTATTTGTTTTTCGAGGCATTTTCACACAAAAAGTTCCGAAAAATTAGACTTACTAAATGTGTATACCTACATAATTTATCGCCAGACGCCATAATGTGTAAACATCTCGGTTTATAACACATAAGGAAGTGAAACCACGAGGCCTTTAAACAGTAAATTAATATGAAACAAATATAAAGGTATGTTATAAGGCACACGTAAGAAATAAAGAAGTAGAACACTAGACAACAGAAAAACAACAGACATGAGTGACTTACCCAAGATTTGAACCCTGGACCTTCCGTGCGACAACACCGCCTAGATATGCAAGCGAATCACACTGTCCTCTCTGCCATCTACGCATCCCCCCAAAAGGATGTTTCAATGACAGGTCATTAGTGCGAACCTCTATACATAACACCGGAAGTTTACCATGGGCAGTTCAGCCTATTAATGACGCAATCACTTCTGTTGTTCCCCTATATATCAGTATTGGTCAGTCCAACAAGACAAAGACCTTAATACTGTGTCCAGTATGATAGTAGACTTAGAACAGTAAGAACAGGACAGAGGGTTGGTTTGGTATTGTATAAACATTTACTCTATGCTGAATCTAGTAGGGTGAAGTCTCTAACACTCCACTCCCCTACGGAAGTGTCTGATATAGGACTATCTTCATCTTTTGCGATATTCTTATAATGAAAAGCTGACTCGCCACCTTTTAAGTGATTTTGACGTAACTGATTTCCGGGGCTAACGAGAATCAGGCAATTAACACCTGGGTTGCGGTCTGTATGTCTGAGAAACCATATTGTTTGTCTGAGCGGCCGGCGATCCTTTTGTTTGACTGTCTGGAGAACGCACGATCACAGACGATAATGAAATATTCGTTTCATGGGACCATCCCTGTGTGTGATTGTCGCAGGTAATCTGTCTGGCGAGTCAATATTGGTAAGGGTAGCATTTGGGTAGGAAATGTGTTCACAGAGTTGTTTGTGAGATGCCGGCGGAAATATTACTGCATTATTAGACATAGGTCATGCGTTGGAATATTAAATTTAATATTTTAAACACGTGGAAAAAATGTTGAATTAGTACACCCCAACCCAGTGCTAAAGAGATTCGATTGGATTGATTTGAGTAGCCGGAATATACAATAAATTTCATTGGAAATTCGGCGGAAGACCATCTGTGATGTGAACTGGAAACTGAAAATATAATCTAGCAAAAATCAGAGACACAGATCACAGAGACTGCATCGAATGTCAAACTAGCAACTCCCAAAAAGCCAGAGAGAAAAGGATCGGACCATGGATTCCAATATTATAAGTGACAGATCGAGTATTTGGGGAACTTTGAAAATTAACACGCCTGAAAATGATTATTGGTCTTTGATCGACTTTTCTTTATAACTGACAGATCAAATAAAGGTACAGACAATATATTCTACTCAAATCTTAACTGTTTCTCTCTCTTCCTGCTTGGACACTCATTGTCGTGTTACTCTCCGTAACTGTTGAAACATGTTAAATGTACAGTTTACTTACACACATGCAAGTTTTAACATTAACAACAAAGATAAGTCTTACGGCAGTTTTCGCTGTTTCCTGGCGTAACAATCTTTTTGATCACGTCTGGTTGGCCGCTATCATTGACAAAGTCCACCTCACAGAGAAAAGATCCATACAGACAGTCTATGTCAGTCACAAAGCTTAAAGTCAGGTCCCCGTTGTGCTTGGACACGGTGCCAGTCGCATTCATAACATGGGCTTTGTCTTGGTCTATGTACAGACCTGAGGTAAACAGTGACAAAGAGGCCAGTTTGACCTGGGTGTTGGTCTGTGTCACGTTGAAGACTGATATTCCGATGATGAAAGAAACGCTACTCTCAGTCTGGTTGATTTCAGCCAGACATTTAAGGTGGGCACAATAGAGACCATCTATAGTCCTGTCCATTGACAGTTGGAGGCCTGGAAGTTACAGAACTAATATTAACATCATCAATATAACAATTTCTAATTCTTCTGTTTATGAAGTAATGCTTCTATCACTGCAGTTTGTATTTGGCAAGAAACCTGTTTGAAACACTGTTACCGTGTTCTTGCAGCTGTAATTTATGACGCCTCATTACTACAAAACCCAACACTAGTCGCCTCTTACGACATGCTTTAGGTACCAGTAGTCTAATAATTTCTTTATTTCTTGAGAGACCTTCTAAACTTAACGAGACAATATGAGCATGGTAACCTTGAAATTTATTTAGCCTACCTGTTAGGTTTACAAATATTGCATTGTATGTGTATATATGATCTATAAACATTATTTGCAGTCCATCAGTTGTCATCGTCGGTGTATGGATTCACAATCCTGAGAGTGATTGTTGAAAGGACAAACCTCTTTAACTGTTCCAAGGTTATGGTGGTCATATTTTTTCGTCTCCTGTTCTCTGAATGACATATTCAATGTCCCGTCACTGGCTTTAGCAGTACTGTAAGTCCTCTTCTTAACATGTGATATATACTGAAGCACATTAAAAACGCACCACCTGTATAATCCAGGAACAGAGTGTGAAATGTAAATATAAGTGTTTACAAGTTTACATATTTGGAATCTTTATTCATTTTCCTATGAATCCATGCTGGTCATTAATTTGTACATTTGATTGTTATGAAATTCATTGCATTCTGTGCAGGCAAGGGAGAAAACCAAAAATACAAAAAAATGCACGTGCGTTATCCTGCTGGAGAAGCTGCAAGTCTGGATAAATTGTGAACGCAGGAGCAACCAGTGCATCCAGAACCTCATCTCGATATGTCACAGCATTAACATTTCCATGGAAGACGTGAAGAGGCAAGCGATGGTGAAAACTGAATCCTCCCCAAATGTGAATACTGCCACCTCGAAATCGGTTGACACAGCAATCTGCAAAGCGCTCTTCACACCGTCGCTAAATCCGCATACGTCCATCTGCAAAGGATATGTTGAATCTGTTCTCGTCTGTGAATAGGACAGCATTCCACTGCAGTCTAGTCCATCTGATATGTTGCTCTGCCCATTGCAGGCGCTGCTAACGATGTCTGTGAGTCAAGTTTGGCCCAACATAAGGTCGTCTTGCAGTAAGGCCTGTATCTCTGAGTCGTCGTATGACTGTCATTCGCGAGACTTGCCCATGTCTACCAACTATTGCTCTTGCTGTTTGACTTGCAGGGAGAGTACGATTCCTTAGGTGACTCAGCACAATATGACGATCTTGCGCAGGGGTAGTAACTCGTGGTTGGCCACTCCGAAGTCTATCCCGGGCACTGCCAGTGGTTCCATAACGTTCATTGAGACGTACAATAGTGCTGTGGTGGCAATTCATCCTTCTGGCAATGGCCCGCGAGCTCATTCCGGTCTCCAACATACCAATGGCTCGTTGGCGGTCGTTTTCAGATAGTCGTGGCATTTCAAGCACATGTACTGGGTGTTTTGTCTCAACGGCCTTTTTATACCGAGTATACTGCCACAACGCGCACACATTTTCAGGGTCATAGCTGTTGGGAATCGTGTTGCACGTGTAACTTTCATCGTTTTCATGTAGTCTGTACACACACCCGTGGGTTGAATCTTGCACTTTCCATTCCAGCAGCCATTCGCTCTCTACCTCATGGCAAACACGGGGAAAATCCATTCCCACACTTTTTTTTGCCAGCTTCTCGGCATCAGTATATATAATAGTGGTGCGTTTTTAATGTGCTTCAGTATACTAGGTTTTTTTCTTCTGGACCTTAACCCTGATCTGGTTCTCGTCTCTTAACAGTTGAAGGTTATCTGTACTTACTGCTGGTTGATAAGGATGTGTCGTCACATAGGTTCTTCTTTACCAGCTTGTATTTGTTTCTTTCTAAAAGTATGTCCAAATCAACTTATCGTTACTTCTATCAAAAATTACATCTAAATCAACTTGTATTTGCTTCTATCACAAAGTACGTCCAAATCAACTTGTCTGTCTGTCATTCAATCACTATAGCACGCACAACGTTTGACGTAACTTCGGACATTGATGAAATAGAGACAGTATGATAAATCCAGTTGTTATTTCTCAGAAATAACCATTATTATTTAAATACCTGTGGATAATTAACAGAATTTGACGGAGCAATCTCCAAACAAATCAAGCAGGTACTTAGGTGTTCTGTGTTTGAAATGTGCTGTCTTTGTCGTCACTCTGGTCCGCAAGTTTGTTAGTCTTTTCGTTTTGCTGAAAACTTTAGTTAGCGACGTATGTCTAGTCTTAGTGATGGTCTTGTGTATCAGTCCATGAAAATACATCTATCATCACTGATGTCCATGAAAATACATCTATCATCACAGATGTCCATGGAATAAGACAAAAAGGAAACCAGATTCCCATTCGACTAAAAACGTCGACTCTGGAGATGACTGAAGAAGATTACTACCACAAGGACTGGACATGAGTAAAGACAGATAGATCTGCAGAGCGGGCAGAAAAGAATGGCGGAGAAGGCATTTCAATCAGATTCATAAATGTGAGGATCAGCTATAAGGGATTCTCGCCGGTGCTACGGAGTTCGTGCATTGTGCTGAGATCCTCCTTGTGGGACCTAAGGGAGGAGATCGGAGCACTGATGGAGTTGTCCGTGTGTAATGATAGTCCTTAAAACCAGATCAAAACCAAAACTAATTTGAGGCGCTTAAGATTGAAGTTGATGCGTGATTAAAACATTTTTCAATTATTATATTTTCAACAAATACTGTTGATTTAAAATTACATCATTTCAAGTTAGTAATTTTCAAGTAAGTTTTCAAGTTAGTGATTGTTTTTTTGTTTTTTTTTAATTTCAACCAATTATTGAAACAACTCATATTATTGTAACTTTAAAGCTAAACCTTTTCAGCATTAAATATATTTTTATATTAATTGGGAGACATCATTTTCTTTTAACGAGTCGAGGTAGGGAATGGTGGAAATAAGGTTGGAAATCAATGTAACCGGGGATTGGACTGGGAGTCACTAAGGAGAACAAGTATGACATTATGCTTTATAAAATTTGAGTAAGAGATGGTGGCGCACTGTTACATTTTTGTTAAGATGGGAAATAATAAAATAAGGGTTGTGATTTTTTAATAAAAAAATCAACTCTTTGGATTACGCCACTTGTTGTTGTTGAACTAGGGCTGCTGGGCTTCTCGCTGTTTGGCAGCCAATACCAAGTTGAAGACTCCTTGGTATTATCTACACTGTAGATCAAGGCTTTTCCTGTGGCTTTCCTGCCATTCCGAAACGTGTTGAGCTGAAGTCATGAGCTCCAGTTTCTCTAGCTTGGCCTGCATTTAAACGATCGTTACATGTGGTCCCAATATAGCAGTAAGAAGTGTGTGGCTTACTGTGCATTCCCCGCCATCCAGGGGGCTCTCCAACTATGCAGAGCTAAAATACTGTATTCTGTTTCTGGGCTCTCCCAAGGAAATGTCACGTCCTGCACAGAGCCACTTCTCAGCTTCTTCTGCGTATCATACGGTTCATAGTGAGATCCCCCTGCATGCAGGCAACCAGCTAAAAGCCAGAGTTAAGTCTGGGGCTCATGTGACTCAGCAAAGCTTAGTGTGCAATGCTGGGTTCTCAACAAGTTTCACCACAGGGGTAATCCCTGGAAGTGTGTGGATGATTTCAAGAGTCAATGAGGATGTAATTAGCCTCACAGACATAGGTTCACTTCCACGTACATATATTGTAGCATTGTGCATAGCTGGTGGTCATATAAGGATGACTCCATATATGCCTCAATGCATGGATTACGCCACTTAAGATAGGTCCTAGACTTATTATATGGAAAGTCGGAAAGTTACAAATTATGATTCATGATTTTTGAATACGTGGTAGAAATGTTTTTGAGGGATATATGAACAAATAAAGAAGTGGCTTATTTAGCAAAGGGGGATACAAATATGATTATGTCCCTTAGAGGTTTTAGGGTGAGTTTTTTATGAGGTAAAGTTGTGAATGAAGCGAGATGCATTGATTTTTGTAGTGAACAGTTCGTGAAAATGAATGAATGGTGAATTTTATGAATTGATATAGCAAATCGAAGCAAATAAGTAGTCAGTCAGATTTGAGCTTTAAAACGCGACAGTCGTAGGTTGGGAATGTTTTCTCCCAAGTGTTAAATTATAGAATGGTGAGTAAAACAGGGAGTGATCAGGATAACAAGCCATGGTTTGGTCGTTCTTGTGTCCACAAGAAATATACTGTTATCTAGCTCATTGGAGGCTCAAATGCCATCTTGATAAAAGAATTGCCGCCTTATGCAATTTAGAATTCACTGCTGTAACGTTTATGTTTTTTCAAGACAAGTATGTTTTCTCCAGGCACAGACAAGTAGCAGGTATGCATGAACTGATAAGTGTGTAGCATTTCTCAGTTTGTTGAAAGGGTCAGCCCTGGCGGTTTTAAGCCAATCTTTATACAAGATATCCAATACGCTTACACAGTAGTAGTCCATGTAACTTTTCATCAAGGAAAGAACTTAAGAAAACCAGTAACCCAGCGCCTAGATCGTATAGAAGAACAGATAATTATAGGAAGTGTTCAATGATATTAAAATAAATAGTGTAGACAAGGAAATTGAGGCAGTATAATGCTAGAAGGGTGGAACTAGCAGCAGGGACAGTTAATAGGGTATTACTGAATGAAGAATGCAAGGTCGTTGTTTAAATTGAAATCTACATGAACATTTGACTGTATGAAAATGTGTAGACTGCAGTGGTAAGGTCAGAAAGATGAATCTCCTTCCACGTTGATTTTTGCTGGATTTGTTGTTGTGATGACGTCAGGTCTCAATAAACCTTGCTAGTTTTTGTTCCACTTCACAGTTGTCATAGTGAAGTCTGTTATCTTCACATTTGTCATAGTGAAGTCTGTTATCTGTTATATATGGAACGGACTACGGACTACGACTTATGGAACTTGGAACACAAGAAGTATAAATGGGAAGGAAGAGGAGCTGGTGGAAGAGATGAGGAAAGCAAAACTAGAAATCCTGACTATAACGGAAACAAAGAAAAAAGGACAAGGAGTCATGGATCTCGATGGCAACACGCTGTTCTACAGTGGTGTACCCATATCTGAAAGAGCTAAAGGGGGCGTGGGTTGCATTGTGGCCCAAAATCAAAAAGATAGTATCAAGGGATGGAACTTTATCTCGGAGCGCATTATGGTTGTTAAACTAAAAGAAGGAGAAACCATAGTCAACCTGGTCATAGTGTATGGGCCAAATGAGGATGAAAGAGCAGAGGTCAAGGAGGAATTCTTCGAGCTGCTTCAAAGGACAGTGAATGACTGCCTAGAAAAAGTTATCATGCTCGGAGATTTTAATGCCAGAGTTGGAAATGACCATGCTAGATGGGGTGGAGTTATCGGAAGATATGGAGAAGATACTCTCAATGACAATGGAAAGCGACTCCTTAGATTCTGCAGTGAGCAGAATCTGATCATTACAAACACAAAGTTCCCCCATAAGCGCATACATGCATACACTAGATGTGAACCAACAAAGACTGAGAAGTCAGTGATCGACTATGCCATTGTTCGGAGAAGCTCATTCAAATATGTCCGAGATGCTAGAGTCTGGAGGGGGCCAGAGATTGGAAGTGATCACTACCTGCTGTGGCGAACTTCTAAGTACAATATCTAAATAGTGCATAAAGTCAAAGATAGGACAGTACTACAAATTTTCGGCGAGAATCTTAGTCGTCGCCTACGCCTTCAGCTTATTATTTAATAACACATTAGCCGAACAAAAAGGTACCCAATTTTTCAAATTCGTCCTTGAGACAAACGTAACACTTTCCTAGGTCAACTAAGTATTTGCCTAAATACATTGTAGAAGGGAGGTCCACGGATAGATAACCAACGCAAATCACGTCTCACAATTGTTTCTAAAAATAAAACTAACTTGCTAGTATTGCCCTTAGGCGGTTTCAAATACGATGTAACGTTAGAAAAAGTGGACACTACGGTCATGAAAACACGCTTAGCTCTTATTGCGAATGACATAAACTCTCGTAATTAGCTTGAAAGTACATGAGAAAAGAATTGAACAGGAGGTAGTTTAAAAATCAACAACTAACATGGGAAAAAAAAATATGTAATATTGAACCAAGCCACGTAGCCCCATAAAAATCATATATTCTTGTACATGTGGCTTTGCTGACTAAGAATATGTTATCAATTACATAAATAGTCCATTAGATAATCAAATATTGGGGATATTACATAGAGAATCGGAGATACTGTCAGGTCAAGTCATGTTTGCTTAGATTGGATAGCATATTTTTTTGGGAAAAATTTTAGGTGAGAGAAAGGCTAAGATAGTACTATGAAAGGGATTGGATGGAATTTGAAAGAAGCCGTAATATTATTGGCTGACCTAAATATACAAATCTAGTTGGTAATAGTAACGCATAGGGTTTGAGATATTTTTAAAAAAAAAAAGAATTCATTCAAAAAAAGAGATGCTTGGTCTCATTGGCCAAAGCTTTTTACATGATAGGAATAGTAGGATGCTCGCTGCCATTTTTTCAAAATATTCAGAGGAGCAAGAAGCGATGAGCAGACTTGTGCTTTTTTTAATAATACTACCATCAGAAAGCAGTCTGAACAGAGGCAGTGATGAAAGTGTGCTATATTCTATTGCCTAATTCATCGTTACTTGTTTATATTTCCTTGATATGTGGTAAGATTGATTTTATTGACTTTTTAATTAACAAAGGGTTGTGTGTAAGAAAAGGCCATGGTAAAAGATTGTAATTAAATAGTTCAATGGCAGACTTAGGCATGGCCTAGATAGTGATCCATCATATAAGGGAATATCTAGAAGTTTAAAACTACAGGACTATATATATGATGGTCATACAGGAACATTACACCTATCCTATAGCATGGAAAAGATTATTGCAGGAATGACAGAGGCGTAGCATCCATTAGGGAAGAGAAATGAAAACTGGTAAAATTTGTTCATCAAACTAAAGTGGAGAAGCAGAGTTGTCAGAGAGAGCTGACCATGCTCTTTTGTGTTGATCATATGTTTACATGTAAATTGGGAGGAATTAGTTTGATATTAAGACAAAACCATAACTTGCATTGACAGGGGTTCCTGCTGGCACTTGTCTTGTGCTAGTACTCGATCAGTGAAGAAGTCTGCAAGATTTCAAAGAGTCTCTGGCACCTACTTGTATTAAAGAAGTCAAGACCAGAGGAGACCGAAGTGTTTGGCCAAACCGACTACAACAGCGTCTTATTCCAGGAACCAGATAAGTACTATATCTGGCCTGGGACAAATTATCACTAGTAAAGAATAATCTCCTGTGCTTACAAAAACATTCCTCCTAAAGAAAATAAGGAACAATCATAGTGAAACAAAAGACATTGGAATGATGACAATCCCCAACCTGCTTCCCATTCCCAGTATTTAAATAGAGTAAACAACATCAAAGTGAACATTTGTAACAATGTACTATGGACATATTGTCTGTTGCATGTAAATATCGTTATATATATTTGTAAATATATCTATCCATCTAAATTGAGTCTCATTGAACTGTAGTCCTGACCAAAACAACTTTAGGCTCAGGACCAATAAAGTTTAACAAAAAATATTTTAAATATAAAATTTAACAGCTGGAGTTAGTTGAGTTTATCATAGTACTTAGTATATGTTTGTATATGTTTTTGTATTGAGATTCTTTTACAACACTCTTACAATACCCTAGACACTTTATGTAGCTTTCAGTCACGCTAGTCAAAAAGAATATAACTTCGAGTGAGATCGTAAGGTGGTAACAAGAAAGGTACACTGTAATACAGTTGTTCATTGTTTACCTCAGAGACCTTCACAGTTGATCTCACTCAAGTACAACTATACGCACATCATTCTTCTTAACATCAAAACCCACCACACCTGCTAACAATCAAAATAACAACTGAAAGAGTTGCTCAGTCTAGGAACTGCCCAACTTCACGCAAGAAACCAAGTAAACGAGCAGGAGAAATGAGCATTAGGACCTACAAGCTGAGAGAGCCAGAAATTAAGACCAGATATCAGGGGCTTATTGCTGCAGCGGTGAGCAACATAGAAGAACGACCTGATGACTTGGAAACCCTCTGGATTAAATTCAAGGATATCATAAAGACAGCTGTTGCACAAGCATGCGGTGAAGTCCGACTTGGGAACAAGAGAAAGAGGACACCTTGGTGGTCAGAGGAAGTCAAAGAAAAAATAAGAGAGAAGAAAATGGCATGGAAACAATACTTAGGAGCTAAAAACACAACAGGACAAATGGAAAAATATAGAGAATATGTGACACTCAGAACAGAAGCAAAGAACAAAGTGCTAGCAGCAAAACAGAAGTCCTGGGAAGAATTTGGAGAAAAGCTAGAAAAAGATGCACAAGAAAACCAGAAATTGTTCTATAAGACCCTATAGAACATGAGGAAGGAAAAACAATGCCCTCTCAAATTTATAAAGGACAAGCAAGGCAAATTGCTTACTGCCCTGAAGGAAGTAATGGAAAGAATATTTCTCAGAACTCCTGGATGGTGAGCATGGTGAAGCATCAGAAATGATAAACACCAGCACAGAAGAGAAAACCAATGATGGTGAAGATGACATAAAGATGGAAGAACTGAAGGCAGCACTGGAGAAAATCAAGATGGGCAAAGCAGCAGGGCATGATGGTATAACACCAGAAATGGTTAAGTTCATGGGAGCATCAGGCGACCTATTATTCTTAATGGTTTTACAGGCAGCGTGGTACAACAAGACCATACCAAAGGATTGGGAGATTGCTATCATAACACCAATTTTCAGAAAGGGTGACAATCGACAGTGTGGAAACCATAGAGGCATATCCCTTCTCAGTGTCCCTGGTAAAATCTACTCTAGAATCCTAGAGCAGAGACTCCGACGCCTAGCTGAGCCACAATTGGATGAGGTCCAGTGCGGATTCCGAGCAAACCGAAGTACTCAAGACCTAATCTTCACACTCAGACAGCTGAGTGAAAAGGCCCTTGTGTATAAGAGTGAGATGCATCTTTGTTTCATAGATCTGGAAAAGGCGTTTGACAGGGTCCCCTGGAGCAAACTTTGGGACTGTTTGGCAAGGAAGAATATTCCAGCACCTCTGATTCATGCTATACAGAGCTTCTACAAGTCTAGCAGAAATTATGTGAGGACAGCAAACCATAAGTCAGAAGAGTTCAGGACCACCACTTCTGTAAGACAAGGTGATATCCTATCACCTTACCTCTTCATACTCCTTATGGACGATGTCATCAAGGCATGTAAGGAGAGAACAAGAAAGTATTCAGTGGGGTACTGGAAGATGAGACAGGTCTATATTTTGGAGCTGGCATTTGCTGATGATGTTGCCCTGATTGCTAAATCAGAGGCACATTTCCAATCCATCCTGCAAGTCTGGAAGAAAGAGCTGGAGAAGAGAGGGATGGTCATAAGCAGCTCTAAAACAAAATCCATGGTGATATCACGAGAAGAAAGAAGACATCAGATTAAGCTGGGAGAACAGGTCCTGGAGCAGGTCGACCACTTTAAATACCTCGGAGCTATTATAGACCGAAAGGGAGGCATCAAAGAAGAGTTGGCCACTCGAAAAGCAGCAGCTGTGAGACTTTTTCAGGCCATAAATCGAGGATTCCTCAGCAAGAGAGAGGTTGGTAAGAAAACGAAGATGGCTGTATACCGCTCCACCTATGTCCCAGTCTTGACATATGGATGCGAGTTATGGGCAATGACTACAACCCATAAAAGCCAGATCCAAACCTCAGAAATGAGGTATCTGAGGAAGGTGGTTGAAGTAACAAGAAGAGACATGGTACGCAACCAGACGATACGTCAAGGTCTTAAATCCTACCCCCTGCAGATCCAAGTAGAACAGTCCCAATTAAGATGGTTTGGCCATGTCTGCAGAATGGGAGAAGATCGGCTACCACGACAAGCATGGGAAACAAAGAGCCAAGGATCCAGACCCCGAGGACGACCCAGAGTCCGCTGGGAGGACAACATTAGACAATCTTTGAAGGATCGAGGACTAGAATGGAACCAGGCCAGGAGGAAGACAGCCGATATGATAGTCTGGCGCTCTCTCTTCCAAACCTCTACACCTCACGGTAGAAGGGGAACGACTAAGTAAGTAAGTAAGTATTCATTCTTTTGTACCCTTGTTAAAACTAAATGATTATTAAATGTGTTATTTGTAATTATACAAATTTAACTTCGATGTAATCATTTTAAAAGAACTGCATGTTTGTCTCAGTCAATTTACTAAATATACTCTAAACAGAGCTACATCACAATAAGACGAATTCCACTGAGTAAATCAGGGGTAAGGACTTAAACGAGCTGAAATTAATAATTGATTAATTCTTCACAAAAGGTGTCAGCAGATCATAGAATTAACGTGCACATCCGGTGCAGCATTGTTCTCACTTTTCTGAATATCTTGTGAAACTCCCGTGGGATAGAGGCGTCATTACCCTTCTGTCCACAACTCTGCCAAGAGTAATCATGTCCGACAGTAGACACCTTTGACGACCAAATTAGATACTCTTGAGTTTTGGCCACTGTTGGACCACTACTGCAAAGCAGGGGAGGACCCGTGACAAACAAACACAAACCAAGTCCTCCTGTCACGTGCTATCAGCTCAGGTTCTTTCCATATTTTTCTCATCACTTTCACTTCTGTTACTAGTTTTCTTCTCCATGTGTTATTTTGTCTACGTCTACTTCGCCTTCTTGCCTGGAGATTCCAGATAAGCATTTGTCTACGTCTACTTCGCCTTCTTGCCTGAAGATTCCAGATAAGCATTTGTCTACGTCTACTTCGCCTTCTTGCCTGGAGATTCCAGATAAGCATTTGTCTACGTCTACTTCGCCTTCTTGCCTGGAGATTCCAGATAAGCATTTGTTTACGTCTACTTCGCCTTCTTGCCTGGAGATTCCAGATAAGCAGTATATACTATTCAAAAACTTCCAATCAGTTCAGAAGCCAATTGTGAAAATAATTTTAATAACAACAGAAATAACTGCAAAACAGACGTGATTTTAATAACGAGAGGATTGAAATGTTTAACCTTTAGAATTTAGCACAATAAGAAGAAGATAACACAATAATGAACAATGTTCAAACAGTATTTACACCAGTCACTACCTGGAAATCTTACATAATATAAACTGAATGTCGTCCAAATATGGTTGGAAGGTGTGTGCGTCAAGAGAACGAGGCTAATAGTTATTACAAATTAAGAAACCAAATTTAGTTAGTAAATGTTTTTAAAAAAATTGCATCACCTTGACTGTGAGAGGTAAATATCACGAGTAGACTTAAAATCAAACGTCCAGCCTGGAGTGTCATAATTTTGTCAGACATCGTGAGAAAAAACATGAGAACCATTGAGACGTCTTTTTCAGGCAACGTTCTGTTACATTATGGTTAGTGTCCACCTCTTTATAATGTATCTGAGTTCGTTTTTAATAAAAAAAATTTTACCTAAGAGAGGACATTTGTTTGAGGGAAATACACAGTTCTCATTGTTTGTTTTTGTGTCTGTTTGTTATCTCAATACTGTAGTCACTAATTTCTACACACGAATTTATTTCCGTGATTGTTTTTGTACAAACAGTGAGAATGAAAGAGATGGACAAACATAGTTGCAAAAGATAAATCCAAAGATAATAATGTGACGTCTAGATTCGTTTTACCTGGCCGTGTAAGACAAACAGGTGTCAGGTTATATCCTGTACCTGCATCTGCTTTCATGTTTAGATTTTCTGTTATTCACCTATCAGTCATTGTGTCTGGACACGTTTTGTTGGTTGTTTAATATATTTTATATGAAGAAACAAACTTGCATTCACATATACACATACACAAATAATATTACGCACGCAAACAGAGCACAACTACATACACAAATATGACAGGCTAGCTTCAATAGCACCCATAGAAGGTTCATTGGATATGGATAAGAGAGAAATACTGAGGACAATTAATGATCGCTCATTAGAGAATAACATTGCAATCGATGAATCATCAAGGCTAAGACTGCTGGAAATTGGCATAAGACGTAAGACCAGCATGTATGGACGTATGAGAGGATGCATCCGTCGTGTAAACAACCATCGCGCAAGAGGAACAATTACCATTCATACCTTTCGACATTTGCCGATGGATACTGGGCATCTATGGGTTTGCTTGGAGTGTAATGGCGTCGATTCTGATCAACAATCTTCTTCATCTTCTTCTTTGATCTTTAGCCCCCAACTGTTAAGCAGTCATTGGCCATCACGTCTGGTGGCGTCTTGAAGGGCAGCACCAAACTGCTTCTACTTAGCTCAGTCACCGACAGTCTTTCGTACAATGCCCCCAGCTCTGGTTCATTCTTTGCATCTCAGCCTCTACAGTTCTCTGCCAAGTTGTTTTTTGGTCGGCCTCTCTTTCACTTTCCTTCGGGGGTCCATAGCATAGCTGTTCTTGTGATGGCATCAGGGTCTTTTCTGAGGACTTGGCCACCCCAACCCCAGCGTCTGCCAGCTATGATAGTGTGTATGTCCTCTTGGTTGGTCCGAGTAAGCAGTTGTATATCAACAATAATTAATAATACATAAATATACACCATTATAAATGTGACCGGTTTAGGGGAATAGTTCAAAAGTAATGAAATAGGAAAGTAGAGATGCGATTTGGTAGACCAATGGAAGATGTAAAGTATTGGAAGGTAGTCAAAGGTTATTAAACAGCTGAGGCATGAGTTTTCTCCCCTTCAGGCGAAGATTCAGACCACTCGATCTTTGTAGAGCATTCGAGAAGTTTTTATTACATGGAGTGCGCTAATGTTTACGTGGGGTAAGTGAAACAAAAACACAGCGTAACATAGTGAGCGAGGGTCTTCTAAAGTCAACACAGCGTAACTCAGCGTGGTCATGCCGGAGTGATTTTCGTACAAGAGACAAACCAGCTACGATAAATTGAAGCTTGCCTAAGAACATTGAATTGAGTTTTATAACAGTATAAGAAGCAGAGTTCTAGCCTAAAGAGTAAACGAACAGACTATAACATAAAGGCATATTAATCAAGAGATTACCTAGTGACGAAGCAATGAGAATGGCGTAGATTGAATTATCCAGATTGCTTGTAGCATTTGAATGCAGATGCCAACGTTTTTCCTACATTACTATAACCACCATTGGAGACTGGAAGATCGGAAGTACCAATAAAACCATCAAAACCCATCGTGAATTAATTAGAAGCAGTGTCAATGCGCAGTGAAGTACTGTTAATGATAAACAGACAGAAGGTGCCCAAACAGTCTTGGTCAAATACTAGAAGCGATGACGAACTTACTATTACCGATCATGTGTAGTCTAAGGTACAATCTGTAGAACCACAACAACATAAATACAAACATATATACCTGTATGTATGTTCACCTAAATATAAACATATAAATTTATTTAGCAAACATAAACATACATCCATATTTACCTACGCTAGAGTCACGTGACAAGAGAATGCATGACCATGTTTGCTACATGTGACGTGATGACGAGAACAGGAGACACGTACTGAAGGGATAATGAAGATAAAGAAAGACCTTGAGGGATGGTACATGACAGGATAACGTGACATGTTGTAGAAGAGTTGTGCTCTGAGTAGAGGTCAAAGGTTTTGAAGATGATGATGATGATGATGATGATGATGATGGTGATGATGATGATGGTGATGATTTCGTACTGGAGTTTACCACATTGACTACAGATTTAGAATTACTGCTTGTCGTACGGATAGGTTTGAGAGTTATTTTTAGCCCGTCTGAGTAGAGTGGATGTTGATAAGTAGGTGAGAAAAAGGTGTGAGAAATAGAGTTTTCACGGGTGATAGTTTAAGGAGAAGATATGTCTATGGAATGAGTAAATCTCTCTATTTCATCCTATCTATACGACTATAATTTAGTACAAGACAATCTTGCCCCTCCTCATAATATACATATAAGTTTAACTACACACACACACTCACACACACACACACAGCTATATGACAACAAGACACACAAACGTGAAAAACTACGGTTAATTGGGTATGGGTGTGACCAATACACAAAGAAAGTTTTCTTTGTTGTTTAATATCATTAAAGTTGACAACATCAAATATTTAAAGAAAGATCAAATAAACTCAGATTTACATACATAGGAAAATAACAGAATAAATGTGCCCTCCCCTTATTGAGGAAAACAAACCCAAAAAGTTAATAACCCAAAGGTAAAAGGCTAGCACTATGTTACAGAATAGACAGTAAAGTAAACAAAGTTCCTACTATATGCTACTCAGTAAAGTAAACAATTTTAAGCAAAATAACCAGGTTGATACAAGTCTTGTAACCAAGAAAAATATTCACTCTCTCTATCATACGTGACTACTCACTCACTCCTTAACTACTCTTTGTGAAATCCCTTGGAAATAGAATTATCCTGAATTTATATAAATATATATAGATAATGTCAGTGTTCAGTGCCCAACTTGGCCCCAGTCCATCCTTGACAAATAAATTAATATGGTGGACGCCAAAGTTAGTGTTTTATTCCTGGATGCACAAATGTCACTTCGAATAGTTAGTGTAGAAAAACCGAAATCTTGGGTCACAGTTAACTGAGGAAAATACTTCCAAAATTGGGGAACATCTGCTTGCTAAAAACTGTTACAATTGGGAAATGATGGTAATCCTATCGGCTGGCTCAACTGGTGATTGCCGATTCTGAAACAGCGTAATTCTGGATGATACACTTGAGTACGACTGTCAGTCGTCAGATAATGTTAATGTTCTGTACAACCCCAGTGGGCTGATACAAATTGGGAAAAAATATTGCTGGCCGTTATAGACCAGTTAAATTTATGAATTACAATGTTTCTTTGTCTCTTTGGCCAGTCCTGTTCACAAATGAACTTGGGGACGCGCACGCCAAGAAAAGGGCAACATTAACTAATAAGTAAATGAAGCAAAAGAAAGACCACTGGCCGCTCTTGATCAGGTCTGCTAAGAATAGAGAAACATTATGGAAACATGCTACTATTCTATATAGCTACATATGTGTACACACGGACGGGGACAATACGATCTCTTATCCACTCCGTCAGTCCTGATTAATTTTAAAAGGCACACGGTGTCTTACTTTACACCTATCCGGTCAGCTTTATGCTAGCGCGGCGATTTCAGGTCGGATGAGGTATGCAATCCTCCCCCGCCCTTTATGCACGCGTTAACGATTAGTGTACAATGTCAATTATTATTTAATTTTCCATAAGCGCATTTACATAAATAATGCCTGTCGTTAATAGCTATTAAATTGTCGGCGTCTGTTGGTCATCGTATGGTATTAAATAATAGTCACTTAATATAATTGCACATAATTAAATATAACATGAATTCTATCTTGCCACTATCAGTCGCGTCTAGCACATAATATCAGTCAGCTAAACTGTATCGTCTTGTGTGAGAAAGCGGGTGGTTAAAATTAACATTACAACTAAAACATCTGGTATAAAACAGCTACTCGTTATATTATTTCACTATTTTTAACGCTAGAAAATCACAGTGAATTATAATGGCAAACTCTTAACACTGTTAGCCACGTAAACGCTTATTTCTATTACCAGAATATCGGAATAAATATCCCCACGAAATCTATTAACACATCTTCCACAATGGTTCTAGTCTACGTGCTTAGATTATCCAAAATTCTGAGCGACAACTGATAGCGGATTTAAGAAACCACAGTTTATATATATACTGAAGCACATTAAAAACGCATCACTATTATATACTGATGCCGAGAAGCTGGAAAAAAAGTGCGGGAATGGATTTTCCCCGTATTTGTCATGAGGAAGAGAGCGAATGGCTGCTGAAATGGAAAGTGCATGTTTCAACCCACGGGTTTGTGTACAGACTACATGAAAACAATGAAAGTTACACGAGCAACACGATTCCCAACAGCTATGACCCTGAAAATGTGTACGCGTTGTAAATCAGATGTGCTTGAAATGCCACGACTATCTGAAAACGACCGCCAACGAGCCATTGGTATGTTGGAGACCGGAATGAGCTCGCGGGCCATTGCCAGTACGATGAATTGCCACCACAGCACTATTGTACGTCTCAATGAACGTTACGGAACCACTGGCAGTGCCCGTGATAGACATTGGAGTGGCCAACCACGAGTTACTACCCCTGCGCAAGATCATCATATTGTGCTGAGTCATTTCTCTCCCGGCAAGTTTGCAAGAGCAATAGCGTGGGCAAAGTCTCTCGAATGACATATACGACGATCAGAGAGGCCTTAAAGACCCCTTATGTTGGGCCAAACTCGACATCGTTTGGGCAGAGCAATATCGATGGAAAATAGACTTGGAATTTGCCTATTCACAAACGAACATATCTTTGCTGAACGATGCAACGGTGTGAAGAGCGTTTTGCAGATTGCTGTGTTCGTCAGCACAACCGATTTGGAGGTGGCAGTATTCACATTTGGGGAGGATTCGTTTTCACCATCGCTTGCCTCTTCACGTCTTCCGTGGAAATGTTAATGCTGTGACATATCGAGATGAGGTTCTGGATGCATTGGTCGCTCCTGCGTTCACAAATTATCAGACTTGCAGCTTCTCCAGCAGGATAACGCACGTGATTACGAAATCTACAGCAGCAGAACATTGTGATTGATTGGCCTGCCCTATCACCAACCGGATTCGTGGGACGAGCTCTCTACAGAAGGTTCTCCAGCTAATCTGCAAAGTCGAAGCTGCTACACATGAATGGGACTTGATTCCCCCGGAATTTCCTTCAGAAACTTGTGCGTTCTATGCGGAGCCACTGCCAAGCTTGTTTGCAAGCACACGGTGGACATACCAGAACTGAGATAAAAGAATGCAATGTTCATGGAATTAAACCAGCATGATAGGAAAATGGATTCCAAATATGTAAACATGTAAACAATTTATAATTTACATTTCAAGCTGTTCCTGGAAAATTTTGGTTTTTTAATGTGCTTCAGTATATTATTGGCTCTCTGATCTATTGATGATGCTACTTTTCACGTTACCATGCGAATCGAAGGAATCGTGAAGAGAGTTCCCCCAATAAAAGGTTTTACGGTCGCTCTGTCTCAGCTAAATTTTGACAGGAGATTTAGCCCATCATCTCGAAGATGAAAGACTTGATAAAAAAATACCCCGGCGATACTCAAAAAGGTCTCCACGTGTCTGTCATTATCGTACAGATCAGGCAAAACGTGCAAACCGGATTCGCTCCCTGTTATGACTGGCAGGTCGCAAAAGTTGGTTAAATAAACTTCGTTTGTTTATGTTGAAGGAAAAGAGGCGTGGATTAAAAGGTGAGTAAGACAGGCAGACAAATGCTTGGCCTTACTAGCAAATCAAAGAACGCTAACGAGGTCACGAAAGACTGTCATGTACTATAGGTTATATTTCCATTATACGTCACACTGCTCCTGGCATTAGTTTTATTTTAAAATATTTTTATGATCTTTTTTACTTTGCTATTTCCATTAGTTCCACCTTAGTGTAGATCTTGTCTTTGTCCGTTGTCCTTGTAAGACATAGGCAGCTCATTGTGGTCGTAGTTTTAGTGTTATTTAAAACTTCACATTTTAATCTTATCAACTAGTACCCATCAAATCAGCTTTACTTTATTTTTGTAGTTATAGAGCTCAGAAATATGATAGAAGACTGTTGCATGTTTTCGTCTCCTAATTTAAAGTTTCGATGATGTGATAAACTGTTTTATTAATCTGTGTAGCCCGGCTGAGGGAAGGGTGTCATTTAATATAACATTGTCCATAGTCAATTCTATATCACAGCATCAATATTATTTTCCTCTGAAAGGCTTTGGTAACGACCAGAACAATCAATCAGCTCCTCTCCTGGAGCTGGCACAACGTACGAACATGTTCTCTTGTGTTCTTGATGTTCTCTCATGAATCCATGTATATATGCCCAATTGTTAATGTCTGTAGTAGCCAGTTCTCATACTAGAAATGACCACGTAATCTCTGTTTGACAACGGAATACAATGGTTCTGTACTACCTACCTCTAAGTATTCTCTGTGTCTGTTTCTGTTCCATATAATTATTATTTATTTGTATTTATATTATCACATGTTGTCATGTTCTCAGTTGGTATTTACTACTTCTTTCTTTCTTTCATTTTTTTTTGCTCAGTCTATCAGTGCTCTCATTTTCATGTTTGGTTGTAAGCATAAGTCAATTATACTTCTTACTTGGTTTAATTTGAAGCTGGTGTACATTAAAGCTTGTGATATAATAATTTTGTTGTTTTAATTTGTATTATTTCTTATGGCGTTTAGAAATTTTTAAAATATATAATAAACAATGTCAACTTCGCCTAGGCCGGTCCTAGTCCAGACTGAAAACGTGGGGAAGGACGGCATATGTGAGGGCTTTAAGGAGGCAGCCTCTCCACCTTGCAAAGGCACAACATGCTAATCACCTGTTTGCCTTAAAAAATGTATTACAAGTAACGACAGAGAGAAACTGGAATGATCTTAAAGGCGACGAAATGCACGAAATACAGATGACGATTTGTGGATAATTGAACATTAGAAGTAATAACGGGAAAGTAGAGGAGCTGGTGGAGATGATGAGGAAAAGAACATTAGAAATCCTGGCTCTGTTGGAATCTTAGCAAAAAGGAAAAGGAATTATGGATCTCGATCGCGCACGCTGCTCCACAGTGAAATCATTACAACCAAAAGAGCTACAGGGTGTGTAGGTAGTATTGTGGCTAAAGATATAAGTGATAGCAGGAAAGGATAGAACTTAGTCTCGGAGCACATTATGGTGTCAAAGATCAAAGAAGGAGAAACGATAGTCAACACTTTTATTGTGCATGGGCCTAAGGAAGATGAGTGAGCAGAGGTCAAAGAGTAATTCTTCGAGCTGTTTCAGACGACAGTGGACGACTGCAAATTGTTAACGGGAAATAAAAAGGCCGCAATTCTTGTCTGAGTGGAGGGGACTAGGACTACATTTGATGACCAGATTGCCGTATGCTGCAACGTTTTGTCTATAGTTTCCTATCATTAAGACTCTATGTCAGTGATTTTTAACCTTTTTCAGCTCACGGCACCCTGAACATGGTTCTAAATTTGTCAAGGCATACCATCAGTTTTTAAGGAGAGATTTTAACATTAAAAACCGAGTATTACGATTGTGCACAATGGGCTAATCACCTGTTTGCCAAGTCTCTTTGATTACATGTCTGCCCTTGGGCCTTGTGCACTTGGGTCCCCTCTACACCTCGTTTCACGGGGTAGAAGAGGAAACGATTATGAGATGAGATGTATTACGATTGTGTTAAAAAGTTCAATAACTAAAATTCTAATCACTATGCTATTTTTAAAGAAAATAATATTGATATTGATTTGAAACAATTTTAAAACATTTATATTCATATTTGTTGTTATTTCAATTATTGAAATGAGATTTGCAAACTGAAATAACTGTAGACAACTTCAAGATTGTCTTGGCCTTTTTTTGTTTCTGAAAGTGGTTGGAAAAATAACAATAGTTCAATGACGTCTCCTGGGAGTTGCTTTTCAAGTGATGTCAGTTGACGCGTCCAATTTGATGGCCAAAAAAGAATCGACTTCTTTAATGTTAGTTATCACTTGTGACTCAACTTCGTGAGGCATGTCTTGTATTCTCCGACAAATTGTGTTATCAGACATAGGGACCTTTACAATATGAAACAACAATTCTGACATCAGATGAACATCAGGCACGGGGGATGTTAGTACGCCTGGATGAACTAGTCAGCTAGTGCAGAATGAGCTTCAAACCCAAGAAGTCGAGAAGCCTATCAGTCAGGAAAGGGAAGATAGCAGAGGTCATCTTCATGGTTTCCAACCAAAGAATCCCTACTGTCATTGAGGAACCTGTTAAAAGTCTTGGCAGGGTGTACGATGCCTCATTAAAAGACTCGAAGCCAGTCCAACAGACAACAGAAATGGCAGACAGAGGGCTACAGATCATAGACCAAAGCAGACTGCTGGGAAAATTCAAACTGTGGTGCCTCCAGTTCATGTTGATACCTAAGTTTCTGTGGTCACTGCTTATATATGAAATAAGCACAAGTACAGTGGAAGCTATAGAGCAGAAGGTCACCAAATTCATGAGGAAATGGCTAGGGGTACCACCAGGTCTGTCAGATGTAGCATTGTACTGCAAAAAGTCAAAACTTCTGCTTCCCTTCAAGTCAGTTGTTGAAGAATACAAAGTTGAAAAGGCAAAGCTTGCAATGATGCTACGCGATTCAGCTAATGACGTGGTTAAGTCCATTCAGCCCACACTGAAAACGGGAAGGAAGTGGAGAGTGGAAGAAGCTGTTGATGCTGCCCAAGAGTCGCTGAAACTGAGGGAGGTAATCGGATACACACAACCGAATAGACGGGAATTGGGTAATGAAGACATCCGCTGGTGGTCCAAGGCATCAAGCAGGGAGCGCAGAGACATGGTAGTTCAGGAGATATGAGGAGCTGAGAATGATAAGAGGTTGCAAAAAGCAGTTCAGCAGGTCCAACAAGGCCAATGGACTACATAGGAAGGAGCCCTGCAGAGGTCCTTGACATAAATGATATATGGCATATGGCACCTCTTAGGCTCAGCTTCGTCGTTAGATCAATGTATGACCTCCTACCGTCGGCCACAAACCTTGTGAGATGGGGAAAGTCGGATGATGAGCAGTGCCCCTTGTGCCAGGGGAGGCAGACACTTGAACACGTACTCTCAGCATGTAAGGTGTCATTAGGGCAAGGGCGATACACGTGTCGCCACAACAAAGTGCTAAATGAGCTTGTTGCGACAATAGACCTGGCAAGGATAAAGGCGAATAGCAAATACATACTTTCTGAGGGCAGGAAATTCAGCACACCCCAAACCGAGTAAACCAGGTAGCAGTTTACCATCTCTTCTTGACTGTGCAAACGACTGGGAGATGGTGGTAGACCTACCTGGACGAAGGGCATATCCAGAGAGTATCAGAAAATCGCGGAGATGACCGGATATAGTGCTTCATTCTTTAGCATCGCTTCAGGTTATACTGATTGAACTGACCGTGCCATTTGAATCCAGATTGGACTAGCAACATTCGTTCAAAGCGGCCAAGTATAATGATCTGGCCGCGGATCTGAGACACGATGGGTTCACTGCAAGGGTCAAAGCTGTTGAGGTGAGCGCATGAGGGCTCGTGGCTGCATCAGTGTATGATTTATTGAAACTGTTGGGGCTGAGGGGACAGTCGAGAACAAGGGCACTGAAGAGGCTTAGTGAAACTGCCAAAAAGGCATCATTCTGGCTGTGGAACAACCGCAATGGGCTATGGAAATCGTGACAGTAAACTCTGCGGTACAGAAAACTCCAGGAATTTTTCTAAGTCCACAGTACGTTGAGTTTTTCAGTGTACTGATGAAAGGGTTGTGAGTGACGAGCAACAGGCGGTGTATATTTTAAGAGGTGTTAGGCACAGAATTTCAGTTGCTAGCGCGCAGTGGCTAGCCTCGTCGGCTTGGCGCAGGTGTGTCCGTGTCTGTCCCTAGTTGTGTGCGACGGAACGAACGGAATAATTTGTCTTCTCTTTGTTACTTTCACAATTGCCTCCACGGCTGCCGGAGTTATGGATTTTAAAGTTGCTACCAAAGTGAAATGGGTTCATTTTCGATACAAAACAACAGGAGTCTGAGACCCTTGGGAGTCATGACCCAAGTGGGCCCGCCCCCCTTAGAGTGTAAAGGAGTATACTGGACCGAAACACTTGTTGGATGGGGGGACTACTTCTGATGATCAGATTGCCTCCTGCTGTATCGCTCTGTAAAGAGTTTCCTATCATCTCTTTTTCTAATTCCTCGCCAAACATAAAATTTACCATTTTACAGCATGCTGGTAATATTACTTACTCAGCTTTTGTATGTGATTTCATCATTTTTGCCAGGATTTCGGCAGCGGCATGGCTTGCTTCTTGAGCTTTGTCAGAAAAAAATAATGGGATTTTGGTCCATTGTTTAGCCTGGCGTGTTTGGCCAGCTATAAGCATTATCAAATATTCAATTGTTTTCTTCACATAAATGTAAGTGCTTTGATTAAAGGTGTATTTTCAACTTACTTGGAACCATAGCTTTGTTCGCCAGTTTATCACCACAAAACAACACACTTAAGACGTGGCTGCTCTTCTTCAGACTAAATAAACCCAAAGGATAATTAGTCTTAATTATATTAGCACATGACGGTGTTAGAATAACATTAACTATACCAGAACTAATACCAGCTACACTTGATTCATTGTCATCTTCTAACTTACACGATTTTAAATTAGAAATATATCGATGTTTAATAAGCCCTAACAAATAGCAATAAACTAACTTCATAAATAACAGAATAACTAAATCTAAATACAATTAACAAACAAAAGTGCGGGAAAGGTTCCCTGTAGACATGTGTCGTATAGTGATTTTCTCATGTAATGATTATGTCGCCGTGGGGTTTGCCCAAGCATTATTCATGCTATTGGCAAGGTCAGATAGACGCTTAAGACAGTTCACGAGGAAGAAAATAATGTATGAATAAAACAGACAAGAGTTCAGTAACTCGGCTCGCGTTCCTAGTGACAACCCACAAGATAGCTCACTAAAATTAATTTTATTCGTAAACTACATAAGGCAGTTCCATAGCAGATACTGCCGTAGGAGTAAAGTGTCAGAGATTTCACTATACTATGTCCAGCATTAAAGGGTGGTGTGATCAGTTCCTTTCCTCGCTGCCTTTTCGTTCCCAAACTCAAGAGCAGAGTCAGGTACCTATGGATGTTTGACGCCACCGCGCTTCGAACCCGGCACTTTTGCCGCGAGAAGCCAGCGCTGTAACCACTCTGCCAATCGTGCGCTTATATGGTAAAGGTAGTTCCTTCCATAGTAGATACTACCGCAGGGGAAGGCCGTGTTAGAGACTTCAGTGTACTAGATCCAGTTTCGAGAGGTGGGGTGACCAGTCACCTTCCTTGCTGTCTTTTCCTTCCGTAACTCAAGAGAAGAGTTAGGTACCCATTTACAGATGGATAGACTGGAGAGTGACGCTACCATGTTTCAAACCCTGCACCTTTGCTGCGAGAGTCCAGCACTCTAACTACACTGCCAATCAGACGCTGTAAGCATAAAATAGGAAAGCGATATTTTCTTAGATGAGAAATGGACGTAGATCGTCTGGCGGAGATATGAGACATATAGGCTGTCTGGCAGAGATATGAGACATATAGGCTGTCTGGCAGAGATATGAGACATATAGGCCGTCTGGCAGAGAACTGAGACATATAGGCCGTCTGGCAGAGATATGAGACATATAGGCCGTCTGGCAGAGATATGAGACATTGTAACCGTGGGATGTTGTAGAACTGGTTACGGCATCAATTTAACGTATGTAACAGGGCTAGTTATACTTTGGTGGAGTCACTAGGTGGCAGATGACAGGCCTAGTGATGTAACTCGAGTTTATAAATCTCTTTTGGTTATCTTCCAAGTTATCAATGGTGGATTTGTGTACTGGCCATCTCCGCCAGAGATGTTGATTCCTGGATGAGACTCTTCTCCTTCTTATTCAACCCACGACCCGTTCTATTCCTTCTCCGTTGTTATTAGTGACTGATCGTATAGTGGAATTTGTTCTTAAAAGGGACATGGCCTACATACAGCAACTCTCAAAGGATGGACTCAAACATATGTTTTATCCACCAAAACATTTATTTACATATGGTAATTTTCTTCAGCAAGGCAAGTAATTTATCATAGAGCTCACATACAATTATATCATAGCTGCTTCACGCACAAGCTCTATAACCCATGTATATACATATTCTCCCTTTGTCATTCCATCATCTCCAGTTAACTTGTTTAGTCTATTCAAACTCTACTCCTGTTTGTCTGAGTACCTCAATACTCCATATCAGCACTTCCAACTCATTGTGTTTGTGCCTTTATTCTTTCTGACCGAACTTAGTCAGATCTGCTTCTATTACTGTTCCTGAAAACATAATTTAATTCATATACATGTATCAAGTCTTCCAACTACATAATTACATGCGAGAGCATGTGGGCAGTTCTTACAGAAGTCGACTCTCCTAGTCGCTTACTTGTCGTATCTATTTCTGAAATAGCTCATACTTCACTTATCGTGAACTCACGATGATAAATATGGTTTTCCTCATGGAATTCATCACCATTCATTTATTTGTATATAGTCGTACCAAACTTGACCATCTGTGTATCATTCATCTCCATCTTTGGTTACCTAATCAATAAAGTTCTCAAAATATGTTTGACACATCAACTTGGGGCTTCTGTGTTACCTCTCCTGTAAATATCTAACTCGTATGAATGATAAGTTCAACTTATACTTACAGTCAGATCGCTGAATCTCTCCCGAAATACTCTCTCTACACTCACTGTGTCTATAAGAAACTTCTTAATCATTTAGAGCACTGTCTAGTGATAACAAATCTTCTGGACATTTCTATATTTATGCTATTTCTGTATAACCACAGAATCCGTCTACCTGGAGACTACTGAAAACACACCTTGCTTCTTCAATCCCAAACTCAGGACTGCCCTATTGACCTCTGGTCATTATTCTCTAATCATTTAAACGCTGTCTAGTAATGGCAAATCTCCTGAATATCTCTGTACCTATGCTATATCTGTACAACCACAGAAGGCACTTCTTGAGACTACTGCAAACACACCTTGCTTCTTCAATCACTCAAACCGGACTGCCCTAATGACCTCTGGTCATTATTCTCTAATCATTTAAACACTGTCTAGTAATGGCAAATCTTCTGAATATCTCTGTACCTATGCTATATCTGTACAACCACAGAATCTGTTCATCTTGAGACTACTGCAAACACACCTTGCTTCTTCAATCACTCAAACCGGACTGCCCCAATGACCTCTGGTCATTATTCTCTAATCATTTAAACACTGTCCAGTAATGGCAAATCTACTTAATATCTCTGTACCTATGCTATATCTGTACAACCACAGAAGGCACTTCTTGAGACTACTGCAAACACACCTTGCTTCTTCAATCACTCAAACCGGACTGCCCTAATGTCCTCTGGTCATTATTCTGTCGAATGTTTCTCTCGCTACTTCTGATTCGTTGCTCTAACCAGTTTTCATTTAACTTCATTGGTCAAGCCTTTTATTTACAACTCAAAAGAAATACTCACGTTTATTTAACGCGAGCCGAGTTACTGAACTCTTGTCTGTTTTATTCATACATTATTTTCTTCCTCGTAAACTGTCTTAAGCGTCTATCTGACCTTGCCAATGGCATGAATAATGCTTGGGCAAACCCCATGGCGACAATTATCTTCATCTTGTTCGAATGGGTTGAGCTTCTCTTTCAGTACAAAGGAAGTTCAGTACAAGGGAAGTTCACTACAAGGGAAGCTCACAACAAGGAAAGTTCACTACAAGGGAAGTTCACTACAAGGGAAGTTCACTACAAGAGAAGTTCACTACAAGGGAAGTTCAGTACAAGGGATGTTCAGTACAAGAGAGTTTACTACAAGGGAAGTTCAGTACAAGGGAAGTTCACCACAAGCAAAGTTCAGTACAAGGGAAGTTCACTACAAGGGAAGTTCAGTACAAGGGAAGTTCGCTACAACGGAAGTTCCGTTCAAGGTAAGTTCACTAGAAGGGAAGTTCAGTACAAGGGAAGTTTGCTACAACGGAAGTTCAGTTCAAGGTAAGTTTACTACAAGGGAAGTTCAGTACAAGGTAAGTTCACTACAAGGGACGTTCAGTACAAGGGAAGTTCACTACATGGGAAGTTCAGTACAAGAGCAGTTCGCTACAACGGAAGTTCAGTACAAGGGAAGTTCACTACATGGGAAGTTCAGTACAAGGGCAGTTCGCTACAACGGAAGTTCAGTACAAGGAAAGTTCACTACAAGGGAAGTTCAGAACAAGGGAAGTTCACTACAAGGGAAGTTCACTACAAGGGAAGTTCAGAACAAGGGAAGTTCGAATTAAACTGTTATTTTTTCATTCTTATGGATCGTTTATGGCAAATACACAATATTTCTGAATTTTACCTCCACGATTTTTATTTATTTCTAAAATTATTTTCTAATTTTTTTATCGACCTTCTCCCTGGCACTCACGGCACATCCGCGATCCCTTCGCGGCACACCGGTTGAAAATCACTGCTGTATGTGAGCCAAAATATGTTCTTTTAGTGGCAAAGAGACATAACTTCTTGTCACAGGTGGCTAGAATGGTCTGCCCGTCCAGTCGGATAGGCCGGTCTATTTTCTTTCTATTTCTCGTCACCGCCCACTTTTCTGTCATTTCTGATTTTTATAGCTTATATTCTCTCTTGGATTCTGCCAATCTCGTACAGCCAACCGAAGGCCCACCTGTTGTATGTGAAAATGCGACTAGTTCTGCCAAAGCTTTTCATCTAGAAAGCGGCATGTGGAATAGTCTTTGAGTCAGAGATTCTGGGAAAAAGAACGGGCATCATCTCCCGTTTCTTTGATTTAAGCGGACTCGCAGAGTTCGAGCCTTTCGTCTTCCGCTCTCTGTTTCGCGTACGAACGGAGAGAAGTGGCTTTGGCCCACGCAGCCTTAACTTCTGCTTTTATGTCGTGCTGCCAGCACTGTTCAACTGGAGACGATCGGACACTGAACGAAGGTCTTACGTCGGAAGCAGGGGTCCCTTGTAAGCACGTGCGGGCCACCTGACATTCTGTCCTATTACACAGCACTACAAAAAAAAATTTTTTTTGGTGCCAAACATTTTACTCTTGATTGTACATAAATGAGGCCTGCTCAATCCAAATATCACATTTACTTGTCTGTAGCAGCTCTAGTTTTTGAGATACAGACATTTTTGTATTTCATTAATACATGGTGACCCAAAAAAACGGGCCCGTTTTTTGTGGGTCACCCTGTATTATTACAATATTTTCTATATAAGGCTAGGTTAAAAAAAACTATTGCTGTCTAGTCCTTTACAAAAGAAAACTGCTTGTTTACTCTCAGTTTCAGTTTTCCAAGAATCTTCCCAGAATTGCCTTTTTTTAGATTTTAAGCCACTGCATGCATGTTAGTATGCTACTTATTTTATTACACTTCTAACAGAGAATGACACCATCTTCAAGAAGAGCATGTTTTCTTTCACCGCATTTATTTTGTTATATTTGTGGAGAGTACACTTTCAAAGAAGAACATAGGAAGCATATTACTGTTTTTGTGAAAAAGGCATACTTTGCTTACTTTAAAGTAAAACTAGGTGACCAGGACAAGTCTTGGGCTCCTCATATTGTTTGCAAAACATGTGTTGAACACCTGCGACAGTGGACTTTTGGGAAAAGAAAATGTTTAAAATTTGGAATTCCAATGGTTTGGAGAGAGCCCAAGAACCACTATGATGACTGTTATTTCTGTGTTGTGAATATTAAGGGAATTAATAGAAAAAAATCACAAAAAGTGAAAATATCCAGATTTAGATTCTGCTAGGCGACCTGTTCCACACGGAGATGACATACCAATTCCAACTTTCAGTCAGATTTCGGATTCCTCTCCTAGAAGATGAGGCAGCATTGGCATGTGGAACGACAAGTGACAGTGATATCGAAGATGATTTTTCAGATGCTCAACGCTTCGACCAGCTTGAACTAAATGATCTAATCCGAGATCTATATCTCTCCAATGAATCTTCAGAACTTTTGGCTTCAAGATTGAAAGAAAAAAAATTACTGACTGCTGAAACAGAGGTTACATTTTATCGCAGCAGAGAGCAAGGTTTTATTCCATTCTTTTGTAAAGAAAACAACCTTGTGTTTTGTACTAATGTAGGGGGTCTTGTTAACAAAATGGTTTAAGTTATACACCAGATGAGTGGCGACTTTTCATTGACAGCTCTAAAAGAAGTTTGAAGGGTGTTCTCTTACACAATGGTAACAAATATGGCTCAATTCCAATTGCTCATTCTACTACAATGACGGAGGAGTATGCTACAATAAGCACAGTTCTGGAAAAATTGAAGTATTTAGAACATAACTGGATGGTTTGTGTAGATCTTAAAATGATGAACTTCTTGCCTGGCCAGCAAATGGTATTCACCAAATATCCATGCTTTATATGTTTGTGGGATAGCAGGGCAGAAGATATGCACTGGACAAAGAAACAGTGTCCGTTGAGGGATGAATTTAAAGTTGGAGAAAAAAATATTGTCAATAAGCCTCTCATTGATCGAAAAAGAGTTCTACTGCCACCATTACATATAAAGCTTGACTTGATGAAGCAATTTGTTAAGGCACTGAACAAAGATGGTACCTGTTTTAATTACTTATGCAGAAAGTTTCCAGAATTGAGCATAGACAAACTTAAAGCTGGAATTTTTGATGGACCTCAAATTAGAAAGTTAATAAACGATCCAAATTTTATTGATTCCATGAACAAAACAGAGTCCACAGCCTGGTCATCATTTGTTTTAGTTGTGCAAAACTTTCTGGGTAACTTTAAAGCAGACAATTATTCTGAATTAGTTGGAAACATGCTGTCGAGTTTTTGTGAACTTGGATGCAACATGAGCATAAAATTGCACTACCTCCATAACCATTTACATTTATTTCCGGAGAATCTTGGCGACTTTAGTGAGGAGCAGGGTGAAAGATTTCACTAAGATATAAAAACAATGGAAGAGAGATACCAGGGACTTTGGGATGCCCACATGATGGCAGATTACTGTCGGACCCTTAAGCGTGACTGTCTGGGCATATCACATTCCAGGAAGTCCTCGAAAAGATCCTATTTGCGTGTTGACTAAACAAGTGCTAGTGATAAAGTTTTATTACATTTTTGGAAATATATGCACAGTAATTACATATAATATGAACGCAGACTAAAGTCAAAATGCCACTGATAGCACCTAACTCTAGGATTGTACATAACAATTGCCCTACTAATATGGTCATTCTTAGTTATCTCAAAAACTAGAGCTGATAGAAAAAATCTGATTACATTTTTGGAATCAGCAACCCAAAATTACCCACGAACAGCTTTAAAATTTAAGGCAACAAAATGTGTGTATACCGGTGTTATTTAAGGCATCGAGTCTGTCTATCCTCACCAGTCATGCTTCTCGAACTTCTCGCTACTAGTAGCAAATACTTCTAGTTGAAAGCTGCTGTCATTTATACTGTTTGGAGATTCATTCATTGAGCTGGTAAGATCGATATAATTCTCTTAGAGTTAATTTGGCGTGTTAGCTTATTATTATATGTGTAGATATATACAGTAGAACTCCATTTATCCGAACCCCAATTATCCGAACATCCAATTATCCGAACACTTTTTCCAGAAAAAAAAAAAAAATCAGATGCCACAGTCACGTTAGACTAAAATTCTGAATCTTTTGATGCGGCAAACTTCAAATGTGTGCGAACAATTTGTAGAGAATGGGATGGCTAATGATCGGTCGCTTACGTACAGGAAGTCAGTTAGATCATAAAGTCAGTTAATATCTGGTTTACCAATCCAAAGTACGTGTGCGTTCTAGGTAGAACACTGGCTAAACAGACAGTTCAACTTAAAATAATTGTGTCTGCTACTACAGCAGAATAATTTTGGTGTACAAGTATTTCTCTGTGCGATATGGCACCTTCCAGTAGGCCTAAAGCATATAAAAGGAACCGCAATGTTTTGTCAATTGAAACGAAAACAGAAATTATCAAGAGACTAGGACAAGGTGAAACTGTGTCTTCACTTGCGAGGATTTTCAATGTTGGGAAAGCTACCGTCTCTGACATCAAAAGTAACAAGGATAAAATTATGAGTTTTGCATCGAAATTTGATAGTGAAAATGGGTCGAAGAAACGTAAAACCATGAGAAATGCGAAAGATGTGAACTTGGAAGAGGCTTTGTATATATGGTTTGTGCAAAGAAGAAGCAAAGAGGAACCTATCTCTGGTTCTCTGTTGTGTGAAAAGGCACTTCAGTTCAACAATCAACTTGACGGTCCTCCTGACTTTAAGGCTAGCCAGGGATGGTTAAGAAACTTTAAATCTCGTCATGGCATACGAGAATTGGAGATTCAAGGGGAATCTTTATCTAGCGATGCAACTGCCGCTAAAAATTTTAAAGAAACTTTCTTGGCTTTTTTGGAAGAAGAAGGTTATTCACTCGATGATGTGTATAATGCCGATGAGACTGGCTTATACTGGAAATCATTGCCTCAAAAATCACTTGCATCTCAGCGCGAAGCAGCTGCCCCTGGGTTTAAAAAGTGCAAAGAGAGAGTAACAATTTTGGTAGCCGCGAATGCCAGTGGAAGTCATCGTTTACCGGTGCTAATGATCGGCAAAGCCAAAAAACCACGTTGTTTAAAGAATGTGACATGTCTCCCATTGTGTTACAAAGCACAGAAGAGTGCTTGGATGAATAGTGAAATATTTCTTGATTGGTATACAAATCAGTTCATCCCAAATGTGAAGAGGTTGAGAGAACAAGAAAAGAAAACTGGAAAAGTAATTCTTCTACTGGACAATGCACCATCTCATCCAGAGACGGATACATTGAATGCAGTTGATGCAAATTTTAAAGCAATTTTTCTGCCTCCCAATGTAACAGCACTGATTCAACCAATGGATCAGGGTGTTATAGCAAAGCTTAAAAAGATGTACAAGAAGGAAGTCCTGCGTCGTTTATTGTTGGCTGAAGATGAAGAAAGTGTGGTGGCGTTTTCCAAAAAGCTTAATCTCAAAGACTGCTGCTATATGTTAGCTGATGCTTGGACCACACTGTCACAAGATAATCTCAACAAGGCTTGGAGTAGATTGCTTGGGAAAAAAGGAGGAAATGAAACTACTGCAGTGGACACAAATGATGATTGTATAAATGAAGTTGTGGAACTGTTTCAAGCAATGCCCGGATTTTCGGACTGTGACAAAGATGATGCACACATGTGGCTAGAAGATGATAATGATTCTGGTTTTCAGTTTTTGAATGACGAAGAAATTTTGTCTTTTGTGCAAGAAGAAAACCAAATACATGTAGTGACCGATGATGAAGACTCCTCAGAAGTACACGATGTACTTGTAGATTATGAAGAAAAACCAAAACGTCGACCAAGTCCTGAAGAGGCCTTTATAGCACTAGAAACAGCGATGGCTTGGTACGAGCAAGAAGATGACAGCTGTCCTACACAGCTTCTGCTGTTGAAGAGAATGCGGGACTTAGCAGCCAAAAGGAGACTATCCAGTTTGGTGCAAAAGAGGATTCCTCATTATTTTAAATAGTGGGCTACATCTGTGCAAGTACATGTATACGTAAGTTGCGCCTGGTTTTGAATCGTTTGTAATGTTATTTTGAAAACATTTCTCTTTCTTAACAAAAATAATTAATACAAGTAGTACATGCACTGCAGTGTAATAAAAGATTTTGGTGATACAGTGATCTAATACAGTGTGGGTATTATTATTACAGTACAAGTAAATATGTTTTATAGTGTATTTTCCTTGTGATGGTTAATTATTTTTAGAAATATGTGTACATGTACTCGATACATTATGTAATCCAATTATCCGAACATTTGATTATCCGAACGATGCTCGGTCCCATGGGGTTCGGATAAATGGAGTTCTACTGTATATAGTCTAAATCCAGGGTCATCTTGTATAGTTTATTCTTAAAAGAGATGTAACTTATGTGGTACCGGAGGAGACACATAACATAAAGCGCGAAACCAATTTTAACTCTGCCTTAGAGGCACCATCCAGACTTATACGTAATAGACAGAGGTTGTTTTTGAGACAGAGAAGGAAGAGATAGATTGTAAATGACAAACGGGAAATGTATATTATTTCATGTGACTGACTGTCATCTTTTTATAAGTGTATAATTTATTTCTGCATTAAGCGTTTGCTATTAATTTGTTTTTGTGTTTGGACAATTTAATTCCGCATTAATTTTGCTAGTATTTGGTTTCTGTGTTTGCATGACCAACACGGAGGTCTCTTTTATCGCCTGTGTGCAAAAATACCACCGCGCGTCGGCTCAAGCCGTCACGCTTGGCTGAAGATGCGTATGGGTGTAAATTTGAGTCAGGGGGGAGCAAGGAGTATTGTTATGACGAGCGTGTACTGTTGTGCGAAGAAACGGTGTTGTCAAATTGTGGTTGTCAATGTTTAGTGTTAAGTGTCTTCGGTTTGTGTAGATACGTCAATTATCTTAACTGTCCATTTTTTTCAGAAGCTGGTCAAGAAATAAGCTGTATGTGCTCTTTGTGCGAGCCTAAACGCTACTCTGGGATATCTAGTCAGGTACCAGAACCTGACTTTGCATTATCATTCGGCTGCACCGCAGTAATTGCCATCCACTAATATATTCTCTATTTATATCTACCTGTGACACTTCTCAAAAGTGTACACATTTAAATAAAAGAAATCTTGCCGCGTTTTGGTGAGGCGCGCCCTGTTCAGCCTAGACAAAGGGTCCGTTCGTTAAATTGAATCGCATGTACAAATATAAAAGACTTTGTGGTCAGGTTGACATTTGTAAAAGTGCAGTCATAGAATGTCTATTGAGAGTGTATAGAGACAGACCGAAAACAAGGGCGAATAACTCAAACTGTAACATGATTTAACTGACGTTTTCTTTGTTTGTTTTGTGTCTATAGTGCATGCAATAAAACATATTCTAACCTTGACATGCATGGTAAGTCTATAAAAACCATCTTGTTTGCCCGTGTTTACGAGATGACGGGTGAATGGTGTCGCTGCACTTTACAACAGCTTAAGAGGCCGCGCAGCTGGTATTTGTCATTTTGTAAGAAAACCTTTCGTAACCGTGTCTATATTTATTTTTCTTTAGCTTCCTATGGAAAACCGAAAGACACATCTTTTCACAATACTGCTCTTTTTTCAAGTTTCTTCGTCCCCACCTGTCGACGTTTGTTTTGTATTTAATGTGTCAGTGTTTCTGCTGCATTAGTTTGGTTTTATGTCTTCCATATTCGAGACTATACAGATTTGACTTCTTTAAAAGTGACTAATAGTTGATTTAAAAGACGGGAAATATTCGATGTGGTTGATAAGTGGTAATTATCGGTACATCCAGGGCCGGATTAAGCTAGCACGGGGCCTGTAGCATATGTTAAGAAAGGGGCCCTATATTTAAAAAAAAAACCATAAAACAACAACAACAAATATATTTGAACACATACATTTTTAATTTGCATAGTAATTATCATTATCAAAAGTAACAACACAGTCAACATTATTGTTTAAATATTAATGTTTCTTCGTTTAGCATGAGCAAATTTGTTGATGATATAGGATGTATCAATTTCAGGCAGAAGTTTATGTTCAATGCTCATTAGTGTGAGATTGTTCAATCTCTTTTAACCCATGGTGCTCCTTGGTTCATTTTTAATAAGTTTCAGTTTTGAAAATGATCGTTCTCCACTGCAGTTGGTTACCATTAGTGACAAATAGATGCGCAAGGCGATTTCTACATTTGGAAAACAAGACTCCAAAGAATTGTCAATTATCAAAAGGTAAAACTGTAACTCTGCAAGGTCTAGAGTAGTGCCAATATGAGAAGCAAGATCAGTTTTCAACATTTCTGCAATTTGCACACGTTCTTCACAAAGACTTTCTTCCAGATCTTCCGGATATGATTTAATAAGATTCGATGATCTCGTTACCATCTCTTCAGGTGCAAACGACTGTAACTGACGAAGGAATCCAAATACATCATTCAACTTTTGATAAGCTTTCTGGCGTTTTGACAAGGCAGAGAGCAAGCTATCAATAAGGACAAGAAATGTTCGGCTTTTAAACTGCTGAGAAGGCGTTTGAGATTCAACAAGTGGATCAAGTGTGCTGGAACCACTGAAATCATCATACTCTCGATTTCGTTTGTGTTTTCTTCGAGTTTGTTCTTGATAATGTTCACACTCAGTCAGATCCTTGGCCTTTTGCTCTATGTCTGCAAAAGTAGACCGCATAGCTTGTCAATATACCCCCGCATGTTACATTTTTTGCACAAGCTATTCAAATCTTGGTCAGAAGATTTTTGAAGCACTGGTTAGTGCATTAAAAGCGTGTGTTTAAAACATTTTATTTCTTTTACTTTTTTATTTTCTTCTTTTTAGTGCTACAAAAATTACGATATAGTATATAAACATAAACAATATTTTTTTTTTAATTGTAAATCTGGTCTAAAATTTCTTGAGCTATCCATTTCTTTTAGAGCTTCAATATTACATAGCTTTTTGCCTGTTAATTTGGTGCAATCAATTTCTTCAATTTGTAAATTAGGCGATAATTGGGTCACAATATGACCGCTGTACGCTGATTTCCCGAAAGTTCACGCACTTCGTGAAGTTTCAACATTTCTCTGAAGAGAGAAAATCTTGTTGGAAAGATTCCTCTTTCATCTTTGATCCCCAGCCGCCGACCGTCAAAGCAGTCAGTGGCCATCACGCCTAGTGGCGTCTTGTAGGGCAACAACAAATTGATTCCACTTTGCTCGGTCGGTGGCCATCCTTCGTACAGTGCCCCAACTCTAGTTCATTCCCTGCATCTCAGCCTCCACAGTCCTCCGCCAGGTTGTTTTTGGTCGGCCTCTCTTTCGTTTTCCTTCAGGGGTCCAAAGCATAGCTGTTCTTGTGATGGCATCGGGGTCTCTTCTGAGGACATGACCAACCCAGCTCCAGCGTCTGCCAGCTATGATGGTGTGCATGTCCTCTTGCTTGCTACGAGTAAGCAGATCTTGGTTAGTGATGGTATTCGGCCAAAAGATTCGGTGAATTTTTCTTAGGCATGTTGTGTGAAAGGAGGACAATTTCGACATTTCCTTCTCTGTAACTCTCCAGCATTCCGCACCATAGAGAAGCACAGAAAGCACACAGCTCTGATATAATCTTAATTTTGTGCTTGTGCTGTATTGGGAGGACTTCCAGATGTTGTTTAGGCTAAAGAAGGCTGTTCTTGCCTTATTCATTCTGATGTTGATGTCTTTGCCTGCCCGCCGTCTGGTGTTACTATGCTTCCTAGGTATGTGAAGGTATCTGTCTGTACCAATTGCTGATTCCTTACTGATATGGGCTCAGGGTTGCTCACATTGAGCGTCATGACCTCAGACTTCTTTAAATTGATGTTCAAGCCCACCTGCTGGCTAAACTTGTTAAGTCTATCCGTTTTTTCCTGGATGTGTTGATGTGAATGTGCTAGTAGTGCAATGTCATCTGCATATTCCAGATCTTCCAGTGTAGAAAATGTAGTCCATCTTATTCCTCTTGGACTGCCCTCTATTGTCTGGCGCATCACCCAGTCTATGACTGTTAAAAATAGAGTGGTTGACAAGGGGCATCCCTGTCGTACTCCTGTCTTCACCTCAAAGGTTAGGTTGCTCTGCCCAACACTACACGTAAAGTTGGCATAGAGGCTTTTTATGATTGACACTATGCAGCTTGGAATTCCATAAGCCCTCAGTATTTTCCATAAACTGTCCCTATGTATGCTGTCAAAAGCCTTTTCAAAATCAACGAAATTAATGTAAAGCTGTCTTTGCCATTCTGAGCACTGCTCTATAATGTTCCTGAGAGTGAATATATGATCTACACATCTTCTATTCTTTTTAAATCCTGCTTGTTCCTTCCTCAGTGTGTGGTCTACTGCCTTTGAAATTCTCTGTATAATTATCCTGCCTAGTATTTTGCTTGGAACTGAGAGAAGAGTGATTCCTCTCCAATTATTGCAGTCTGCAAGATCTCCCTTCTTGGGCAACTTGACAATTATTCCTTTGTTCCACTCTGATGGTGTTGTCCCCGTTTTCCAGACTTGTGCAAATAGTGGTTCTAATAGTTCTGCTGCTAGCTCAGGGTCTGTCTTAAATAGCTCTGCATTTAAGTTATCATGGCCCGGAGCTTTGCCATTCTTTAACCCTTTGATTGCTGTGATGATTTCTTCTTTTCGTGGAATGTCTGTATTCACATCTAGATCGTTTTCAGCTTCAGGAACATTCAGTTGTGTCTCTGGTGGATCCTTGTTCAGAATTTCTCTGAAGTGCTCTGCCCATCTTGTTTCCTGTCCCTCTGCTGTCGTGATGAGATTACCTTGCTTATCTCTTACTAATGTAATATTGTTTGCACCTCGTTTTCCGCTGATGAATTTAGTTATTTTGTATACTGTGCTTTGTTCATTTCTCAGTGCTGCCACCTCTGCCTGTCTTGCAAGATCGTCTAGGAAATTCCTTTTGTTGGCTCGGGTTTGGCGTTTAACTTCCTTGTCCAGCTGACTGTACTGTTCGCTATATAGTTGCTTTAACCTGGGGGACTTCGCTTCTGTTTTCTTTCTTTTCATTTCCTTTCTCATCGTTATGGTGTTTAATGTTTCTGGTGTTATCCAGTCTTGCTTCTTCCTTTCCTGGAATCCCAAGCATGATTTGCTGCTTTCTTTGTATATTGTTGAAATGGTGTTGAAATTCTGGTCTATATCATCAGTCAATGTCTTTTCCTGACTTTTGGCAAATTGATATCGTTTCTTTATGTCGGCCGCAAAAGCTTTTTTGGTAAGGGAGTCCTTCAATTTGCTGATGTCAAACCTTTTCTGTGTAGTTACAGTTGGTGCAGCCCTTCTTAGTTTCACTTTCAGTTTTGCTACTATTAAATGGTGATCACTTCCCACATCTGCATCTCTTCTTACCTTCACATCTTGTAATGCATGTCTCCATCTACCGTTAACCATGATGTGGTCTATCTGGTTGGAAAGATTACACCTAGATTATTTGCAGTTATCGCTCATTTCCGTGCTGAAACAATACAAATACAAATTATTATTAATTTTAAGTTTATTCATGTTATTATTTTTACGACTGATTATTGTTTTATCATAGGGAATACATAACTATGCCAAGTTTCAGAGCTATTCCTCTTCTGGAAGTGATTGAAAAATCGATTGCAAGATTTGAAGGTGATTTGAGCGTGACATACAAGGCAAGTCTATCTGGTCAAGTGATTGCTCCGCTCTAAAAATATAGTCTATCTCCCTTCGCTTAAGTCTACCCTTACGTTATTTTATATAGCGTATGCAAATTTCAAAACGTTAGACATCCCGACTGTCTATAAGCTAAATCCACGACCTAGGATTAAGGGGCATAACTTACGATTAGCCTCCCTTAGTCCCAAAATACAACCGCTTACAATTTTATCTCCCATATAGTGAGAATAATAAGAGAAGGAAGAACGTTGGGCCTAAATAATGTGCAAGAGCTAAGAGGAGTGGCGTCACAACGAACAACCTGGAGAGCACTGGTTTCTGCCTTATGCGCCGTGTTTGGTGCTTAAAGAATTTATTATTATTATTATATAGTGAGGTCTACAGTCTTTTACTACCGCTATGCAAATATTATAAACTTCACACTTGATTCCTGTAGTCACTTTCTGACCTCAACCTACCTGTCACAGACATCATGCAAGGCTATCACACTGTACGCTGCTTGATTGATATTTAAGATGAGAACTAAAGTGATAACAGAGATAAAACGTAAATAACTTTGGTGGACAGACCATTTTAGCCTGTTTTAAAACACACCTGAAGAGATAACTCCATAGATCCACGGCAATATAGGGAAACAATATAGCAGGATCACTCACCGATGAAAATATTAAGGCACGCAAGTTTATATTCTTGGGTCAATATTCTACTCTCTCTTCGATAATCCGCAGGTATCCAAATGCGTGTGTGTTTGAATAAATCAGTGGTCTGCCGAATATTGAAGACTTTCTTTGGTTAGAACGAGGCGTTCTTCATTGTACTTTGACATTGTTTTCGACAAATATTTCGATAACCGCTCTCTTGAGACTCATTTAAAAAATGATATACAGTAACAGTAACTACCTATATATAAATACATTACAAGCAAGTGTTCAGTTTACCTGATCTATTCTTTTAGACATTATGCAAAATAGTAAACAAACAAAACACACACACATGTTACCATAGTTAAATATACATGTACTGGGCACCTATGGGTTTGCCCGGAGTGTAATGATGTCGATCCTCTTCAACAATAACAATATAGATGTATAAAGGAGTACACCTGGTTTAAATGTTAACGTGACTGCCTTCGATGGCATCGATACGGGTTCAGTTCCCGGATGAAGTGGCTATTTACTTATTTATTAAGTTCAGTGATCTGTATTTAGTTTTTAGAGAAAGTTAGGAAATAAACATGAAACAACAGAGTGTCTGACTCTAATACCAACATTATATTATTAAACGGAGTGTCAGCGTATGGTGCTCTGTACAACACATGAGAAATTGTGCCGTTTTCAACAAAATTGCAGAAATGGTGCACCATACTTCTTTTCAATTCTTTCTTGACGGATTATTTGCTAGTTTAAATATAATCTTCTCATTACGCACTTCACAAAACAAGAACTTCTGGGTGAATGCTTCGATAAACAATAACAAAGACAAGGTCGTAAACTCTTTGACAACAAAAACCAGATTTACAAAAGCGAATAATGCCAACTGTGTATATAAAGGTGGTGGTTTAGGAGACTTTAACAGGTTGTAGCTTTGTGTTTAAAAGTTTGGAACATTCAGTGCTCGTATCATTTAGTTTCTTGACGTGATTACAGAAATGATGTCTTTCCAGGTTGGAACTGTCATCGTCTGTCTACAGCTGTCATTCGTCACTCAAATTCTAGGTCACGGTATGTCAGTCACGTACACTCACAGTCACCAGTTTTCTGTCCCGTTAGCTGACAGTCAAATTGTATCAGTCAAATTTTTGTACATTTAACATTTAAGTCATTTCTGTCAAACTTGAGCATGTCGTACCAGGCAACTAATATAAGGTTGTAAATGGGACTGTCAAACTTGAGCATGTCGTACCAGACAACTAATATAAGGTTGGACATGAGACTGTCAAACTTGAGCATGTCGTACCAGACAACTAATATAAGGTTGGACATGTGACTGTCAAACTTGAGCATGTCGTACCAGACAACTAATATAAGGTTGTACATGTGACTGTCAAACTTGAGCATGTCGTACCAGACAACTAATATAAGGTTGGACATGAGACTGTCAAACTTGAGCATGTCGTACCAGGCAACTAATATAAGGTTGGACATGCGACTAACAAATTCATCATGTAAAATAAATTGCCACAGAGACCAGTCCTACAACACACACACACACGCACACACAAACATTTTGGTGGAGGTTTCCTACAAGGGACCCAGCTACATTGGTGGCTCTATCCTCCCTCATTAGCGTGATGGCTCTATCCTCCCTCATTAGCGTGATGGCTCTATCCTCCCTCATTAGCGTGATGGCTCTATCCTCCCTCATTAGCGTGATGGCTCTATCCTCCCTCATTAGCGTGATGGCTCTATCCTCCCTCATTAGCGTGGTGTCACATGATAGTGAAGATTGTGCTTGTCCGTCGCTTGCTCTCAAATAACCACATCTATCTCTCTTACACAGCTGGTAGTCCGTCTCAAGCTCCTCTCGTCACCATAAAATACATCACGTGACTTCAACTTTTTCTTTTGATCACAGCTAACTAAATATAATTATCTCATATAGTTTGCTGTCTGCTTCAGGGTTCTCTCATATAACCACATCTATGTCTCTCATAAAGCTGGTAGTTGTCTCAAGCTTCTCTCATGGCTGACATATCAATAAAACAAAATAGACCAGCTTATCTGATACTATAGTGGAAGCCAGCTGATAATTCAACAAAGAGACGGTATAATAAACTCCTGCTAGCTGTTAGATGCAAGAAAATTAAAGGTTAGACACACCTTACAAAGCAGGAAACAACAATCAAACTGAGAATGTGGCAACATATGACAGCAATAATTTAAAATAGTTTTCAATAAAATTGTCTTAGAGACCTCAGCCCTCCCTTTGGCAGAGCATGATGTACCATAAGCATGTTACTTCTTACCTGAAAAAAAGGTCCACTCCCAAATAATCACTCGCCATTCCACACTTTAAAGAATAATATCACGATTTTAGATTTATCACTGTTTTCTATGATAAATAATCATGGGCAGAGGGAGAGACATGCAGCGAGCCAGAGGAACTGATGGACAGAAGGACTGACAAACAAACAACCAGATAAATGGATGATAGAGACGGAGACAGACAGGCAGGCAGGCAGAATGACAGACAGACAAATAGTTAGACAAACAGAATTATGGATAGATAGATAGATAGATAGATAGATAGATAGATAGATAGATAGATAGATAGATAGATAGATAGATAGATAGATAGATAGATAGATAGATAGATAGATAGATAGATAGATAGATAGATAGATAGATAGGCAGGCAGGCAGGCAGGCAGACAGACAGACAGACAGACAGACAGACAGACAGA